>JARLTB010000018.1:10572500-11772500 GCA_030141615.1 Unio pictorum | reverse complement strand
TGGCATGTTCAGGTTTGTATAATAAACCCATGCTCTCTGCCTGTCTTTAGAATGCCTGAGAGAAGGCCACCTGATTGCTATGAGTTGCATCACAAGTTCTTGTAGGAGGGGATTCTGATAGCTGAGTAGAGGAGAGGTTGAGTATTGTGTCTCTAGTGTAAGACACTAATTTGGCCTTAACTTCAGTATGACCAATGGTCATTTAGCTGGCCAAGCATAATGGGCTATGTTAAAGATATTGAATTTGACAAATTTTCACAGTTAAAATCTTTCCATTGTTATAAATTAACAGTTTTGTTCACCAAGAAGTGTGGAAATGATCTAGTTTAGGTCAAACTGCAAGCTCACTAGGACACTCCACTTCATTCAAAGTGATTTGTGCTAGACACATTCATCCCATGTTCTAACTGGTTTTATTGAATATGGTTTGGACATACTAGACACATTGATCCCATGTTCTAATTGGTTCTAATGAATATGGTTTTAACATTCTATATGGCCAGCACTGTGAAAATCCTATTGTTACTATTCACTATTATTTCTGAAAGGATTGTCATATTGATACTTGTTATGTTTAGGCTCTTACAATACATAATATTCCAGTGCTTGAATTCTGTGTAAATTTCAATGACTGTCCTTGTCCAAGAATTAATTTAGAGGATTAGTATTTCCATGGAAAGTATTTTCTCTTTTAATCCAAATAATTTGAAGGAAAACTAAAAATTCAACTCAAACTGGTCACAGCAATACAGTACAATACACTAAGACACAAAACAGATCCATGTATGAAGGTCACATGATCACCCTTCTAGAACAACATAGAAGCTTTTTACATGCATAACAAGGGGCCCCAAGTGGCTTAGTGGTCTAAAGCGCTGTCCGTTATGGACCACTGCCATCTCACCTCTGTCTGCGTGTGTTTGAGTCTAATATTCGTCAAATGTAGTTATGTGAGAAAGCTTGCCAGTAGCTTCTCGTGGGTCGGTGGTTCTTTCCGGGGGTTGTCCGGGTTCTTCCTCCACCATTAATACTGGCCGCCATGTATAGCCTATATTGTGCTGAAAAATGGCGTTAAACCATAACAAACAAACAAACAAACAAACATGCATAACATCATGTACTCCTAGTATGGACTCTATTTCACTTTATGATCTTAAACTGAGAAAAAAAAAAAAGAAGAAAAAAGTTGTTTACTTCAACTCTTACTAATTCTGAATCAAGGTCAGGAACTATGTCAGCATTATATACAGTTTATATTATTAATTATTCATGAAAAACAGTCAGGTCAAATTGAAAAGAACTTATTTTCTGGAAAATGTATAAACCAGATAATAGTTACAATACAATAGCATGTAATGGAATTTTAAAAAATTTAAAACTGGCCAACAAGCAGTTTTTTGTGTTGAAAAATAATATAAATTAAATCAAATAAACTTAATACTATCTACATTTGAACTTTGCTAAATAACTTCTTATGATTTATTACAACTCTGTGGTCTTAATATAAGTAATAGAAAAGAATGAGAAACACCAAGCTCTGTCAAGTTTGACAAATAATGTATTTCCCCAAAACGCCAGTACTGTGGATCTACCTGTAAATGGAAGTATTTATTTACTTTCAAAGCATTTACTTATTGTTACATTGGAATGGAGATTTATTTGGAAAACCTTTTTAATGTTCTGTCAAAATAATTATCCTACAATTAAAGATAGACAGGAGCTATATGATTGTTAATATTGAATGCTGGAAACAAATTTAAATGTAAGTTCTTTATTTCTTTAGCTTTTTTTTGGAGTACTTTTATTGTAATGATAATACTTGTTACCAATATTCAAAACATGGTGACTTGGAGTTGTCATGCTGGCAAATATATAACACTCTTCAGGATTACAGAATTCTATGTGATACCATATATTGTCACTATATTAAAGCTAACATGTTTAATTATTTTATTCAGATTTATAGAGCATTCATGTAACCAATCAATATTATTTTGTGAGAAGTGTATGATACTTTATTGTTTTCACTTTCATTCAGAAAAATGTTGTTTATGAAGTCTGTCTTATTGGCAGTGTTGTCAGCTTAATGTTGCTTGCAAATAGAAACTCTAAAATAATTCAGAAAAAGGCAAGACATTATATTCTGTGACAATCTTGTTTAATAGTTTTATGTTTGTTTTGTTTCCACCAGTTACGAAAGACAATACTGAAAATTCAGGGTGAGTGACATTTCTGTACTGTGTTGTACACTATTAGCTTTTCTCATTCTTGTACATAGTCCAGTGACTGTACCAATAATAGTGAGCAATTCCTTTATTTTCCCTTTTTCATGACATCAAAGAATTTTTAAAAAATTATTTATGAACAAAAGTGGGAACTTTGATGACAACATCATATGTCATAGAATTGGTTTTAACATGAAATCCCAGGAAGAGTACTGGATGGATTTATATATCAGTAGTATTGTGAATGATAAATAAAATCAAGCTCATAGATTCAAGCTTTATGTATGATAGGCTTTGCAGAGCATATTGATTTTGGTCACAGTAGTTTAAAATTTTGTAGCATTGCAGGAAAAAAAAACTATTTTTTGAAAATAAAATACCTGCTTTCTATCAGCTTTTTAAATTCCTGCCACTTTCACCTGCCCTAATCATATATTGTGATGTTTGCTGGCTTTGTTCTTTGCAACAATTTAGCTGGATAAAAGTGTGCATGCTTTGGATAATAGTTTTACACCTGTCTCTTTTGCCAATGATGCTGTGGTTTTTTTGCTGATGTAAGAATTTATTTAGAATACAGTACAAAAAAGATAAAAAGGGTAACAGGCATCAAGATGCAAGTTCAAGCAATATGCATTTATAATAGACAATTTGTATGCATTTATAATATAGACAATATTTATACATTTATAATACAGACAATTTGTATGCATTTATAATACAGACAATTTTAATGCATTTATAATACAGACAATTTTAATGCATTTATAATACAGACAATTTGAATGCATTTATAATATAGACAATTTTAATGAATTTATAATACAGACAAGTTTTATACATTTATAATATAGACAATTTTAATGCATTTATAATATAGACAATTTTAATGCATTTATAATACAGACACTTTGAATGCATTTATAATATAGACAATTTTAATGCATTTATAATACAGACAATTTTTATACATTTATAATACAGACAATTTTAATGCATTTATAATACAGACAATTTCTATGCATGTATAATACAGACAATTTTAATACATTTATAATACAGACAGTTTCTATGCATTTATAATACAGACAATTTTAATGCATTTATAATACAGACAGTTTCTATGCATTTATAATACAGACAATTTTAATGCATTTATAATACAGACAGTTTCTATACATTTATAATACAGACAATTTCTATGCATTTATAATATAGACAATTTTAATGCATTTATAATACAGACAGTTTCTATGCATTTATAATATAGACAATTTTAATGCATTTATAATACTGACAATTTTTATACATTTATAATACAGACAATTTCTATGCATTTATAATACAGACAATTTTAATGCATTTATAATACAGACAGTTTCTATGCATTTATAATACAGACAATTTTAATGCATTTATAATACAGACAGTTTCTATGCATTTATAATATAGACAATTTTAATGCATTTATAATACAGACAGTTTCTATACATTTATAATACAGACAGTTTCTATGCATTTATAATATAGACAATTTGAATGCATTTATAATACAGACAGTTTCTATGCATTTATAATATAGACAATTTTAATGCATTTATAATACAGACAATTTTTATACATTTATAATACAGACAATTTCTATGCATTTATAATACAGACAATTTTAATGCATTTATAATACAGACAGTTTCTATGCATTTATAATACAGACAATTTTAATGCATTTATAATACAGACAGTTTTTATACATTTATAATACAGACAGTTTTTATACATTTATAATACAGACAATTTCTATGCATTTATAATACAGACAATTTTAATGCATTTATAATACAGACAATTTCTATGCATTTATAATACAGACAGTTTGAATGCATTTATAATACGATTTTATTGCATTTATAATACACACAATTTTAATGCATTTATAATACAGACAATCTCTATGCATTTATAATACAGACAATTTTAATACATTTATAGTACAGACAGTTTTTATACATTTATAATACAGACAATTTCTATGCATTTATAATACAGACAATTTTAATGCATTTATAATACAGACAATTTCTATGCATTTATAATACAGACAATTTTAATGCATTTATAATACAGACAGTTTTAATGCATTTATAATACAGACAATTTGAATGCATTTATAATATAGACAATTTTAATGGATTTATAATATAGACAATTTTAATTCATTTATAATATAGACAATTTTAATGCATTTATAATATAGACAATTTTAATGCATTTATAATACAGACAATTTTTATACATTTATAATACAGACAATTTTAATGCATTTATAATACAGACAATTTCTATGCATGTATAATACAGACAGTTTTTATACATTTATAATACAGACAATTTTAATGCATTTATAATACAGACAATTTCTATGCATTTATAATACAGACAATTTTTATACATTTATAATACAGACAGTTTATATGCATTTATAATACAGACAATTTTAATGCATTTATAATACAGACAGTTTCTATGCATTTATAATACAGACAATTTTAATGCATTTATAATACAGACAGTTTCTATACATTTATAATACAGACAATTTATATGCATTTATAATATAGACAATTTTAATGCATTTATAATACAGACAGTTTCTATGCATTTATAATACAGACAATTTTAATGCATTTATAATACAGACAGTTTCTATGCATTTATAATACAGACAATTTTAATGCATTTATAATACAGACAGTTTCTATACATTTATAATACAGACAATTTTAATGCATTTATAATACAGACAATTTTAATGCATTTATAATACAGACAATTTCTATGCATGTATAATACAGACAATTTTAATGCATTTATAGTACAGACAGTTTATATGCATTTATAATACAGACAATTTTAATGCATTTATAATACAGACAGTTTCTATGCATTTATAATACAGACAATTTTAATGCATTTATAATACAGACAGTTTCTATACATTTATAATACAGACAATTTATATGCATTTATAATATAGACAATTTTAATGCATTTATAATACAGACAGTTTCTATGCATTTATAATATAGACAATTTTAATGCATTTATAATACAGACAATTTTTATACATTTATAATACAGACAATTTCTATGCATTTATAATACAGACAATTTTAATGCATTTATAATACAGACAGTTTCTATGCATTTATAATATAGACAATTTTAATGCATTTATAATACAGACAGTTTCTATACATTTATAATACAGACAGTTTCTATGCATTTATAATACAGACAATTTTAATGCATTTATAATACAGACAGTTTCTATGCATTTATAATACAGACAATTTTAATGCATTTATAATACAGACAGTTTTTATACATTTATAATACAGACAGTTTTTATACATTTATAATACAGACAATTTATATGCATTTATAATACAGACAATTTTAATGCATTTATAATACAGACAATTTCTATGCATTTATAATACAGACAGTTTGAATGCATTTATAATACAATTTTATTGCATTTATAATACACACAATTTTAATGCATTTATAATACAGACAATTTCTATGCATTTATAATACAGACAATTTTAATACATTTATAATACAGACAGTTTTTATACATTTATAATACAGCCAATCTCTATGCATTTATAATACAGACAAATTTAATGCATTTATAATACAGACAATTTTAATGCATTTATAATACAGACAGTTTTTATACATTTATAATACAGACAGTTTTTATACATTTATAATACAGACAATTTCTATGCATTTATAATACAGACAATTTTAATGCATTTATAATACGGACAATTTCTATGCATTTATAATACAGACAATTTTAATGCATTTATAATACATACAGTTTGAATGCATTTATAATACAATTTTATTGCATTTATAATACAGACAATTTTAATGCATTTATAATACAGACAGTTTTAATGCATTTATAATACAGACAATTTTTATCCATTTATAATACAGACAATTTTAATGCATTTATAATACAGACAGTTTTTATACATTTATAATATAGACAATTTTAATGGATTTATAATACAGACAGTTTTAATGCATTTATAATACAGACAATTTGTATGCATTTATAATACAGACAATTTTAATGCATTTATAATACAGACAGTTTTTATACATTTATAATACAGACAATTTTAATGCATTTATAAATACAGACAATTTCTATGCATTTATAATACAGACAGTTTTTATACATTTATAATATAGACAATTTTAATGCATTTATAATATAGACAATTTTAATGCATTTATAATACAGACAATTTTAATGCATTTATAATACAGACAATTTTAATGCATTTATGATACAGACAATTTTAATGCATTTATAATACAGACAGTTTTTATACATTTATAATACAGACAATTTTAATGCATTTATAATACAGACAATTTTAATGCATTTGTAATACAGACAATTTTAATGCATTTATAATACAGACAATTTGAATGCATTTATAATACAGACAGTTTTTATACATTTATAATACAGACAGTTTTTATACATTTATAATACAGACAGTTTTTATACATTTATAATACAGACAATTTTTATGCATTTATAATACAGACAATTTTTATGCATTTATAATATAGGCAATTTTAATGCATTTATAATATAGACAATTTTAATACATTTAAAATACAGACAATTTTAATGCATTTATAATACAGACAATTTTAATGCATTTATAATACAGACAATTTTTATGCATTTATAATATAGACAATTTTAATACATTTATAATACAGACAATTTGAATGCATTTATAATATAGACAATTTTAATGCATTTACAATACAGACAATTTTTATACATTTATAATACAGACAATTTTTATGCATTTATAATACAGACAATTTTTATACATTGATAATACAGACAATTTTAATGCATTTATAATATAGACAATTTTTATGCATTTATAATACAGACAATTTTAATGCATTTATAATACAGACAATTTTTATGCATTTATAATACAGACAATTTTTATGCATTTATAATACAGACAATTTTAATGGATTTATAATTCAGACAATTTTAATGCATTTTTAATACAGACAATTTTAATGCATTTATAATATAGACAATTTTAATGCATTTATAATACAGACAATTTTAATGCATTTATATTACAGACAATTTTAATGCATTTATAATAGAGACAATTTTAATGCATTTATAATATAGACAATTTTTATGCATTTATAATACAGACAATTTTTATGCATTTTTTGCCACTTGTCAATCATACAGAGTTTAAAATTGTATCTACTGATATATTAAGCATATATTTACATGTTTTAAACACTGCTATACATCGCTAATAAAAATGCCTGTTGAATCATGCAGGGTCGTAGAAATTTAAAAATTCTTATGTACAATGGCATACTTCTAAGCAGTAATAAATATTATCATTTTATTATATAATTTTCATTCATATACATGTAATGTAGTATAAACAAAAGTCATTGTAGCTAAGAATGATACAACTGTATGCTACATACATTAAAATTTAGAGTGCATTTCCTTTTATATGCATTTGTCTTAAAACTGATTTTTTTTATTTACTGAAAAACAATATGTAGTTATTACTTTACAAACTTGAAATACAAATATAATATATCCTACATTGTCATGCTACATTTTTAAGAATAATAAAGAATAATTTTTAATAATTGTTTAACTGAAATTGAAATATTTCTTTTTGCTAAATACGGATTGTTTGTCAGAGGTTAAAAGGTCATCATATCATTTGATATATTATCACATGTAATGTCATTTACATAAGCAGCAGCCCCTCTGGGCTGTTGGGAGGGGCCAGGAAGACCACCCTAAGAGGAACTTATTCACTCTCCTATGGACTGCTTCGGTGGCCTTGTGGTTAGAGTGTCCAATTCAGATGTGGGAGGTCGTTGGTTCAATCCCTGGCCGAGTCATATCAAAGAAATAAAAATGGTACTAGCAGCTCCCTTGCTTGGCATTAAGCATTAAGAAGTTAGTGTTAGGACTGGTCTGCCTGGTGTCAGGATAATGTGATTGGGTGGGTCATCATTGCTACATATCTGCAGCATGATACCCCAGCGCTAGAAATAACAATAAACTGTCACACTGAGACAACCAGACTGAGATATAAAAAAAAGTTATGCTAACTAAACAACAGCTAGATTTCTCTATTGCATGGCTGAGAAATCTCTGTCACAGTCATACTATGCTGAGAATGATCAAGATTGGCATGTGTGCCCAGTTGGGGCATTACATTATAACATATAATGGGAGACAAAAGGGTAGTAAGCATATTTTCCAACTCTTCGGGATTCAGCTTATAGTTTGGGTTCTGCTGTTTCAAGGTGAATTGTCTTGTTCATCAAAGAACCTTTTATGCCTGAAGATAAAAGTCTATGAGGTCAGAGTCATTGGTACCTTTTCACCCATGTAAACCATGCTTCACTGGTACCTTTTCACCTATGTAAACCATTCTTCATTAGAGGCTATCAATACAACCACACTTTGGAAATCTCATAGTAACTTCTTCTTTGTTTCTTGGCACACCAAAATGAAGGCATATTTTCTTTAGGGCCCATAGCCATGACTTAAAAATTGACCCTAGATTCAGTAGTGGATATTTTTGCAGAAAGGATGAGAATTTTTGTTTTCTTGAACCAGTTTTGGGAGCTCATCAACCTTCCAACAAAGTGACAAATTCAGTCTAAGCGATAGCAACATATAATGTATTACTGAGATAAAAATATTTTTCTTGGAGGGGGAGGGGGTAAATTAATTACCCGTTGCTGTTGCCAGTTTCCCTCCTCTAACCCTGCACTAATGTCCCATTATTGCATATGATCCTGTGACTTTAATAATTGATCAAGGGTAATTTTCATCCCAGAAAGGTTATGCTATGCAGTAGCATCTGATAAGTATTGCATCACCAAATTAATTTTATGTCCTTTTAAAATATTATACTTAGCTGTCTTAATGGCCTAATTGGTCATAAAAATAGTCATTTGTAAGCCATGGAAGTCCTTTAAAACAAACATACTTTACTGTTATAATGGCCAAATCTGTCTTAAAAATAGTCATTTGTAAGCCAGCATTTCTAGATCTAAGCATGCCTCATGGAAGTGATCAGCTTCTAATATCTACCATAGTGTAAAATTCATTGCAAAATAATATTCTGGTTTAAATCAGCCTAAAAAATGCATATTGCATGCATTTTTATTTGATAGAGGAAAGTAATATCTAGAGTGAAGGATTCCAACAGAGAGAAAGAATCAATGAAACATACTGATAATTTTCATTTTGATTCATTAAAGTACTTATGTGAGTTTTTAATGCTGAAAAACAAATTAAACAAGTTTCTTGCCTTGTGTTTTCTCTGTCCATACTTGCACTTTTAAGTCCACATCTCAATTTAAATATGTCTGTTCAAACAGATTTAATGGAATAATACTACTATGTACATACATCTGATGTTTACCTAATTTATGATAGTAACCATGGTGACTCCATGGTTAACATGCTGAATTAACAATCCAAATAGCATCAGTTCAGATCCTACCTTGGGCAATGCACTGTAATCCAAATGCTTCAGCATAAAATGGCCTGATTGTGTTTCTGTGCCATAAATCACCAGACCAAACCTATTATGATTCATGGACTCCATTATCGTATGATGTAGATGATAACCTTTAACCTTATGAAATTTAACTAAATGATAATTTTAAATATATTACATATTCAATACTGTATGCAAGATGAGTCATATAATGTATATATTGAACACAAGATTCACAACATTTATTATTTTTGTCAATAACGAAAATACATTGGAAGGTTGACCAAGAAGATAGGAAACTATGAAAATATGACTAAACCTACATCATTGCTTGCTTGATGTATGTATCATAACCACTTAACTTCATGAGTTTAGGTAACATATAGTCTCCATTATGAGAAAACATAATGATGACAACTTGAATTTTGAAAGTCATCCTGTGAGTGTTAAACATTAATTAGATAGATTTCTTAATTTTCCATCAAAACTTGGTAAGTAAAAATGTAAAGATGAAAAAAGAAATAATTTCATAAGTTTTTGGTGCTTTGGATTGTGGACTGTGTATCCAGAGGTTAGTAGGTCAGTAAGATTGTATGCAGTATGCAGATTACTGGGTACATGTAGCAGAAAGCTTGTATACAGATTACTGGGTACATGTAGCAGTAAGCTTGTATGCAGTGTGTGTCCAATTCTGTTTTTTTTTCAAACAGTAGTGTGATGGATTAGTATTTTTAGTCATCGCAGATTAAGACTTATTCTAAAGAAGATTTTCCTTACACAAGGAAATTGCACTTTTCCTTGTTTAAACATTAACACTGTATTAACTTGCAAGTTTAAGACATGGAATTAGTACTAACTTTTTTAAAAGCATTCAGGTTTAAGACATAGAATTGGTATTAACTTTTTTAAAGCATTCATTCAGTGTAAGATGAAGAGCATGTCAGCTTAGATGGATCAGCCCAAAATGGCCAAAAGAGGTTAAATTAAAATTACTGACAGGTAATAGCAGTCTGTTTGAAAGTATTTTTGTTAATTTGACAAGAATGAAAATAGCATATGAACTGATGCTAAATTTATGCCTGTCTACAATTTGCATACTGGAAATGCAGCCTGGAATTTGTCAGCATAGTTACATAAATGCATGGCACCATGTTTTTAACAGACCATCCAAGGAAAAATAGACTTGATATGTATATTGATGTATCATATTGTGAATTGTGTCAATAAATGGTACAGGTGTCTCATTTAACCCCTACATGCAGGTACCAAAATGAAGATTTTTGTTTATATTTCCGAAGGATCCCCATATTCTGGCCACTCTTGGTCATAAATTGTTAAATTGGAGGGAGAACGAGGAAATAATTTTACGCTCATACATACAAATTAAGTATCAGCATGTGTGGAGGTCATAACATTTTCAGGACTGATGTCCATTTGTTCATTTTATCATCAGCATTGTTTTGAGTCAACAGACACATGCACAAAAAATGGATATTATTCTAGGTAAATTTTAGAAATTTTCCATTAGAAATATGTCTAATGGCAATATATCTATGTACACACATATGTCTAATGGCAATATATTTGTGTACACACATATGTCCAATGGCAATATATCTATGTACACACATGTCTAATGGCAATATATCTATGTACACACATATGTCCAATGGTAATATATCTATGTACACACATATGTCCAATGGCAATATATCTATGTACACAAATGTCAAATGGCAATATATCTACACACAAATGTCAAATGGCAATATATCTATGTACACAAATGTCAAATGGCAATATATCTATGTACACAAATGTCAAATGGCAATATATCTATGTACACACATGTCTAATGGCAATATATCTATGTACACACATGTCTAATGGCAATATATCTATGTACACACATATGTCTAATGGCAATATATCTATGCAAACAGAAGGAAACATGGTCAACATAACTGCAACTTTTATTCTTTATTTATTAAAGAAAACACAAAATATTATCACATAAGTATTCTCTATTTTCAAACAAGTATATACAACATAGCTTCCATAGTCCACTTTTGGCTGGCATTGAATGCATCCAACACACTAGTAAACAAATATATACAACATAGCTTATCTAGTCCAGTTTTGGATGTCATTGAATGTATCCGACACACTAGTAAACAAATATATACAACATAGCTTATCTAGTCTACTTTTGGCTGGCATTGAATGTATCCGACACACTAGTAAACAAGTATATACAACATAGCTTATCTAGTCCACTTTTGGCTGGCATTAAATGTATCCGACACACTAGTAAACAAGTATATACAACATAGCTTATCTGTCCACTTTTGGCTGGCATTGAATGTATCCGACACACTAGTAAACAAGTATATACAACATAGCTTATCTAGTCCACTTTTGGCTGGCATTGAATGTATCCGACACACTAGTAAAGAAGTATATACAACATAGCTTACCTAGTCCACTTTTGACTGGCATTGAATGCATCCAACACACTAGTAAACAAATAAATACAACCTAGCTTATCTAGTCCACTTTTGGCTGGCATTGAATGTATCCGACACACTAGTAAACAAGTATATACAACATAGCTTATCTAGTCCACTTTTGGCTGGCATTGAATGTATCCGACACACTAGTAAACAAGTATATACAACCTAGCTTACCTAGTCCACTTTTGGCTGGCATTGAATGTATCCGACACACTAGTAAACATGTATATACAACATAGCTTATCTAGTCCACTTTTGGCTCGCATTGAATGTATCTGACACACTAGTAGACAAGTGTATACAACATAGCTTATCTAGTCCACTTTTGGCTGGCATTGAATGCATCCGACACTAGTAAAGAAGTATATACAACATAGCTTACCTAGTAAACTTTTGGCTGGCATTGAATGCATCAGACACACTAGTACACATTAGATATTAATTTTCTCCACAAGACTTTTAGGAAAAATAAAAATAATTTTATTTATGTGCTCGTAAAATTGGATAGTGCTGGTTCATTTTACTTTGCAAATATGTTTTGTTTATTGGTTGTACCCCACAAGAGACCTTTTAGTAGGTCTTCTGTAAGGTTAACATAAAGCAATTTCTTCCATCACAGCATACATTAAACAATATGTACTTTTGGGTCCTGAGTGGCCGAGTGGTCTAACATGCTCTCCGTTAATGGATCACTGCCATCTCACCTATGTCTGCATGATTTCGAGTCTCAGATTTAGCCAATGTGTTTATGTGAGAAAGCTTGCCGGTAGCTTCTCATGGGTCATTGGTTCTTTCTGGTGTTTTCCTGGGTTCTTCCTTCATCATTAATAAAAGCCACCATGTATAGCCTATCATGTGCTGAAAAATGGCATTAAATCCTACAACAACAACAATGACAACAATGTACATTTTATACCACAACAACCAACATTTTATCATATTTTTATAGTGAAGTACAAACTGATAAACAGGACTTAGGTAAAACACAACATTCTTGTATAATAACATTACAAACATTGTTTACATTTACTAGTATCTTTAAAAAACAAGAAAGATAAACAATAATTCATAAACACATTTTATAATAGAACAGATGAATACAGTATAATATATGTAAATTTTATCTTTAAAAAAGCTAAAGTTTATGATAGAATAGATGAACATAAACATACTTGCCGAGGACAATTTATGATAGAATAGGTGAACATAACACATGTAATACAAAAACCCAACCTAGAATAGTTATATACATTGCATTAAACCTGTTGAAGTAGTAAATTGATATCATTTAGGTGATATCATTTAGGTCATGTCATTTAGGTCATGTCGTTTAGGTGACATCATTTAGGTGATGTCATTTAGGTGTTGCCATTTAGCTGACATCATTTAGGTCATGTAATTTAGGTGTTGTCATTTAGGTCAGTTGTGATGGTTCTTATAATCGTTTCTGTTATAACAATATATGACTTTTTTGACTCCAATCAAACTATTAATAATTATAAATAGCTCTTCCTTTGGAAATCACTTTATCCAATTATTTTCTTGTCATCTTTTGCTGCATAAAAGTCAATACTTTTACAAGTATTCTTTCCATCAGTTAGGTAGATAGCCAGAAAAGACTGCAAACTTGGGAGGAATTTTCTGCTTGGTGCAATAAAGAACTAAATATCATATCCAAATTTATCAATATATTTATGTAATCAATTTCATTAGGGTTAGGGTTAGGGATTTTCTGCTTGGTGCAGTAAGGAACTGAAGTTCATATCTTAATTTATCAATATATTTATGTGGTCAATTTCAGTAGCAGTTCTGCCGTGTCAAGAGAACAAGTTCAGGTACAGATGGGGAATAAAGTGTTAAGGATGATGATGAGGAGAGGTTAGAATAATGGAACATTTTCTTTTCTTTGATAGAGTTATCCAGATTGTGTGTATTACCTGGACTTTAATCTGTAATATGGTATTCTTACATAATCAAGTCCTAAATTTATCAAACTTGTCTGATTAAGTACATAACTCTAAATTTTGTTCTGTTTACAAAAATGTTGTATTTAAAAATCATTTCTTAATTTTCAAAATGTTTTCAATTAAAATATCTAGTTCAGATTTTGAAATATTTTGCTTATGGTTCCTTTATTTTGTTGTTGCAAGTTAGGTGAGGTCTAAACATCTGGGGCATAATTTTAATATGCCAGGGATGCGACTTCGAATACAAATATTTCACATTCTCATAAATTTAGTTTTAATGTTATTTCTGGCCATATATGGCCTTCAGAGATATGCACCCAGCACTATATTTTCATGTTTAACTTTATGAAACTTCTTATGGATTAAGAACTAATTTATAAATAATTAATTTGGCAATTGATTATGTAAGAATTACAGTCATGTTCAAACTTCTTGCCAAATGCTTCAAGGAAAAAGAATTTGAGCACCTAGGCTTCGCATCTAGTTTTAGACAGTTTAGTATGATATATTCTGGTCAGTGCTTTGACAAGCTAGACTGCGTGCTATTTAGAAACAAATGCTTATAAATCCATCATCATGATCTTTGCTTATCGGCAAATCGAAGCCATCCTTAAGAGTTTTATTGATTAAAGACCTTTAGCTTTGTATTTAATTCCACTACAGGACTCAAAGAAAATCATTTAAAACCAGTCTGACTGGAAATACTTTTCCAAGAAAACCCTTTTAAACCAGTCTGACTGGAAACTATTTGTGTCCAAGAAAATTATTTAAAACCAGTCTGCCTGGAAACTCTATTTGTGTCCAAGAAAACCATTACACCCCAGTCTTACAAGAAATATCTACATTACTCCAAGAAAAACCAACACAACCCAGTCTGACTGGAAATAACTATATTACTCCAAGAAAAACCAATACAACCCAGTCTTACTGGAAATACTATGTGCCCAAGAAAACCACTACAAACCAGTCTGACTGGAAACTCAAGATGAAACCAGGACAACCACTACAACCCAAACTGGAAACACTACTTGCCTCCAAGAAAACTATTTCAAACCAGTCTGACTGGAGACACTGCATGACTCAAAGAAAATCATTACAAACCAGTCTGGATATGCTAAATGAGCCCAAGAAAACAATTACAACTGATCTGTCTGGAAACACAAAACATGAATATAAAAAAATAACATATGTTAGTCAAATCATTAAAACATTTTTGTGAGAGGCAAGATCATGTTATTGTGAACACTACAAATTGGATTAAATAATATGGATCTGCTTTGCAATATGGCTGGTGATATTACTGCTGTTAATTAAATAGTCAAAACTTTAACTGGCTTCTCTCCCAAAATTGTTAAATTTGAATAAAAAAAATCCAGAGAGGGAGGGGAAAATTAGACATGTCACAATAAGGCCAAATCACCAAAGAAAAGGTAATAAATTAAATATTTAAAAAATTGATGAAATTTGAAAAAAAGCATTCAGAGATAAAGGTTTTCATTGTGCAAATAATTCTGACATGAAGTCCATTTTGTCAACATTATTAAAACTAGAAGACAAAGTCATGAAATGACAATTTTGCCAAACCACTCACCAAAATTAGAGCAAACTTTGCAAAAGTCGTCATGGTTTAAAAGTTTCTAAATTCTATACAAATAATGCAGAATCTGCTTTTTAAAAAATGCTGAACATTCTTAAATAAGAGACCCTTTCAACCTTTTCTGGTAGCAATATATATATTTGAAAACTAACATAAATCATTGCATCTTTCTTGGCAATCAGGTCTAGGCTATTATGTAGATGAAGTTCTTGTGTTTTGTTAGATCTACTTGTTATGTACCAGAAGAGCTTTTATGATGGTCTGTTTTCCAATGTCCATTTGTCCATTAGCACAAGTTTGTTAATACTACTCATCCTAAACTACTTAGAGAAAACTTATACACACAATAGGCCATCAGACCACACCATTTTCTACATTGGTCTAATTCAATATGGTGCCATCCAATATGGCCACCTTATTGATTGAAATTTAAAATCTTATCGTTACTCCTCCGGAATGGTTATATCAATATGGTTCATTAACTAAACAATGTCTTTGTATTTTTGTATGTTTGTCCTAATGGCACATTTCAGACTTTCAGAATGGCTGCCACAGTGGCCATCTTGAAATCAAAATCTTGTTATCTATATTTCTTATGAGTGAATGGTCATGTCAGCATAGCATTCCGACTGTATTATTATGATGTTATGTTGGTCATTAATGAACATTTGTTTTCCATTCCTCTTCTAATATGACTGGCACAATAACCATCCATCTTAAAATCTTGTTAACTCCATGTCACTTAGATGTCTGGTCATATCAACATTGTGCTGTCACCAAAATCAATGTCTGATCGTGTTTTTATATATGCTATCTGGTCAGCTTGAATTTCTTGATTTGGGGGACATTGTTTGCTACAAATATTGGACAGTTTATATCTTGTAACAAAGAAGTTGAGACTTGCTGTAATAGCCAGAATTTACAAAGTGAGTTTCTATTTCTGTGACTTTAAATGGTCTAATGGTTTGCTCAAATCAAAATTGTTTGCATGCTTCATTTTAATTTAATACAGAATATGCCTCTATCCAGACACTGTATTTAATAATTATTTCCTTAAGCATCGGAAGAAATGAGTGTAATTGATTTTGTCTTGATTTTTAAGTATCACAAGATTTGTCTGTATTCTTATAATATAAACATTGTATTTTAGGACCTTCTCATGGTTAAACTGTCTGCGTTGTAATATCCCACAGTATAAGGAAAAATTGCACAGTATTTTAGAACTGTTTAATGGTCTGACTGTGTGAGTTGTATTTATTACAGTATATTATAATGTTTTGGCTTAAAGGGCTTTTCCCAGATAATATATTGAACTGAAAGATGATATCTTGGAAGTGTTTTCATAAGTTTTCATGTTTGACTAAATTCAAGTGTGAACTGGAATAATGGTCATTTTGTCCAGAATTTTTGCACATTCTACATAATCTATCACTTTTTAAATTCACATTGAAAAAAACTTGGTTTACATTATTTATCAAAATCTATTAATGATCTCAAGGAAAAATATCATTCCATTCTGTCATGAAACTTCACTAACTCCAAATTTTCACCCACAAAATATTCTTGATAATAAAATGGCTGCATTTGTCAATTTTGAGTAATGTTTCAAAGCCTAGAGTAGTATTGTGACTGTGAGTAATATTTCAAAGTCTAGAGTAGTATTGTGACTTTGAGGAATATGTTTTAAGACCACAGTAGAATTTATCAGTTTTGAGTAATATTACTATGTCTTAGTTTTGAGTAATATTTTAAAGTCTGGGGTAACATGTGTCAGGTTTGAAAGGAATGTGACTTAACCATTTAATATTATTTTTAAACAAACAGTATGGTCACTATTTGTCATCAGTTTAGTGACTAAACTTCGTTATACAGCAACTAGCACTGTAGAATCCTTTAGAACTCTTTCCTTTATGTCTGACCTTTATATTGCACTCCCACACTATCCAGCACCCCTCACTATAGAACCCTAACACAATTCTTTTTAAAAGACTAGTATAGATATTGATCTCATTTTATTGTTTGTTAGTACATGTATATGGATAAAGTACTTCATTTATAAGGCATTTTCCAATGGAAAGAATTGTAATATATGTATAAAGTACTTATATACATTATACTTCATGGAAAGCATTGTAATATATGTATAAAGTACTTATACACATTATACTTCATGGAAAGCATTGTAATGTATGTATAAAGTACTTTTATACACATTATACTTCATGGAAAGCATTGTAATGTATGTATAAAGTACTTATATACATTATACTTCATGGAAAGCATTTTAATATATGTATAAAGTACTTATACACATTATACTTCATGGAAAGCATTTTAATATATGTTTAAAATACTTATATACATTATACTTCATGAAAAGCATTGTAATGTACGTATAAAGTACTTATTTTCATTATACTTCATGGAAAGCATTGTAATATATGTATAAAGTACTTATACACATTATACTTCATGGAAAGCATTGTAATATATGTATAAAGTACTTATATACATTATACTTCATGGAAAGCATTGTAATATATGTATAAATTACTTATATACATTATACTTCATGGAAAGCATTGTAATGTATGTATAAAGTACTTATATACATTATACTTCATGGAAAGCATTTTAATATATGTATAAAGTACTTATACACATTATACTTCATGGAAAGCATTTTAATATATGTTTAAAATACTTATATACATTATACTTCATGAAAAGCATTGTAATGTACGTATAAAGTACTTATTTTCATTATACTTCATGGAAAGTATTTTAATATATGTATAAAGTACTTATACACATTATACTTCATGGAAAGCATTGTAATATATGTATAAAGTACTTATACACATTATACTTCATGGAAAGCATTGTAATATATGTATAAAGTACTTATATACATCATACTTCATGGAAAGCATTGTAATATATGTATAAAGTACTTATACACATTATACTTCATGGAAAGCATTGTAATATATGTATAAAGTACTAATATACATTATACTTCATGGAAAGCATTGTAATGTATGTATAAAGTACTTATACACATTATACTTCATGAAAAGCATTGTAATGTACGTATAAAGTACTTATTTTCATTATACTTCATGGAAAGCATTGTAATATATGTATAAAGTACTTATATACATTATACTTCATGGAAAGCATTGTAATATATGTATAAAGTACTTTTATACACATTATACTTCATGGAAAGCATTGTAATATATGTATAAAGTACTAATATACATTATACTTCATGGAAAGCATTGTAATATATGTATAAAGTACTTATACACATTATACTTCATGAAAAGCATTGTAATGTACGTATAAAGTACTTATTTTCATTATACTTCATGGAAAGCATTGTAATGTATGTATAAAGTACTTATATACAATATACTTCATGGAAAGCATTGTAATATATGTATAAAGTACTATATACACTATACTTCATGGAAAGCATTGTAATATATGTATAAAGTACTTATACACATTATACTTCATGGAAAGCATTGTAATGTATTGATTTGCTAATTAAGCATTATTCAATAAGTTCATCTTGTTTTGGGGGGATTGCTAATTAAGAATTATTTAATAAGTTCATCTTGTTTTGGGGATTGCTAATTAAGCATTCTTCAGTAAGTTCATCTTGTTTTTGGGGATTGCTAATTTAGCATTATTCAATAAGTTCATCTTGTTTTGGGGGATTGCTAATTTAGCATTATTCAATTAGTTCATCTTGTTTTGGGAGATTGATAATTAAGCATCATTCAATAAGTTCATCTTGTTTTGGGGGATTGATAATTAAGCATTATTTAATAAGTTCATCTTGTTTTGGGGGGATTGCTAATTAAGAATTATTTAATAAGTTCATCTTGTTTTGGGGATTGCTAATTAAGCATTCTTCAATAAGTTCATCTTGTTTTGGGGATTGCTAATTAAGCATTATTCAATAAGATCATCTTGTTTTGGGGGATTGCTAATTAAGCATTATTCAATAAGTTCATCTTGTTTTGGGGGGATTGCTAATTAAGCATTATTCAATAAGTTCATCTTTTTTTGGGGGGATTGCTAATTAAGAATTATTTAATAAGTTCATCTTGTTTTGGGGATTGCTAATTAAGCATTCTTCAATAAGTTCATCTTGTTTTGGGGATTGCTAATTAGGCATTATTCAATAAGATCATCTTGTTTTGGGGGATTGCTAATTAAGCATTATTCAATAAGTTCATCTTGTTTTGGGGGATTGCTAATTAAGCATTATTCAATAAGTTCATCTTGTTTTTGGGGGGATTGCTAATTAAGCATTATTCAATAAGTTCATCTTGTTTTGGGGGATTGCTAATTAAGCATTATTCATTGAGTTCATGTTGTTTTGGGGGATTGCTAATTAAGCATTATTCAATATATGCAAAACAGATAGCCTGCTTTAAGTTCCCAAATTTGTTTAATGGTTAAAATTGTTTTAAAAAAATGAAGAGTAGCTATCGGCAAAGAGGCATATTCCTGTTGCTTATTAGATAGAAAGTTTGTATGTAACAGTCTCTTGCTTGGGTTTTACAAATGGGGTGTATTTCTGTTGCTTATTAGATACAAAGTTCATATGCAACAGAATCTGGCTTGAGTTTTACAAATGGGCTGTATTCCTGTTGCTTATTAGATAGATAGCCAGCTAATATGTAATACAGGTAGTCATTGTATTATTCTGATCTCTTCTTATAGCTTATCTGTAATATTAGTAGTCATTTTATTACTTTGATATCTACCTACATCTGAATTAGTCTGATCTCTTCTTATAGCTAATCTGTAATATTGGTAGTCATTTTATTAGTCTGATATCTTCCTACATCTGAATTAGTCTGATATCTTCTTATAGCTAATCTGTATTATTGGATGTCATTTTATTACTCTGATATCTTCCTACATCTGAATTAGTCTGATATCTTCTTATAGCTACATCTGTAATATTGGTAGTCATTTTATCAGTCTGGTCTATTCTTACATCTAATCTGTAATACTGGTAGTCATTTTATTAGTCTATCTTCCTACAATAATGTCATGTCTGGTCTATTCATGGCTGATGTCAATATATTAACTTCACCACCATTAGGGGGTAAATAACTTTATCTTCATTAAAGAATAACATGATTCAGATTAACTTATAAGTTTACTTTCCACTGTCTGATGTCACAAGTGTCTCCTATCTAACTTAAATTAACATGGCTCATTTTTATGTCTCAAGAGTCTGCTATCTTAATAATAATCTATTAAACTTGTCCAAGAATCATAACTTGTTAACTTGTCCAAGAATCATAACCTGTCCAAGAATCATAACTTGTCCAAGAATCATAACTTGTCCAAGAATCATAACTTGTCCAATAGTAACAGCTCCCACATGAAAACATTATATAAGGTTACATTATGCTGTGTGATGTGCTATCTTTACATTATTGCCTTCACTGGATGAGACTTATATCTGCCACATGTCTACAGCATGAAGTCTCATTGCTAGACATCACTATTAAACTGCTACACATCAGATATCGTAGTGATATGACTCAAATTGGGAAAGCTACATTAAAAATCAGAAAACACACAAACAAGTTCCACTTTGATGGTATCTTGCTGTCATTTTTCATTCAGGCAAATAGCCCCACCAGACAACACTACAGGCAAATATCCCAACAGACAACACTACTGTCAAATTAACCCATTGGACAACACTACAAGCAGATAGTCCCAACAGACACCATGACATCAAATAGCTCCAACAAACAACACTACAGACAACTAGTCCTGCCAGACAATGCTACAGGCAGATAGCACCACCAGACAATAATATAGACACATAGCACCACCAGACAATGATACAGGCAGATAACACCACCAGACAATAATACAGACACATAGCACCACCAGACAATGATACAGGCGGATAGCACCACCAGACAGTGATACAGGAGAATGGTTACCTAGTAGGCACAGTGCCATCCCTTGCAAACAAAAGTATAGGATAACAGTTCCATAAGCAGAAGATAATAAAAGTATAGGATAACAGTTACATAGGCAGAAGATAATAAAAGTATAGGATAACAATTCCATAAGCAGAAGATAATAAAAGTATAGGATAACAATTATATAAGCAGAATATAATAAAAGTATCAGATAACAGTTCCATAGGCAGAGGATAATAAAAGTATAGGATAACAATTCCATAGGCAGAAGATAATAAAAGTATAGGATAACAGTTCCAAAGGCAGAAGATAATAAAAGTGTATGATAACAGTTCCATAGGCAGAAGATAATAAAAGTATAGGATAACAATTCCAAGGCAGAAAATAATAAAAGTATAGGATAACAATTCCATAGGCAGAAGATAATAAAAGTAGAGGATAACAGTTCCAAAGGCAGAAGATAATAAAAGTGTATGATAACAGTTCTATAGGCAGAAGATAATAAAAGTATTAGATAACAGTTCCATAGGCAGAAGATAATAAAAGTATTGGATAACAATTTAATAGGCAGAAGATAATAAAAGTATAGGATAACAATTCTATAAGCAGAAGATAATAAAAGTATATGATAACAGTTCTATAGGTAGAAGATAATAAAAGTATAAGATAACAGTTCCATAGGCAGAAAATAATAAAAGTATAGGATAACAGTTCCAAAAGCAGAAGATAATAAAAGTGTATGATAACAGTTCTATAGGTAGAAGATAATACAAGTATAAGATAACAGTTCCATAGGCAGAAAATAATAAAAGTATAGGATAACAGTTCCAAAAGCAGAAAATAATAAAAGAATTTACTTAATGCCAAACTTTTAATTCAGAGCAGAACTAATACACATCTGTAAACAATAATGATGCCTTTTATCAAAATATTTATGCAAAATTAACAAATTAACGCTATATTAAATAATTAACACATTATTGCTATAATAAATAATTAATACATTAATAATATAATAAATAATTAACACATTATTGCTATAATAAATAATTAACACATTATTGCTATAATAAATAATTAACACATTGTTATAATAAATAATTAACACATTAATAATATAATAAATAATTAACACATTATTGCTATAATAAATAATTAACACATTATTGATATAATAAATAATTAACACATTGTTGCTATAATAAATAATTAACACATTAATGCTATAATAAATAATTAACACAGTAATGCTATCGTAAATAATTAACACATTATGCTATAATAAATAATTAACACATTAATGCTATAAAAATTAACACATTAAAGCTATAATAAACAATGAAGACATTAATGCTATCATAAATAATTAACACATTATGCTATAATAAATAATTAACACATTAATGTTTTCATAAATAATTAACACATTAATGCTATAATAAATAATTAACACATTAATGCTATAATAAATAATTAACACAGTAATGCTATCGTAAATAATTAACACATTATGCTATAATAAATAATTAACACATTAATGCTATAAAAATTAACACATTAAAGCTATAATAAATAATGAAGACATTAATGCTATCATAAATAATTAACACATTATGCTATAATAAATAATTAACACATTAATGTTTTCATAAATAATTAACACATTAATGCTATAATAAATAATTAACACATTAATGCTATAATAAATAATTAACACAGTGATGCTATCATAAATAATTAACACATTATGCTATAATAAATAATTAACACATTAATGATATAATAATAATTAATACATTATTGCTATAATAAATAATTAACACATTATTGCTATAATAAATAATTAACACATTATGCTATAATAAATAATTAACACATTAATGCTATAATAATTAACACATTAAAGCTATAATAAATAATGAAGACATTAATGCTATCATAAATAATTAACACATTATGCTATAATAAATAATTAACACATTAATGCTATCATAATTATTATTTTTTCTTTCTTTTTTTCTTCTGGTTTAACACCATGTTTCAGCACATATACATGGCAGCCAGTATTAAGGGTGGAGGAAGAACCCGGAAAACCCCAGGAAAGAACCACTGACCCACGAGAAGCTACTGGCAAGCTTTCGCACATAACTACATTAGCCGAATCTTAGACTTGAACCCACGCAGACAGAGGTGAGGTGGCTGTGATTCATAATGGAAAGCTCTTTAGACCACTCAAACACTCAGGGCCCCAATGCTATCATAAATAATTTACACTTTAATGCTATCATAAATAATTAACACATTAATGCTATCATAAATAATTAACACATTAATGCTATCATAAATAATTAACACTTTAATGCTAAAATAAATAATTAACACATTATTGCTATAATAAATAATTAACACATTATTGCTATAATAAATAATTAACACATTATTGCTATAATAAATAATTAACACATTAATGCTATAATAATTAACACATTAATGCTATAATAATTAACACATTAATGCTTTGATCTTAAACTATGAACTATTGTTTATATAGCCATCAAAATATATCAACATTAAATTAAAGTCATCACAACTACCATATGTTATGCATTTATGTACACATTATTACTGTAAATATAAATTAAAGTCATCACAACTACCATATATTATGCATTTATGTACACATTATTACTGTAAATATAAATTAAAGTCATCACAACTACCATATGTTATACATTTATGTACACATTATTACTGTAAATATAAATTAAAGTCATCATAACTACCATATATTATGCATTTATGTACACATTATTACTGTAAATATAAATTAAAGTCATCACAACTACCATATATTATGCATTTATGTACACATCATTACTGTAAATATAAATTAAAGTCATCACAACTACCATATATTATGCATTTATGTACACATTATTACTGTAAATATAAATTAAAGTCATCACAACTACCATATATTATGCATTTATGTACACATCATTACTGTAAATATAAATTAAAGTCATCACAACTACCATATATTATGCATTTATGTACACATTATTACTGTAAATATAAATTAAAGTCATCACAACTACCATATATTATGCATTTATGTACACATTATTACTGTAAATATAAATTAAAGTCATCACAACTACCATATGTTATGCATTTATGTACACATTATTACTGTAAATATAAATTAAAGTCATCACAACTACCATATATTATGCATTTATGTACACATTATTACTGTAAATATAAATTAAAGTCATCACAACTACCATATATTATGCATTTATGTACACATTATTACTGTAAATATAAATTAAAGTCATCATAACTACCATATGTTATGCATTTATGTACACATTATTACTGTAAATATAAATTAAAGTCATCACAACTACCATATATTATGCATTTATGTACACATCATTACTGTAAATATAAATTAATATTGCACTAAGTTGATAAGGTTTAGCTGTCTTGGTACCACTGCAGGCCGAATGTTGTTTTGAAATATTATAATGAAACATATTACATTAGAATGACATTTATTACATTATAATGACATATTACATTATATTGATATATATTACATTAGAAAGGCATCTATTACATTATAATGACATATATTACATTAGAATGACATATTATGTAACATTATAATGACATATATTACATTAGAATGACATATTACATTAGAATGACATATTACATTAGAATGACATATTACATTAGAATGGCATATATTACATTATAATGACATATTACATTAGAATGACATATATTATGTAACATTAGAATTACATATTACATTAGAATGACATATTACATTAGAATGACATGTTACATTAGAGTGACATATTACATTATAATGAAATCTATTAAATTTTTTCTTACAAACTGACTTTGCTTCAAGCAGACTGTAGCAAGATGCGTAACTATTAAATTCCTTAACTGCACTAAAACACAAGCAAAATGTCATTGACCCTGTGATTCTTAATTTTCAGGTCCATGTTATACTATCTTATGTGTGCTATATATAGTATTATGCTATTAATACAAGTTCACCATTCCTATGACCTTAAACATTCCTTGTCACCTCTTTTACATACAATTTCAGTAACCTTTTTATTATATGCTCATTTTCTTATTCTACATAAGACTTAATTATATAAACAAAAAATACACTACAAGAAAAAAAGTAAGTGAATGTATGCCATATTCCAAAATTAAATACACAAGCACAGATTCATCATTACACAACATCGACATTATTAATGCATGCATAACTCACCAAGACAAATTTGAACTTAGTTGCATGCTAGACATCTTTCAAAAGAAAATGGCATTTTGGTCTACTTAACATTAATATTTCGGTGTCATATTGTAAATGAATGTGCATTGCATCAACTTTATGATCTGGAATGAATAGACTTTGGTATTTGTGTTGAGTTTATGAAAGATGTTGATTTTGGACAGGATTTATCTGCACCTGTTCTACATGTAATACATTGATTTAAAGTAGTGAGGTAGAAGCATGTTGACATCTGTTTCTGTTCTGTCATTGAATGTTTTTATGTCATAATGTGGGGAACAAATGAAGTCTTTCAATCGTAATTATCAAAAAGATGCTATGGAATTTAATGTTTATTTAATATTAAGTGCAGTAAGGAGTATGTAATTGCCCTTGGAATATAGTCACAATTGCAGAATACTTTTTAAATATGTAATCAAGCTTGAGAACCCATGACATGGCTCATGTAATTCAGATTTGCAGAACTAAGAAAGTACATTTTGAGGAAATTCAGGATGTAAAACTGTAAGTATATTTTTTGACTTTCATATTTCCACTAAAGAAGACAGTTTATGCCTTGTCAATTCCATGTTAGTTGTAAGGACCCTGTCAGGCATCTATAACTAGCCTAAATCCCAAACATTGAATACAAAAAATTAATATGGATGTTGCATGGTATTTGTAAGGACCCTGTCTGGTATCTATATTATCAACGTAATTATATATCAGAGGGAGAGGTGGGGCTTAAATCCCAAACATTGTATCAAAAATGTTAATATGGATTGTCTCAAAACAGCTGGTATGTGGCAGTCGATGAAAATTCACATTTAGTTCATTCAGACACAAATTGAATCAGCCAAAATCTAAAGCATCTACCACAAGAGTGTACATAATTTGTTTACAAAGTAGTTCCTAATAAACTACTGGACACACGTAAGTTCAGTATGAAGTTGATCACTAGTGCAATATCGTAAAATATTGCAAGATTCTGACAATGTAAAGTTAATGGACAAAAAAATGAGCATATAATAAACTATGGTACAAATATGGTGTGAAGCTCTACAACTTAATAATATGCTATTGAGACAGGATAGTTATACCTTATCTTAATAAACTATGGTACAAATATGGTGTGAATCTCTACAACTTAATAATATGCTATTGAGACAGTATAGTTATACCATATCTTAATAAACTATGGTACAAATATGGTGTGAATCTCTACAACTTAATAATATGCTATTGAGACAGGATAGTTATACCTTATCTTAATAAACTATGGTACAAATATGGTGTGAATCTCTACAACTTAATAATATGCTATTAAGACAGTATAGTTATACCATATCTTAATAAACTATGGTACAAATATGGTGTGAAGCTCTACAACTTAATAATATGCTATTGAGACAGTATACTTATACCATATCTTAATAAACTATGGTACAAATATGGTGTGAATCTCTACAACTTAATAATATGCTATTGAGACAGTATAGTTATACCATATCTTAATAAACTATGGTACAAATATGGTGTGAAGCTCTACAGCTTAATAATATGCTATAGAGACAGGATAGTTATACCTTATCTTAATAAACTATGGTACAAATATGGTGTGAATCTCTACAACTTAATAATATGCTATTGAGACAGTATAGTTATACCATATCTTAATAAACTATGGTACAAATATGATGTGAATCTCTACAACTTAATAATATGCTATTAATAAACTATGGTACAAATATGGTGTGAAGCTCTACAACTTAATAATATGTTATTGAGACAGTACACTTATACCATATCTTAATAAACTATGGTACAAATATGATGTGAATCTCTACAACTTAATAATATGTTATTGAGACAGGATAGTTATACCTTATCTTAATAAACTATGGTACAAATATGGTGTGAATCTCTACAACTTAATAATATGCTATTGAGACAGTATAGTTATACCATATCTTAATAAACTATGGTACAAATATGGTGTGAAGCTCTACAACTTAATAATATGCTATAGAGACAGGATAGTTATACCTTATCTTAATAAACTATGGTACAAATATGGTGTGAATCTCTACAACTTAATAATATGCTATTGAGACAGTATAGTTATACCATATCTTAATAAACTATGGTACAAATATGATGTGAATCTCTATAACTTAATAATATGCTATTAATAAACTATGGTACAAATATGGTGTGAAGCTCTACAACTTAATAATATGTTATTGAGACAGTACACTTATACCATATCTTAATAAACTATGGTACAAATATGAACGGAATCTCTACAACTTAATAATATGTTATTGAGACAGGATAGTTATACCATATCTTAATAAACAATGGTACAAATATGGTGTGAAGCTCTACAACTTAATAATATGTTATTGAGACAGTACACTTATACCATATCTTAATAAACTATGGTACAAATATGATGTGAATCTCTACAACTTAATAATATGCTATTGAGACAGTACACTTATACCATATCTTAAAAAACTATGGTACAAATATGGTGTGAATCTCTACAACTTAATAATATGTTATTGAGACAGTACAGTTATACCATATCTTAATAAACTATGGTACAAATATGGTGTGAATCTCTACAACTTAATAATATGCTATTAATAAACTATGGTACAAATATGGTGTGAATCTCTACAACTTAATAATATGCTACTGAGACAGTATACTTATACCATATCTTAATAAACTATGGTACAAATATGGTGTGAAGCTCTACAACTTAATAATATGCTATTGAGACAGGATAGTTATACCATATCTTAATAAACTATGGTACAAATATGGTGTGAATCTCTACAACTTAATAATATGCTATTAATAAACTATGGTACAAATATGGTGTGAAGATCTACAACTTAATAATATGCTATTGAGACAGTACAGTTATACCATATCTTACACTGAAGCAAGATATAATCAGTAATGAATTTCTTTAATAATAAATTTACTTCAGAGACAATCCAAATATGACATTGAGATAGATTTTTATTTTCCAGGCCCTCCGCAGTTCATACAGGAACCCAAAATAAAGTTGATCCAAACACTAGAAGTAAGCAAACAAATGATAGAAAAGAACCTGTGCCACCGAAAAATACAGGATTTAAAGATACTCCAACATTTCGTCCACTACCCACACCTCCACAGAATGGTGAAATTAAAGATAGAAATGTGCGAGGGATATCTGCTACTATTGGTGACACACCAGACCTAGCAAATGAGACGCCTCGACCCATAGAGCTACCTCCTCTCACTGCAAAACAAGAAACTGTACAAGAGGTAGATGCCTCAGAAGAACCCAAAAGGAAAAGAAAAAAGAAAAAGAAGAAAGATCAGATGAATGTAGAAACCCCAGAAGAAGAAAATGGTGAGACCGATATGAGGGTCAACTAGCCATGTATAATCACTCCAGCTTTATCAGACTGTCAGCATGGAGAGTGCAGTCATGTCATTTTCATCTAAATTGTCTAGAAAAAAAATTCTGAACCAGTGATCTCTCTCTCTCTCTCTCTCTCTCTCTCTCTCTCTCTCTCTCTCTATATATATATATATATATATATATATATATATATATATATATATATATATATATATATATATATATATATATATATATATATATTTAAGTGCATTTAATAGAATTAAAAGTTTTGGAATTCTGCTTTAATTACTATGGCATAATAAAACTTTTATAGCAAGAAACTTAATTTTCTTTATTATTTAACAATAGTCCCTAGTTATATGAATGATTTTGGGTCTATACAATTTGTTTAATGAAACATAGCATTTATTATAATGTAGCATTCTCGTTGGGTATAAAGTAGCAGCAGAGAGGGTGAACCTCACAACTTTTCGAGCGTCGATTTGGAAATCTAAGGCTTCCACCAAATAGTAAAAAAAATGGCGTCTATTCGATAAAATAAGATTTCCTTATATACGCCAACGTCGTTGTCATTCACCCTCTCTGCTGCTGGAAATTTCAGTTCTGGGTTAATAATTCTTTTACGAGTTCAACCAAATATTTGATCGAGTCCGATACGATATCGTGTCCGAGGATCATGTAAATTGATTGTTATAAATCCGTGCGGAGTCGACTGAGCGTTACTAAAGAAATTTTTAAATTGATTGAAGTCCATATCAGAGCACCATGTCTGCCAAATATTTCGAAGCGTATGAATATCAACGCCGTTAAATACACACAGTAAGTTACAGTTGTCTCTAATCACTTTTGGAATCTGAGTGTATCGTTGAGTGACATATATCACGTCAGTGTTTTTATGCCTGCCTCTGGAAAATATTCTAGCTGGGTTTTTTTGATTGTCTAACATCACATCGTCGTATACGACTAAATTGTTAATGCTCCCATCAAGGTCATCCACGGATGGCGCCTCGTCAATATCAGTTATAAAATCAATGGTATTCTCACCTTTAATTTCTGATGCATTCTCGTTAAAATCCTTTAACACTTCATAGCATCGTTGATCATCTACGCTAGGAGCAATTAAATACAACTTATCCCACTTCATCCATCTCATTATTAAATTGAGCAACAATTGCGTTTTACCGGATCCAGATGGCCCGATTATAATCATCCGGATAGAGTTTGGTAGCGCTGCATGATGCTTAACTGGTTCTCTTCTTTTAGTCGCTGAAAAATCAATTATATCCATATTTCTATACATAAATTATGGATCTATATTGTGTAAAGTGTAAAACGCGTACTGGCACAGATGATGTGACGACGGTTACAACTAAAAATAACCGATCAGCGCTTTCTGGTAAATGCGGACAATGTGGTACAAAGAAATTTAGATTTGTGTCTATGAAATCTGTTTTTAAAAAAAAACGAGGAGGTGATATCGCAGCCAAATTGGCAAAGCTCCCTGGAACCCCATGGGCAAAGTACCCGGGAGAAAAGCACCTTCCAGGATATAGCTACTGTGGTCCCGGAACACGATTAGATATCAGACTTGATGATCAAAATCAACCCCAATCCGGCGAGTATCCGATAAACGCTATTGATAAGGCGTGTCATGCTCATGATGTTGCATATAAAAGCAGCAATCTGCAAAACAGGCATCTCGCGGATGTGAAATTAATTCATGCGTTAAATGCTATTCCTGATAAATCTTTTAAAGAAAAGTTGGCTTCGTGGTTGGTAAAATCAGCTATGAAAGGCAAATTGATGATGGGTGCTGGTAATTGAAAATGCTAGCATTTTAATATGGAATCAATTTATTATTCCCCAAGAGGATACTGGAGGGGTAAATCAGCAGTCCATAAACTCGCTAGCGCTGCAAAAGTGAAAAAAACTACAGCGGCGGATTGGTTATCCAAACAGGCACTATGGCAAATTTATCTACCACCGCCTAAACAAATTCAATTCTCGCATTTTGATGTGACTGCTCCTAATGAAGTTCATCAGGCTGATATATTATTTTTGCCACATGATCGTGGTTACAAATATGCGTTAACCGTAGTTGATATTGCAAGTCGATACAAAGAAGCAGAACCGTTAAAAACAAAATCAGCCACTGAAGTTGCTTCTGCATTTGAGAGGATTTATCGACGAGGTCCTCTGCACTGGCCAAATGTATTGCAGGTTGATCCTGGCAAGGAATTTCAGGGTGCGGTTCTATCTACAATGAAACATCATAATGTCACCATACGACGAGGGCATACTGCGCTACATCGCGATCAGGCCATTGTAGAACGATTTAATCGGACGATTGCTGAGCGGTTATTTGGATATCAATACGCAAAAGAATTCATTCAAGAAAAGCGATCCCGTGAATGGGTTAAAAGATTACCATCTGTGATTACTGCACTGAATAACGAGATTACTAGAACAATCAACATGAAACCTATCAACGCGATTAAAAAGAAGTCAATACCCGTACAACCACAAACAGATTTCAAAGAACCAATTCTTGGTAGTAATGTCATTGTGAGGTACTTATACGAACCAGGAGAGCTTGAAGGGGGTAGAAAAAGGGCTACTGATCCTATTTGGAGTGTTACTGCACACAAGATATCTAGTATAACACGATCTACGGGTAGACCTCCAGTCTATAAACTGGATTCAACTGCCCCTCAACGAGGATTTACTCGACAACAACTACAGGTAATTCCCGAGGATACTCAATTGCCACCGCATGGTCTTAACTAGCGCCGTTGCGTCTATTACACTCAAGACAAGTCAACATCACATTGTTTCTGACATGACCGAGACTGTTATTTTTTCTGTCTACGGTAAATTGGCGAGGATCTTTATCCGAATACTGCCAACGCATTATACAATTGCAACTCGCGCAGTGATTATTCTGTTGTTGTTTTAGCGTAATTATTAATTTAGCATCAATATCAAATTCTCGTTGTTTTTTTTTGTCCTGTTGTTTGTAACCGGAGAGTTTTTTATTAATGATGCTAACATCAATATCACTTATTGTTGTGTCATTATCATCACCAATGATTTCATCATCGAGGACAACTCTTCGAAGTTGATTTATTTTTCGTACTCTGGATACTGCGAGATAGACTAAATTCGACCATTCGATGCGATTATCTACCATCCAAACAATTGTATCCGATATAGTTAATCCCTGTGAAGAATGTATCGTCGCTGCGTATCCTAGCGTCCATGGGGATTTATTAGCACGCAATGCATTTTCGACGACGCTGATATCAACCAGCACAATGTCATTTAACACGAGAATCTGCTTTTCACTCTTCCCTGGAATATCAACTTCAATATTCTGCTTTCGTGTATCTGAAGGCCTATAACACAACGGTACTGGAAGTGTTGCAAATTTTTCTTTATGCGTTTCAAATAACTTCATCTGAAGTGTGTCTCTGACTATTTTTCTACTTGCTACTATCAAATCATTTGGTCTCCACGTTTCCCAGAAATCATTCATGGGAGTTTCTGAAATTATTTCACGCGCTATTTCGCATTGGATTTTATCCGGTTGTAATCTAATCAGTGCTTTGAACTCGCGTAATTGTTCATCAAGTGATCTATGGTCGGTATTAATTTCTTCATAATAGTCTACAGAACCCTTTAGCCATTCATGTGGAGATCCACCGACAAATGGTGGTGGTTGGCCGTGATCACCGCACATGACGACTTTTGTGTTTTTGTTTAACAACCACTCGAGAAATGTTTGTAATACTCTCAACGATACCGTGCATATTTCATCCCAAATTATGATTTCAGGAATGAATTTATCACCCATTCGATCAGGGGTCCATTCATCGCCTTTCCATCGAAAGAAACTATGATAAGTACAGGCATTTACCCCTCGCTGTATCATCTCTCTGGCGAGTCTGTGAGTCGGTGTTAACACAATCATGTTTGACCGACGATATAATTCAATTGCACGAGTTGTCTTTCCTGACCCACCACAACCGTTTAAATAAACTGTCTTGTATCTACATATTGGATCAGATACCGGTGGTGCATTAGAAAATTCTGATTGAATCTCATCACATTTTAAGTACTTTTCATCCATGGTAACATCTGCCGATTCACAATACTCATGTAGCGTCTCCTTTTTAAATCTCCAACATCCCCACGCTTCCTCCTGGGATGTGAATTTAGCTACATCTGATTTGTATTTATTGTTTATATACATCGAATCAGTAGCTACTCTAACCGCGGTATTAGGAAATCTATTTATCATCGAAAATAAATTGATAGAAGCATAAGCTAGCATAGAACTTCTCAAATGTGTGTACTGGGAATTATGTCCATCACAGTAGGTAACAACCGTACCCAATTTCTCACCATTGGATAGAAAAGCATCCTTACGGGATACAAGTTTTCCCTGTTTCGTTAAATCCGTTACAAGAAAATCGTATTCAGCGACGTCTATGATCAACCGCGAGGAAAATTTTGCATTGTCGTATCTTCCACCCTGGGTAAATTTACCGATTATTCTTCGTCCAAAATCCTTTGCTTGTTCTTTTTTAATTTCAAATAACTTCTTAGACCAATTCATGATTTGTTCTTCATTGAAATCAGGGAATTGTTTTCGCAATTCGCTAATTATACGATCTAGATCGGGTTGTGGTAGCCAAACTTCTTTCTGAGCTCGATAGCATATAATAGCTTCGGAAACAATCAACGATATCAGCATGCCACAATCAATCATATATCGTAGTAACACTATTGGCATCCAGGCCTTTTCAGATAGGTGTCTACCGAGCCAAACATAACTACACGGATGTAACCCTGTAGCGAGTTCAAATGATATCACACGAGCGAATCCGGTTAAATCAAAATCAGGTAATGGTCCATTAATTGCAACACGAGTCATTTCATGCGTGGGGTGTCCAAATCGTTTAAAATAGTTACTACATTCTCCATACCCGAGAAAACTTCCAGGATAACACGCGGATATATCAATTGAAATCATACCGTCACGATGGTATTTTGTATTCCACAGTCCTCCATGACCAAATTCGATGCAACTCAATTTAACGTCCTCGAGAAAATCACTTCGTGTTGGACGCCAGGAGTTTTTTTCTCTTGCGAAGTGAGCTACCACTGAAGAAATAGTAAAACTATCCGTGAGTAGTTTTTCATGGAAACTCTCTGGTGAAAAATCATTAGCGATTTTTCTCATTCTGTTATCTAATTCTTCAACGCGATATAATTCACCATTTGGTCTTACAAATTGATCGAATCCTGATTCGGAACCAGCACTGCTAAGTAACCACACTGACACAGGGTCCTCTTTACACAACGCATGAATAGCATCAAATAATTTCTCTTCATAGAAAACATCCCCGGAAAATTCCGGGGGGATATATCTCACGATTCGTTCTCGTGGAAATATTGTTACCGCAGGTGTCCACGCGTGTTCGTTATGATCAATAATTTGTATTGGCGCTCCTTGTAATCTATATTTCGGTTCGTGTAATACTTCCCCGGTTATTGTCGTTACTGATATTGGGAATTTTAATAATGTCTCTAATTTAGCTATATCAGAAATCTTTGCACCGTGCTGTTTCACTGTCAGTTCCCATTCGGTTATTTTCCTACGTCGCAGATCAGTTAGTTTATTTCCTCGGGATGCATTTGTGAAGTGTTCCATTACCCGTGTTGCTACACAATTGAGCCTTGACGAAGTCAACGGTGAATATTTCATAGGAGCTAGTTTTGCAATATTGGGTTTATCATTTAACGGATATATCCCATAAACGATTGCTGTTACAGGATAAGATCTCTCGTAGTATGGTTTGTCAATTCCAGTTAGAATTCCTGGTTTGGAATCTCTACTTACAATGACAGTTTTTTTTATCCTTGAGGATTGGTTCAAATTTATCCCTGATAATCCATTTGCCTTCGACTTCGATAATGAATTTTATTCTGAAAAAATACTTTTGTTGGGAATTGCTTTGTTTGGGAATTGCTTTGCTTGAAATCCTTTGGATTTCCACCTTTGGATTTCCACCTTTGGATTTTGCGCCAAGGTGTGAAATTATCTCAGCTGCTCTTTTATCGTTCATAGTAGCATCGATGATGGGTACATTGACATCTTCATCAATAATTCGAAATGTCGACCAACAGTATGCTGCACCGTCTCGGTAGAATTCATTAAAACACTCCCTGATTTTACCGAGTATAGTTCTATCACCGATTAGACGTTTTGGTGTATCAGAGACTCTATCAAGATTGAATTTAGTATTTTTCCAGGGTTTAATTTTCGATAATCTTTGGAACTCCCTATCAAGATTGAATTTAGTATTTCTCCAAGGCTTAATTTTGGATAATCTCTTGAACTCTGCCATGTTATAATCAATGAATTTAATATTTCTCCAAGGCTTAATTTTGGATAATCTCTTGAACTCTGCCATGTTATAATCAATGAATTTAGTATTTCTCCAAGGCTTAATTTTGGATAATCTCTTGAATTCCTCCATGTTATAATTAAAACAAGTATTTAAATAGAAAAATATAGTATAATGAATCACTGCAAGTGGCTAATGATTGGATCAACAACCCCGTGTAACAAATCATGCAGAAGCGAATTCTGTGGGTATCATTTACAAAGCGTTAGGCGAGGAAGTTTTGGCCCTCTCCCATGCCTCCAATGTGGGGTGGGCGTTAGAGGAAAATCGCAGTTGTGTCTTGCTTGTGGGGGTAAACGATACAGGGAACTAAAACGCTACTATGACAAACGAATCATTGACCCTAACGTCCTTGATAAAATCAAGGACAAAATCATCAAAACCCCTCAAGACTACATTGATAGACTTATAATTAAAGCAAATAATAAATTAGACAAGTAATATTATTATATAAATGAGCCAAGATTTCAGACCTCATCCAGTGCTCGTTAATTACGAAGCCTCCAGTGATGGTGTTGTCAGGCACCGCAGACTAAAAAAAACGGTTGGATATCTGAATAATATGGGTTATTTGTTGTTTAGTGCTAGAAATAAAACATATCTTTGTCACAGAATTATTTTTGAATGTCATAACGGATTAATCGAAGACGGATTTGTGATTGATCACATAAATGGCGTGAAGACTGATAATTGTCTTGTGAATCTTCAAGCCGTCTCACAAAGTCGGAATGCAAAATTAGGTGGAACTGGCAAACATGCAAAACCCCCTAGGATAGTTAAATCGTTTGATTTAGAAAATAATGAAGAGAGAAGCTTTCAATCGATAAATGAAGCCAGTAGATACTTTGACATTTGTAGGGCTTCAATACGATTTGTTTCAGAAAATATAATTAAAACTGCTCTGTCTAAAAAAAATGGTCATAAAATAAAATTCGTATACACCTAAACGATTCAAGGTTGCACGATGTGGTCATCACCCTCTCTGCTGCTGCTGCAAATGTTTCATTTGTGGGTTAATAATTCTTTTACGAGTTCAACCGAAAATTTGATCGAGTCCGATACGATATCGTGTCCCAGACCTTGTCGCAAGACCTTGTCCCAGACCTTGTCCCAGACCTTGTCTGGGGGGGACGAAAATCCTTTGTTGAAAATCGAAGATTTTTAGGATTTCACAAACAAACTAATCGCTAACACCTCTTCTTGTAAATCAATCAGATTATTAGATTGGTCTGTGAGTTTGAAATTAATTCTCGTTAACGAATTATTATGGCATCGCATGTAGACAGGATTAATTGGGTTATCAATAATTAGGAATCCTGGAGGAGCTGTTGGTGCAAATGAATAAAGAATATATCCTTGCTGAGCTTGATTTGATCGTTCGAGATTAATTTGATAGCTTCCTTCGATAACATCACATACTAAATTGAGCGCAATCACTGAGGATATATTCACGTTGAACGGAGCGATATGCCTACCGCCACCATCTGGATCATTATTATATTTGAGGAGGACAGATGGATCTTGTTTTTTTTGTAGCGCCTTGATATCGGTTTTAACAATTCTTGCTAGTTCATCAGCTTTGTACCCGGGAAACTTGAAATTACGCAGATTGTCCTCTGTGATATTGTAATCGGTTAGGAATCGTTGTTTATTGTCGCTGTTGTCATTAATTATTGTTTGAATAATTAGTTCATAGATATATTCCATATCAGATATAAGTTGATTTATTATTTCAACGTGTTTTTGCGATTTTGTTTTCCGTAGTTGTTCTAGTTGTGTGTCATATAATTGTTTAATTTCATTAAAATAACCACGGACGTCAGTTAGCGTAAATGAAATAGTAACAGATGAGTCGGTTGTTCTTTTAATGATAAAATCCCATTGCAATGTGTCTTTGTTGGTAAATATAAATCTATCGGCGATTCTTCCCTTTCTTATATCAGATAAATTATCTCGATAACTGGGATTGATTTCATGATATGATTGTACGTCCGTGGTTAAGTCGGCGGTGGAATTTTCCGGTGGTTTTTCAGGCCATCCTAACACTGTTCTTAACGAGCTGTTATATATATCTACAATGTATCCCTCTGTGCTTATTTCGATCGACGACGAGAGCGTCGGTTGATGAAGATTAATAGCTATTTTTGATTCTTTTCCAGTGATTGATTTTATTCTACGCTGAATTTCAGCATTGATTTGCTTAATTTGGTACGACCCAGTTGGTAACGAAACAGTTTCCCACTCTTGAGTACCATCGGGTTTATTCTTATACGAGAACACCAGTGCGTTATTGGGTTGCTGACCGCCAAATGCAACCGATCTGATATTAGGCCAGCTATGATATACTCGTAATTTTGCCAGCGCGATCTCACGCACTGGAATCGGAGAAGGGAAGTTCACACTAAATTCAGGACTCGTTGATGTTATTGATATCATGCTTGTTTGTACTGGGTTCGTGTTCTCCACTACTCGTTGAAGTAATTCCATCGGTGTTGTCATTGTTATTATACTCATGATTTATTTCTAATTTTGGTATCGAGGAATCATAAATACTGACCATCACTGAGAACTCACAATCTGGTATGGTTGAGATTATTGAGATCATTCTGGTTTTTTTTTTGGGTTTGTGTTTTCCAATTCCATCGGTGTTGTCATTGTTATTATATTCATGTTGTTGCTCTAATTTCGATATCGCGGAATCAAAAATACTGACCATCGCTGAGAATTCACTATCTGATATAATTGTATTATCGAGTGACGACGATATCATCAATGATAATTGCGAGTATGCGGTTGATGCAATATGAAATTGAAGTAAGTAATTCTGCAGTTTACTCTGGCTGCATGATGATATCTTTTTTGTTATCCCGGTTGATATACCCCCGATTGTAGCCACCGCAGAAATGCAAATTGGAACTACGACCGGGGCAATCATTGTAACCGATGCAAGTATTATTCCGGCGCCAGCGAGAACGCTTGACACCGAGTACATAGTAATATCAATTGCGGTGATTCTTCGTCGGTATTTTTTTATTTTTATTTGATACTCCTCGGCGAGGGTTTTGAGTCTATTTTGAAATTCTCTGACCTGATCATAGCGACATTGAGTTGATGAAATCATTGTTATTTTAAACCCGCTAGTGTTTTCAATCGTGAAATCCGAAGGATTTTCCTTTCAATTATCCTATTATTGACCTGGTTTTAGGATCGGATGAGGGGACACCGGATACAAATTCTATTATCCAGGGTAGTGACTCCCTAATCACAGACTCGACGGAATTGGTTATAACAATCGTAAGCGGGATTGGTATAGAGGGTGGAGGCTTTGGTATTTTATCTAATATATATGTCAGCGTGTTAACACCTCTGATACCTGTGTTGCTGAATTCCAAATCAAATTTACGGTGATGTATTATTGTAAGTCGGTAGCAACCTGGTGCACCAGTATGTCTGTGGCCAACATAAAGATAATTATCATTTTCCCGGATCCAATCAAAGGTCCCACTATCAAACGTGTACACGATGTTATTAACGGCGCTTACACTATGTGGAATTTTTATCTTATTGATAGCCGCGATAATTTCAACGAGAGTCATAACTGCCACAGGTGGGGTTCCAAAAAACTTATCGACGACGTCGTTGGCAGGGGTTTGTACCTTTTCAGATTTTTCTTTTAGTTTAAGAATATCATTGTAAATCTCGAGATAATTTACCTTGACTTCGGTGTCAAGCATCATCCTCCCCGTCTTCTTGTTAAAAAAGAATGAAATCAGAAGGTTTGTGATTCCAAGCTGATCTTGGTTTTCAATATACCGGTCGATGTTAGAAAATGTTGTCGTGATATCTTGGGTTTTACTGCCCTTAAAGAAATTTTTAACAAACTCGTTGGTGAGCTTTTGTTCGTCAATAGCGCTTTTAATTTCAGCGAGGGTCGGGCCTGTCAACGATGTGGTTTCAGACACAGGTGTTCTCCCAAGAAATGTATCAACGATGGTATTAAGTGTTGTTTGTCTCACCATAAACATATTAATATCTTTGAGAGTCATTGTAGATGTAGCTGGGACACCAAAGAAACTATTAGCGATGTAGGCATTGTGAGTGTGCTTGCCGATAAACTCGCTAATTTCAGCGAGAGTCATGCCAACCACAAGCGGGGTTCCAAAGAATTTACCAACAATGTCGTTAGTGGGTTTTTGATCTTCTATTAGTTTAAAAATCTCGAGATAATTTGCCTTGAATTCTGAAGCAATCATCATCCTTCCAGCTTCTTTGTTAGCGAAGAATGAATTCAACAAGTCTTTAATTTCAGCGAGAGTCATGCCAACCACAAGCGGGGTTCCAAAGAATTTATGTACGACATTTTTGCGAAAATTATTATAACCTCGTATAAGATCATTCAGCTCACGTTCGTTGGTAGCAATCGCGTCGGTGATCGTAGAAATAAGATTACCAGGTTTAAGTTGTCCACCGTTGGAATAAAGCGCAATAGAGTTTTCAGCGGCATCGCTCTGCCGTATCAAAATGTCATTCATGGATATATTACTGCTTTTCAATTTACCCTGTTTGTCTTGAAATACAACTAATTCGTTCGGGTCAACATTTACTAAATTTAACATCTCAGCGATTTCATCTTCAATTATTTTTTTTACATCCTCGATAGAACCAGCAGATGTTTCCGCGGTGGGTTCCGACATTGACAGAGATTGTCCCCAAATATCAATCATTATTGTTAGCGTAACTTGTGTTTTCAATTTATTGATCCTTGTAATTTCCCACTCGTGTATTCGTTTACAACAACATGAGGTGGTTTCCACGGAGATCCAAAGGATTTTAATGAAATCTCCGCGAGGACATTTAATACTTCACGGCCGCATATCGGTGGATCATTTAATTGTTGTGTTGGCAGCGTGGAATAAAAAATCGGAAACTTTTTGAGTTTCATCGAAGAATTTATATACCGCATAAACTCGCTTGGTGGAGCTAACCCATATGAATCGAAATAGACAATCCCACGTGGATCAATCGCGTATGCAACCCAGTGAGTTCCCGATCCGCTGCTGTTATCAAGATTGATAATACCGGTTTCAACGTTATTTGGTTTTTTTGGTAACTGATCTCTCATAAAAACCCCTCTGAAGTTTTGTATCGCTAGTTTTTTAGTAGCATCAATTAAATCAAAATTGGACATGGGAACCATAGGTTCGGAAATCGAAGATTCGGAAATCGAAGATTTGGGAACTATAGGTTCCTCAATTAATAAACCGTTCCTGGTATTCTTCTTAGACACGATCCGTTCACGGATTTCCCGCTGTACCATGAATACGGGGTTCCTGGTAGGTACAACCCCTTTCCCTTTTTTTTATATCCTTTCCCAGTTGCCTTTTTCAACGCCATCCCTGCCGCGGTACCAACGGCTCCCAACGCTGCCGCCTTCGCCACCGCTGGGGCAGCCGCTGCAATCAATGCTGGTATTGCGGCTAACAATGGAAATATACCACCTGATTTTATCATGTTCGCGACTGCGGCTTTTGAAAACTCTATTTGAACTCCTCGCTTATTTTTCATTGCATCATTGAAATGTTTTATTTGACGATCCGTTAATGATATTTTATGTGTACCGCCGGACATCTGCGCTGGTTTTAACGTTATTGTGGTTCCACATTCTTTAGCGGATTTTGATTTTAATTTCTTGACCTGACCATCAGTCAGCTTGACACTAACAACACTATATGGCATTTTATTGTAAAACACATTTATGCTTTCAATTGATCTAATTGTGAAAATCGTTTACGATTTCAATCATAGATTTTCCACTGGTGCATCAACGAGTCTCATTCGTCCGCCAGCCCCTTCTAACAACATTGATTTGTCGCTGAGAATAACAGCAACCGCTCTATAATCAACACCAGGATCTATACGAGCCCTAAAATGTATGTCAACAACGGATTGCCTTGTTAAATCAAGATGTTCCAGTGAAAAGTAATAAATTGGATACAAGTTCTTAAAATCGAGTTGCGATATTTGCAAACCGGTATCAACATTTTGATCACGACCCATATATGACAGCATCCGATGATACACACGTGCTATTTGGTTGTTTCCGTAATTAAGCTGTATATCCTCAGATGGTTCTTGTTGTCCGTTTATTCTCAGTGAAACCTCACTTACCCCTAACCGATCAAATATCATATGACTGCGTTCTTGGGAACCTAATCGATTCCGATTCTGCAGCGCTATAAATATATGACGTGGAGCTGAAACGCCTTGTTTTGATGCCAGGTGCCATGTAAATGTACCATTAACATTATCCTCTTTAGCATCAGTCGTTGTTGTTAGCCAACTTAGCAATGATTTACCACCTGTTTCCATAAATGAAAGTAGCCGCTCTTCCGTGGTAATTGATGGAGTCATTACTGGCATCCATAATACTATTTTACTCAAAACAACTTTACCTTCATCGGCACCAGTACGCCAAATTGCATCATTGTCATTGCCTTTTCGCACTAATGCGATTGTGTGTTTGGCTCCATAGATGACTTTTCTTACATTTCTGCAGAATCCAAATATATGATGGAGTGGAATCGCACATGAAAAATATCGTTGTGGTCTTTGCAACATTGATACTCGTGTTGCAAACCCTAGATTGAAATTACCATTAACTTCTTTTATAATATCAAACGCAACTCCTGGTCTAGCTCGACGTTCTGGATTGGTTGCTTCTCGTTGATTATCAACTGAAGTGTCTTGCGGTGTTAACACTTTAATGTATTGAAGGTGGTCAGCGTTATCAGAGGTATCCTTTGCAAACATCATAGACGGACCAGCCGATCTTGTATAATCATCGGAGTATCTTGCTAGCCCAATTATTGTTGTTGCAACATCAACCTCGCGGTCTATTGATTCAATTTCTTTTCCATCAATGAGATATCTTGCACTTTCAAATAACGCCATTATACCATTATTAACAAAACCAACTCGGATATTTGGGTCATCTGCATATAGGGTATCAGCTGCAACATTTGTTACAAGTTTTCCCTCAATTTCAATAAATGCTTCACACGGCAAAAAGTATTTACTGGTATCTTGAACTTGAAGTTCAATTCGCGATCGTAGGTCGGGTTGTATTGCATGATAGGAATAGTATTGATAATCGCGGACGGAATCGTCTTTGCGCACTGGGGCTTCCATATCTAACGCGGGATCAGCTGTTCGTTTAAACATTTTATTAAAATACTAGTGTTTTCAATTGGTGAATTGCAAAGCAATAATCATCGTCGTTGAAAATTTTTCGAATTTCTTTTTTGTTTCAAACCACTTCCTGCTATCGCGTTCATGATAGCGCTATCTGTTACCGGTGGTGACGAAGTCAATTGCGCTAGTTTTTCTTCCACTGCACTATTTATTGCTTTGCTGATTTTTGCAGGCATCACTGTAGTTGATGGCAGCACCACTGACGAAGTCATTCCTGGTTTCTTTCGCACCAATGATGCTATTTTATCTTTCGCGGCAGAAAATGCCTTTCCTGCAAGATTTCCAACGAAATTGATTCCCTTATCACGAATAGCATCAATGGCTTTCATTGATAATTGTTTAGCTAACGGCGCTACCTTGGGAGCCATTCTTGTAAATAACCCCGCAATGGTATTGCCGAAACCATCTCCGTAATATGCTCTATAAACAGGCAATCGTGAGTTCACCACGTAGACGCTTACTGGTTTATCATGGTTGTAGTGTATAATCATCTTGTTATAAAACTAGTAGTTTTTCAATTAGTGATTAATCGCTTACATCCATTGGATTTTCATCATCAATGACGTTGTCATCGTTGTGATTTTCAACTAATTCAGCAATAAGTTCTCGATATACATCAATGTCCATGATACCGCCGGCAAATAATCGTCTACAGATATCAGCTGCTTCATTAATTACTTCCGGTGAGTTATTTCCGGCTCGTTTCCCTCCGATGAGAACCTCTAACCTTGATATATCACTTAGAATGTTACCAGGGCATGTCACGGTAGAGTCAAAGACTCCAGCGTTGAAATCATTTGAATTTTTAATCGAATATCCTTTTCCGCTTGTTTTCTCAGTTGTACCAGTTTCGTCATACTCTTCAATTCCCTTTCTAAATTCTTTATATCCCAATTCTCTTTTATTTAAACGGCCAATCCCCTTATTCGTTTTATACAACCAATCAACCCATTCATCTCGGTTTATTCTACTGTTTTTATACTCGTCTTTTAAAAAGTCCTTTCTAGAATGAAAACTTTGGGCGGCAAAATTACCAAAAATCTTATAATGTTCGGGTTTTATTAATTGAGGTCGTTTGATTTCTGCTATAGCTCCTTCGGTGAGTTTGTCTATAAAGGAAACACCTCTTGGGGTGACGACATCAACAGGTTGTGGTTCAGGTGTGGAAACTCTTTGAGTTTCAGGCGCAGAATCATCAATATCAGCTAGTCGTTCATATTCGCGCTGAGTTTTTATATCACTGGATAGCTGTTGTATTCCTGCGCGTGTTTGTCCGGTCTCTGCTGCTATCTTTTCAAGCACACCAAGAACAGGCACTTCTCGTCGCTTGCCTTCCTTAGGAATATCTCCGTATATTGCTCGTTCAGTTGCTGTTTTCACATCTTTGGTCGCACTTGTTATCGGAGTAAACAGTTGTTCACTTGACACAGAAAAGTCAGTCTGCGCTTGTTGTCGTTGTTGAAGTTTCTCGCGAAGTCTGTCTCGAACCGGTATAAACTTTTTAATTGCTGCTAGCCGCTCTCGGGCTAATTTAGTTGTAAGCGATTCACCAACCATATATTGTTTATGAACTAAATTTTCAAATGTAAAACTATCACAATTAAAAGCTTAGTTATTAAATAACTTAGTTATTAAATAATGTACCATCAAGCTAACGTATTCATCTTCGACAGGGTTAAACTGTACGACGCTATCCGCGAATGTTTCAGAAATAACATCGCTGGGGGTTTCAGAATTGTAATATCTGAGAACGGCGATGAACGATTTGTGTTAACGACGCGGCAACAAGGACAACTACGTGAAAATGGAGGCGTCGCGGTGATAACTTGCTACTACAACCAGATCATCCATTATGCACATAACTGCATGGGCAAGTCCAGACTGCTGAGTATCCTTTCAGGAGAAAATCCCATGTAAGTGTTACAAAAAACGCTAAAAAAAAAATAAATAAATTATTTACATTATTTACGAAAGCCCATTTTTTTTTTTTTAGTAACACCCACGTGGTTAAGATACGGGTTTTTCCTCGTTTAACATTTTTCTAAGATCACGAACCTTAGAACTAATTTCAGCTCGTTTTTGATACTCTTGGCCGAGCTTTTGACGTATTGCTTCAACGGTGCTAAATAGCGTTATGAATACATTAATGTCGTTACCGTACAAACAAGCATTGATGGATTTTTGAATTCCTTTCACGAGCCTGTACATCCTAGGTAAAACATAACGACCCTTACTAGACTGATATTCAATATCTTCATATTCCGAGGTAATCCTGTCACAGTCGAGACTTTCAGATAATAATATTTATTATTTAAATTTGAGATTTCAGCAATTATAGCATTTACATCATTGATATCCATTATTTATATTTATATAAATATAGTATACTGTATCTCTAATTATTAAAAAAAAAACAAAAATGGCAATCTCCCTGGCGCCCTATGACGTCAGAGAGACCCATTACATATACGACAACACATCTTTGGAACTCCTTGGTTGCCTTCACATCCAAGTAAGCCCAAGGGGACCCGAAACATACATCTTCGGCGGGAGGCCTAAGGTGGCAAACGCCATCTTAGACCGCCCAGAAGATATGCTTGGGGTGACGTCACAACATGTACTTAATTAAGGATGGATATATTCAATGAAACGATGATGGAATTTGTGATGTAATGATGTGGGCGTGGTAAACCAAACCAACATGGCAACCCATGAAATCGAATTCATGGTTGCATGAGTTGGAAAAAAACACCAACCCACGCTACCGAGAATGCGATAGCATGAGTTACAATGTTGGTTTGGCTGAGGGGGATCGCCCCTCCCCCCCAATTAATAGAAAAAACATCTTCCGTTTCGCCATCAAATAATGTATCTGCTATGGGGATCGAACACGTAGTTGATAGATCTATGTTTACAAGACAAACACGATATACCATTACACCACGGAGCTGTCATACAGAATAGAGATTTTTTAATATATATATATCTTCTGATATACTTAACAATAAGAGATTTTTAAAACAGACAATTTTATGCTGCAACATTTTAGTTGTTAAATAAAACAGCGTTTTATATACTCTGTTATAATTCTCTAGATAAAATACATTATCAATTAGATCATAAAGAGCTGTATACAAGGAATTTTAACCACGCCCACCTACTTCAATGAATAGGAAACACTCGCGTTCCGGCTGAGCGAACATAGGTAATGCGTAGATTATAAAGAACGTCTGTACTGAAAAGAACGAGTTAGCTGTCTGCTTTACTGCTAGTCCACCCACCCCCACACATGAGATATGTAGATAAATAAAAATACAACTATAAATAATTCAGTTTTAGCCCACAAGCGACAATAAAAAGTTTTATTCTCGAAACTCATGTATTATATCTCCATTACAGTCACGTGGGCGCGCCTAGTTACAGGTAATATAGCAGGCGACAAATTCCTTTGACGTCATAATACAAGGGAACTTAGTAGGTAAATGTTATAAGTTGTGGCAGATTAATCTATAAAGAATTTATCTCCCTTAGCAGCAGAGAGGGTGAATGACAACGACGTTGGCGTATATAAGGAAATCTTATTTTATCGAATAGACGCCATTTTTTTTACTATTTGGTGGAAGCCTTAGATTTCCAAATCGACGCTCGAAAAGTTGTGAGGTTCACTCTCTCTGCTGCTAAAGTGCTCTCTATAGTCTGATGTAGTTATGTGTTTTGTCAAGGAATTCATATTACCAAGGTTTTTATTGCAAGGATTTTCTATTAAAGAGCTCTTTCAGTTATTAGGTAATGTTTATGTCATTTCTAACTAATAACAATTTGAGTACTTGTGAAAAACAGTAATGGCTTACAATTGCCCTTGTAGAAAAGAAATGAAAGTTTATCTTGAGAGTAATAGAGTTGCAAGAACCAAACCATTTTATGGAAATACCAGAAACCATTGGAAGCATTCAGTAATTATTTATTGTCCCAAAATTTGTAGAAATTCACATGATCAGGGTTATGATATCTAATCCTGAAGCTTATATTTCCACATGATTAATATTTCAGAAACAGAAAAATGATGATTCTCTAACATCAGACTGTATATCAGAGGGAGGGTGGGGCATAGATTAATGTAACTGTATATCAGAGGGAGGGGTGGGGCATAAATCGATGTAACTATATATCAGAGGGAGGGGTGGGGCATAGATTAATGTAACTGTATATCAGAGGGAGAAGTGGGGCATAAATCGATGTAACTGTATATCAGAGGGAGGGGTGGGGCATAGATTAATGTAACTGTATATCAGAGGGAGAAGTGGGGCATAGATTAATGTAACTGTATATCATAGGGAAGGGTGGGGCATAGATCAATGTAACTGTATATCAGAGGGAGAGGTGGGGCATAGATTAATGTAACTGTATATCAGAGGGAGGGGTGGGGCAAAGATCAATGTAACTGTATATCAGAGAGACGGGTGGGGCATAGATCAATTTAACTGATGATAATGTATGAATGAATAAATGGACATTTTAAGTCTAACATGTCAGGTAATGAAAGGTTAAAATATATGGTTATAATTTTTGAAATATTTTATAGAAGTGTGATATGAGTAAATTGAATCCATCAATTATATTAAGTTATATATTTTAACAAAATATTTGAATTTCTATTAGTCTCAGTATCATCATGTGATACCCATCATTTTCCAGCATTAAGATGTGTTATATTTACCAGATTTTAATGGCAATGTAATACAGTATAATTACTAGACATTGGTGACAGTGATACAATATAACTACTAAATATCACTGTCAGTGATACAGCATAAGTACTGGATATCACTGACATAATCAAGTGTAGAAGAATATTTTCAGATGGTTGCATATGTAGCTAAATTACTGGCAAAATAAGAATACCATTATGCATACAGATATCTAGCTAAATTACTGGCAAAATAAGAATACCATTATGCATACAGATGTGTAGCTAAATTACTGGCAAAATAAGAATACCATTATGCATAAAGATGTGTAGCTAAATTACTGGCAAAATAAGAATACCATTATGCATACAGATATGTAGCTAAATTACTGGCAAAATAAGAATACCATTATGTATACAGATATGTAGCTAAATTACTGGCAAAATAAGAATACCATTATGCATACAGATATGTAGCTAATTACTGGCAAAATAAGAATACCATTATGCATACAGATGTGTAGCTAAATTACTGGCAAAATAAGATACCATTATGCATACAGATGTGTAGCTAAATTACTGGCAAAATAAGAATACCACTATGCATACAGATATGTAGCTAAATTACTGGCAAAATAAGAATACCATTATGCATACAGGTGTGTAGCTAAATTACTGGCAAAATAAGAATACCATTATGCATACAGATGTGTAGCTAAATTACTGGCAAAATAAGAATACCACTATGCATACAGATATGTAGCTAAATTACTGGCAAAATAAGAATACCATTATGCATACAGATATGTAGCTAAATTACTGGCAAAATAAGAATACCATTATGCATACGGATATGTAGCTAAATTACTGACAAAATAAGAATACCACTATGCATACAGATATCTAGCTAAATTACTGGCAAAATAAGAATACCACTATGCATACAGATGTCTAGCTAAATTACAGGCAAAATAAGAATACCATTATGCATACAGGTGTGTAGATAAATTACTGGCAAAATAAGAATACCATTATGCATACAGATATGTAGCTAAATTACTGGCAAAATAAGAATACCATTATGCATACAGATATGTAGCTAAATTACTGGCAAAATAAGAATACCATTATGCATACGGATATGTAGCTAAATTACTGACAAAATAAGAATACCACTATGCATACAGATATCTAGCTAAATTACTGGCAAAATAAGAATACCACTATGCATACAGATGTCTAGCTAAATTACAGGCAAAATAAGAATACCATTATGCATACAGGTGTGTAGATAAATTACTGGCAAAATAAGAATACCATTATGCATACAGATATGTAGCTAAATTACTGGCAAAATAAGAATACCATTATGCATACAGATGTCTAGCTAAATTACTGGCAAAATCAGAATACCATTATGCATACAGATATGTAGCTAAATTACTGGCAAAATAAGAATACCATTATGCATACAGATATGTAGCTAAATTACTGGCGAAATAAGAATACCACTATGAATACAGATATGTAGCTAAATTACTGACAAAATAAGAATACTATTATGCATACAGATGTGTAGCTAAATTACTGGCAAAATAAGAATACCATTATGCATACAGATATGTAGCTAAATTACTGGCAAAATAAGAATACCATTATGCATACAGATATGTAGCTAAATTACTGGCAAAATAAGAATACCATTATGCATACAGATATGTAGCTAAATTACTGGCAAAATAAGAATACCATTATGCATACAGATGTGTAGCTAAAATACTGGCAAAATAAGAATACCACTATGCATACAGATATGTAGCTAAATTACAGGCAAAATAAGAATACCATTATGCATACAGATATGTAGCTAAATTACTGGCAAAATAAGAATACCATTATGCTTACAGATGTGTAGCTAAATTACTGGCAAAATAAGAATACCATTATGCATACAGATGTGTAGCTAAATTACTGGCAAAATAAGAATACCATTATGCATACAGATATGTAGTTAAATTACTGGCAAAATAAGAATACCATTATGCATACAGATGTGTAGCTAAATTACTGGCAAAATAAGAATACCATTATGCATACAGATATGTAGTTAAATTACAAGCAAAATAAGAATACCATTATGCATACAGATGTGTAGCTAAAATACTGGCAAAATAAGAATACCACTATGCATACAGATATGTAGCTAAATTACTGGCAAAATAAGAATACCATTATGCATACAGATGTGTAGCTAAAATACTGGCAAAATTAGAATACCACTATGCATACAGATATGTAGCTAAATTACTGGCAAAATAAGAATACCATTATGCATACAGATATGTAGCTAAATTACTGGCAAAATAAGAATACCATTATGCATACAGATGTGTAGCTAAATTACTGGCAAAATAAGAATACCATTATGCATACAGATATGTAGCTAAATTACTGGCAAAATAAGAATACCACTATACATACAGATATGTAGCTAAATTACTGGCAAAATAAGAATACCATTATGCATACAGATATGTAGCTAAATTACTGGTAAAATAAGAATACCATTATGCATACAGATGTGTAGCTAAATTACTGGCAAAATAAGAATACCATTATGCATACAGATATGTAGTCAAATTACTGGCAAAATAAGAATACCACTATGCATACAGATATGTAGCTAAATTACTGGCAAAATAAGATTACCATTATGCATACAGATATGAAGCTAAATTACTGGCAAAATAAGAATACCATTATGCATACAGATGTGTAGCTAAATTACTGGCAAAATAAGAACACCATTATGCATACAGATATGTAGCTAATTACTGCCAAACTAAGAATACCATTATGCATACAGATATGTAGCTAATTACTCGCAAACTAAGAATACCATTATGCATACAGATGTGTAGCTAAATTACTGGCAAAATAAGAGTACAATTATGCATACAGACATGTAGCTAAATTACTGACAAAATAAGAATACCATTATGCATACAGATATGTAGCTAAATTACTGGCAAAATAAGAATACCATTATGCATACAGATATCTAGCTAAATTACTGGCAAAATAAGAATACCATTATGCATACAGATATCTAGCTAAATTACTGGCAAAAAAAGAATACCATTATGCATACAGATATGTAGCTAAATTACTGGCAAAATAAAAATACCATTATGCATACATACGTGTAGCTAAATTACTGGCAAAATAAGAATACCATTATGCATACAGATGTGTAGCTAAATTACTGGCAAAATAAGAATACCATTATGCATACAGATATGTAGCTAAATTACTGGCAAAATAAGAATACCATTATGCATACAGATGTGTAGCTAAATTACTGGCAAAATAAGAATACCACTATGCATACAGATATGTAGCTAAATTACTGGCAAAATAAAAATACCATTATGTATACAGATGTCTAGCTAAATTACTGGCAAAATAAGAATACCATTATGCATACAGATATGTAGCTAAATTACTGGCAAAATAAGAATACCATTATGTATACAGATATGTAGCTAAATTACTGACAAAATAATAATAACATTATGCATACAGATGTGTAGCTAAATTACTGGCAAAATAAGAATACCATTATGCATACAGATATGTAGCTAAATTACTGGCAAAATAAGAATACCATTATGTATACAGATATGTAGCTAAATTACTGGCAAAATAAGAATACCATTATGTATACAGATATGTAGCTAAATTACTGGCAAAATAAGAATACCATTATGCATACAGATATGTAGCTAAATTACTGGCAAAATAAGAATACCATTATGAATACAGATATGTAGCTAAATTACTGGCAAAATAAGAATACCATTATGAATACAGATATGTAGCTAAATTACTAGCAAAATAAGAATACCATTATGCATACAGATATGTAGCTAAATTACTGGCAAAATAAGAATACCATTATGCATACAGATATGTAGCTAAAATACTGGCAAAATAAGAATACCACTATGCATACAGATATGTAGCTAAATTACTGGCAAAATAAAAATACCATTATGTATACAGATGTCTAGCTAAATTACTGGCAAAATAAGAATACCATTATGCATACAGGTGTGTACATAAATTACTGGCAAAATAAGAATACCACTATGCATACAGATATGTAGCTAAATTACAGGCAAAATAAGAATACCATTATGCATACAGATATGTAGCTAAATTACTGGCAAAATAAGAATACCATTATGCATACAGATGTGTAGCTAAATTACTGGCAAAATAAGAATACCATTATGCATACAGATATGTAGCTAAATTACTGGCAAAATAAGAATACCATTATGTATACAGATATGTAGCTAAAATACTGGCAAAACAAGAATACTATTATGTATACAGATATGTAGCTAAATTACTGGCAAAATAAGAATACCATTATGTATACAGATGTGTAGCTAAATTACTGGCAAAATAAGAATACCATTATGCATACATATGTGTAGCTAAATTACTGGCAAAATAAAAATACCATTATGTATACAGATGTCTAGCTAAATTACTGGCAAAATAAGAATACCATTATGCATACAGATATCTAGCTAAATTACTGGCAAAATAAGAATACCACTATGCATACAGATATGTAGCTAAATTACTGACAAAATAATAATACCATTATGCATACAGATGTGTAGCTAAATTACTGACAAAATAAGAATACCATTATGCATACATTTGTGTAGATAAATTACTGGCAAAATAAGAATACCATTATGCATACAGATATGTAGCTAAATTACTGACAAAATAAGAATACCATTATGCATACAGATATGTAGCTAAATTACTGACAAAATAAGAATACCATTATGCATACAGGTGTGTACATAAATTACTGGCAAAATAAGAATACCATTATGCATACAGATATGTAGCTAAATTACTGGCAAAATAAGAATACCGTTATGCATACAGATATGTAGCTAAATTACAGGCAAAATAAGAATACCATTATGCATACAGATGAGTAGCTAAATTACTGGCAAAATAAGAATACCATTATGCATACAGATATGTAGCTAAATTACTGGCAAAATAAGAATACCATTATGCATACAGATATGTAGCTAAATTACTGGCAAAATAAGAATACCATTATGCATACAGATATGTAGCTAAATTACTGGCAAAATAAGAATACCATTATGCATACAGATATGTAGCTAAATTACTGGCAAAATAAGAATACCATTATGCATACAGATATGTAGCTAAATTATGCCAAAATAATAATACCATTATGCATACAGATGTGTAGCTAAATTACTGGCAAAATAAAAATATCATTATGCATACAGATATGTAGCTAAATTACTGGCAAAATAAGAATACCATTATGCATACATATGTCTAGCTAAATTACTGGCAAAATAAGAATACCATTATGCATACAGATATGTAGCTAAATTACTGGCAAAATAAGAATACCATTATGCATACAGATGTCTAGCTAAATTACTGGCAAATAAAAATACCATTATGCATACAGATGTGTAGCTAAATTACTGGCAAAATAAGAATACCATTATGCATACAGATGTGTAGCTAAATTACTGGCAAAATAAGAATACCATTATGCAGACAGATGTGTAGCTAAATTACTGACAAAATAAGAATACCACTATGCATACAGAAATGTAGCTAAATTACTGGCAAAATAAGAATACCACTATGCATACAGATGTGTAGCTAAATTACTGGCAAAATAAGAATACCATTATGAATACAGATGTGTAGCTAAATTACTGGCAAAATAAGAATACCATTATGCATACAGATGTGTAGCTAAATTACTGGCAAAATAAGAATACCATTATGCATACAGATATGTAGCTAAATTACTGGCAAAATAAAAATACCATTATGCATACAGGTGTGTAGCTAAATTACTGGCAAAATAAGAATACCATTATGTATACAGATGTGTAGCTAAATTACTGGCAAAATAAGAATACCATTATGTATACAGATGTGTAGCTAAATTACTGGCAAATAAGAATACCATTATGCATACAGATGTGTAACTAAATTACTGGCAAAATAAGAATACCATTATGCATACAGATATGTAGCTAAATTACTGGCAAAATAAAAATACCATTATGCATACAGGTGTGTAGCTAAATTACTGGCAAAATAAGAATACCATTATGTATACAGATGTGTAGCTAAATTACTGGCAAAATAAGAATACCATTATGTATACAGATGTGTAGCTAAATTACTGGCAAAATAAGAATACCATTATGCATGCAGATGTGTAACTAAATTACTGGCAAAATAAGAATACCACTATGCATACAGATGTGTAGCTAAATTACTGGCAAAAAAAGAATACCATTATGCATACAGGTGTGTAGCTAAATTACTGGCAAAATAAGAATACCATTATGTATACAGATGTGTAGCTAAATTACTGGCAAAATAAGAATACCATTATGTATACAGATGTGTCGCTAAATTACTGGCAAAATAAGAATACCATTATGCATACAGGTGTGTAGATAAATTACTGGCAAAATAAGAATACCATTATGCATACAGATGTGTAACTAAATTACTGGCAAAATAAGAATACCACTATGCATACAGATATGTAGCTAAATTACTGGCAAAATAAGAATACCATTATGCATACAGATGTGTAGCTAAATTACTGGCAAAATAAGAATACCACTATGCATACAGATTTGTAGCTAAATTACTGGCAAAATAAGAATACCACTATGCATACAGATATGTAGCTAAATTACTGGCAAAATAAGAATACCATTATGCATACAGATATGTAGCTAAATTACTGGCAAAATAAAAATACCATTATGCATACAGGTGTATAGCTAAATTACTGGCAAAATAAGAATACCATTATGTATACAGATGTGTAGCTAAATTACTGGCAAAATAAGAATACCATTATGTATACAGATGTGTAGCTAAATTACTGGCAAAATAAGAATACCATTATGTATACAGATGTGTAGCTAAATTACTGGCAAAATAAGAATACCATTATGTATACAGATGTGTAGCTAAATTACTGGCAAAATAAGAATACCATTATGTATACAGATGTGTAGCTAAATTACTGGCAAAATAAGAATACCACTATGCATACAGATATGTAGCTAAATTACTGGCAAAAAAAGAATACCATTATGCATACAGGTGTGTAGCTAAATTACTGGCAAAATAAGAATACCATTATGTATACAGATGTGTAGCTAAATTACTGGCAAAATAAGAATACCATTATGCATACAGATATGTAGCTAAATTACTGGCAAAATAAGAATACCATTATGCATACAGATATGTAGCTAAATTACTTGCAAAATAAGAATACCATTATGCATACAGGTGTGTAGATAAATTACTGGCAAAATAAGAATACCATTATGCATACAAATGTGTAGCTAAATTACTGGCAAAATAAGAATACCATTATGCATACAGATATGTAGCTAAATTACTGGCAAAATAAAAATACCATTATGCATACAGGTGTGTAGCTAAATTACTGGCAAAATAAGAATACCATTATGTATACAGATGTGTAGCTAAATTACTGGCAAAATAAGAATACCATTATGTATACAGATGTGTAGCTAAATTACTGGCAAAATAAGAATACCATTATGCATACAGGTGTGTAGATAAATTACTGGCAAAATAAGAATACCATTATGCATACAGGTGTGTAGATAAATTACTGGCAAAATAAGAATACCATTATGCATACAGATGTCTAGCTAAATTACTGGCAAAATAAGAATACCATTATGCATACAGATATGTAGCTAAATTACTCGCAAAATAAGAATACCATTATGCATACAGATGTCTAGCTAAATTACTGCCAAAATAAGAATACCATTATGCATACAGATATGTAGCTAAATTACTGGCAAAATAAGAATACCATTCTGCATACAGATATGTAGCTAAATTACAGGCAAAATAAGAATACCATTATGAATACAGATATGTAGCTAAATTACAGGCAAAATAAGAATATCATTATGAATACAGATATGTAGCTAAATTACTGGCAAAATAAGAATACCATTATGCATACAGATATGTAGCTAAATTACAGGCAAAATAAGAATACCATTATGCATACAGATATGTAGCTAAATTACTGACAAAATAAGAATACCATTATGTATACAGATATGTAGCTAAATTACTGGCAAAATAAGAATACCATTATGCATACAGGTGTGTAGCTAAATTACTGGCAAAATAAGAATACCATTATGCATACAGATGTGTAGCTAAATTACTGGCAAAATAAGAATACCATTATGTTTACAGATATGTAGCTAAATTACTGACAAAATAAGAATACCATTATGCATACAGATATGTAGCTAAATTACTGGCAAAATAAGAATACCATTATGCATACAGATGTGTCGCTAAATTACAGTCAAAATAAGGATACCATTATGCATACAGATATGTAGCTAAATTACTGGCAAAATAAGAATACCATTATGTCTACTGTCAGGACAATGTTACAATGCAACATAGCAGCTCCATTTACTTACTTTCCCATTGCCATGAAAACATTAACCACAAGACAATATAGCAGTTTTATTTACATGTCACATGTAACAAAGTGTCACAAAGAATGGGATTTATTTATTGATAACTTACAATTAGTGAAGGCCCATCATTGAACATTTATAATGAGTGAAGTGACTGTTGAGTCTTGTGTACAGTGCTATTACTGTATGTAACTGTTGAGTCATGTGTACAGTGCTATTACTTTCAGTGACTGTTGAGTCATGTGTATAGTGCTATTACTTTCAATAACTGTTGAGTCATGTGTACAGTGCTATTACTTTCAGTGACTGTTGAACCATGTGTTTGTACAGTGCTATTACTTTCAGTGACTGTTGAGCCATATGTGTGTACTGTGATATTACTTTCAATAGCTATTGAGCCATGTGTACAGTGATGTTACCTGTAAGTGACTGTTAAATCATGTGCTACTATTACTGATGACTGTCGGGCCTTGTGTACAGTGCTATTACTTTCAATAACTGTTGGGCTTTGTGTACAGTGCTATTACTTTCAATAACTGTTGAGTCATGTTTACAGTGCTGTTACTTTCAATAATTGTTGAGTCATGTGTACAGTGCTATTACTTTCAATAACTGTTGGGCCATTTGTATGGTGCTATTACTTTCAATAATTGTTGAGTCATGTGTACAGGGCTATTACTTTCAATAACTATTGAGTCAATGTGTACAGCACTATTGCTTTCAATAATTGTTGGGCCATGTGTACAGTGCTATTACTTTCAATAACTGTTGGGCCATGTGTACAGTGATATTGGAGATAGCTTGCCACTAGCTCCCTGTGGGTGAGTGGTTCATCCCTGGGATTTGTAGGGTTTTTCCTCCACCATTCAAACAGTCCACCATGTATCATGTGCTGACAAATGGTGTTAAGTCCATTACAATAAGAACAACATCAAAATTAGAACATACTGCCATCCAGTCTTTCCAAATAATGGACAAGAAAATGATCTGCTTTCAACATGATCATGACTATTTGTAATTCTTCAATAGTTTTTAAGACATACAGTACAAGCAAAGGAAACAAAGAAAAAATGAAATAACGCAATAATTGTAAACATGAAATAATGTAATAATTGTAAAAATTAAATAATGTAATAATTGTAAATATTAAATAATGTAATAATTGCCCATTGTGAATTACCAATACTCTTACTAGTACAGTAGAGCCTGACTTGACAGACCATCCCATCCATCAAAAATGAATTGTCTGTCAATACAACAGGTCATGACACTTTATAATCAATAAATCTGTGCATGGAGATAATGGTCTCTCAAAACAGGTGGTCTGTCATAACAGTGGTCTCTCAAACAGCTTTTACTGTTCTTGCATGAATATAGTGTACACTTTCTCCATCAGCAAGGCAATGTACACAAGACCAATGCACTTTAGTTTATGTTCAATTTTGCAGTATATAAACTTAGATCAGATACTTTTGGCTTCAAATTGTGGAAGTAAATAAATGCTAAAATGTATGCTATGTAAGAACCCTGATGAGGACTAGTTCCTGACAAGAACTGAGATATTGGTACAGTAATAATCACTGACATGCCTTCAAGATGTTCGCAAAAAAAAATTACTTTTTTAATTATGTACATGTATTGTAGTATTTTTAAAGAGCACATTTTTATATTGTACTAGTACCCTTGAAAATATATATTATATGTATATATTTTTTGTGTGATGTAGTCTTGACTTTTGATCTAGATACCATAAAAGCACTGTTATGTATAGTAATTATGATCAATTGTGAATTTAATAGTTTTGATATGATGTGTTTGTGGTAACATAAATTAAATTGCATTGTAGAGATATTTGTTTTCATTCTCATGTGATTAAATATTGATTGGCAGTGTAGATTACCTTTTTGTTTACTATATGAGAACTCTGTGATCTTTTATGAATTTATATATTTTTAAGAATTCCAAGTTTTAAAATTGATTCTATTCATCTGTTATGAAATAATTAGTTCATCTGTCACAATATTTTGTATTCACTTTTAAGTAATATGAGCTTGTATCAATTATAACGACTTGTCAGATGACATCAGTGGTCTAATTCAGATAGTTAGTTGTCTTTCAACTCTGAAGACCTAGTTTTTAGAGCATCCACCTTGAATGTGGGAGGTCATGGGTTCAATACCTGGCCAAGTCATACCAAAGACTTGCAAAAAAGGTACTGACAGCTGCCTCACTTGGCGCTCAACATTAAAAGGTTAGTGTTAGGACTGGTCGACCTGGTGTCAGGATAATGTGACTAGGTGGGACATTATGCTTTATGACTTCGGCATGATGCCCCAGTGTCTAGATAATGTGACTAGGTGGGACATTATGCTATTTGACTTCGGCATGATGCCCCAGTGTCTAGATAATGTGACTAGGTGGGACATTATGCTATTTGACTTCGGCATGATGCCCCAGTGTCTGGATAATGTGACTAGGTGGGACATTATGCTATATGACTTTGGTATGATGCCCCAGTGCTATACATCTCTTAACTGCAACACTGCAGACACAGTAACAATACAACTGAAAAATTGTTAAAGCTACATTAAAAATCAAAATCACACACACACACACACACACACACATCTTGTTGTCTTCCATAAAATAAGAATAAGAATATAAATTGTTTTATAAAGTCAAATAAATGTATTTATATTAAAGTATGATGTCCCACTGTCATAAACTGCCATACTGCAGACATGATAGGGATGAAACTGAAAACATTGTTAAAGCTACAGCAAAAATCCAAATCACACTCACAAACACAAAATTGTACCTCAGTTAGAATCATGTCATGTCACAAGTTGCATTCACAACACCAGGGACTACAGTTTAGTGGTAAGCATGCTTGACTTGTGACCAAAATGATGTGGGTTTAAATCCCGCCATTGTTTTACCCCTTGGTGGCTGTCATATCACTAGACAAAGCGCTTTACTGCAATTGCCTTGGCACAAAAATCCATGTATGTGTTACTGTTCCTTAAAAAACAAATAATCCAAAATATTCTTGGTCCATGCAAGATTCAATCAAGTATTTCAAATTGAAGCATATAGTATGATAGATAGGGTCCTATGTCAGAATGGGTCATGGGGGTAATCTAAGGTATTTTTGTCATTCTGTATGATTTTGTTCCTTTAAATTATTGGTATCCTTTGAATGACCATTATTACCATGTTTACCATGGTACAGGTATCCTTGAATGACTATTATTACCGTGTTTACCATGGTATCATTATCTTTAAATGACCATTTCTACCAAGTTTACTTATGTGTCAGTGCTCAGTTTTTATTGGTTATATTGGTTATACAATCAAATGCACATTCCAAGGAACAGAGATATTCAAACAATGAATAAGTGAAGTCAGCTTGGTTGAATTTGTCTCAAATTTACTTGTGATATATTTCTGGATAAGTACAACTTGACAGTGAGATGAGATCTGTCTTTGTATATTTGTGATTTTTCTACCATTGTAGCCACCGTAATTGTATTTTATTTGTCAATATTGTAGTCTTTTATTTATATGTATGTGTTTATTTCTATATTTCAATAAAATGTATGATATATTTTGGCTTTTTTGTCTTAACTTGCAATTCATACCAAATATCTTGTACATACATACATACATACATACATACATACATACACACACACACACACACACACACACACACACACACACACACACACACACACACACACACACACACATACATACATACATACATACATACATACATACATACATACATACATACATACATACATACATACATACATACATACATGGGTATGGTTTTGTGCTTGACAAAATGGTTCTCCATGCAACCATCACCAATAATACTGCAAACTCTGCAAAATGAAACTGTATAAACTACACACAGATTATTTTGTACATATCTTGGAATTTTATTTAGTAACCATTTAGCACCATTCCGGGTTCATGTACTTTCCACCTGTTATTGTATCATTCCATGCTTTGTAAGTACTATGTCAGTAAAGTTAATTTCAAACTGTTATTTTATCATTCCATACTCTGTAAGTACTATGCCAGGTACAGGTAAGTTTAAACTTGTGACCTTAACCATTCCTTGTGACATTATTTTATGTAATTCTCTGTTTGAGAAACACTTTCACACCATGATATCATAAATATCAAATGGTATCATTAATGACATTGGACATCATTGCTGATGTAATACCACACACACACACATGGTATAGTCTTATGCCAGCTCTACATGTAATACCACACACACACACACACACTTGGTAGAGTCTTATGCCAGCTCTACATGTAATACCACACACACACACACACACACACTTGGTAGAGTCTTATGCCAGCTCTACATGTAATACCACACACACACACACACACACACACACACACACTTGGTATAGTCTTATACCAGCTCTACATGTCATACCACACACACACACACACACACACACACACACACACACACACACACACACACTTGGAATAGTCTCATGCCAGCTCTACATGCAATACCACACACATACACACACACACATTGCTGATGTAATACCACACACACACACACACACACACACTTGGTATAGTCTTATACCAGCTCTACATGTCATACCACACACACACACACACACACACACACACACACACACACACACACACACACACACACACACACACACACACACACACACACTTGGAATAGTCTCATGCCAGCTCTACATGCAATACCACACACATACACACTAGGAATAGTCTTATGTCAGCTCTACATGTAATACCACACACACACACTTGGTAGAGTCTTATGCCAGCTCTACATGTAATACCACACACACACTTGGTACAGTCTTATGCCAGCTCCACATGTGACATATTCATCATCACAAAAGAACAAAAAAACTTGATTTGTGGTAATTGTAATAATTGTCCTTACATATCTAAACATTTATTTGTGATTTTATGTTTTAGTGGAAATTTTATTCAGGTTAAAAAATCAGACAGCAAATTGGTATGTATGATACCTTTTAAAATTTTTAATTGATTTAAAGTTATGCATCATATTAATAATGTGTGTTTCAATAAGTAATTTGCTTTTTATTTCATAATCTAAGGCGTTTGATCCCACTTTGATGCCAAACATGTTTGATGAGGTCATGCTTTTGCTTATTCTTTCATAATCTAAGATGTTTGATACCACTTTGATGCCAAACATGTTTGATGAGGTCATGCTTTTGCTTATTGTTTCATGCAAGTCTAAACCCTATTGCATGCCTATTTAATTATTATGCATGTACAACTCGCCAGGTGTAACTGTCAATCTCTTGTAACCAGCTTTGGAATGCAGTATATCATAATTGTATATTCTATCATATGAATGTACCAACACTGGAATGTATCATTGTACATCTACTTTTAATGTATATACACTAGAATGCATCATAATATCATTGTACATGTTATCTTGTATGAATGTACCAATGCTGGAATATATAGTACAATATAATGGTACATCTTTCCTTTTAAGAATGTACCAACCCCAGCGTTCAATTTATTACAATTATACATCATGATTGTATTTATTTACCAGCATAGGCTTGCTCTGTCTTCTACTCTGATAATTTAACACCAAAAATATAATGAAATAATGGACTCAATAAGGTAACCTTTATGTTATTCAACGAATGCATTGAATAAAATTACCAGCTACAAATAACAATCTAGTCATCAGAGTATAAAATTATCAGCTACATAGAACAATCTGGTTATCAGATTAAAACATTACCAGCTACACAGAATAATCCTGTCATAAGAGTATAAAATTACCAGCTACATAGAACAATCTAGTCATCAGAGTATAAAATTATCAGCTACATAGAACAGTTTGGTTATCAGATTATAACATTACCAGCTACATAGAACAATATGGTCATCAGATTATAACATTACCAACTACATATAATAATCCTGTCGTCAGAGTATAAAATTACCAGCTATAAATAACAATCTAGTCATCAGAGTATACAATTACCAGCTACATAGAACAATCTTGTCATCAGATTATAACATTACCAGCTACATAGAACCATGTGGTTATAAAGTATAATATTACCAGCTACATAGAATAATCATCAGAATATAACAATACCAGCTACATAGAACAATTGGGTCATCAGAATATACCATTACCAGCTACATAGAACAATTGGGTCATCAGAGTATAATGTTACCAGCTACATATAATAATCTGGTCATCAGAATATAACATTACAAGCTTCGTAGAACATTGTGGTCATCAGAATATACCATTACCAGCCACAAAGAATGTGTCAAAAATAAGGAAACCAGAAGTGAAAATTTACAATGAACATTTGTTGTGCCTGACCTGGGTATGACATAGTGTACTGGCAGTGAAGAAGTATTTAAGGCAGAGAAACACCACAGCAAATGGTAGCAATCAACATCTGGCCAAAGTCACAGAAATGAACTCGAGCATTGACACTATCAGTTTTAAGGCAGAGAAAAACCACAGCAAATGATAGTAATCTACAACTGGTCAAAGTCACAGAAATGAACTCGAGCATTGACACTATCAGTTTTAAGGCAGAGAAAAACCACAGCAAATGATAGTAATCTACAACTGGTCAAAGTCACAGAAATGAACTCAAGCAATGATAATATCAGTTTTAAGGCTAGATATTTGTACTCCATTATGGCTGTGGTAAAGGCATATAATGTTATCATTGTCCATATGTCTGTCTGTCTGTCCATCAATCATATGCATTGTAGGTTTTCATTTAGGTTCAGTCCCAGCGGCATAAATATATAGTTTATCTAAATATACATTCATTGCACAGAAGTGAAAATATGTTGTTCACTTCCAGACACAGTGCTGCGGATCTTTCTTCAATGAACGTTTCTTTTTTTATTGGTTTGATTTTCTGTTACAGAGCAGGAAAACCATTTGAGGGATTTGAGTATGTATTTTTATTTGACATGTTTAAATTTCTGTTACAGAGCAGGAAAACCAGTCAAGGGATTTGAGTATGTATTTTTATTTGACATGTTTAATTTTCTGTTACAGAGCAGGAAATCCAGTCTAATGATCCAAGTATGCAGATGAGAAGTAGAAAAAGTTGAATGGAAAGAATATTGCTGAAACAGCACTTTGTGAAACATTACTAGATTTTCAAAATTCTCTTGCTAATTTTGTCCCTGTAAATAAGCTATACTGTGAATGATTCTCATTCGTATCAATTTTCATTGCTTTTAAACAAAATACCATTTTTGTCCTTGTTATATTGACCAGGAATGAGATCCTTTTGTTTTCACTCAAATACTTTTGATTGATGGATTTTTCATAATGTGTAACCTCAAAATTGGTATTCCACACACACACAAACACACACACACAAGATTGGTATTCCACAAACACACAAGATTGGTATTCCACACACAAACACACACAAACACACAAGATTGGTATTCCACACACAAACACACAAGATTGGATTCCACACACACAAACACACAAGATTGGATTCCACACACACACACAAACACACAAGATTGGATTCCACACACATAAACACACAAGATTGGATTCCACACACACAAGCACACAATATTGTTATTACACACACACACACACAAACACACAAGATTGGTATTACACACACACACACACAGGCACACAAGATTGGTATTCCACACACAAACACAAACACACAAGATTGGTAATACACAAACACACAAGCTTAAAAATGAATTTTCATGTTTAAGTAAAACTTAACATTACCTTCTGATGTTTGATTGGCTGACATCAAATCACTGACCAATAAAATGTCAGATTTTTAAGTTTTTTTCTGATTTCATTATGTGATTTTATTTGAACACTATAGTTTGATCTGTTTAACAATATTGTACCTGTGATGATTTTATATCATTTTCTTGCTGTTACATATATTACTTTGTATTATACAGTACTCCCTTTTTTACTTACTGATACACATATGACTTTGTATTATACAGTACTCCCTATTTTACAAACTGTTACACATATGACTTTGTATTATACAGTATTCCCTATTGTACATACTGATACACATGTAACTCTGAATTGTAAATTACTTTCTTGCTATAATACCTTTCATTATAACACTGTTCCAATCATGAGTTGGATGTTGTCATGGATTCCAATTTATTAATTTTGTATTAAAATGATACATATCATGTACTTTATTTGGAAAAGGTTTACTTTAAGATGGAAAATGCCATAATCCAATAGACACAATGGAAGATTTACTTTAAAATGGAAAATGCCATAATCCAATAGCCACACAGGAAGATTTACTTTAAGATGGAACATGCTATAATCCAATAGCCACACAAAAAGTTTACTTTAAGATGGAAAATGTTATAATCCAATAGACATACAGGAAGATTTACTTAAAGATGGAATATGTTATAATCCAATAATCACACAGTGTTATAATATTACATATACATTGACATACCTAATTGGCTGCCATGGACAGTGTTACAATATTACATATACATTGACATACCTAATTGACTGCCATGGACAGTGTTACAATATTACATATACATTGACATACCTAATTGACTGCCATGGACAGTGTTACAATATTACATATACATTGACATACATAATTGTCTGCCATGGACTGTGTTACAATATTACATATACATTGACACCTAATTGGCTGCCATGGACAGTGTTACAATATTACATATACATTGACATACCTAATTGGCTGCCATGGACAGTGTTACAATATTACATATACATTGACATACCTAATTGGCTGCCATGGACAGTGTTACAATATTACATATACATTGACATACCTAATTGGCTGCCATGGACTGTGTTACAATATTACATATACATTGACATACCTAATTGGCTGCCATGGACTGTGTTACAATATTACATAAACATTGACATACCTAATTGGCTGCCATGGACAGTGTTACAATATTACATATACATTGACATACATAATTGGCTGCCATGGACAGTGTTACAATATTGCATTTACTTGAGTATAAGTGGTCTCTCTTTAAGGCGGTATGCTCTATTTTTTCAGTAAGTAGTGTTTTAATAAGGATGCTTTATTCATATGTACACAATTTGGAATAATTTACTTATACAGTACATCACAGACTTCATGTCAATCTCCTATCATTAAAATTAATGCTTAGTGTACAATTCCAAATGACTAGATCATTGCAATATGACATCTTCCCAGCCTTATGACATATAATATTATACCGTGGTATTAATACCAATGTCTATTGAGTAACTCAAAATGATGTAGTCATTCCAACAAGTCTTCATAGTCTCCTGTTATTTAATATAGGCCTGTGACAGCTTTTAGGATGTCCTGTTATTTAATATAGGTCTTTGACAGCTTTTAGGATGTCCTGTTATTTAATATAGGTCTTTGACAGCTTTTAGGATGTCCTGTTATTTAATATAGGCCTGTGACAGCTTTTAGGATGTCCTGTTATTTAATATAGGCCTGTGACAGCTTTTAGGATGTCCTGTTATTTAATATAGGTCTGTGGCAAATTTTTGGATGTCCTGTTATTTAATATAGGTCTGTCACAGCTTTTAGGATGTCCTGTTATTTAATATAGGTCTTTGACAGCTTTTAGGATGTCCTGTTATTTAATATAGGTCTGTCACAGCTTTTAGGATGTCCTGTTATTTAATATAGGTCTTTGACAGCTTTTAGGATGTCCTGTTATTTAATATAGGTCTTTGACAGCTTTTAGGATGTCCTGTTATTTAATATAGGTCTGTCACAGCTTTTAGGATGTCCTGTTATTTAATATAGGTCTTTGACAGCTTTTAGAATGCCCTGTTATTTAATATAGGTCTTTGACAGCTTTTAGGATGTTCTGTTTAATATAGGTCTTTGACAGCTTTTAGGATGTCCTGTTATTTAATATAGGTCTTTGACAGCTTTTAGGATGTCCTGTTATTTAATATAGGTCTTTGACAGCTTTTAGGATGTCCTGTTATTTAATATAGGTCTTTGACAGCTTTTAGGATGTCCTGTTATTTAATATGGGTCTTTGACAGCTTTTAGGATGTCCTGTCATTTAATATAGGTCTTTGACAGCTTTTAGGATGCCCTGTTATTTAATATAGGTCTTTGACAGCTTTTAGGATGCCCTGTTATTTAATATAGGTCTTTGACAGCTTTCCGGATGTCCTGTTATTTAATATGGGTCTTTGACAGCTTTTAGGATGCCCTGTTATTTAATATAGGTCTTTGACAGCTTTTAGGATGTCCATTTTTTTAATATTGGTCTGTGACAGTTTTAGGATGTCTGCTTTTGTAAATCATGCATCCTGCTTAGCTTTGAAATAATGTGATCATTTAATTTTGATTTCACTGAGAGGATGCCATTTGTTACCTTGTAACTATATGAACTCTGAAATAACTTGGATGTAAAATTATGCAGTCTTTTAGTCAGGAATGAATTACAAAATGCTGCAAAACAGTTTTAAAAATCAGAACTGTAAAAGCAACCTGTGATACAGTTTAAAAATCACACTTATTGTAAAAGGAAATTATTTGGTTTCCTGCTTTACAGTACCGTAACACAAATAGGCTATTTAGTGCTGACACAATTGTAGCTAACTACCAAAGACACGCCACAGTATCTAACCCAGACTGATCTGGTAGTAGGATTCGAACTTATACCATGTCCAGTTTTGAGTCTAGAATGCTAAACACTTAACCACTGCAGATCTCATAAAAGAAATGAAGCTTTATTATTTATATTTATTTATTTAAATACACATTCAGTTTTTATTTAAAGCACACCACCTATTAGTGGGGCCATCTTATTATGAAATGCATTATACATTATTCTAATTATTAATTAGTGAAATTGGGATCATGGCATTCATCAGTATCTCATCCCAGTTTTTGTATTCAGTTTAGAGGTATATAGTTGGATTGTATAAAATTTGGTTTTTTCTTGAAGTTTTTGCATAGTGATTGTGTGTGTGTGTGTGTGGTCACATAAAGAAGGGAGGAATAAACTGACAAAATCCACGGAAGTCAATTTTAAAGCAGTAGCCTGAATATACAGAAAGGCTTAGAAATGATGTGTAAGTAAACTTAAATAGGCAAACAATAACTTAATAATCAATTACACGTAAATAGGCACATGTGGAAGTAAATGAAGGGTGCCCCATATGACCAAGTGGTCAAGGATGCTCGCTTTTACAGATGACTAACATTTCATCTCACTATACATGGGCTTGGGTCTCTGCTCAGCCAATGTCGGTATGTTAAAAAATTAGCAAGAAGATCCGCATAGGTCAGTGGTTCTTCATGGGGTCTCTCTCCACCTTAGAAACTGGCTACCATGTATAACCTATTGTGCGGTGAAAAACTGCATGAAACCAACACCAATAAAAATCTATCTAAAGCGAGAAGAGACAGAATCAGGGAAGTCCGTGAATGCATGTGTGTATGTATGAAGCATTCTCATTGAAGTAATACAGTGTAATTTATGTACAACATTTATGGCATATGTTTCTTAAGACGAGTATACACACGTACATAGAGAAATCAGATGTCAGGTAAACTCTGCATTCATTATTTTTGGAGTAAACATCAAAGAAAGGTAAAGATTAAAAAAAGTTATACAAATATGCAAAATTTACTCCATATTCAAATGAGTGCAAATGCAGATATGTATGTGTGTGTCTCAGTGTGTATGCAAATTGTGTCTACATATATGTAAGCATGTCTATGAATGTCAACATGCATGTGTAATATGTATGTCACAAAAGTCGTATTTTTCTCTGTGTCATATAAATTGATTATGTGTAATCGTATTAGATATTTTAGTTGATCAAAGTGTACGGAGTCTTATCAAATATGACATTATCATCTGATATTTATACATGTATGCTTAACGACTCGTCTATTAACAGTAAGAGTTTTGTCGAATAATGGACTGATAAATAACTTGCTTAAGCAATCAAGGAAGCAGCACACACGAACCACCTCATCTTCAGAAAAAGATTTGAATAACTCGATATTGTGTCATAACACAAACCACCTCATCTTCAGAAAAAGTTTTGAATAACTTGATATTGTGTCATAACACAGTTGCATTAAAGCTTTAAGAATTTTAAAATAATGTTGAAATAAGTATTCAAAGCCGGTGAAAAGTGAATTTTAGAATGCATTTTTTTATTTTAGTGTGATTAGATAAAGAAAAAATTAGATGATGAATGCATTTACATAGCGGTGTATGATACCGTCTGTATTTCGTTATATGTATATATTGTAAATTTGAATGTTTGGCGTTGTCATATAGGGTTTATGTAATGCATACTTATTTGTGATTCTTTTTTTTCTATTTACAAATACAGCATTCACCGGTCCTCTTGAACTTAATTAACTGCTGGCTTGTATTATGCTGGGCTATAACTACCTTTTATCCATTTACGTTTTCTTTTAGCTCACAAGTAGTATATGGGGATACCGTAGCGTCAAGGGAAAATCCAGTCAAAAAGTGCTTGGGATACTATGGCGTCAAGATTTATAGCGTCAAGGGAAATCCCAGTCAAAAACAGCTTGGGATACTATGGCGTCAAAACAGCTTCGGATACTATAGCGTCAAGGGGAATTTAACATAGTGGGTCTATATAGCGTCAAGGGAAATATAACATGGGGAATATGATGGGTATAGGGGACTGTAGAGGGACAAGGGAAAAAAGGGTAGCAAAGAAAGCTAATATCTTTTCGAGACTTATGAGTGGCCCTGAAAAGGGCCTTTGGATACTTCTTCTTTTATTTTCTGCCTTTGTTCCACCACCTTTTGATTTTACCAATAATTCCCTTTTTCTTCTTTTCTTCCTCGGGAATCCAGTCAGGATGTCCCATAGCTCTAAACTTCTCTTGTATCTTTATCCAATTATTATTTAATCTTTCAAAGTCCTCTTTCTTTTTTTGGTTTTCATTGTCCTTTCTCTCCTTTCTCTCCTTACTCCAGTTATCTTTAATCTTCTTCACTTCTTCTAACAGCTCCTTTCTCATCAGTTCTTCAGCTTTCTTGAGTGGGTCCAAACCCTTTTGGACATGGGGGTACTCTGTCAAGATATTATCCAAAAAACACTTGACGTTTTCGACAATATCTATTACTTGCTTCAATGTCCCCACTCTAACGTAGGGTGGATTAATGCAGCCTCGTAACTTTTTGGCTTCTTCTTCTAGCATTCCTCCTAAGAGCTCCCTGGCTATTTTCAGTCTTTTTGCAAAGTCCAAACTCTTCGCAATCTTCCATTTATGATGTAGTTTTTCCACTTCATATTCTCCGTCTAATATCCAGAAATAGCTGTGTCTTAAATTGTTGAACAAACTTGATGCTTTTGCCATCTTCTATGGTTATTCCGTGGAATGGTTCTAATGTTCGTTCGTTCGTTCGTTATTATGTGTTTAAAGTGAACCGTCCACTTGGGCTCTTTTCACTGTTTTATCTCCCAAAGGGGAGTTATTTACTTTATCCTGAGGGGAAGGAATTGTGCCACATCCCCTGCAGGCGTTTATGCACTCAAAGGAGTGCTTATTTACTTAGGCCGTCACCACGGGGCAATTATTGAACTGCCACTGGGTGAATGTAAGGCCATACGGTGGGTAGGAATGGAACCTACACACACCCACCCCTTCATTCTATTTCTGGTCTGCAATAGCAGTAAAGCGAGAGAAAAATAGTTTTCTCATATCGCTTATGTCGGCGTAATGTGGTCGTGCAAGCACGAGAAATTACGGCAGCAGGGAGTAGAGGTGACGAAAGCTCAAGCACGCACCTGTATGTCAAATTCAGTCCAGTTGTACTAATGGACAGCCTAACAACCAATAATGTGTAAGCCACCTGTGCAATTTACCAAATATCTGAGTCATAAAAAATATTAATTAACATCCTATACAAAAAATAGGGACTAGTACTACAGTGTACATACGTAAGTCCCTATTGTATTTAAACTAAAGTGCCTAAGCGACACATAAAAGTGTAGTCAATGGTAGGGAATTTTGGTTATAAATTTATTGCAGCAGTGCCAATAAGGTCAAATTATTCCTTTCAGGGCCAAAAAGTTAGTCAAAAAGGGCTACTCTATACCAAATGAGTACCCTATTTTAGCAGCGGTATAAATTAGCCATTAAAAAGGTTGGTACTGGATATAGGGGTACCTCCCTCGTTCGGCTTCCAATTCCACCAATCTGTGCGCTGTTCTAGGTTCGTCTCTCCGATTTGTCGAAAAGTCGATGTTGTGGATTTCGGCGAGATATTGGGCAGCGTCCAGCAGGTGAGATAAGGGCTTTTCCAGATAGGCCTCCAGATAGTGAAGTTGAAGGATCTTGCAAGCGAATTCCCATTGTAAAGTCGGCGGGGGTTGGTCATACATTGCTTTGTATCCAATGTATGATACGGCAGAGATGTAACTTGTCGCCTTTCTTTTGTTATGGATAAGTTTAGAGACTCCCAATTCCCTGCATAGCTGTCTCATAAGCTCGTCTTTAGTTGTTTTGGGCATTCTTCTTGTCTTTACTGGAGTTTCCCATGTTCCTCCTGGGGTGGTAGTGGTGGTGGTGGTGTAGGTATCCCCTAATTCTTGGTCCAAGCTCGCTGCAGTGCTTGGAGATTTGGGTATAGGGGTGGATGACAATGGCATAGTCATCCCCCCCTTTTTCCCCTTTCCTTTCCCTTTTTTGATAGGGGCTGGTGGCGGTGATGGTGGCTGTGGTTCAGGTGTTGGTATATTTATGGGTGACGTAGCCACGTTTTCTGTCTCCACACTTAATAACACCTGTAGTTGATGTGTTAACGCCGCTAACTGGTCTTGTATGCCCTGAAGTTCAATGGTAGGTCCCATATTGGGGCTCTGTACTGTAGTGACTTCAGGAAGAGGGGTGGGTGGACGGCTGCGTAAACCGGTTTCCCGCCGCTGCCGTGGTCGACCTCGTGGTCCTCTATGTCTGGTGTCCCCTCTTTTTCCTTGTGTTTTTTCTGTTTTTTCCCACACAAGCAGTAGGGTTGTTTTCTTCCCCGCCGCTCGAAGGCTCCAATTATTTGCCTTTAGCTGTCCTAGGCTAAATATAGCTCTTAGTGCTTGCTCAGGTACTATTTCCAACGCTAGTGTTGTCTCAGTCGACATGATGTATACTTCTTGATAGCTCACTGCGAATATGGTTCTAATGTCAATCAATCAATATTATGGGTTTTAAGTGGTTCGTCCCGAGGGCTCTTACCACTGTTTTATCCGTCAAGAGACGGTTATTTACTTTATCCTGAGGGTGGGAATGGAGCCGCCACCCTGCAGGCATTTATGTGTTCATGGAACACTATTTACTTGGGCCGTCACATCGGAGTAGCTATTGAGCTACTACTGTGTGATTGTAGGGCCACATATATGAGTGGGAATAGTTCCAGCACACACTCATATTAATTCATTCTATTTCTGTCTGGTTGTTTAGGACGTGCTAAGCACGTGTAGTTGCTGCGGCAGGTTTTGCGGGCGAGGCGAAGTGCCTGGCAAGGGCTGCTTCTTTGGACGTACCCTATCCCTATTTATATACTCTGTGCTGTTTTTGAGTGTACAACGTTTATGTAACAGTGTTTTATAATGTTGGGTGCTCGATGTGTATTTTTGTGTAGTTGTTTTTCTAATATTTTGTTATGTGCAACCTTGTGTTGCTGGGCCTGATGATCTGGGCTTTGACCACCTTATATGTACTATTTGGGGTTCTAATTAAGCCATATTTCTTAGGTTATTTAGTTAGCTTTGCAGCCTTGTGCTGCTGGCCCTGATAGTCTTGGGTTTTTGACTACCTTATATGTTCTTAATTTTGCGGGACCTAAATTACGTTCTTCCTTTTTCTATTTGATGTGCGACCTTGTGTCGCCGGACCTGATAGTCTTTGGAGTTTTAGACTACCTTATATGTTCTTGATTTGGGGTCTCTATCATATTTCTCTACCTGGTTAAGTTGCTCCGTTCTCGGTGCATCTGTTGGTTCTAATTAAGCTTTTTTGTGTGGTTGATACTTATGTTTTTAACACTGTACACTTGGTTGTACTCCTAATGAGAAGGTATCTAGGGAAAGTGTCTAAAGAGGAAAGAAGAGAGAGTAGAGTGTTGACCTACCTCCTTACTGCCTATGATGTTTGTTTTTTGGTGTCATCTTGTTATTTCTTGAGTTGTGATTTATTGGGTAATTTGATTATGTTTTTATGACTTGTTTGTGTTATAGCTCTTGATTTCCCTTTTTGTTTTATTGGGACCCTATTTCCATATTTGTTTTGGCCCCTTGGTTTAGTTCAGGTGTGTGGTTCGGTTATTAGGTAGTAGCAATGGGTCCCTGCGGGAAATGTCCCGGGCCGTTAAGCGACACGTCAAGGATTGTCCATTTCTACACCCAGTCACCTCCCCACGACCGGTCCGTGAGGCGCGGCGGCCAGGCAACAACAAGGGACCTCTGCCGGAAGTATCCGGGGCCGTTAAGCGACACGTCAAAGGTATTCCTTGTTGAACCCAGTTTCCACACCCCGGTCCTGGCCGTTTCTTGTTTTCCTGTCCTAAAGGGGCTTATTAATGTTTTATATGTAAGCATTAGGGTCCTGTTTTGTTGTTTGTTGGGGTAAGGATTTTAATGGATAATTTATATATTCCCTATTTTTCCTATGTTTTGTAGAAATTCCAACATATTCTTGTGTGTCATTAAAATGTTGGGATTGGTATTTTGTATAATTTCTGGGTATGTATATGGGGCTTTTATATTCTGCTGTTGTGATCTAAATTTGTCCCTTTCTTGTTTGGTTTTACTGCAATTGTTGAAGATATGATGTAGATCTTCCGGGGTATTGCAATGGTAGCAGTTTATATTATGAGGAAAGGGTCCTATATGTTTTCCCATGCTGTTGGCCAGCTTGGTTTTTCCTAAAGTTATCCTATTGATGATTGTCTGCTCTTTAGGTGAGCCCTTGGGCGGTTTTTTGTGCCTGTTGACTTCCTTAACAGTAGTGTACAACACTCTCCCTTTTGTACTATTGTCCCAATCATGTTGCCATTTTATATCTATTTGGGTGTTTATTATACTGTAGAGTTCGGTTGTGCTATAGTGCAGTGGCTCGAAATTCGGTTCGTGTAGTTTTTCCTTAGCCAGTTTGTCGGCCATTTCGTTACCCTTAATTTCAATGTGGGATGGTATCCACATGAACTCTACAATAGTATTTCCGGTATTTAGTAGTTTTAGTTTGGCGTTTATTTGGTTGAGAAAATCTTCCCTGCATTTGGTGGTATTTGTTTGAATTGAAGATAGGACGCTAAGCGAGTCACTAATAATTACTGTCTTATTAGGTTTGAATTCTTCAATCCATTGTAATGATTTGAGGATGGACCAGAATTCAGCTGTGTAAATAGAGCAGTAGTCTGGGAGACGTCTGCCTATTTGTATGTTGAGCTCTGGTATGACCATTGCAGCAGCTGTTCTGTATGGGTTAGTAATTTTAGATCCATCCGTATATATTTTGGTATATTGTTGGTATTGAGTATTTATAATGTTTAAGGCTTCTATTTTGAGAGTTTGTTCTTGATTTTGTTTACTGCCTTTTTCTGTGAGGGAGGTGTTGACTTTAGATTGTACGTTGTTCCAAGGTTCGTGTTCGTACACTACGTTATTATTTAGAGGAGTTAGTTCTACTGGTATTATTGTCTTTAAGAGATGATATTGTTTTCCCATAGGTAGTTTTTGTTTCAAGCTTTTCCTGATTGGGATGTTGGTTTTATTTATAGCCAGGAGGGTGGGGTGTGTGGCGGGGTGGGTGGACAGCCGCGCTACATATTTTAGAAGGAGCTCTTGCCGTCTCAAGTGGAGGGGCAACTCTCCCGTTAAGACATGCAGCTCGGCTGTCGATGTTGTTTTTAGAGCTCCGGTACACTTTAATAGTGCTGCTCTTTGTATTTGATCTAATTTTTTGAGTTGTGTTTTGGGGGCCGATGAGTAAACTTGGCAGCCATAATCTAGTTTAGATCTTACCAGAGCTCTATATAATTTTAGGGATGTTTCTTGGTCTGCACCCCAAGGTGTGCCTTTAAGGCTCGTTATCAGATTTAGATCCCGACTACATCTATTAACTAAGTCCTCTATATGGTATGCCCATGTGAGTTGTTGGTCATAGTACATACCCAGAAATTTTGCTACTTTAACAAATTTTATTTCTTGATCCTGTATTGTTAATTTAGGGTATTTTATGTTTCGTCTATATGGGGTGAACAGTACGGCTACCGTTTTTTGGTGCGATAGTTTGAATCCCCATTGATTAGCCCAGTTTCCAATATTGTTTAGGCTGGTTTGAAGTTCAGAGATGTTTTTGTGGTTGGAGGGGTTTCCTGCTCTCCATTGGCCACCATCGTCAGCAAATTGTGACAATTCAACTTTGGTAGTTGCCAAATTTTTATCTAAGTCATTTATCATTATGTTAAAGAGGGTGGGGCTGAGTACACTGCCTTGTGGAGTTCCATTTTCAAGTGAGTGTTTCTCAGAGTAAGTTGCCCCTACCCTAGTTGTAATTGTGCGGTTTGCTAAGAAATCTTGAATAAAGTTAAACATTCGTCCAGTAATGCCATAATTATTTAATTTGGCTATAAGGCCCTTGGTCCATACTAGATCGAATGCTTTCTCGAGATCGAGAAAAACCGCAATGAGGTTTCTGCTCTGTTTTTGTTGTGAGTTAAATGCTAGTTTGATAGCAGTTTCAAGTCTTACAAGTTGGTCTGTGGTGGAGCGCTTGTTTCTGAATCCACATTGATTTTCTGAGATGAGGTTATTTTTAGTAAGGTGTGACTTGATTCTGTTGTTGATGATAGTTTCCATGATTTTACAGATGTTATTGGTTAGTGATATGGGCCTATAAGAGTTGACATCATGGCTGTCTTTATTAGGTTTTAAGATAGGTATTACTATCGCATGTTTCCATTTTTTTGGTAACTTTCCTGTTTCCCATATGTCATTTAGGAAATTTATTATTATATGAACTATATTTGGTGGTAATTGCTTATATATTATATACCCTATTTTATCTTCCCCAGGTGAAGTTTCTTTTTTTTGTTTTGAGTGCTTGGTCCCATTCGTATTTAGTTATTTTGTTGTTTAAAGGGGAGTCCTTGGGTCCCAAGTCTTGGAATATTTTTGGGTTTGCTCTTTCTTCGATGGCTCTATGTAATTGAAATTCTTTAGTATGGTTGCTGCTTTTGCTCATATTAGTAAAGTGTTGAGCTAATAAGTCAGCCTGTTCTTTATCACTGTTTGTGTTGCTTAATTTGGGGGTATTGTTGGTATTTTTACCTCTAATCCTTTTAATCTTATCCCATACTTGTTTAGAGTTTGTTTTGTGGTTGAGCGTACCACAGTAAGCTTGCCAGGTTTCTATTTTGGCTTTTTTAATCAGCTCTTTTAATTTCTGAGTGAGATTTTTGAATTCCATAAAGTGCGTGGTTAATTTGGAACGCTTGAATTTCTTGAGTGCTTTGTTTTTAGCCTGCTGTGTTGTTTTAATTTCGTCATTCCACCAGGGCACAGTAAGTTTTGGTGCCTTATAAGTAGTGGTTGGGATGCTGTTAGATGCTGCTTTGTTAATGACATAATTAATGTTTTCATAGTATTGGTCTATGTCATTTGTTTCTATCTGGGTAGTATCTTCATCTTTTAGTATTTGTTTAAATAAGTCCCAGTCTGCTTTTTTATAGTTCCACCTGGGGTTGTTTGTTTGCACCTGCGACTGCACTGTCATTTGCAGGGTGGTGATAACTAGGAAGTGGTCACTGCCCATGGGGTCAGTTTGATCCACCTCCCATCCCGCCACTTGTGCTAGTGTTTTTGTGCATAGGGTGAGGTCAATGGCGGACAAGGCACCGTTTATCGGATTTAGACGCGTTCCGGTGCCATCATTTAATATGGTCAGTGTTGATATATTGGCCCAAGCCTCAATCAACCTGCCCCTAGTGTCCGTCATCTTCCCCCCCCCCCACAGCTTATTATGTGCATTGAAATCTCCGCATATGACAGTGCGCTCACTGGTGATTATGGTATTTAGGGTTAAGAATATTTGTTCATTGCTTAGGGCGGTATCTGTTCCTGGGTCATAAAAATTGATGATTTGTAAATCAGAGTTACCCATTTTGATTTTTATTGATTGTACCTCTACATGTGAGTTTGTTATTTCTTTTGCTGTAATAGGTACTAGTTCTACAGATTTTATGGTGTTTTTTACATAAATGGCTAGTCCTCCCCCCGGTCCTTCTTTTCGTGGTTGGAGGTACCCTGGGGCGTATCCCATTATATTGGGCAATGTTTTGGTTTTATTCTTTAGCCTTGTTTCTTGAATGCAGAGGATATCTGGTTTGTTTTTGGTGTTAATTAATTTAAGTTTTAGTTCATTCATGTTTGTTGATATACCTCTGGCATTCCATTGCCATATAGAAACATTACCAGTAGTTGTGTTAGCCATTTCTACTGGGGTCATTTACTGTAATTAGGGTCTTAATTTGGTCTTTAATTTGTTTTAGTTTTTTAAGTAGTCCAGGTTTAATGCCAGTTAGGTTCATTATTGATTCCATGATTTTATTGATTTTATTGAGTTCTACCCCTAATTTGTCTTCTAAGTTTGGCTTACTTTTAGGTTCTATGGTTTTTGCTCTATGGAGTTTATGTTTTTCCCTTGCTGTGCGGTAGTTTACCAGGTTACTTTCCATGTATTCAATGATTTCTTTTTCTCGTATTGTAGCCGGACATAGTGGGGATTTCACTGGGTGGGCCCCTTTACATTGAGCGCATCTGGGTTTTAGTCTTACGCATTCTCCCTTATGTCCCCGTCCACAGTTACTGCATTTGTTTGGGAGTTTGCATTTTGTGGTATAATGGCCCCAGTGCTTACAATTTGAGCAGAACCTAGGTTTATTTGTGTAGGGTTCTATTCTATAGTGGGATCCTGTGATACCTATTTGGATAAGTGGCTGCAATGGGGTTTCTGTTTCTATCACTGTTATTGAGCATTTGGGGCCCCTTTTGCCTATCCTATATGTTTTAGAGATGGTATTGCCACCTTCTCTTAATTTTTCGTTCAGTGTGTTTGTGTCCCATTGAGACATTGTCCCTGTTAACTTTATCACTGCTTTAAATTTAGTGGGTGGCGGTAGGGGGCGGCTGTGGGTGGTTTGGCCTTTTTCTGTGTTATTTCTGTGCGGGGCCGTTATGTTGTTTGGTTTGGTTACCTGTACTGGTATTCCGGCTAGGGTATTTATTTCTAAATACTTTGCTGTTTGTTGGCTAGTACTACAGTGTAGTATTATGTAGTTGGTATTTGGCCTGATAATTTTGCATAAGCCTGCATGTACCCTAGTTATGGCCCCTGCTATGGTATTTGTGGATAGGTTAATTAATTTACTGGATTTGCTCTTAATATACAGTGTTAGTTCCGGTTTGTGGAAAGTAGGTTTTGGCCCTATGGTAGCTGTTTGTACCTGTGTTTTATCGTTGGTATTGCTAACGTTTTGGCCTGCTTTGTTGTAATTTTGTCCCTTTGGGTGGGGGACTGAGGTTTCCTTTGCTTGTGGTGTTACTTTAGATGTTCCTGGTATTGGGCTACTATGGGTTGGTTTGATTAATTTAGTGGTTTGGGCATATGTAAGTTTTGTTGGGGGGGGTGTTTTCAACTGCGTCCGCTTGGCATTTTGGTTTGGTAATTTGAAAAGTTCGGTTTGGGGTGTTTTCCACCTCGTCCGCCAAGTATAAATTTGGATCCCCCGTTTTGAAAGTTCGGTTTGGGGTGTTTTCCACCACGTCCGCCGAGTATGAACCTGAATTTCCTATCTGTTTGTTGATGGGGGTTAATATTGAGGTGGAAATATTGAGTATGGGATCGCCGGGGGCCAATGTGGCGTCCAGATCTTCAGATTGTAACGTTTCGTTATGCAAATTGAATTCAATGGGCGATAGCGGGTCTAGTTTTGACGCTTCTTTCATTAGAACTTGTAACTCGGGTGTTGAGTACATTCTAGATTTATTTACTTTATTTGCATCATTTGTAATGCCTGGTGTTTGGAACATTTTTTTTTGTTTGTTATTTCTACGTGTGGCCTGCCCTTGTCTTACTTTCATACCCTGTTTGTTTGTTTTAACAGCTGTTTGGGTGGCGGCCATTTTGCCTTTGTTATGTGCCTTAGGTTGGTCGGCCATATTGAATAGTTAATTTGTGTATAACCGTGTGATAGAAGATATAGAGTTTAGCGAGGATAGTGGTAGTCGTGAGAGTTTTAAAAGTTGAAAGTAACTTATTGTTTCAGCACAGAGTATAATATATTGCTAATGACTTACAGTTATGATGTCCGGACGGTTTGAGGTGGAGTGGCTGCTGGTTGGCGTAGATGGCTGGTTGTAGTGGTTGGTTAGGTCTCAGGTTTGCAGCTGGGTCCTGTAGCGCAGTTAGGTGGAGTGGCTGGTAAGCGTAGATGGTTGTTTCTCTGCTGGATCCTGATGCGTTGTAGGGTGGTGAATTGCAAGCTTCGGTAAGGCAGTAGTGGATTTGACTCATCTGTATTCCAACAAGCTGTGGGGCCAAAACCTTGATTAAAAAAGAGCTATTAATCAAGAAAAACTCCCCTCCTTAACTCCAGTGCTTGAGTTAAGGAATAAACGGTTGCTTGTTGGAGATCGTAGTGGTGGCGGTGTTGTAGATCAAGTTCGGGAACAGGTGGCTTCGGTCCTGGGCGGCTCCGACACGTCTGCTCTTCTTAATAGTTCTAGCTGGACTGATGATGCTGTTGCTGGGTGGTTCTAATGTACTGACTGACTGACATTATGAGTTTAAAGTGAATCGTCCACTTGGGCTCTTTCCACTGTTTTATCTCCCAAAGGGGAGTTATTTACTTTATCCTGAGGGGAAGGAAATGTGCCACATCCCCTGCAGGCGTTTATGCACTCAAAGGAGTGCTATTTACTTAGGCCGTCACCACGGGGCAATTATTGAACTGCCACTGGGTGAATGTAAGGCCATACGGTGGGTAGGAATAGAACCTACACACACCCACCCCTTCAGTCTATTTCTGGTCTGCAATAGCAGTGAAGCGAGAGAAAATTAGTTTTCTCATATCGCTTATGTCGGCGTAATGTGGTCGTGCAAGCACGAGAAATTACGGCAGCAGGGAGGAAAGGTGATGAAAAGCTAAGCGCGCACCTGCATATCAAATTCAGTCCAGTTGTACTAATGGACTACCTAACAGCCAATAATGTGTAAGCCACCTATGCAATTAACCAAATATCTGAGTTACAAAATATTACCTATCATCCTAACCAAAAATAGGGACTAGTACTAAGTGTACATGTGTAAGTCCCTATTGTATTTAAACTAAAGTGTTTAAGCGACACATAAAAGTGTAGTCAATGGTAGGGGATTTTGGTTATAAATTTGTTGCGCAGTGCCAATAGGGTCAAATTATTCCTTTCAGGGCCATATGGTTAGTCAAAGAGGGGTACTCTATACCAAATGAGTCCCCTATTATAATAAAAATGGCAATTTATTTCCCTTAATAGGGCTGGTACTCATCATATTGGAAGGTACCACGCCGTCCCTCTATTTCCACCAGACTTGCGGCTGTTCTTGTTTCCTCTCTGGTAATTCTGGGGAAGTATAAACCATGTCGTGTGGCCAGGTACGCTGCCGCATCAAAAAGTTTAAACATGGCTTGTTCTTCGAAGGCTTCGTAGTAATAGGTGGTAAGTATTTTCAGTCCGTAATGCCACTGTGGAACTCTGGGTGGGGAAGCCTGTAGTGAGCGGAACCCTATATAAGTTATTGCTGTGATAAAGCTGGTTGCTTTCTTTTTATTCTCCAGCAATGCTGTTAGTCCTAGTTTTTTGCAGAGTTTCCCCATAAGTGCTTCTTTGGTTTTTTCTGGTTCTAATGTTCGTTCGTTCGTTCTTGGGTATTTTATAGTAGCAACCGATCACTAGGATCATTTGTGCTACTTTTATAGGTACCATGTCGGTACCCATTTAAGTGGGAGGGGTGTTACTTCCTCCCTTAAAAGTGCTTAAATGCACTATAAATTAAGGCGTTCCCCTGAATTACTAAAAAGTAACTATCAGGGGAAATGAGAGCCTATATTGGGGTGGGTAGGAATAGTACCAACACACACCCACCCCTATCATCCAATCGAGCAGTTGTAAGGTAGCGAGGGGAAATGTTTCCTCATTTCGCTAGTAATTTTGTGAGCAGGAACGGCAAAGGAGGAAAAGGTCCAGGTCCAGGAGGCGCGGGCGGCACAGCAACACACAGCAGGGCACGCAAAGAAAAGGACAGCAAGGCCACGGACGCAGCATACACCTGAAACGAAAGAGCCATACCTAAGTCAAATTCGGTCCAGTTTTACTAATGGACAGCCTAACATCCAATATGTGTTAGCCACCTGTGCAATTATTCTAATACTAGAGTTGAAAAATTTTGTATTTATCATCCTACCTTTCTAAAAAACTAGTACATAAGCGTACATAATGAAGTCCCTAACAAATTTAAAAATTAATATGTCAATGTGACATATAAAAGTGTAGTCAGTGGTAGTTTATTTTGGTTATAAGTTTGTATGGAGGCGATACCAATGTAAAATCAGATTTCTCCCTTAGGGCCACGAAAAAGTTAGTCAAAGAGGGGTACTCGTAACCAAATGAGTCCCCTATTATTCAGGCAAGTGAAATGGCAATGTGAAGTCACATCTTGCTCCGCAGGCACTTCTTCGGGTGTAGTAGGTGGTAGCCACAGAGTTACTCATGTGGCCTCCTATCTCTGCCATTGTTATATCTTCTACTTTGTTGACCTCTTTGATTGTGGAAACGTTTTCTACTTCGCATGGGTCCCCTCCACGTGCTTTGGCAGCCATCTTGGTTTTCCATGTGAAGGCATTTCTAGGTCAGCATCATATCGATTTAACAGCATTATATCTTCTAGTGGCTGGATATTTGAAGACTAATTTGTAGTGGAGTTTTACTCTACACTACCGCTTCTACTACTCATATGGGTGCGTTTCTTCTGTTAGCACTCCTAGTTGGTAGCTTTATCCATGCATATGCATTCCCGCATTTACACCAGGTCTTTTGAGTATATATATCTTAAGCACGGACGTGAAAGTAAACACCCCTACATTCACTTGTCATATTAGATACTATTCACAAATCCTATTATATACTATCCAAAATCACACCCTATACTAACCACACACACGGGAAGCAGCCAAAACAAACCATACTATATACTATTCAAAATCACACCCTATACTAACCACACACACGGGGAAGCAGCCAAAACAAACCCTATTATATACTATCCAAAATCACACCCTATACTAACCACGCACACGGGAAGCAGCCAAAACAAACCATACTATATACTATCCAAAATCACACCCTATACTAACCACACACACGGGGAAGCAGCCAAAACAAACCATACTATATACTATCCAAAATCACACCCTATACTAACCACACACACACGGGGAAGCAGCCAAAACAAACCCTATTATATACTATCAAAAATCACACCCTATACTAACCACACACACGGGGAAGCAGCCAAAACAAATCATACTATATACTATCCAAAATCACACCATATACCATCTAAATAGAGTCAGTGTTTATAATCACACTACTCCTCTCTCACACCCATTAGCAATTGACATAGTATTTCTTTTCAGACAGACTGAATTGAATTGAATTGAATTGAATAATGGGTTTTAAGTGATTCGTCCCGAGGGCTCTTATCACTGTTTTATCCGTCAATGGACGGTTATTTAATTATCCTGAGGGTGGGTATGGAGCCACCACCCTGCAGGCGTTTATGTGTTCAGGGAACACTATTTAATTAGGCCGTCACATCTGAGTAACTATTGAGCTACTGCGGTGTGATTGTAGGGCCTGTGTATATATATGAGTGGGAATAGTTCCAGCACACACTCATATTCATGCCATCCGGTGTTATTGGTTTTTAATGGACGTGCTAAGCACGTGTAGTTGTTGGAGCAGGCGGAGCAGGTAGTGGGCGAGGCGAAGGGCCAGGCTTGGTAGGCTGCTTTTCTGGGTCTATCCCCTATTTATATACTCTGTGCTTTTTGTCTAGAGTAGTTTAAAGTATACAATGCTTTTTGTGTTGTTATTTGTGGTTTTTAGTGTTTTGTGTTATATTTATTTGAGTTTGTTTGTTCTACTTTGTTATGTGCAACATTGTGTTGCGGTGTCTGATGACCTTGGGATTGGGTCACCTTATAATCGCTATTTGGGGCCCTATGAGTTACTTAATTTGTCTGCATTTGGTTATAGTTGCAGCCTTGTGCCGCTGGGCCTGATAGTCTTGGGTTGTGACTACCTTATATGTTCTAGGTTTTGGGGTCTTATCGTGCTTATTTTCTATTTTTTTTTTGTTTTATGTGCGGCCTTGTGCCGCTGGGCCTGATAGTCTTTGGGTTTTTTAGACTACCTTATATATCTAATTTGGGGTCGTATCCTATTTTTCTATCTGGTTTATGTGCTCCGGTCTCGGTTCACTGGTTTGTGCTACTTAAGTTATCCTAGATATTGCATGATGTGCAGATTTGCATTGTATACTTTATTTGTATTACTGAGAGAGGTTAAGAAGTGACAGATCAGAGGCAGAAAGTGGTGAGTAGGGTGTTAGCTTTTGGTTTTGTGTTGTCTTTTCCTACTGCCTATGAAATTTGATGGCATCCTATCATTTTGTTTTGGTTTGGTTGTTTTTTGATGTACCTATTTATGACCATTATGGTGTTTTGTATTCAGGTTAATGTGGCTTATTTTGTTTTCCTAAGTTTTCCTCATTTTAAGGTCAGGTGTGTGGTTTGGTCAACTAGATGATGACTAGTGGGTCCTTGCAGGAAATATCCTGGGCCGTTAAGCGACACGGTCAAGGGTTTTTCACTGTCACACCCAGGAGACCGCCCCCGGTCCAGTCCGTGAGGTTTGGTGACTGAGCGACAACATATGGGCCTCTGCCTAGTTCAAGGGGCCGTTAAGCGACACGTCAAAGGTTGTCCATAGTTGTGCCCAGAGACCGCACCATGGTCCGTACCGTTGCTTAGCTCACCCGTCCTTTAAGAGGTTCCTTGATGATACGTTTATGGGCCTACATTTCCTGTTTTTTCAGGGATTTTATTGTGAGTGTGGTTTATATTTTATCTATTTTTTTCTATGTTTTTAAGAAATTCTATCATATTTTTATGTGTCCCTGCTAAGTTTGTATTTGAGTTTAGTAAAATCTCTGGGTATGTATAGGGGGCTTTAATTTCTAGCTGTTTCGATCTAAATTTGTCCCTTTCTTGTTTGGTTTTGGTACAATTGTTGAAGATGTGATGGAGATCTTCAGGGGTGTTACAATTGTAGCAGTTTATGTTATGAGGAAAGGGTCCTATATATTTCCCCATGCTGTTTGCCAACATGGTTTTACCTATAGTTATTCTATTTATGATTGTTTGTTCTATAGGTAAGCCCCTGGGCGGTTTTATATTCCTTTTAACTTCCTTAACAGTAGTGTACAACACTCTCCCTTTTGTACTAGTATCCCAATCGTTTTGCCATTTTTTATCTATTTGCGTATTTATTATACTGTATAGTTCTGAAGTACTATATTGTAGTGGCTCGAAATTTGGTTCGCTTAGTTTTTCTTTGGCTAGTTTGTCTGTCATTTCGTTGCCTTTAATTTCAATGTGGGAGGGGATCCACATGAATTCTACAGTAATATTTTCGATATTGAGTTGTTTTAGTTTGGTGTTTATTTGATTGAGAAACTCTTCCCTACATTTAGTGGTGTTTGTTTGAATTGAAGAGAGGACACTTAGCGAGTCACTAATAATCACTGCCTTATTGGGTTTGAACTCTTCAATCCATTGTAATGATTTTAGGATGGCCCAGAATTCAGCTGTGTAAATAGAGCAGTAGTCTGGGAGGCGCCTGCCTATTTGTACTTTATGCTCTGGTATGACCATTGCTGCAGCTGTTTTGTATGGATTAGTAATTTTGGAGCCATCCGTGTATATTTTAGTATATTGGTGGTACTGAGTGTTGATTATTTCTAAGGCTTCTATTTTTAAGTTGAGTTCCTGATTTTGTTTGTTGCCTTTTTGAGTTAGGGAGGTGTTGACTTTAGATTGTACGTTATTCCAAGGTTCGTGTTCGTACACTATGTTATGTTCTAATGGGAATAGTTCCACTGGTAATGTTGATTTTAATATATGGACTTGCTTTCCCATGGGTAGTTTTTGCTTTAGGCCTTTTCTGTAAGGGATGTTGGTCTTATTTATGGCCAGTAAGGTGGGGTGTGTTTTGGGGTGGGTGGACAGTCGCGCTGCATATTTTAAAGTGAGTTCTTGCCGCCTCAGATGTAGGGGCAATTCTCCCGTTATTACATGCAGTTCAGCTGTTGAGGTGGAGTTGAGAGCTCCAGTGCTTTTTACTAGGGCTATTCTTTGTATTCTATCTAGTTTTTGTAGTTGAGTTTTTGTGGCTGATGAGTATATTTGACAGCCGTAATCTAGTTTTGATCTTATTAGTGCCCTATACAGCATTAGTGAGGTTTCCTGATTAGCTCCCCATTGTGTCCCTTTAAGACTTCTGATTAGGTTTAAGTCCTGATTACATCATTTAACTAGGTCATCAATGTGGTGTGCCCATGTTAAGTGTTGGTCGTAATACATACCCAGAAATTTAGCTACTTTTACAAATTTGATTTCCTTATTTTGTATGGTTAATTTTGGGTATTGTATGTTTTTTCTATTTGGGGTGAACAGTATAGCTACCGTTTTTTGGTGCGATAGTTTGAAACCCCATTTATTAGCCCAGTTTCCAATATTGTTTAGGCTGGTTTGAATTTCATAGATGTTTTTGCGGCTGGAGGGGTTTCCTGGTCTCCATAGGCCGCCATCATCCGCAAATTGGGATAGTTCTACTTTTTTAGTAGCCAAATTTTTATCTAAGTCGTTTATCATTATGTTGAAGAGGGTGGGGCTGAGTACACTTCCTTGTGGAGTCCCGTTTTCAAGGGAGTGAGTCTCAGAGTATGTTGCCCCTACCCTAGTTGTTATAGTGCGGTTTGCTAAGAAATCTTTGATAAAGTTAAACATTCGCCCAGTAATGCCATAATCATTTAATTTGGCTATAAGGCCTTTGGTCCATACTAGGTCGAATGCTTTCTCGAGATCGAGAAATACCGCAATTAAGTTTCTGTTCGCTTTTTGTTTGGAGTTAAAGGCTAGTTTAATAGCGGTTTCAAGTCTTACTAATTGGTCTGTGGTGGAACGTTTGTTTCTGAATCCACATTGATTTTCTGATAGTAGATTATGTTTAGTAAGATGTGACTTGATTCTGTTGTTAATTATTGTTTCCATTATTTTGCATATGTTGTTCGTTAAAGATATTGGTCTATATGAGTTGATGTCATGTCTATCTTTATTGGGTTTGAGGATGGGTATAACTATCGCATGTTTCCATTTCTTTGGTAGCCTTCCTGTGTCCCATATTTTATTAAGGAATTTTATGATATCACTGACTATGTTAGGTGGTAGTTGTTTATATACTATGTACCCTATTTTATCTTCCCCAGGTGAGGTTTCCTTTTTAGTTTTCAGTGCTTGATCCCATTCATATTTTGTTATTTTATTGTTTAAAGGGGATTCTTTAGGTCCTAGGTCTTTAAATATCTGCTTATTTGTTTTTTCTTCATTGTTTCTGTGGTTTTGAAATTCTATAGTATGGTTGCTGTTATTGCTCATGCTAGTGAAATGTTGAGCTAGTAAGTCAGCTTGTTCTTTATCATTGGAGGTGTTACTTATTTTAGGGGTGTTTGCGGTCTTTTTCCCCCTAATCCTTCTGATTTTATCCCATACTTTTTTAGTAGTTGTTTTGTTGTTTAGTGTGCCACAGTATTCTTTCCAAGTTTTTGTTTTGGCATCTTTGATTAGTTGTTTTAATTTTTGATCTAGATCTTTATATTCCTGGAAGTGGGTAGTGACATTGGATCTTTTGAACTTGTTTAGCGCTCTGATTTTGGATCGTTTAGTTAGTTTAATTTCTTCATTCCACCATGGTACACTGAGCTTTGCTGCCTTATAATTACTGGTTGGAATGCTTTTTGTTGCAGCGTTGGTTATTGCTTGCATTATGTTTTCGTAATATATATCAATGTCATCTGATTCGAAATGGGATGTGTTTTCGTTATATAGTATTTCTTTAAATGAATCCCAGTCTGCTTTATTGTAGTTCCACCTGGGGAGTTTATTTTGCACTATTGGTTGCACCGTCATCTGCAGAGTGGTTATGATTAGGAAGTGGTCGCTGCCCATCGGGTCAGATTGATCCACCTCCCACTCCGCCACTTGTGCCAGTTTTTGTGTGCATAGAGTGAGATCAATGGCGGTCAAGGTGCCGTTTGTCGGGTTTAATCGAGTTCCGGCCCCATCATTTAGTATGGTTAGGGTTGATGTATTGGCCCAGGCCTCAATCAACCTTCCCCTTTTATCCGTCATTTTTCCCCCCCACAGCTTATTATGGGCATTAAAGTCGCCGCATATGACGGTGCGCTCACTAGTGATTAGGGTAGTTATTGCTCTAAGTATATCTTCTTGATTATGGGTGCTTGTCCCCGGGTCATAAATATTGATGATTTGTATGTCGTTATTCCCTATTTTGAGTTTAATTGATTGTACTTCTATGTGAGAATTACTTATTACCTCTGTTGTTATAGGTATTGGTTCTATTGTTGTTATGTTGTTATTTATATACATGACTAAGCCTCCCCCTGATCTTTCCTGTCGATTTTGGAAGTATCCTGGGGTGTAGCCCTGTATATTAGGCAATGTTTTATTTTTATTAGTTATTTGTGTTTCTTGGATGCAGAGGATATCAGGTTTTGTTTTGGAATTAATTAATTTTATTTTTAATTCATTTAAGTTATTGAATAGTCCTCTTGCATTCCATTGCCAAATTGAAACATTTCCATTAGTTGTGTCAGCCATTTCTAATGGGTTCATTTGTTACAATTAGTGTTTTTAGTTGATTTTTGGTTTTTTTGAGGGCGTTTTGTAATCCTTGGTTGTTGCTATTATTGTTTTGTTTTATTTTATCCATGATGGTTTCTATGGATTTTACTATCTTAATTACCTCGTTAGTTATTTCATTCCCTATGTTGCTTTCATTTTGTTGGTCTTTCCTGTTTGTTCTATTTGTGTTGCATTTTTTTCTAGCTGTCCTGTAATCTACCTGATTTTTATCCATAGTGTCTATTATTTGTTTTTCCCTGATTGTTGCGGGGCATATTGGGGATTTTGGTAGATGGGTTCCTTGGCATTGGGCACATTTTGGATTGACCCTTTGGCATTGCCCCTTGTGTGGACCCCCGCAGTTGTAGCATTTGTATGGTCTCCTACATTTATTTGTAAAATGGCCCCAGTGTTTACAATTGGAGCAGAACCTGGGTTTGTTTTTGTAAGGTTCTGCTCTATATTTTGATCCTGACGAGCCTATTTGGATTAGTTCTGGTAAGGGTGTTTCGGTCTCTATTATATTTATTGAGTATTTGGGCGACCTTTTCCCTATTTGATAATTTTTGGTGATGTTGTTTCCTCCCTTTATGAGCTCTTCGTTTAATTTCTTATTGTCCCAAAGGGACATTTGCCCTGTTAATTGTACTACCGCTTTATATTTGGTTGCTTGCGGTGTTTTGGGGGTAGGTGTGGGTTTTTCCTTATTTTGGTTGGTATTGATGTTGGCTGTTCTCTCTAGTGGGTTGGTAAGTTTGTATGGTTTTGTAACCTTTACTGGAATCCCACCTATGTTTTCAATTTCTAGAAACTTTGCTACTTGGGAGCTGGTGTTACAATGTAGGATAATGTATTCCTTATTGGGCCTTATGATTTTGCAGGGGCTTTGATGTACCCTTAGTAGAGCCCCTACTAGACTATTTGTGGAGAGATTTAAGAATTGTGTTGATTTGCTGTGAACGTAGAGTGTTAGTTCAAGCCTATGAAATTTTGGTTTGGGCCCTATGTTTGCTGTTTGTTTATGTAAAGGTGGCGGGTTGTCATTTTGATTCATTTGTTCAGGGATTTCAATGTTTACTGTTTTATTTCCTTTTTTGGAGGGCCCTTTTCCCTTTCCTTTTCCGTCCCAGGTTTTAGGGACTGAGATTGGGTTGGGGGCCGGGGTCCTCTTAGTAGGGGAGGGGTAGATTAGGTCTTCCTCAGTTAATTGCTTGGATGGTCCTGGGGTTTGGCTAGAGTGGTATTTAGTTTTCTTGGCGGCTTGTGCATACGATTGACTCCTTTCATGTGTTTGGAAAGGAGTGTTTTCGACTGCGTCCGCCTTAGTTGTTGGGTTTTTGGATGTATTTAGTTCGGTTTGAATTGTTCGGTTTGTGGTGTTTTCAATCACGTCCGCCGAATTTTTGGTTGTCCTAATTTGAATTGTTCGGGTGGTGGTGTTTTCCACCACGTCCGCTTTGTTTGAGTTGAGAGTGCCTTTTTGATTTTTGGATGTTTGGTTTGGGGTGTTTTCCACCACGTCCGCTAAGTTGGAGTTGGAAGTCCCTATTTGATTTTTGAATCTTTGGTTTGGGGTGTTTTCCACCACGTCCGCTAAATTGGAGTTGGAAGTCCCTATTTGATTTTTGAATCTTCGGTTTGGGGTGTTTTCCACCACGTCCGCCAAAAATGTGTTTGGTGTCCCTACATGGTTTTTAACGGGGGATAATACTAATGGAGTGGTTTGTTTTTGTGGGGAATCGCCGGGTGCCAATGTGGCGTCCAAGTCTTCAATTTGGATAGATTCATCATGAAAATTAAATAAGACTGGGGATAGCGGGTCAAGTTTTGCCGCCTCTTTCTTTAGCATGTTTAATTCAGGAGTTGAATATACTCTAGATTTTCTCTCATTGCTGTTATTGCTTGTATTTAATGGCTTATCTGAACATTGGTGCCCTTTTTTGTGTGCGTTATTCATACGACGTGCCTGCCCTTGCCTTTGTTGCATAGCCTGTTTGTTAGTTTGGGCGGCTGATTTAATTTGGGTGGCGGCCATTTTTCCTTTGTTCTGACTATTTAGTTGGTCGGCCATATTGTATTTGATTTATTGAGGAATAATATTAATGTCTAGCTTTTGATTTGTAGTTTGAAAAGTGATAGGGTAGGGAGAGAAAAAGGTTATATATTTAATTGAATTGAATTATTGTTGATGATTGCAAGATTCGAATTAGAGGACAGGACTAACCTTTCTCAATTGCGAATGCAACCCAAGCTTGTTGTAGTATGAGTCCTACGCTTGTGAATAACAATAATTGTTCGATTAAATGTATTTTAGAATTTGAGTGAGAATAGTATTGAGAGAGAGAAGTTTGAAAGATGTATGAGGATTAAGGTAACCTAGTTTTTTAGCACAGAGTATAATTTAGTTCTATACGACTTACAGTTATCCTAAATAGTACTATTGTAGAAGTCCTGGCTGCCTTTGCTGTAGTAGTGGCTGGTGGTAATGGACTTCTGGTTAGCTGATGGGTCCTTTTGCGTAGAAAGGAGGAGGTTGTAGGTGGTGGTGGTGGTAGCAGGCGTCTGGTTGCTGGTGGTAGCTGGTGGCGATGGTGGTAGTACACTAGCAGATGGCACAGAATACATCCACTCTAACACGCTGTGGGGCAAAACCTTGGTTTATTCTGGTGCTATAAACCAAGTAAAATCCCCTCCTTTACTCTAGTGCTTGAGTAAAAGAATATATCGTAGTGCGTGAGAGAGTTAGTGGTGGTGGTCAAATCTGGGAACAGGTAGCTTCGGTCCGGAGTGGTCCAACACGTCTGTTCTTCTCTATAGTTCTTGCAGGAATGAGACAGACTGAGTTAGTTAGTATGATGGGTTTATAGTGATTCGTCCTTGCGGCTCTTGTCACTGTTTTATCTCCCAATGGGGAGTTATTTAATTTATCCTGAGGGTGGGAATGGTGCCGCGCACCCTGCAGGCGTTTATGTGCTTATAATAGAAGCACTTATTTAGTTTGGCCGTCACCACGGGACAGTTATTTGAACTGCCTCTGGGTGAATGTAAGGCCGTAGGGTGGGTAGGAATAGAACCTACACACACCCACCCAATCCATCATGTATTGAGTGCCTAACCATTCTGCAATAGCAGTGAAGCGAAGCGAGAGCAAAATAGTTTACTCATATCGCTTTTGTCTGCATAGTAAGGTCGTGAATGCACGATATATTACTGCAGCGGGAAGCAGTGGTGCGAAGAGCCAAGCACGCTCTTTTGTCAAATTTTAGTCCAGTTATACTGATGGACAACCTAACAACCAATAATGTGTAATATTGTCAGGTGGTTTGTTTTGTCTACTTTTTTTATCTAACAGGTAATACCATGAAATATTAACAGCTTTTTAAAGTATATATAATGTCACTGCCAGCTTGGGAATAACTTGGATTTATTCCAGGTAAATCTAGCTCAAATTATCATGTTGCAGTCAATAATACAGAAGTTTTACTGACTGAAAATTGAATGACTGATGGATGAGGACCATCCAAGGAAAGACCAAAACACATAGCAGTAAAAAAAAAATGTCTCACCTATTATGTTTAGATAAGGTTTATAGACTTATTTTATTTGCAATTAAGTAGACAACTGAATACCAGTTGAATGCCATTAACCTTTTTTAAAAAAAAAGCCCATTCTGAATTTTCAAATCCCATAATGACTTACATCACGAGGCTGAACATGCATACTTATTCAATAGTAACTATGTGTACCGCACAGGACTGGCCATTCAATGAGGCAAGATTGTTTCTTCTGACCCGCATATTTTGTCTTTGTTATTAAATTCATCACAAGATGAATTTATTTAAAATAGAAAAATAATGACATGTTTCATTTTTATAATACAAATCTCATGTTTAAATCACACTTCAATAATACTATGATTGGATATCAAAAGAAATGGTACAAGATATTACAGAGACCTCATCAGGACATCTACCAATATTCCCCTCAGCCAAAAAAACCCAAAGTAAATGTACAGTTACTTGTCACTTGAAATTTGGCTAGTTATATTCTTGCACATGTTTATTGGGTAATAGGCACTTTAGGTAAAGAGTCACATAAGTTGAGACCCTTTTGTAATTTTGGAAAACCCATCCCCAACACTTCATCTGATCCTGCTGTGGTCGTGCATGGGGTAACTATCAAAACTTGTGCAGTATTGTTTTGCATCAAATACGAATGCGGTTTGTTGTAAACTGTTTGGTGTCTATTGTTTTGTAATCGTTATTTTCACTACTGATCTTCACCTGATAATTAAAGTACATGTATATTGTATAAACTGCACGTAATGAATGTCTGTACATTCTGATAACATAGTATTGAAAGATTTTAAAAAACACATTAAGCTTCATTAGACCAAATGTACACAAAATAATTCAAAATTTGTTATATTTAATATAAGTTATACAAATTATAATAAATTTTACTTTATTTTCTGCAAGTGATGCAACATGAAACTAAAAAGAAGCTGGAAACCGCATTTCGGTGACAGTTCAAACAGTACCATAATCTAATATTAACAGCGTGTATTGCAATTTACATAAGAGTTTATTGCTTCAGTTATTAATAATAAAAACATATTACTATTGATTTAATATTGACTTCTAAAGTGGATTATTATGCTGTGGTTATTAATTATTACATTTTTCTTATTATACTAAGTTTCATGATGTGTGAGATTTGTGCAACTCAGTATGCAAAACAGCTATATACATGTAGTTTTTTTATTGTAATTATCATGAATTATGCGCAATAATGACCTAAATGTAAAGATTCTGCAGATCTTTTCGTATGTACTATATGGATGACCCCTAATGTGAGATCTATGAATAATACACATTCATCAAACAATACATTTTCTCTGAGCAAAACAAAAAAAAAACATTTTTGACAGGTGTAATGGTTTAGACACCAATTATGTAAGTTGAAACAATATGGCAGTGTTCATATACAAGTACGTAATCAAAGGTATTTATTTTCAATTTCTTCTTTATATGACATGTGAATACGTTTCAGTGCGAACAGTAATTTTAAAGATACATAAATTATCCATGTAGAAGTTCATCAAAAATATCAGATAACGGTAAATAAGAATAGTTTATGACAAGCTACGTGAACTTTATACGAAAGTGGAAACGATGATAGATAAAACGTTACGAGTGACGAGAACACTTATTAATAAAATCATGACTAATATGCTTTTGTTTGCAATAGATTAAGCATTAAAACTATGTAACAACTGTATTAGGCACTATTAATAGTAAATGTTATTTTCTTTCAAAAATGTCGCAAATTTAACAAATTTCAGCAATGGTATACTACTGTACATGTTATTGCGTTCCGGTGTTTGTATGCACCGTTGGCGTTGCGAAATGTGTTCATCAGCTTTTCGTAAATGAAAAAAGTACAGTAGTAAATAGTTGTTTTCGAGAAATTATCTAAGTATTATCTACAATTTGATCTGTCATATCTATTAAATGGTCTGCTTTAGAACTAGGAAATGTGTATGATCATCAAGATAACTGATAAGCTCATTGGCGGAAATGGGATAAAACCCAAGTTGTCACAAATAATAACGAATATAAAATCTAGAAGCTGTTTTAGAGGAATACAGTTAACAACTTGAAAAAGAATTGTTTTGTTACTTACCAGTTTGATCCAGCATGTCTTGCCATCTTCCAAGAATTTAGTGTATTAGGCTAACTCTTGCAAGAATGTTATCAATGTACGCGGTTACACAAAAACGCGCCGAAAAATACCGCACAAACGGATGCCCCGGGCTTAAAATATCGCACTTTATTCTGGCATCGCCAGTTTGCCACTATTACAAAATTATTTTTTTAAAACCAATAATTATTTTTAAAAGTCGCATTTATCTGTATATTAAATTAACAGGGACACTGCAAAGCAGCGATATTCTGATTGGATGACAGTCTGAAATCACACGCATTCTGATTGGCTAATAGTTTGCACACTAGTCAAGCGCCAAAAGAAGGCTGCAAATTGTGTGACTGTTACACACGGAGTGTGACTGTATGTCAAACATTACCGACTTTGTGAGGACGTTTACAAAAACACGTGGTTGGTATCATATGATCATTCTCAACCATTTTCCGACAAAACATTTCGAGGACTGGTGTGTAAGTCCTCGAAATGTAGTACAGTCCTCGAGATGTTGGTGTGCAACCCAACTCAAGTCCTCGCAAGTATAGCAAAACACACACACACACACACACTTTGATAGATCATAGCGAACAATTTTGGTTGACAACCATGCAAGCAAGCGTTTACATTGGAAACAAATACGAATATGACGACTGACGTTGTTCCAGCAACCCGTTCAAACCATATTTTGTATCAAGATCAAATATTTACGTTTATTTTTTTTATTATTAAAAATGAAAATAATGAAGAATATAAAAGAATACAATTTTAAACAGTATGGTAAAAGAGAAACAAACGACTGGAATTGATTTATAAATGTGCCTTCTTTATTCTTTGATAACTCGCACCATTTTAAAATAACATGGACACGATATTCCTGTCGCATAAAGTGCCGGCAGATCAGAACCTGTGCTGCTCACTTGCATAAAGTAACATAAATAGCCTATACCCTTATCTCCCAAATACATTATGTTATGTCATAGACGTATCTAAGTAACATAAATAGCCTATACCCTTATCTCCCAAATACATTATGTTATGTCATAGACGTATCTAAGTAACATAAATAGTCTATACCCTTATCTCCCAAATACATTATGTTATGTCATAGACGTATCTAAGTAACATAAATAGCCTATACCCTTATCTCCCAAATACATTATGTTATGTCATAGACGTATCTAGTTTGTTCTTTGTTGGATGCGTGTTATACATGAGCATTATGCAACATGGTTATATGTATCTATATTGTTCTCTGTTGGATGTGTGTAATACATGATCATTATGTAACTGGATAGATGTATCTATATTGTTCTGTTAGACGCGTGTTATACGGAAGCAAGTACGGTAGGAAATCGATTCAGAGTAATGACGGTCTCTGTTTATAGCCCCGCCCTGGTAAAACGTTTACATCATGGTGTAGATGTTTTGATTGCCGTCGCCAGGTAAATTGTTCCAACATCAATAGAAGAACTCAATATCAGTAATTATAATGTTAATAACACATTTTAAGTGCAAGCAAACTACGTTTGTATATGACATGATTATAACACGGTCTTGCCTCTAACGCCAACCTCTCAGCTTTAAATTTAGGTCACAATATTTTGATTCAGGTCACGTCAGCTGGAGTTTTATTTACAGCAATCTTCAGATAAGACTAAAATTAAACAACCAGCTACTGTTTTCAATGTTACTTACCATCATATTTTTTTTTAAAAATCATACATCAATTTTTACAAGAGAGTGAGTTTTATGACTGTCACGCGCCATTCAAAGGAAATGTATGGTACCGAGTCGGCTGAATAAAAATTGTGTAAAGCAGTGGTGTGCAAACTTTTCGCTTGAGATCCAAATTGTAATGTTTTCTAATTGTAATGTTTTCTAATTGTAATGTTTTCTTATTGTAATGTTTTCCCATGACATACAACTGTAACAAATATTAATGTTAAGTACGGACTGCTTTCTGCGGGAAAAGAACAACACCATGTTAAAATGCTTTGACGATGACCGGTACTTAAATATAGGAACATTTTTGTACGTACTTATATATAGTAACACTCATTATATATATATATATATATATATATATATATATATATATATATATATATATATATATATATATATATATATATATATATATATATATATATATATATATATATATATATATATATATATATATATATATATATCTATATATATATATATATATATATAGTAGCATTCAAACAACAAGTTTGATAATTAATAATATAATGATAGACTAGTTAGCATTTTAGCGAAATTTGAAATCCATGATCCGATCGTTTGTGACTTGGGGCTATACTATGCCATGTTATGTTCAAATGCAGAAGTGACATTGTTTTCCAGTTGCTATGGTGTGACTCCCAGTTTATATACGCAATTCTAGCCGCATGCATGTTATATAATATGGCGTGTTTATGCCAGGTAATGACTTTGGATGTTTGATGGTTATATTGAAAGGAAGCCGCCCGTGTCGTGTCGATCTGCCCAAGCTGAATCGATTCCATTTTGCTGTGTGAGATATTATAACAAGTAACTGAGTTACCTGAAACCGCATAATTACAAACGATTGTGCATGTCGTAGCTAACAATAATAATTTCAGGTAAACTAATCGTGCATATGCCTGTTTTTTTCTTCAGGTAAATAAACATAACTTTGTTAAAGGCACGCACACACACACACACACGGTATTTTTTCACCCTTCTTTCAGCTGATATAATGGATATACTAGGGTAATATTTGTCATAAATAGGATGACGTATATTTTTTTTAAGCTATCGGAAAGCTGAAATTATTTATTTTTGAATTCCAGGCCATCAATCATCCTTGAAAATTAAATTGTTGGTCCCATCTAAAAATGGCACGTATTAATACATACACAACAACATAACTGGGCAATAACGTGACCTCTTTATTAGTAGTGTTCGTCTTCATTGTGGGGCAGAGTGTGGCTGTGTGGTCTAAAGCACTCGCCTTTACCGATCCCTGCCATCACACTTATGTTCCCAAGGTCAGTGGTTCTTACCCGGATTTTCACGAGTTCTTCCTCAGCCAATTATACTGGCCACCATGTATGGCCGGTCTTGTGCGCAGACTTCACGTTAAACCCAAAGCTACAGCTGTCGTAGACGCAACAGTAGTAAGAAAAATAACGGTATCAGACGTAGTTGCCGCTTAAAAATCAATAATTGTGTAAAATTGTGATATCGAATTAGCAATTATTGATTCACATGTCATTGATATGGACGCTAGGACATAGTGGCAAGGGGAGGAGAAATTACCCCTACCCTGGAATTCACCTCTAAACAATTTTTGGCCTACGCCCGTAAAATTTAATAGCTGACCACTACGTGTTTGCTAAACGACTCACCCCCACCCCCACCATCGAAAATAATTCTGCGGGCGCCATATGTATTTATGTTAAATATATTTCTCATGTATTGTAAACAAACATCAGACACTGAAACTGAGTAGATTTAACGGGGATTTTTGTAGACTAGCAATGCATCTATTTTGGACTTATTTATCAACTAAGGAAGTCGATGCCCAAACCAGGGTGGAGTAGGTTTGAGTCAGGAAGATCAATAATACATTACTGCAACTAAGTCTGCATTATCAAACTCGGCCAATGTGCAGATGTTGTGATGTCTGCAGTTATAAATAACCTTGAAACCGGATTTATCCGCCTTATTTGTATATGCTTGTAACTACCATGAAAGGGAATCACTAGTGACTAACGTCACAGTCAGACAAAGAAAAGTTTAGAATTTTCTTAAGTTTTCCATGAAGAAGTGTTGTTAGAGTGCATTATGAATTATTGAAAACTTTCCCACTGTGATATTTATGTCATATATCATGCACCTAGCAACCGGGAGGGGGGAGGGGGAGAGTACACTAATGAAAGCATGCATGCATATGTAGAAGTGCCTTCAATATCACGCTAATACTGAGTTACCTAGATTGTTAAGTCTAATGATTCTAATTGTAGACAGCGATCACGAGCCCTCGAGTAATAATCACCCAGGCCTCTCGTAGTTTTTGCGTTACGGTTGCTAGTCCCCCTCCCCACGTCGGCCATGATCGGACTTTAAATACTGTTTAGCTGTACAGATTGTGAAATAATGCAATCTACGATAAGAAAACGTAACAAACTCTTAACGATCAGAGTTGTTCAATTTGATACACGGTGGAGATGGACGAATAAAGACAGTGACGACGCATTACAAATTCATTTTTGTAACCATGAGAACGAAAACGCTCAGAGGAATTTAGTTGTGACAACTTTCAAAAAATATATGGCACCAAAACACTGTGCTACGATAAAAATAGTCTTATCGGCAGCTATGTATTGGCATTAAGGTGCTACCATATAGGTTAGGACTTAGGCTGGGGTGTCCTGGGAGGGAGTAATACCTCTGGCTGGTTAAGCAGTGGTACACCATCGTAGGTAACTCGCCGATCTTTGGTCCCCACTTGAAACTCAGCTCTCATATGTGGCTCCAAGAAGATGTGACATACGAAGCGGTCACATCCCGGAAAACTGCATCGACTAGCCGGCTAAACCAGGCTGAGGGTAGCCGAAGGGTCTTAAACTCTCGGTGCGTTAGGCTTTGTCTACCTAGCATGTGAATACTGGATTCGCCAGCCTGCGCGGAGGAGCCACCAGCTGCTCAACGGGCAGCCAGGCGATTCTCGACAATGTGCCGTGGAGCGCTAAGAGCACGACGAGACAAGTAGGATGTCCTGGTCATCCACTGCACTCAACTCCGGCCGTATCCACGTTGTCGTTCTGCTGCACTCAGATGGTTTTGAGCGATAGAGTGAGCTCGACAAGCTGCGTAACTCTTCCGCACTTAAAACAAAGTCACCGCGAAAGTCATTCTTGTCATCCACACCATCCCATTTCATCATCCACTAAATTCATTTGTCGACAGGCAAGTGACGAAGCGGCAGGTATGGTTACACTGCCAGCTGAAGACTTAAACCTGCACACAGGCGACCCAGGCCATTAGGGTCGTTCACCAATGACATGGAGATGAAGAGTCAGGTAGTGCCCTGAATGACTGAGCGGCCTTCTTCAGAAATGCACTGCTCACCTCCCTGGCATGAGGAAGGAGCTAGAAAAAAGTACCATAAACATTGCCTACTCTAAACTTACCTATCCAGCGTATTGATTGATCCTCTCACACTTTGCACATGGGATGTACGCACCTTACTGGACAGAGACGTTGCGGAAAGACCCCAGCGGAGAGTTGCTCTAATAGGAAGGAACTCGCCAGATACAACGTGGACATTGATGCCTTGAGCGAGACCCGGTTTGCAGGAGAAGGCGCACTCTGTGAAAGCGTCTCCGTATAAACTTTCTTTTGGAGAGGCCGATGACGTGAAGAGCGCCATGAGTATGGTGTCGGCCTTGCAGTAAAGAGAGCACTGCTTGTCAAATTTGATGGACCTCCCAACGCAATAAACGAAATACTCGTGACCATGAAACTCTCTCTCTCTCTCTCATCTCTCATATCTCTCTCTCTCTCTCTCTCTCTCTCTCTCTACAGTTTGTATAAAATGAACGGCATCTTATTTGACACATCGTGTCGCGGAAGAAATCATTTGAAGTTGTAACTACTTAACACAAAACAATTAGATTCCAACTTTGTCGTCAGAACTTTTAATTAAACTAGGGACATATAATTTCTCTTTCTCTCTCTATCTCTCTCTCTCTCAGTAATTGATTATGGCGGTTTTGTGTGTAATTAGGTCATAAATAAACACTGGGTGAGTAAACTCAATATAAAAAGCACGTGGAGTTGACATGTCAGTCCATAGAAAAAGTTCTTCATTAACACACTCTACTCCTAGATTGCGTTACAGTTTGTATAAAATGAACGGCATTTTGTTTGACACATCGTTTCATCGTTTTGCGGAAGAAATCATTTGATGTAGTAAATACTTAACACAAAACAATTAGATTCCAACTTTGTCAGAACATTTAATAATCTCTCTCTCTCTCTCTCTCTCTCTCTCTCTCTCTCTCTCTCTCTCTCTCTCTCTCTCTGATGATGATGTGAAGGTCATGTTCTATGAGGATCTTCACACCATCGTTGCTGATGATCCAATGGCAGATAAGCTCGTCATTCCTGGCAACTGCACTGCAAGACTAGGCTGTGATCATGTTGCCTGCGATGAGTGCTAGGAAAACACGGATTTGGTCACTGTAACAGCAACAGTCTCATTTTGCTCCAGACTTGCACCGAGCATGAACTGCTGATCACCAATACAATTTTCCGCCTCCCTACCCGTAACCGGACATCAGGAATGCACCCTCGCATTATGCCTGGCACCTCATCGACTAGGTCATTGCCAGGAAGATGGACAGGCAGCTGCGTGTGACCAAGTTTTTGTGCGGTGCTGACGGCTGGATAGACAACTATATCATCATCACCAGCTCAACAACCGCATTCAGACCAAATGACGGACACAGGGAAAGAAGGCTCCTAAACGACCGAACATCACCAAGTAGAAATGAACCAGTACCAAACAGTGTCTCGTCGACGCTATGGAAGAGCGTCTGAAGAATGTAGAAACTGACTGGCGGCATTCAGAGAGCTGGTCTACAGCACAGCTTCGGAAATACTATGACCCTCGACCAGAAAGCATCAAGACTGGTTCGATCCGACCCGACCTGCGACTAGATTAAGCAGTTGCTGGATGAGAAACATTGCCTCTTTCAAAACCTACCTCAACAATCCCCAAGTCCACCTCTTGGAAAGATGCTTACAAAAACATAAGCAGAATTGTACAGCAGAAACTCCGTCGGATGCGAGACACACGGCTGAGCAACAAATCTGATGCGATCCAGTGCTACGGAGACTAGCATGACATGAAGAACTTCTACAATGCCCTGAAAGAAGTGTATGGACCTACATCCTCTGGATCATCTCCCCTACTTAGCACAGATTGGAACACACTAATTACTGACAAAAAGAGGGTTCTTCAACGATAGGCTGAACACATTGACAGCGTCCTGAATCACTCCTCATCCATTAGTGATGACGCCATCAGTTGTCTGCCCCAATTACCCATCAACAAAGCACCGGATGACCTTCCAACCTTTCTGGAGACACAAAAAGCAATCCTTCTGCTCTCCACTGGCATAACACCAGACTGGTTCAGACTCCGTCTTAGCTGAAGTCTATAAGGAAGTCGGTACAGCCCTTATAGAAAGGCGCCACAAACTGTTTGTACTGATGTGGCAGCAAGAGACAATCCACCAAGAATTCAAAGACGCTTCCTTAATCCACCTGTATAAGCGCAAAGGGAACCGCCAGGCCTGCGACAACCACCAGGATATATCCTTACTCTCAGTTGCAGGAAAGATACCACACTCCTACTGAACCGCCTCACTACACACCTTGACCAGGGACTACTGCCATAAAGCCATTGAGAATTCAGAAAAGAACGTGGGACCATCGACATGGTGTTTGCTGCGAGAAAGCTACAAAATAAAACACTGACCTTTTCTCAATCTACGTCGACTTGGTAAAGGTCTTTGATACTGTCAACAGAGAAGGCTTGTGGAAAGTAATGGCCAAGTACGGATGGCCAAGAAACATTTATATCCATGGTGCAGATTTCCACGATGGCACGCAGGCAAGATTCCATGACAATGGAGAGAGCCATTCCTAATAACCAATGGCGTCAAGCAGGGTAGTGTTCTGGCACCGACACTGTTCAGTATATTTTCATCTGTCATGCTGACTGCTTTCAAAGAGGAGAGGTTGGAGTCCGTATCAGGTACTGTACAGATGGAAAACTATTCAATCTCAGGAGGCTTCAAGCGAAAACAAAGGTTATAACAGACACCATCAGGGATTTCTTTTTTTCTGATGACTGCGCCCTCAATGCATGCTCAGAAGCCGACCTGCAATGCAGCGTTGACAAGTTCTCCATCTTCAGCACAAGCTTTGGTCTCACCATCAGTACCAAGGAGACTGAAGTCCTGCATCCTGGAAAACTCTATGTTGAGCCCAATATTACCGTCAACGGCCATAAACTGAACGTACTGAACCGCTTCACCTACCTTGGAAGTACGCTGTCACAGAGCGTCAATACTGACGACGAGGTGAACCTTCGCATTGCCAGAACAGTGCAACTTTCTGCAGATTGTATACCAGCGTCTGGAATAGAAGAGGCATCAGCATCCAGACTAAATTAAAGGTCTACAGGGCAATTGTGATCCCCATACTACTTTACGCGTGCGAAACATGGACGGTGTACCAACGCCATGCCAAGAAGCTAAACCACTTTCACGCGACAAGTCTCAGGAAACTCCTCAGCATCAAATGGCAGGACAAGGCTCCAGACATTGAGGTACTGACCCAAGCAGGTCTCCTCAGCATTCTCACCATCCTGATGCTACGCTGAGTGGGACATGTTGATCGCATGCCAGATTCAAAGACAATTCAAAAGCTGCATTGAAAGCGTTCGACATAAATTCTGATTCATGTGGGCAAACAGCAAGCGATCAAGTCATTTGCTGTTCGTCTGTTCACAAAGGCTCCAAGCTGTGCAAATATAGCAAGACAGCAGCTGCATAGCTAAAGAGGCAGGCCAGAAAAGCACGTGCTATCAACCCTCCTGGAGATGTCCCACTAACCCCCTGTCCCTTGTGCAAACGAGCATTCCGTGAAAGGGTTGACCTCATCACCCACCTGCGCACGCACATAACAGAACCAACCCCTCCAACCCTCGGATGACCAAAGTAGTCCTCGTCGAATCAACGGACGAACAACACACAGAGCTTAGGCGTGATGATTCCTCAGTCATGGCCCTTTAACACTACCATATATGTGAGATGTGTCAGTGGCTGTCAATAATTTAATTTGTTGTTGTGGAAACTGACAAAAGACCAATCATATGCTTTTGTGACGTGACTTAGTAACACGCATGATTGTCAGCCGGAATGGGGTTAGGGGTGAGATATGCCTGATCATTTAAAAATCCATTTGTAGTATACATATATACAGTCTTCTTTGTGTCCCTTTGAATTTCGGATTCTCCCAACCCTGCAAAAATTCTAGCCGTGTATATACTAGTCTTCTTGAGAAGCGGCTGTGACATTAATACAATATTGCAGTCTGATCTCATTCAGAGATACACTGTAGCAGTGTCATCTCACATATTGATTAATAGAAGAAAAAAAGTGTAGCATTATGGTCTTAATTTGTATCGAGGTCAAGGTCTAACAAGCATACAATAACATACATACATAAATAAATAAATAAATAAATAAATAAATAAATAAATAAATAAATAAATAAATAAATAAATAAACAAATAAATAATACACAAATATCTCTTCAGCATTTAGATTATTAATATAGATATTCCATTTATGCAATGCCAGCATTTTTAAATTCTTTCTAAGTCATGAAATTCTGTATTTGTAAAGGTTACATTTTATTTCACATATAGCACTACGTAAGAAATTACGTATTATCTATATAGTAATAAACCTAGATGCATGGCATTGTTATTCAGGCCAAAGTAGTATACGTATTATCTATATAGTAATAAACCTAGATGCATGGCATTGTTATTCAGGCCAAAGTAGTTTACGTAATATCTATATAGTAATAAACAGGTAAACAGGTAAGCATGGCATTGTTATTCAGGCCAAAGTAGTTTACGTAATATCTATATAGTAATAACCAGGTAAACAGGGAAGCATGGCATTGTTATTCAGGCCAAAGTAGTTTACGTATTATCTATATAGTAATAAACAGGTAAACAGGGAAGCATGGCATTGTTATTCAGGCCAAAGTAGTTTACATAGTTTCCAAAACATACACACCTGTACCTTTCAAATATTATGAATATAGTAGCGCTCTTTGCATAACACATCAATCGATAAACTGAATGCTTTATCTACAGTCTATGATGATTCATACACACGAGTGTAAAAACCGTATTAGTAATGGGAAAAAAGGGGGATTCCCTACTATTCATAAAGTATGCTAACGAATAATTCCTTTCTAAGCTTACATAAAAGACAGGCCACCTCTGTGACTATCGTAATTCAACCACAACAAAAATGTTTATATGGAATAACCGTGTTTGGAGAAGAACAAGAAGTCGAGCATACTATTTCAGATTTGATATTTTATAAAATTTGATATCCATTCAATATTGGCACGACAATCACGAATCACGAAATAGTATATAACGATTATATTTAATCTATAAATGCGTGTTATCGTTTGAAATAGTATATAACAATTATTTTTAATCTGTAAATGCGTGTAATCGTTTTGGCAAACTCTGTGACTGTCATACACATTAATTAGTTTTATATAACTATAAGGTACTTTAATACCAAAGCAAAGAAGAACACACCATTAAAATTATATCCAAAGAAACAAAAGAAAAATAACATTCTTGATATATCATAGATGCCGATAAGGCCGAGACGTGTGTGAATGTGTGCGAGCGTGTGTCTGTTTTAACAAACGTGCGAGCTTCTAGAACTCTGGTCATTATTACTATTACTGTTGTTGTTGTTGTTGTTGTTGTTGTCTTCTTCTTCTTCTTCTTCTTCTTATTATTATTATTATTATTATTATTATTATTATTATTATTATTATTATTTCATTGTACATTGAATATATTCACACATATCTTTGTAATGGGATAAATTAATTACCGGACCCATAGTGTGTTTGTAAAGTTGCTTTATAGCTGAATGCGCCATACCGATGTGTCACAGAGGCCCAACAGATGCCATGGAGGTTTCAAAGACCATGGAACATTTTCCTACGTGAACTGGGTCAAGGATCGCGTTGGAGCAAGCACCAAGGAAACTAGGTGAACAATAGCGCTCGCAAATGCAATTTATATCAACAAACGTCAGAATTCAAACCTATGCCATAATGTAAACGATATGTAACGTAACTCTTTACTCAAGTTATTTTCTGACCTTTTCTTTTGTGCAAAACTATAGAACTACTTTCCTTTCGGACGTGAACAATAATATTGTGGTGAGTAGTTTCTTCTTAGTTCCCCAGCAATGGATAAACATATAAAGTTACATTTTGTAAACAACGATTATACAATGCAGTCATCATAACAATTCCCTGCAATAGTAATAACAATCCCTTGCAATCTTTATAACAACGCAGTGTTTATAGTAACATTATGCAGTGGTTATATAACAGTTCTTCGCGTGAGTGGTGACATATGGTTGGCGTTGTAAACATTAGTATTATTTAGTAGAGCTCACGGTACTAATTTATTTCCCAAAGTAAAACTATGCTAACACCGTGATATTAAAAATTCAATAACTTAAAATGTTTGAGTGTTCATGATTAAACCTATATTTATCAGTATAGATGAAACATGGATGTCAGCTTCTGGGTAGAGGAAAGGATATGAGCCGCAGCATTTTCTGGACCTGCATGCACTTGAAACATGTGTTTTCAATTCCACACCAAAAAGTCTGGTGCTAATTTTAGTAATGAGCGTTCCAAACTCAAGACTTAAAGGGCAGAAATTCCAGCAGTAAAACAATGTATATATTTTTTTTCACTTACAACTAGGATAAGCTCCTAAAAGATTTATTTTCCAAAAACAGCCTACATTATTAACCAAACCTGGTCAGAAAAACCCATGTATACTCTATTTTATGTTTTTTACAGGCTGGTTACCATTTTTCCTTATCATTAGTACCATGTATCCTAACCCGTACATTAACTCCCAACGTAAACAGTATTAATAAAATCCCTTAAGAACTGTTAACGTACACAATACGATTCTAACCCGTACATTAACTCTCATGTACACAATACGATTTTAACCCGTACATTAACTCTCAATGTACACAGTATGATTTTATCCCGTACATTAACTCTCAACGTACACAGTACGATTTTAACCCGGAGATTAACTCTCAACATAAACAATATTAGTACAATCCTTTAAGAATTGTTAACGTACACAATACGATTTTAACCCGTACATTAACTCTCATGTACACAATACGATTTTATCCCGTACATTAACTCTCAACGTACACAGAACGATTTTAACCCGAAGATTAACTCTCAACATAAACAATATTAGTACAATCCCTTAAGAACTGTTAACGTACACAATACGATTTTAACCCGTACATTAACTCTCCTGTACACAATACGATGTTAACCCGTAGATTAACTCTCAACGTACACAGTACGATTTTAACCCGATGATTAACTCTCAACGTACACAGTACGATTTTAACCCGTAGATTAACTCTCAACGTACACAGTACGATTTTAACCCGAAGATTAACTCTCAACATAAACAATATTAGTACAATCCCTTAAGAACTGTTAACGTACACAATACGATTCTAACCCGTACATTAACTCTCAACGTACACAATATGATTTTAACCCATACATTAACTCTCAATGTACACAATATGATTTTAATCCGTACAAAACTCTCAACGTACACTGTATGGTTTGTCGACGATGGGCGTCTAATGGTTTTGGAAGAGACAATAAGATGCATGTTTAATCGATGTAACATCTGCTTGGTTGAAAAAAAAATATAAATATGAATCGTTGATAGATGACTTGTTTTCTACTATTTGTTTAAAATCAACACTATGTCTGTAATTATGTATAAATATATACATGCTACAATAACTAACACCTTTGGCAAAATTCGATATATATATTTTTACTGCTAAGATACGTCGTGACCAGAAAGTCTTAGAATGTCCAGGTAGATTCAGTAGGACAACAGGTCCTCTATGCAAACAAGCACGACTTGAATTGGATAAATATATTTATTTCCCCCTAATAATATATTTAATAGCACTTATATTATTATAAATGGCGATGTAATAGCATTAACAACTATTACTTTACCAAGCATACTGTAAAATATAAATACATGTAATTGATATTTATCATGATGTAAAGTTATTATTTAATATAACTCTGCAGTAAACACTCTCTAGTGACGATCTAGTTTATAGTTGCATCTGGTTTTCTTGACCATTACTAACAAAGTCCCCCATATCTAATATGCTATAAAGTGTCATTTAAAAGGACTGATAAATATTACATATGCATAACTGTGTTAATTAAGTTAATGTACCCATACCCAAAATCTGCATATTGTCAACAGGAGTAATAACATCTTTTTTGTGTAACTAATGACCTATTGTTGTTTTTTGTGTGTTTGTTTCTTGAAAGGATGTTGGTGGTTTTCAAAAAGCGTTTTATCATCCCTAATTCTGAGCTGGAAAACAATGTGGATGTTATATCGGATGAGGCTGATATCAATTGATACACTCATTAAGCGTCACTTTAAATGTCGTTGATAAAGATGGGTAAAATGGGGACTGACTACAAAAGTTAAACTTATTTTTGGAAAAGAACGGTTATAATTGATTATGTAATTTATTAGTAGTACTTAAAATTCAAAGATTTAACCAAGTAAAGTGTGAATCACACCAAGTAAAATGTAAGATACAGAAAGAATTGAACACTTCTTAATACTAAGGACTGACTGACAACATCCCGTAACACTTGTGTCATAATGTACACTACAACATCCCGTACCACTTGTCGTCGCACATACCCAATTGGGCGCACGCGGCGTAAATTCAAATAATTAATCGTCGTAACACTTGTATCATCATGTAGAGTTCACCGGAATCATTAATATACGTGACAATGCATGCTGTACTCTGTTTACAGGGATACATGCTGTACTCTGTTTACAGGGATACATGCTGTACTCTATTTACAGGGATACATGCTGTACTCTGTTGACAGGGATCTTCCTGGCTTTACTTGCCAACGCTATGCGAAATGAGGTCAAGGATCTTTAAATGTGATAAAAGTGTTTGGAATTTAAACCGAGAGAGCAAGAAGAAAAAAAGCACATTAGAAACAACTAGTAAAGAGTGAAATGGAAAATAAAATAGCAAAATAGATACAAATTATTCAGTACTATCTGTAAAGTAAAATAGATACAAATTATTCAGTACTAACTGTAAAGTAAAATAGATACAAATTATTCAGTACTAACTGTAAAGTAAAATAGATACGAATTATTCAGTACTAACTGTAAAGTAAAATAGATACAAATTATTCAGTACTAACTGTAAAGTAAAATAGATACAAATTATTCAGTACTAACTGTAAAGCAAATACCTTTAAGGTATGCTAAATGTTGGAGTCGACATATGAAGGTAGTGGGTTGAAATAATTATACAAGGCCAAACACTGTCTATCTATCTATCTATATATATAATCAAAATATATCAATGTATCCTAAATGCTGGATGGAAATGGTTATACATGGCCAAGGCCAGACATATGGTTAACCACTGTCATCGTATCTATCTATCTATCTATCTATCTATCTATCTATCTATCTATCTATCTATCTATCTATCTATCTATCTATCTATCTATCTATCTATCCCATTGTTACAACAATCTTGTAATTATTTACTATTTTATAGTACGTAAAATTAGGTTCAAATTCCAATATGGAGGAAAATTATGATAAGCGCTACAAATATCTTAAATAACTGATTCATATAATTTTCATCATAAAATTGTATGGGTGGTACATTTTCCATAACTGGATCAAAACTTCCTAGTAAATAACATGGATAAGAACAAGGGTGAATCCCAGATTATTTAACTCATTTGAACACGTCATTTATTACAAGGAAGAAAAAATAAATGGCTTGCAAAAGGCCGAACTAGATTCGTATGCTTCTAAAATATAATTATTCTATATTGTTTTCTTTAAGACCATAATGTTTGAAATGAAAACAATAGATTTCTTTTGGTTTTATAAACATGGGCTATTCTGGTTATTTGAAGCATAATATGAAGCATGTAGATAGAAAATCGGAAAATGAAAAATTCTTAAATTTAACACCCACCCACACTCTTCCATCTGTCTAACCCCTGTTATACAGTCAACAACTTCCAAACTGTTCTAAGTTTATACTTTTCGACACTGCATCAACTGAGTGGTTTACATGGAAACAAAGACACCATTGAAACGAATTAAGCTCTCTTATCGATCCTCTTTACAATCAGCAGTGTTATGACTTGGAGATAATGTACTTTCTTCCATAAGAGCTCATTAAAGGCGCTGTCAGATTTTCATCGTTTAAAATGCAGACCTGTCTTTTGTTCACCTATATAAGTTAATAACATTTGTAAAAGATAGAAATTAGATAGACTGAAAGTAAATATTTGATAACTCTTGGCTTCTTTACTTCCTACCAAAAACGTTTGTCTTTCGAAACAGCCATTCACAGGCGCGTGCTATGATGACCTACCCTCATTTGACCCTGGTATAAATCTTTCCAGGTATTCTATGTATCGATCAATGATAACAACTAGGAAGTTTTGTTTACTGACCGAACTTAAGCTTCACAATGGCAGTGGTTTACACAGATCGGTGAGATGGGGGTTGACTACCCATAAAATCTCATATCTAAACTTGTAGATTATAATTAATTTTGAAGTTTTGAAAAGCAACTTATATTGTAAACAGTATATATTAAGCGACGCAATTCATTAAAATTGAAATACAGAATAAAAAGGGTACTTGTTAATATATATGATATATTTATATTGACAACATCCCTTAATACGGGCAAATATCTAGCTACCTGACGACGCTTGTTGTAACCAGTTTACTGTATCGATCTTCCTCGTTCTTGTTACCTGCGAGACGAATAAAAGAAGGAACGTTAGAAAGAGAGAAACAAGGAAGTTGGAAATGGGACGATTTAACGGGTGTTAACGGGGAATATTCTAATTTTTGTAATCATCCAAATTTTTTGCTCGTTAGTTCTTAAATTTATTTTAATACACTTGCAATCCAAGTTTCATTATACTTCACAATGTGTTATATTGGAAGCATTGTCCTTTATTCAGCTGAATTATTTGATAACATTTGGTAAAGCAATAGAAATGCAAGTGATTGAAGGAACATACATGGTATTTCTTTACTACTTTATTTCCCACCAACTGTTGTCATGTTCCGAAAAAAGGTGGTGTACAGAGGTGTGTGTAATGATGACTGGCCTTATTTTCAGCATTGTATACAAGTTTATAAGTATTGTATTTAAAAGTTAATGTTAAATTAGGAAGTTAGGAATCTATCTGAAGTGCCACATTGCAAGTGGTTGAAAGAGAAAGGTGAGATGGTGGTTGACAACCACTCAAATAACATTTAAAAAATCAAAGATACAAATTAATCTTATAGCGTTGAAAAGCGACATATGTTGCAAATTTTGTATATATTAAGCGATACAATTGATTAAAATGTGAAATACATAATTAAATTGTTATTTTGTAATGTATTGAATAAATTAATGGTGACAATAATCTTTAATCCATGAGTATATATTGATATACATTATGATATATGTTGTATCCAGGACAATACATATATCTCCCTCGTTCTGTTTACCCAGTGAAGGTCAGGTCATCTTAAAATACGATAAAAGTGATACAATATGTCCAGAATTTCGCTTTGATGAATCAATAAGGACCAATTAGACCGAAATTTTATGTGGGGAATGGACAATAAAAGGATAAAAAGGAAAAGGAAATGTAAACATTAACTATCAGGCGTGAATGTATTAGACAAGTGTGTTTTATCGGCCTGTCCTGTTTTAGTTTATTAATTAAAAAGTCTTAATTGTTCTAAGTGTACATCATCGGGATGAATCCTATTATACATAGGTTGTTTAAAGAGAAACAAATACAACATTGGAATTAATTGCAACCTCATATCTAACCATTGTTTTGTCAAAATAGCGTTGTACATACGGAGATTAAGTACTTCCACGTGACCTGCTAACAAAAGGCGACGTTTGTGTGTTTGTGATTCATTGTTTCAGTTGCAGACCTTGAAAATATATATCAATATTAAATTGTCCTTTGTTCATCTTTACTACTTCACAATATTTGTAAAATATAGAAATGAAAGTGAATGAAGGTAAATATTAGGTCTTTATTTACTTCTGTATTTTCTACTACATTGATCTTCAGAAAAAGTCGTACATAGGTGTGTGCCATGATGAAATACCCTGTTTATGTTTAGCCTTGTATTCATATTCCTAAGTATTCTATTAATATATTAATGATTTATGTATGAATGATAAAACTAAGAAGTTTTATTTAGTGACCGAACTCAAATTTCATTAAGGCAGTATTTTACAGATATCGGTGAGATGGGGGTTGACTACCAATTACAAGGCATCTATACAATCATGGTATCTTACATCCGTTGGAGTTTTGAAAAATGACATATGTTACTAATATTCTATATTAGACGATACAATAAATTAGAATTTGAAATACAGAATTAAAATGTAGCATCCCTTAATCCACAGGGATGCTACACTTTGACGCATGTTGTGGCCAGTTTGCTGTAGAGAACTTCCTCGTTTACCCATGCTATCAAAGGGTCGGGTCAGAACACCCTGAAATACCACAGACATGATACAATTCGTCCTGATTAATATTAAAATTAGATAAAGAATAGTAAGAAAGATAGTAATAACGGAAGGGGCGGAAAGATCAGAGGTGTAGCGGGGGGGGGGGGGGGCAGAGGGGGACATATGTTCCCTGGCGCCAGACTTGTGGGGACGCCAACATGGGCTTTGAAATAGGTTGTATGTGGAAATTGTGCTTCAAATATGTAACTATGCATTAGTTTGTTTTCTTCAGAGGTGTGTGTGTGTGTGTGTGTGTGTGTGTAAAAACAAATCTTGTCCCCGGGCTCCAAACACTCTACCTACGCCTCAGGGAAAGATTGAATACAATGGATTTTCACACGTAACATTAAAGATAGAATTACTCCCTCGTATAAATCAACTGTGCAATCATAAGTGTTGTGACCTCGAGATAAAGTACTTCCTTGGATAAAAGCTCATTAAAGGCTCTGACGGGTTTCATAGTTTCAAATTCAGACCTTCAAAATATATACTGATCTTGAATTAGAATTGTCTTTTGTTCACCTGCATTAGATTTTAATATTTGAAAAATATAGAAATACAGGTGTATGAAAGTAACTATTTGATATTTCTTGACTTCTTAATTTCCTACTAAATGCGTTTGTCTTTCGAAACAGTTTTTCTCAGGCGCGTGCAATGATTACCTATCCTCAGACGAACCTCGCATACATTATTATTCCATGTATTCTATTCAGAGATCAATGATAACAACTAGGAAGTTTTATTTACTCACCGAACTTAAGCTTTACGATATCAGTGGTTTACAGAGATAGGTGAGATAGGGGTTGATTAACAATAAATACTCATAAAAAAATGATGGATTATAATAAGTTTAGGATTTTTGAAAGGCAACATATATTACAAATAGTCTATATTACGTAGTCCCATAAGTGAAAATGTGAAATACATAAGTAAAGTGTTTTTGTCAATATATTTGATATATTGCTATTGAGAACATCAAATAACCCCGGGAAAATTCGAGTTACATGATGATTCACGTTGTACCCAGTTTGCTTAGGTATCTTCCTGGTTTACGTTCCCCACGCTACCGAGGGTCACGTCAGGTCATGGGATATTAAAGCACAAGACACATCATAAACTGTCTGGAATTTCGGTTTGATAAATAAACAAGGTACAGTTAAAAATAGAGAACAATGGAGTATGGGAATTGAAGGTTGAGTTTTTAAACAAAGATAAAAACACAGCAAATCAGCAGGCATATCAAATAAATTTATTATGTTCGTGTGTTATCGGATCATACTCTGTTTTCATTAGTTATCAATTCATTCAATCGTTTATTCTTAAATTCATTTACTACACATACCAAGCTTCATAATGCTTCATAACATGTGATACTGAAAGCACACTTCAGCGCAACAAATGTTAATTCCACGACTTTCTGTTTCATATACGTCATTAAAAATGGATAGGACATGTAGTTAGTTAAAATATAACTGTTTGCTATTGACTTTTCTTTTACTGAAAATAAATCAATGTATCCTAAATGTTGGATGGAAATGGTTATACATGGCCAAGGCCAGACATATTGTTAACCACTGTCATCTGTCTATCTATCTATCTATCTATCTATCTATCTATCTATCTATCTATCTATCTATCTATCTATCTATTCTGCCAAAAGTTCGAACCCGGTATGCCGATTTGTGATGTACCCTGAATCTCTCTGTCTGAAAAATAGAATTATTCTATATCATCATCAAAGTTACAACTTAGTCCAGTGTATCACATTTGGTTACATAAACGATATATATTGTTATTATTTAAAGACTATGGTTAAACCTAGAGCAAAGAAATCCGAGATTGATAAAATCTTGATCTTGACAACTAACAAAACGCTACCTAACGTACGTTATACAATATACAAATCCTAGTTATTTTATGTTTATTTTATCCGGATCAATCTTGCAACAACTGGTTGATTTAAACGGAACAAGGACATTCTTGGAATGAATTGCACCCTATTGTCTAACACAACGATCTCGAACTCAAACGCCACGAAGACTGCATGAGGGTATTTTCGATGGCCCAAGGGCCGAACAACCTTGTTATCTCTGATGACACGTTGTGAGGCCATCATTTTGAGGGCCACACGATACGGTTTAGTGGGCTACATGCGGCCCGAGGGCTGCGGTTTTGAAACCCCTGGTCTAAATCCTTAGTGGTCAAGAAAGGGTCGTACACCCTGAGGTAATTACATACATTTCAATCAGTCAGATAATAACTGGTACCTGTAGGATTTATTGTTTCAAATACAGCCCTTGAACTTAGAAATGTCTTTTGTTCATCTGTGCTATTGATACAATTGTAAAATATAGAAATGTAAGTGACCAAAGGTAAATATTTGGTCATTTTTTTTACTTCCTACTAACTGCTTTTATACTCTCAAACAGTCGTGTACAGGTGTATGAAATAATGATCTACCCTCTTTTGAACCTTGCACAATTATTCTAAGTAATATATTTATAGAACAATGGTAAAACCAGAAAGTTTTATTTAGTAACCGAACGTAAGTATCACATTGGCAGTGCTTTACAGAGATCGGTAAGATGAGGGATGACTAGCAATAAAAGTTGATTTCTAAAACTATAAATTATAATTAGTTTTGGAGTTTTAAAAAGCGACATATAATGCAGGTGTGTATATTAATTTATAGAAACAATGAAAATTAGAAATATTGAAATTAACTATTATTTGTTAATTATTGGAAATTTTACTTGTGACATCACCCTTTAATCTCCAGATAAACATTGCATTACAAGATGATGCATGTTTTCTGCTGTTATCTTCCTCGTGATCGTTACTCACGAACATTGACTGTCAGGTCAGGTCAACTTCAAGTACGATTGACGTGATAAAATGTGTCCGGAATTTCGGTTTCATGATTAAAATAAGGAACAGTTAGACATGGAGGTGTGGGAGTGGACATTTAAAGGCCTTTACAAAAATAAAAAATGCAGAAAATGAAGAAACAGTGAGATTTATATACCAGACCGCTGTTCTCGCGGACTGCTGTATTATCTATTAAATATCCGTTCATTCATTATTTATTTTTAAATTCATTTTACTGCACGTGCAAACCTAGTTTCATTAAACTTAACAATGGATTCTGTTTACAGTACACATCACCATATGAACGTTTAAATTCAATAGCATTGTCATACACGTCATTAAAATAGAAAGTACTTTTAGTTGGTTGAAACATTTTGTCACTATTGATTAGACATTTTATCAAATCATAGGGCTTGCTGTTCACTATTGATTAGACATTTTATCAAATCATAGGGCTTACTGTTCACTATTGATTAGACATTTTATCAAATCATAGGGCTTACTGTTCACTATTGATTAGACATTTTATCAAATCATAGGGCTTACTGTTCACTATTGATTAGACATTTTATCAAATCATAGGGCTTACTGTTCACTATTGATTAGACATTTTATCAAATCATAGGGCTTACTGTTCACTATTGATTAGACATTTTATCAAATCATAGGGCTTACTGTTCACTATTGATTAGACATTTTATCAAATCATAGGGCTTGCTGTTCACTATTGATTAGACATTTTATCAAATCATAGGGCTTACTGTTCACTATTGATTAGACATTTTATCAAATCATAGGGCTTGCTGTTCACTATTGATTAGACATTTTATTAAATCATAGGGCTTACTGTTCACTATTGATTAGACATTTTATCAAATCATAGGGCTTACTGTTCACTATTGATTAGACATTTTATCAAATCATAGGGCTTAAGTTATGCCAGCTATTAAAGTCAAGACGTGTGGGAATGGGATAGAATGGTTCTACATTAACGTACGATTAATGTTTTCACCATATTTGAAATTCGAAACCACGTAGCTGCTTTTCATTTTAATTATAATTTCAATATGGCAGAATTTAGAGAAAGTGAGCTAAATATTGCAAACCGCAGATTTACTGTTTTCCAATTTCATGATAGTTATTCTTGTGATGATTTAGGATGCACATGTTTTCAATATGTTTGGTTCAAAACTTCTTTGTAAAGTTCAGGAGTAAATCCGCCATTACGTCACTCAGATGAACACGTGTCATTTGTTCTGACAAGAAGTAAACCATGTTTGGCTGTGTAACAAAAGTCCGAACTCGATGTCGATTTATGTTGTATCCTGAATCTCGGACTTTTTAAATATGTCATTATTGTGATTTATCATCTTATAGGCGGTACTGTTTGAAATTAGACCAATATGTCACTTTTGGGTATACGAACAAGAGCTAGTATAGTTATTTGAGGAATAATCTAAGTTTACATAATCAGTGTCAATCATGCAATAACTGCGTTGTTTGAACTGAGAAAAAGACACCCTTGAAATGAATTGCACCTTCCTATCTAACCACTGCGTTATATATAAATTAATACAGGTGAACAAAGGACAAATAGAATTATATATATATATATATATATATATATATATATATATATATATATATATATATATAGACAAATAGAATTATATATATATATATATATATATATATATATATATATATATATATATATATATATATAATTCTATTTGTCCTTTGTTCACCTGTATTAATTTATAACATATGTTGTAGTTTTTGTTCTAGGGTTTAACGCCATTTTTCAGCACAAGATTCGCTATGCATGGCGGCCTGTATTGATGGTGGATGGAGAACTCGTGAAAACCCCAGAAAATACAACCGACCCACAAGAAGCTTTTATAATATTAGTAACATATCTAAATTCAAGTGATTGCAAGCAAATAATTGCTGTTTCATTACTACACTATTTCCCACCAATTGTTGTCATGTTCCTAAAAAGTGGTGTACAATGACGACATGCCTTATTTTTTTTTTAGCCTTCCATGCAATTTCCTCAGTATTCTATTTATAGATTAATGCTATAACTTGGAAGTTTTAGTAAGTAACCGAACTTAAGTGTCACGTTAGAAGCGGTTGACAGAGATCGGTGAGATGGGGGTTGATTAAAACTAAACGAACACTTTTAACATTATGGATTATATATAATATTGTATCTCTGAAAAGCGATATATATTGCAAATCGCATATAGTAGCAAAATATCAATTTAAATATGAAATGCAACACTAAAGTGTTATTTTAAACTGTATAGGGTAAATTAACATTGACAATACCCCTTAATCCTTGTGTAAATATTGAGTTACAAGATATATGCATGTTCTACCCGTTAACTACACATATCTTCCTCGTTATCGTTACCCACGCTACTGAGTGTCAGGTCAGGTCACCTTAATATACGTCAGACGTGATAAAATGTGTCCGGGATTTTGGTTTTATCAATAAATCAGGAACTCTGATTATGTTTAGCCTTGTATACATATTCCTAAGTATTCTATTAATATATTAATGATTTATGTATGAATGATAAATTCATATTCCTAAGTATTCTATTAATATATTAATGATTTATGTATGAATGATAAATTCATATTCCTAAGTATTCTATTAATATAATAATGATTTATGTATGAATGATAAATTCATATTCCTAAGTATTCTATTAATATATTAATGAGTTATGTATGAATGATAAATTCATATTCCTAAGTATTCTATTAATATATTAATGATTTATGTATGAATGATAAATTCATATTCCTAAGTATTCTATTAATATAATAATGATTTATGTATGAATGATAAATTCATATTCCTAAGTATTCTATTAATATATTAATGAGTTATGTATGAATGATAAATTCATATTCCTAAGTATTCTATTAATATATTAATGATTTATATATGAATGATACAACTAGGAAGTTTTATTTAGTGACCGAACTCAAATTTCACGAAGGCAGTATTTTACAGAGATCGGTGAGATGGTGGTTGACTACCAATTAAAAGGCATCTATACAATCGTGGTATCTTACATCCGTTGGAGTTTTCAAAAATTACATATGTTACTAATATTCTATATTAGACGAGACAATCAATTAGAATATGAAATACGAATTAAAATGTTATTTGCACGTGCAATGGATACATTGATATTGACAACACCTCTTAATCCACAGGGAAGCTACACTTTGACACATGTTGTGGCCAGTTTGCTGTAGAGAACTTCCTCGTTCTATTTACCCATGCTATCAAAGGGTCGGGTCAGAACACCCTGAAATACCAGAGACACGATACAATGTGTCCTGAATTGCTGTTTGAAAATAGATAAGAAACAGGTTAGAAAGAGAATAAAAGTGGAGGGAAATATAAAAGAGATTGAGTAAAAGATTAATCAAAATTCTGAAAATGAGCTGGCATGTCAGATACATCTATCAGATTAATGTATTCCGTGGTCTTCTTTTTATTCTTAAATCTCCTTAACTATATCTGCAAATCAAGTTTTATAATATTTCACAATGTATTACATTGACAGTACACATCACTGCAGGACAATTTGAACGCAATGGATTTTCATACGGAACATTACAAATAGAAAGTACTTGTAATAATTATAAACCTATTTAGTTTATTCATTGATAATTTTACTTATTTACAATAAAGTAAAAGCCCAACGAGTGGAAGAAGCTGGAATCAGAACAAATAGATACACCTGTTGCATGATACGTGAAGTTCTTTACCACATTGCTTTTTTGATTGGTTCAAATTACTACATGGATTAATTTAGAGCAAGTAGGATACCTATTTAAAAAGCTGTGTTTACTCTACATTTTTATTATGCCATTGTTGTCATGATTTCAGATGACCTTATTTTCAGCAACTTCCTAGTATACCGCAAGTCCAATATTATTCCACTCCAAAAAACATGCTCTTTTCTATGACAGGAAAGATAAAATTCATGGTGGCTGTGTGGCAAAAATAATTCTTAAAGTTACACCAATATGTCACTTTTTTAATATATTCTGGCTATCTGATGAATACAGCTGAGCTTAGAAATACGAAAGCAGAGGATGTCAAATTCTAGATTTTGACCACTAATCCCAAATTAAATCCCGGGTAAATATTTAAATAATGATTGGTCAACAAGTCTTAATTGTTCTAAATTTTTATATCATCAGAAACAATCATACAATATCTGGGTGGATTAAATAGAAATAAAAACACAATTGGAATTAATTGCTGTCACTTATCTCACATTTGTGTTGTCAAAAAATGTTAGACATCCGGATATAAAGTATTTATAAAAGGAGCTTGTAGGATTCAAATACAGACTTTTAACTTATGTGTTAATCTTAAGTATGAATTCTCTTGTTCACCTGTTGATAACATTTGTAAAATATAGAAAAGAAGTGATTGAATGTGATAATTTGTTATTTCTTCACTTCCTTATTTCCTACTAACGGCATTTATATTCAGAAAAGGTCGTGTAGAAGGGTGTGCGTACAGACATGTGCTCAGTTGACCGACCTATTTGAACTTTGTATACACGTGTTCTTAAGTATTATATTTATATATGACTGATAAAACTAGGAAGTTTAAGTTAAGAACCGAACTTAAGTGTTACGTTGGCAATGGTTTAAAGAGTTAGGTGATATGGGGGTTGACTAACAATAAAAGTTATTTTCTATAATTATCGATGAAGGTTAATTTTCGAGTTTTAAGAGGAATATAACTTGCATACAGTCTACATTAAACGATGTATTCAATTACAATGTGAAATAATGAATTAAAGTGTAGTTTTGTAATGTGTAGGATATATTCATTTTGACAACACCCCTAAATCTTTGGGTAAATAGTGAGCTACTTGATGATGCATGTTGTACCCACTTTGCTGCAGAGCTCTTCCTTGTTCTTGCTACACACAATAAAGAAGATCTGGTCAGGGTACCTATAAATACGATAGAGATGATAAAACGTGTCTGGAATTTCGATTAACTAATAAATAAGGAACAATTAGAAAAATTGAAATGGAGGTACGGGTGGGCGGGATGGACAGTAATAGTGTCATAAAGATAAAAACAGAAAAAATGAAATGACATATGAGGTGAATTTACTTGATCAAAATATATTTGTGACCTGCTGTGTTTTTGTTCATAACTCATTCATAGCAAAGTCTGTAACAAAAAAAATACGTTTGCAAGCAACAAAACAGAATGCGTTATATTGACAACAAACATGACGTGTTCTATTGACAACAAAACCAATGTGTTTTTATTGACTGCAAATACAATGCGTTCTACTGACAGCAAACACGATGCGTTCTATTGACAGCAAAAACAAGCGCAGGAAAATCTGAAAACCAACACATTTTTTTATATACGACATTAAAAATAGAACAGACATGCTGTTAGTTAAAACATATTTCGTTTATTTAGTACTTATTTAGATTGTTACTAAAGGAAAGGCCAGACCATATTCTAGACTTTGGAGTCAAAATACATTGGAATGGGATGGACCAAACATGTGATTTACCTATCTGTATATCTATCTGACCATCGATCCATCTATTACAACATATTTGTAATTGCTAGGCTCCAATGGTAATATCATGGAAGTTAGATTAAGATAAATATTTTAATAGCTGCTTCGTATTTTCCAATTTTATTATACATTGTTATTGTCATAATTTCGAGTGGATACATTTTCGATATTTGGGTTAACACCTCATTGTAAAGGGCAATATCAATTAAATTTTATACCACTCTAATTAACACGTGTCTTTTTTTATGAGAAGAACAATACATTTGTGGCTGTGTGCCAAACGTTTGAACCCGAGATGTCGATTTGTGATTCATCCTGAAAAATATAATTATTATATGTTACCATAACGATAAAATTGTATATTCGATCTTTCTTAAATTATTTTTTTGATAAACATAGGATAATACGGATATTTGAGGAATTAAGTTAAGTACAGATATAAAAAAATCAAGAAATGCATTCTTCTCTTGTTTGACCCCCACCCCACCCCTCCACCCCACCTACATAACTCGTTTTGTACTGTCAACAATTCATTGTTGTTCTAATTTTATCATATCATATTTCAAGCATGCAATAACATATTGGTTTATACAGAAATACAATCAATAACGACATGCGTTATACACTCTTATCTGACCTTTGTGCAGTCTATACCAGGGGAAGATAAAGCACTTCAAAACTTCTGCTCATTAAAGGCGCTGGTAGGTTTGGAATGCAGAATATTAAATATATTTTGATATTAAATTCGACTTTTGGTTTGTTTATCTGTATTAATTTATAGCATTTCGTAAAAGAATAATAGATGATTTAATGATATATTTGGTCATCTTTTATTTCTTTATTTCCTACTGATTTTATCATCCGAAATAGTGTGCCATGTTGACCTACCCTATTTTGAACCTTACGTAATGTTTCTAAGTATTCTATTTATAAATCAAAGATAAAAGGATGCAGTTTTTGTAGTCACCGAACTGAAGTCTCACAATGGCAGTCATCTACAGAGATCGGTAAGATGGGGGTTGTCAACCAAACGAAGCTCATTCTACAAATTGGAATTGTACAAATTTATTTTAGTTTTGAAAAGCGATACAATATACAAATATCTTTATTTAACGATAAATCAAATAAAATGTATTATATAGAATTAAAGTGTTATTTGTTCATGTTTAGGACATATTGATATTGACAACATCCCTTAATCCCCGGGATAATTTGAGCTACATATTGATATTGACAACCATGTCAAGGCACCTAGAAATAGGATAGGCGTGATAAAACCTATCCGGAATTTCTGTCTGAAGAAAAAACAAGGGCAAGTTATAAAGACATAAACAATGGGGAGGGACATATATATATATATATATATATATATATATATATATATATATATATATATATATATATATATATATATCTATATATATCTATATATATATATATATATATATATATATATATATATATATATATATATATATATATATATATACATTATGTAGGACTTAACAATGTGTTCCACGGATACTCACACATCAGCACAGAGAAATTAAAACTACAATGATTGTTTGTTATGCCACATTAAAACTACAATGATTGTTTGTTATGCCACATTAAAACTAAAATGAGTTTGTTATGCAACATTAAAACAACAAAGATGGTTTGTTTTGCCACATTAAAATTAGAAAGTTGTTGTAGTTATTTAATTTTTTATTGCTACATTGTTATTATCTATTTGTTACATTGTAATGAGCCATTTGTTACATAGTAATTAGCTATTACTTGCATTGTAATAGCTATTTGTTACATTGTAATTACCTATTTGTTACATTGTAATTAGCTGTATTTTAATTGTAATTATTTATTTGCAACATTTTTATTATCTATTTGTTACGCCATACTTTTTATTCCCTACCATTTGTAGTTATTTATGTTAGGCTCAAATTGCGACATGGTGGAATATACAGTTAGATAAATAGCTTATTCCTCTTTTTCAATTTCATCATAAAGAATTCTGGTTATAATCTTAGGCAGATATATTTTCAATATTTGGGTCAAAAAACTTCTTTGTAAAGGCCAAGGGTAAATCGAAGGTTATCTCAATCAATTGAATACAAGTCTTTTGTTACAACAAGGAAGACAAAATGCATGGGTGCCAACAGACCGAACTTGAAGTGACGATTCGTGTTTTAGCCAGATTCTCAGACTTTCTCAAAAGATAATTATCAAATGTTATCATCCTTGAAGAGATAAAATTTAAAATTAAACACATATATCACTTTTCTATATATTTGCATTGACTAGTTTGGCATCTAAAAAAAAGGTGAAAAGTAGAAACGAGTTTTGAAATTGACGACTTCTTGCTTTTGACAAGTACCCCATCATGTAACAGCAAGACAACAAGTCCGTGTTATTCTAAATTTAGAATATACGTTTCAAACCAGCACGAACTGATCAGTTAAATCTTATCAAGGACATCCGTCATGATCAATTGTACCACTTAAGTAACCCTTGTGATTGTCAACATAGCCTTATCGCAAGGAAATAAAGTACTTATGTTGATTTGTATGATAAACACGAGTCATGCAAACCTGATGAGGAAGGATGCATTATATGTATATTCTTTTTAAAGATCAAGGTCCATCCATTCATTCATTCTAAAATTGAACAACCTGTCATAAAGTTTATCCAGATTTGTTTTGCAATCTTTGTACTTAAAATGAATGTAGCCTCAAATTCAACGAATTCCAGGTTCCATGTAACAACTTAAGCATACAAATTATCTTAGAGCGTGGAAAATAGTTAAGTCATTACATTTTAATTTAAACTTTTACACTTTTTGTTTTTATTTCTTTGTATAATGGCTTATATTTCTTTATCATTTTGATACTTACACTTCACTAACAAAATTACTTGTGAGACTACCCCTGCATTGCTACCGCGATGACCTGATTTTATTAAAACTAGTATATCACGATTTCAAAGATACATTAGAATCACATCACCATACTGAATAATACGTGATGCCAAAATAGAACACATGTACCATACCGTAACATGATTTGTTGATTTATATTATTGTTTTACTCTACTTTCGATTTCAATTTAGCCTAACTCAGAACTGTTACCATTCCTTTCGTATAAAAACCAGCCTAACTCAGTATGGATTGATTGGTTTACAGTTTATTTATGTTGACCATGTCCTCAAGGTAAAGTTAGGTACGTATAAAACGGAATTGCCGAGCACGACTCAGACCGGAATATAGTTGATACTGTATTCTTTAATGTTGTATGCTTCTACACATGAATACGTGTTAAAATGTATAATCGAGTAAACGTTTAATTAGTGGAAGATTATATATACCATTAATTATCGACATGACATAATTATCATCATTATCGTACTAATGTGCACAAGTAGCGGTAATTGTTCATCATCATCATCATCATCATCATCAATATCGTCATCATCGTCGTCATTGTATCATCATCATCATCATCATCATCATCATCATCATCATCATCATCATCAGTCTCTTGACCTAATGTGGTCGTTGAGGCACTGCTGCTGAACATCTGACCAGTTTCCATACATATATTATGGTCTCTCCAGATGGGTCTTTGCTTTGACATATCTCCCGTTGTTTGTGCTGCTCGTGACAAACTTTATGCTCATGTAATTGTTACAGTTGTTTCCGTTATGCTGATGTCGCAAATGACGTAAATATATGATGACGGTGAATTGGAAGTAATTCCCGAACTATCTGGAGTCTCCGGATGGTCGAGTCGTCTAAAGCTCCCATCTTTACATATCCCATATCAAACAAGAGTCAGTTTAAGTTCGAGTCTCGGCTTGAAAAACGCGTATATGTAAGAATGCATGTTATTAGCTTCCTATGGGTCGGAGATTCTTACATGGTTCTCCCCCAGCCCCCCTCCCCGCCGCCCACCCGCCTCGAAAAAAGACTGGCTGCCGTGCATAGCCCATAATATGCTGAGGATTTACTTTTTCCTCCCTTCCAGCCCGCCCCAAACAAACCAAACCTAAATTTTCTGCAACGTTTAATTTTTTCTTTTTTTTTCTTCTACAATCTTGTGTTGGAGTAATGTCATGCTAAAAAAAAACTATTTGACAGTATATGATTCGTTTATTCTTGGACCTAGTGTCGGTATATTCGTATTTATAATAATCAAACTATGTCGTTTATTTCCATGCAGGGTCTGCAACACCGCGAATAAGCTGTTTCATAAAGTCACCAGTGTAAGGGAGATAACTCAAAAATGTATGCCCACCGCTGGTAGTAGTAAGGCTGCGAATATTACGAGGTCTGTTACTATGATAATTACTTACCTGTTTTTACATTTCATAAATGCTCTATTGTTTCATTAAATCTCTGATTTATATTTGATAGGAGGAAGTCTTTAATCAATCTCTGAAAAATTAGATTTAAGAAAAGAAAAATACTAATTGAGTAAGGTCATAACGAAGATGAAAGACAGTCATCGAAAAATCACCTACGTTAAAATTGGAACTTTTAACAATTATGTCAACATAAAATGAGTATTATTCAGCACAACAAAGAAATACACATTCTAAACTCCCTTACTCAAAGAAACAAACATGCTAAACTCCATTACTCAAAGAAATATATATGCTAAACTCCATCACTCAAAGAAATACACATGACAAACTCCCTTACTCAAGAAATACATCTGCTAAACACCATTATTCACATAAATATGTATGCTAAAATCCCTTACTGAAAGAAATACATATGCTAAACTGCGTTACTAAAGAATCACATATGCTAAACTCCCTTTGTCAAAGAAATACATGTGCTAAATTCCCTTTCTTAAAGAAATACATATGCTAAATTCCGTTACAAAAAGAAATATACATGCTAAACTCCCTTTCTCAAGAAACACATCTGCTAATCTCCCTTATTCAAGAAATACATCTGCTAAACTTAATTACTCAAAAAAATACATATGCTAAAATGCATTTCTGAAAGAAATATATATGATAATCTCCGTTATTCAAATAAATACATCTGCAAAACTCCCTTACTCAAATAAATACATATGATTTACTCCCCTACTCAGAGAAATACATATGCTAAACTCCCTTACTCAAAGAATAACATATACAAACTCCCTTACTCACAGAAATACACATACTAAACTCCATTGCTCAAAAAATACATCTGCTAAACTACATTTTTCACATAAATACATATGCTAAAGTCCCTTACTTAAAAACATACATATGCTAATATACCTTAACTAAAGAAATACATATGAGAAACTCTGGTACTCAAAGAAATACATATGCAAAACTCCCTTACTCATATAAACACACAAGATTTACTCCCTTACTCAAAGAAATACACATGTTAAACTCCCTTTTATAGAAATACATATGCTAAATTCCTTTACTTAAAGACATACATATGCTACACTACATTACTCAAAGAAATACACAAGATTTACTCCCTTACTCAAATAAATACACATGCTAAACTTTCATACTTAAAGAAATACATATGCTAAACTACCTTACTCAAAGAAATACATATGCTAAACTCCGTTTTTCAAAGACATACACATGCTAAACTCCGTTACTCAAAGAATTTCACATGCTGGACTCCCTTTCTCAAAGAAATACATATGCTAAACTCCGTTACTCAAAGAATTACACATCCTAAACTCCCTTACTTAAAGAAATATATATGCTAAACTCCATTACCCAAAGAAATACATATGTTAAACTCCGTTACTCAAGGACATATACATGCTAAACTGCGTTACTAAAGAATCACATATGCTAAACTCCCTTTGTCAAAGAAATACATGTGCTAAACTCCCTATCTTAAAGAAATACATATGCTAAATTCCGTTACAAAAAGAAATATACATGCTAAACTCCCTTTCTCAAGAAACACATCTGCTAATCTCCCTTATTCAAGAAATACATCTGCTAAACTTAATTACTCAAAAAAATACATATGCTAAAATGCATTTCTGAAAGAAATATATATCATAATCTCCGTTATTCAAATAAATACATCTGCAAAACTCCCTTACTCAAATAAATACATATGATTTACTGCCCTACTCAGAGAAATACATATGCTAAACTCCCTTACTCAAAGAATAACATATACAAAACTCCCTTACTCACAGGAATACACATACTAAACTCCATTACTCAAAAAATACATCTGCTAAACTACATTTTTCACATAAATACATATGCTAAAGTCCCTTACTTAAAAACATACATATGCTAATATACCTTAACTAAAGAAATACATATGAGAAACTCTGGTACTCAAAGAAATACATATGCAAAACTCCCTTACTCATATAAACACACAAGATTTACTCCCTTACTCAAATAAATACACATGTTAAACTCCCTTTTTATAGAAATACATATGCTAAATTCCTTTACTTAAACACATACATATGCTACACTACATTACTCAAAGAAATACACAAGATTTACTCCCTTACTCAAATAAATACACATGCTAAACTTTCATACTTAAAGAAATACATATGCTAAACAACATTACTCAAAGACATACACATACTAAACTCCGTTGCTCAAAGACGTACACATACTAAATTCCGTTACTCAAAGAATTACACATGCTGAACACCCTTTCTCAAAGAAATACATATGCTAATCTCCGTTACTCAAAGAATTACACATCCTAAACTCCCTTACTTAAAGAAATATATATGCTAAACTCCATTACTCAAAGTAATACATATGTTAAACTCCGTTACTAAAGGACATATACATGCTAAACTGCGTTACTAAAGAATTACATATGCTAAACTCCCTTTGTCAAAGAAATACATGTGCTAAACTCCCTTTCTCAAGAAAAACATCTGCTAATAACCTTTATTCAAGAAAAACATCTGCTAAACTTAATTACTCAAAGAAATACATATGCTAAAGTCCATTTCTGAAAGAAATATATATGCTAATCTCCGTTACTCAAGTAAATGCATCTGCAAAACTCCCTTACTCAAATAAATACACATGATTTACTCCCCTACTCAAAGAAATACATATGCTAAACTCCTTACTCAGAGAATTACATATACAAAACTCCCTTTCTCACAGAAATACACATGCTAAACTCCATTACTCACAGAAATACACATGCTAAACTCCCTTACTCAAAGAAATACACATGCTAAACTCCCTTTTTAATAGAAATACACATGCTAAATTCCCTTCCTTAAAGACATACATATGCTACACTATATTACTCAAAGAAATACACATGATTTACTTCCTTACTCAAATAAATACACATGCTAAACTTTCATACTTAAAGAAATACATATGCTAAACTACCTTACTCAAAGAAATACATATGCTAAACTCCGTTACTCAAAGACATACACATACTAAACTCCGTTACTCAAAGACATACACATACTAAACTCCGTTACTCAAAGAATTACACAAGCTGAACACCCTTTCTCAAAGAAATACATATGCTAAACTCCGTTTCTCAAAGAATTAATCATCATAAACTCCCTTACATAAAGAAATATATATGCTAAACTCCATTACTCAAACAAATACATATGTTACACTCCGTTACTCAAGGATATATACATGCTAAACTGCGTTACTAAAGAATTACACATGCTGAACTCCCTTTCTCAAAGAAATACATAGGCTAAACTCTGTTACTCAAAGAATTACACATCCTAAACTCCCTTACTTAAAACAAATATATATGCTAAACTCCATTACTCAAAGAAATACATATGTTAAACTTTGTTACTCAAGGACATATACATACTAAACTCTCTGACGGAAAGAAATACACATGCTAAACTCCATTACTCAAAGAAATACATCTGCTAAACTCCATTATTCACATAAATACATATGCTAGTCCCTTACTTAAAGAAATACATATGCTAATATCCCTTACTTAAAGAAATACATATGCTAATATCCCTTACTCAAATAATACATATGTTAAACTCTGGTACTCAAAGAAATACATATGCAAAACTCCCTTACTCATATAAACACACATGATTTACTCCCTTGCTCAAAGAAATACACATGCTAAACTCCCTTACTCAAAGAAATACATATGCTAAACTCCGTTTCTCAAAGACATACACATGCTAAACTCTGTTACTCAAAGAATTACACATCCTAAACTCCCTTACTTAAAACAAATATATATGCTAAACTCTATTACTCAAACAAATACATATGTTAAACTCCGTTACTCAAGGACATATACATGCTAAGCTGCGTTACGAAAAAATACACATGCTAAACTTTCATACTTAAAGAAATACATATGCTAAACTACCTTACTCAAAGAAATACATATGCTAAACTCCGCTACTCAAAGACATACACATAATAAACTCCATTACTCAAAGAATTACACATGCTGAACACCCTTTCTCAAAGAGATACATATGTTAAACTCCGTTACTCAAAGAATTAATCATCCTAAACTCCCTTACATCAAGAAATATATATGCTAAACTCCATTACTCAAACAAATACATATGTTACACTCCGTTACTCAAGGATATATACATGCTAAACTGCGTTACTAAAAAATTACACATGCTGAACTCCCTTTCTCAAAGAAATACCTAGGCTAAACTCTGTTACTCAAGGAATGACACATCCTAAACTCCCTTACTTAAAACAAATATATATGCTAAACTCCATTACTCAAAGAAATACATATGTTAAACTCTGTTACTCATGGAGATATACATGCTAAACTCTCTGACGCAAAGAAATACACATGCTAAACTCCATTACTCAAAGAAATACATCTGCTAAACTCCATTATTCACATAAATACATATGCTAGACCCTTACTTAAAGAAATACATATGCTAATATTCCTTACTTAAATAAATACATATGCTAATATACCTTACTTAAATAAATACATATGCTAAACTCTGGTACTCAAAGAAATACATATGCAAACTCCCTTACTCACATAAACACACATGATTTACTCCATTGCTCAAAGAAATACACATGCTAAACTCCCTTACTCAAAGAAATACATATGCTAAACTCTGTTACTCAAAGACATACACATGCTAAACTCTGTTACTCAAAGAATTACACATCCTAAACTCCCTTACTTAAAGAAATATATATGCTAAACTCCATTACTCAAAGAAATACATATGTTAAACTCCGTTACTAAAGGACATATACATGCTAAGCTGCATTACTAAAGAATTACATATGCTAAACTCCCTTTCTCTAAGAAATACATATGCTAAACTCTCTAACGCAAAGAAATACACTTGCTAAACTCCATTACTCAAAGAAATACATATGCAAAACTCCATTACTCAAAGAAATACACATGCTGAACTCCCTTACTCAAAGAAATAAGGGGTGTGTTTCCACACGAAAATTCATAGAACATAATAACGGCCTAGTGAAATTAAAAGTTAGTCTTGAAAATTGATCTGTAAGAGAGACAAGGGGTAGAATTATTTAGTAAAGGTTCCAGGTGTTATTTTAGAGAAGTACATCTGTTAATTCATTGTCCAGGAAAAACAAAGGGAGACACACCAAAAACACAAAGGTTCTGTCACAATTCCATGTATATTGTTGATGCAATTTCTATGATGTCTGCTTAGTTTACAGGTCTGCATGATTTCATTTGATACATTTGTATATTTGATTTTATTTGATACATTTGTATAATTGATTTAATTTGTTACATTTGTATAATAATGTGCTTTTGAACTATGAACTGGAATTCTTATCTTAATTCTTAGTTAAGAATCACATTGTGTTAATTTATGTCGTAAAAACACTATGCTGAGTTATGAATATGAAGTGTTACGTTAATTCTTGAATCATCTTGTTTGAATAATGATTATGTTCTAAGAATTTAATGTATTACATTAGTTAATGATTTGCATGAATACACGTGAATTCACCGAATTTGATTTCATAGATGATTTAGCGACAGTGTATACAATTAATGTGTTGTGGAAATTTAGGCAGAGTCATAATTCAATGCCTCGCTGTGTAGTGCGTTAATGTATTAGGTCAAGGCAAAACGAATTAACAATTTGTTTAACTACAGTCATCTGAGGACATGTGTAGTTAATTACTAGCCATAAATTTGTTATCACTGATAGAAATATCTGATTGCTCGAACCAGGAATAATGTAACCATTGTAACGAGAGACTTAGGTTGTTTTAATTTTCTTTTTAAAGGAAGAAAATCTTTTTTTTGGGAAGATCGTGAAGTTATGGGAACAATGACATAAACTTTGGAAACAGAAATGAGAGATGGAAATTGCAGTGAACACATGATACGGTGGACAAGTCCGGAATCAAGCAGAAACATCCACAAGTGCAGAGTATCAAGAAATTGGATGAGACAGCGACTTCTTGAAACAACATTGATTGATTATTATTATATGTTGTACAATACCCCTTGACAAAATGGGACTTACCACTTACCCTTTGACAGGTGGGGCTTGTACAACACTATACGAATAACGCTCATAACCTGCGAGTAACCTGTCATGACCATTGGATACAGTCTGTAAATCTTCATCTCTTTTGAAATACTTTATTATCCTCCATTTTTTGAATAAATAACAAAGGTGTGCTACTCTGGCATCAAAGAAATCTACCTGCTCTTCAGTATTGTTAGAAGCCTAACTTTTTTTTAACTGCTGATGGACTATGTCCTTTGGATTTCCAGTAAAGTTTTCCTTTATTTTAATTTTTTATAATATCTTTGGTCATATTGTTCTGCTGTTTTATACATGGAATACAATTATTTTTTCTGATTGCAGTGTTATTTGCTATTGCAAAACCTGTACATAGGATTGATCTCCCTTAGACTGTGTTGGCCTTTGCAGTATTCAGACTACTGTTGCCAGGAAAAGTTGTATAGGACACAGTACTAATTATATGGAAGAACTGTGAACCAGTTTAGAAATGGGTGAACAGACAATTAGAGTGTATATGGACATGTAGTATATATTCTCTTCATATATTTCTCAGTACTGACCTTTCCACTGTGTGATAATCAATACAGATCATATGTTAACCTAAAATACCTCCAAAGATGAATTCACAGTAAAGTTCTTATTAAAGGTTCACCAGAATTTTTTTGAGAGGCTACACTATAAACAGAGCAGCATGTAAACAGAACACATATTTCACTTCCGGATCATCGCTAAGGCCTAATAACATACTGTGCACTGTCGCCAAAATAGACACAGACAACCACTCTCAGAGATTATCATGGTGTTTCCATGGGAACTGAATTAGTACCATGAGTCCTATGTCTCAGACGAGCCTGTATCATATTTCCAATGTATGCAGTGTGTTTCCTTGTTTTTTGGATGCTTTTGACTTAAATCCAATATCTTTATCCATTGAATATCTTAGATGAGCCTGTATCATATTTCAAATGTATGCAGTGTGTTTCCTTGTTTTTGTGGATGCTTTTGACTTAAATACAATATCTTTATCCACTGAATGTCTTAGATGAGCCTGTATCATTTTTCCAATGTTTGCAGTTTGTTTCCTTGTTTTTTGGATGCTTTTGACATAAATACGACATCTTTATCCATTGATTTCAGAGTCCTTGGTTAAAGTCCTCAGATCCATTGCCAGATGATGGATGGGTGAGGACATTCAATCTCATAAACATTTATGGTTGATGATAAGTAGAGTTTAAAATAAGCATCTAATTTCATTATCCAGATTTTAATTTAACCTAGCTTTGTCTTTAATATACATGGATTAATAAGTAAACATTCTAGATTTGTGTCCTCACACTTTTTAAAAAGAGATAGCGATAATTTGATATCTTCTGTCAGTCTGGCAGTCCATACATTCACCCATTTGTCTCCATCTCTTCCAAAAATGATGGGTTAAAACTCTGAATCTTTGTAATTACTTTGCCCTTGTGGTGACTGTCATGCTTGGAATCCATGTGAGGGAGTCAAGGGTCAGTGTTGGAGTCAAGGGTCAGTGTGAGGGGTCAAGGGTCAGTTACTAAGTGTCAAGGGTCAGTGTGAGGGAGTTAAGGGTCAGTGTGTAAGAGTCAATGGTCAGTGTGTAGGAGTCAAGGGTCAGTTTCTAAGTGTCATGGGTCAGTGTGTGTCAGTGTGTAAGAGTCAAGGTTCAGTGTGTAGGAGTCAAGGGTCAGTGTGAGGGAATCAAAGGTCAGACTGGATAAAATCAAATTACAATGTCATGTTCAAACATTTTATAACTGAACTTCAAATTTACAGCTTTTCAGAAAGACACATGCTTGTTGTAAACATAAATTTCACTAATATTACAAGTAAACAGTAGCTCTCAACATCCCAACATCAGCTAAATTGTATGGGTGTTGGGTGGAAACAGACTGTGTGTCAGTTTTGATATATAACTTGTAGCATTTAATTGCATATTTAATAGAGAATGCTAGGTACACATGTACTAAGTGTATCTACATTAACACAGTAAACTCAAGTCATTGAAAAGACTTTACTCTTGATGTCAGAGAACAGAGAGAAAAATGACAGTAATGATGAAATATGGAATACACAGACTTGACAGTAATGATGAAATATGGAATACACAGACTTGACAGTAATTATGAAATATGTAATACACAGACTTGACACTAATGATGAGATATGGAATACACATACTTGACAGTAATGATGATAAAAGTCTTGTAGATTTCAAGTTTCTGGTTAATTAATTTATTGATCAGTTATTTTTTGTATAGGTTACTAAATGTATTGGTCTTTACTTTTTCAGGTCAAGGCATATTTTTCAATTTTGTTAAATTACTGGAATTGTTTTAATTAATTTCAAAATCTCCAGGTTAATAATATAAAGAGTCATGTAAGTTTTTTTGTAAATATGTAATAATAGTTCTTACTATTATGAAGAAATCTATTAAGAAATTTATACAGATTGGTTAGCCTATCTTGATGGAAGAGGTTCATAATGTTATCAATAATGCAATGGTGGTCAGATAATATTGTAATGTAGCAGTAAGGCCAGACTACTGAAATTAATTTTTCCAATTTTAGTAAATCATGCTCTTATACACGTAATGTCATTACTCTTTGATAAATTTCTTATACAGGTAATGTCATTACTCTTTGATAAATATTTTATATATGTAATGTCATTACTCTTTGATAAATTTCTTATACAGGTAATGTCATTACTCTTTGATAAATTTCTTCAAGTAGGTAATTTTCTAGAGTCATGGTGTGAGAAAATGAATTGTCAATTATAGAAGTATATGCACAATTATCTTACTTTAGTAAAGTTTTCAAAACAATTATGAATGATAAAATAACAGGGGAAATAATGAAGAAAATTTCTTTAAGAACCAAGAAGGATACAGCAATATATATGGCATAATAGGCACTGTTTTTTTTTCCTTTCCAAGTTTGGTAATTATTTACTTATACATGTTCTTGTTCTTTTAGGGTTTAATGCCATTTTTCAGCACACGATAGGCTATACATGGTTGCCAGTATTATTGGTGGAGGAAGAACCTTGGAAAACCCCCAGAAAGAACCACTGACCCACGAGAAGCTACTAGCAAGCTTTCTCACATAACTACATTAGCCAATCTTAGACTCAAACACACGCAGACAGAGGTTAGACGTCAGTGATATGTAACGGGAAGCACTTTAGACCACTCAACCACTCAGGGCCCCACACTTATACATGTTATGTCATTACTGTTTGATAAATTTCATCATGGTATGTATCATTGAGTACCTACTGTAATGAAATTAAGTTTTCCAAGTTTAGTAATCATGCACTTATACAAGTAATATCATTACACTTTTATAAATTTCTTATACATGTAATATCATTACACTGTTATAAATTTCTTATACATGTAATATATCATTACACTGTTATAAATTTCTTATACATGTACTATCATTACACTTTAATAAATTTTTTATACATGCAATATCATTACACTTTAATAAATTTCTTATACATGTAATATCATTACACTTTTATAAATTTCTTATACATGTAATATCATTACACTGTTATAAATTTCTTATACATGTAATATATCATTACACTGTTATAAATTTCTTATACATGTAATATCATTACACTTTAATAAATTTATTATACATGTAATATCATTACACTTTAAAAAATTTCTTATATATGTAATATCATTACACTGTTATAAATTTCTTATACATGCAATATCATTACACTGTTATAAATTTCTTATACATGTAATATATCATTACACTGTTATACATTTCTTATACATGTAATATCATTACACTTTAATAAATTTATTATACATGTAATATCATTACACTTTAATAAATTTCTTATACATGTAATATCATTACACTTTAATAAATTTCTTATACATGTAATATCATTACACTGTTATAAATTTCTTATACATGTAATATATCATTACACTGTTATAAATTTCTTATACATGTAATATCATTACACTTTAATAAATTTATTATACATGTAATATATCATTATACTTTAATAAATTTCTTATACATGTACTATCATTACACTTTTATAAATTTCTTATACATGTAATATCATTACTCTTTTATAAATTTCTTATACATGTAATATCATTACACTTTTATAAATTTCTTATACATGTAATATCATTACACTTTACTTATATATGTAATATCATTACACTTTATAAATTTCTCATACATGTAATATCACTACACTGTTATAAATTTCTTATAAATGTAATATCATTACACTTTAATAAATTTCTTATACATGTAATATCATTACACTTTTATAAATTTCTTATACATGTACTATCATTACACTTTAATAAATTTCTTATACATGTAATAACATTACACTGTTATAAATTTCTTATACATGTAATATCATTAGAATTTTATAAATTTCTTATACATGTAATATCATTACACTGGTATAAATTTCTTATACATGTAATATCATTACACTTTTATAAATTTCTTATACATGTAATATCATTAGACTTTTATAAATTTCTTATATATGTAATATCATTACACTGTTATAAATTGTTTATACATGTAATATCATTACACTTTAATAAATTTATTATACATGTAATATCATTACACTTTAATAAATTTCTTATACATGTAATATCATTACACTGTTATAATTTCTTATACATGTAATATCATTACACTTTAATAAATTTCTTATACATGTAATATCATTACACTTTAATAAATTTCTTATACATGTAATATCATTACACTTTAATAAATTTCTTATACATGTAATATCATTACACTTAAATAAATTTCTTATACATGTAATATCATTACACTTTAATAAATTTCTTATACATGTAATATCATTACACTGTTATAAATTTCTTATGCATGTAATATCATTACACTATTATAAATTTCTTATACATGTAATATATCATTACTCTTTATAAATTTCTTATACATGTAATATCATTACTCTTTTATAAATTTCTTATACATGTAATATCATTACACTGTTATAAATTTCTTCAAGTAGGTAATTTTCTAAGGTCACGGTGTGAGAGAATTATTTGTCAGTTACAGAAGGATGTACACAATTATCATATTTTACTAAAGTTTTCATAAGAATTATAAATGTTAAAATAACAGGAGAGATAATGAGGAAATTTTCTTTTAAAACCAAGAAGGATACGGGAAAGGAATTAGCATGATAAACGCTACTTATATTTTTATTCATGTATTTAGAAGTATATTTCAATAACATGTGAAAGCAAATGAGTTTATTCCTTTGATGAAAATGTTTTAGTGAATCATTTCGTTTGTGAAAGAAAAATAAAAAAAAGATTTCATAGCCAGGATTTGATTTCCATTGTCTAGTGGAAGACAATCATTGGTTGGGTTGTTTAATTTGTTGCAGGCTGGAAGACACATGATAATGCAGGTAATGTTTGAAATGTGTTCAGAGTGTAAGTTGCTATAGTTACTGACTGATTAGATATTTTTATGTCCTGATGTTTCAACTATTTTTTTATTTTTTTTGTGGAATTCCTTCACCATTTGGCTTCTATAAGAGGTATTTTCAAACATTATAAATCAAGATTGTAAATCATTGCCTTAAATACATCACTGGTACATGCAGGTGTTCAGTCCTTACACTACAATAGCTTTACATTTTAATTTACTTATGTACAGTTCTACCCAGATACCTTCTGTTATACAGGTATACTGCTTTATTACTGTATCTTTTACTTTATTGGAAATATAATGTTTCATATTATTCTAAGATTTTGATGAGAATTTCTGGTTAGGAAATATTATCTTGAATTCAAGAGGATTGTTTTGATGACAGTACTTCTCTCTAAATGTGATGAAATTTACATGCTTTAGAATTCATCTGTAAGGAATTATACACTTATCATTGATGACATTACCTCTCTCTAAATGTGATGAAATTTACATGTTTTAGAATTCATCTGTAAGGAATTATACACTTATCATTTATGACATTACTTCTCTCTAAATGTGATGAAATTTACATGTTTTAGAATTCATCTGTAAGGAATTATACACTTATCATTGATGACATTACTTCTCTCTTAAATGTGATGAAATTTACATGTTTTAGAATTCATCTGTAAGGAATTATACACTTATCATTGATGACATTACTTCTCTCTAAATGTGATGAAATTTACATGTTTTAGAATTCATCTGTAAGGAATTATACACTTATCATTGATGGGAGGGGCCTGCATCAGCCATCATTTGACTCGTAACCCCATATCATTTGTTTATATCCATGGTTGTCTTTATAAACCTGCAATGTCCATGTTTGGGATTTGCCATATTTATTGAGAGTGAAAAGGTACTGTCAGTGCCATTTTTCATCCCTGCAAGTCACTTGTTCTCTGAAAAGATTTCAAGTATGGCGTATAGTTGTGGTTTTCTCACCTGCCATCGGAGAAATAGAATTAAGAATTTTATCCAATTCTGTTCATTTGTACACTGGTATGATCAGTCATCCTAATGACAACTTGAAAACCTTATACATTTATTATAAAAAAAAAATATTTTTTTTATTTGCAGATTTGTGTTAAACATATTTATCTTTTACAATGCTACGAAACCAAAACCGATGCTTGCTAATTTGAGTTTCTTGGGGTACTTTGTTATTTGATTTGAAGTATACCAAGAACTCAGTAACCAGCATAGCGTTTAATGTGCAGCACTGTTGAAGTCTACAGGAACTCAATAACCAGCATAGCGTTTAATGTGCAGCACTGTTGAAGTCTACAGGAACTCAATAACCAGCACAGCGTTTAATGTGCAGCACTGTTGACGAATTTTCATTTTTTTTACACTGGAGTTATACAAGAAAATTAAAGCAGGTAAAGCTTTTTAAAAACATTACTTACTTTCTACACAAAACAAAAGTCATATTTATTTATGTTTATATTGGGTTTTAAATATTTTAACATTAGTCTAAGTATTGGTAATGAACTTGAACTTATATTTATTACATTAAGCTCATCTGTGTTTCATTATTGTGAACAAGATACTCCTGGTTGCCTGCATCTACTTGCCAGAAATATCACTACTCCAGTCCACTGGAGATTTCCTTTCCATTCAACAATATCAGTCCACTCAACTAGAGATTTCCTTTCCATATTATTGCTTCATTCCACTGGAGATTTCCTTTCCATAATATCGCTCCACTCCACTCCTGAGTTTTCATTTCATGTCCACATTTCAAAGTACAGATGAACCACATTGGATGTAAAAAAAAAGCAGATCGATTATGAGCACCTAGAGTTTTGACTTCGTACATCTTCTTCAGGTCCTGGTCACAAATTTGGTTGGATACCATTGATTTGATGCCTTTTCTCAAATTTCTGATACATCAGTTTCCTTTTTAGAATAGATCTAAACTTGTTGAATTAAATGTCATTTATTATTGAAACACTATACGACTTTGTGCATAGAAAATGATCAGTTTGATGAAATCATACATGTTAGTAATTTTTGGTTCAAATTCATCACCTTCTTTTTCTCATGGCAGATAGGATGTAATGAACAATGCTCTGGTTTAGCTTTGATGGAGGAACAAGATCTAGAAATCATTATATCAAGAAGAAATGGTAGGCACTATTATAGTTGATTTTCGTAAAGCTTTTGATCTTGTAGACAAATTTTGCTTGAAAAATTAAAAATCTATCAATGCAATGAAAATTCCCTAAACTGGTTTACTTTCTACTTAGCTGACAGAGTACAGAAAGTATCTTTTTTTTTAAAATAGTAAAAATATTAACTGTGGAGAACCACATGACTCTATCCTTGGGCCTCTGTTATTCATTCCATTTATCAATGACTTACCTCTTATGATTGGAACTTCAATTTCTTACACTGACCTCTATACAGATGATACTACACTGTTTTGAGATTGGTAAAACCAAAATGGTACTTGAAAATAACTTACAAGATGCTCTCAAGAGATTTCAAGTATGGTGAAATGAAAGCCATGTGACTATGCACATGAATACAGAAACAACTAAAGCCCAGCTAGTTACAATGAAAGCAGTATGCACATAAATATAGAAACAACTAAAGCCCAGCTAGTTACAATGAAAGCAGTATGCACATAAATATAGAAACAACTAAAGCCCAGCTAGTTACAATGAAAGCAGTATGATCATAAATACAGGAACAACTAAAGCTCTACTAGTTACAATGCATAAAAAATGAGCTAAGCTAGATAGTGACAAACTCCAGGTTCAGTTTGACAGTGTGAGTCTTAATATGACCTCTCAGGATAAAATGTTTGGCGTGTTTGTAGATAACAATCTTACTTGGTCTATTCACATTAAACATGTTTTTGAAAAGGTTAATTATTATCCTTGGCTACGGAGGAAAATCAAAATGTACATTCCTCTTCAGTATAGGGTCATCTTAAAAGTTATATTCAACCATATCTGGACTATTGTAATATAATTTGGGGTAATACATGTACTTCTAATTCAAACATAACGACACTTTTAAGACTCCAAAGGAGGGCTTGCCATTTAATTCTAGATCAATGTATAGACAATTTCCAGGAGGCAATGAATGAAATAAAGATTTTAATAATACAGGAAAGAATAATCCTTAGAAAGGTCAAATTTTTGTATAAAGTATCCAGAAAATCCATTCCTGTCTATCTAAGCAATATCTTTCATAAAAGAGATGCTGATGGTACTCCAGATTTAAGGTCTATAAGAAGAAAAAATTACATCATACCAAAAAGACGGAATTCTTTAAAAAGTGTTCAATATACTAATCCACTGGTATGGAACAACACTCCCAGTGACATAAAGCAGGCTCCAAGCATTTCTTCTTTTCATAATCAATGTCTTAAATAGATATAATCTTGAGACAATTGAAAAGTTCTAGTACAATAAATACTGCCTGCTTTTCTGTAATTTGGCCTCATTTTCACAGTTTAATTTTCAATGCATGATAATGTTTCATATTTTATTAATGTGTTCTTAGATGCCTGTGCATATGTTCCAGGCTTGATACTTTGATTTTTTAAATCAATTAATTATTTAGTGTCAAGACAGATTTTTTTCATATCATGTTGTATATACTGAAAGTCTTTCTTCTTCTTCTTCTTCTTCTTCTTCTTATTATTATTATTATTAATGCTATTATTATTATTATTTATTATTATTATTATTATTATTATTATTATTATTATTATTATTATTATTATTAATGATATTATTATATATTATTATTATTATTATTATTATTATTATTATTATTATTATTGTTGTTGTTGTTGTTGTTGTTATTATTATTATTATTATTATTATTATTATTATTATTATTATTGTTGTTGTTGTTATTATTATTATTATTATTATTATTATTATTATTATTATTATTATTATTATTATTATTATTATTGTCCCCCTTCACTCTGAAGAACAGAAGAAGGCATCTTCCATGAAGGCATCAACATCAGCACAGTTTTATCAGTGAAAATAATATAGAAGATAAGACAATTTGTTTTTATTTCTGGGCTGCTCAGCTGTTTATATGTAGAAGATTTAAATCTACTGGGATAATTTTTTGTCAGCTTATGTCTGTGCTAGGGATGTCTACCAATATTCATATCTTTTTATCAATATTAACATATGAGAAATTGATCATTAAAACCTAATAATGGTAAAACTCGATATACAGTGGTTTAAATAAAAAAAATTACATACATATTTTTCAGTTAGCACTTGACTTTGTGTTTATAAATGCATTTAACACTTCATTTGGTGTTTTTAGTTGCATTTAACAGTTAATTTGGTGTTTTTAGTTGCATTTAACAGTTAATTTGATGTTTTTAGTTGCATTTAACACTTGACTTGGTGATTCTTTTTCTACATTTAACACCTGTCTTAAAGTTTTTAACTGCATTAGTTGTTGACCTTATTCTAGTTGTAGTATTGTTTTAACCATTTAAGACACCACTGTTTGTTGTCTGCATATTTTCGTTTTTTTTAAATTCTTTTTTGTGGGTCTTTCTACAGTTTTGTATTCTTCGTTTCTTGTCTTTATACAGGTTAATCAATGAAGCAAATTTGCCAACAAATAGGCAAACTTATGACCCAAAATAAATTCATAAATTGTTGTTTTTACCAAATCATTCTTTCACTAAACCATGAAACCATGGTATCAACAAAACTATTGATTTTGATATTAGACACTGATTTTGATGTTAGACACTGATTTTGATGTTAGACACCAATTTTGATGTTAGACAATGATTTTGATGTTAGACACTGATTTTGATGTTAGACACTGATTTTGATGTTAGACACTGATTTGGTGTTAGACACATCCTTAAATTTAGAGTTGCTCTCTCTTGATTGAGATGATTAAATCATAGTTGAGCAATAGAGATAGAAAGAAGAAATAATATAGGTAAGCAGGTGATGAGATTTTGTTGAGTTTGTGTTTATGATATTTGGTATTTAAGATGTGAAGAAATAATATAAGCAGGTGATGAGATTTTGTTGAGTTTGTGTTTATGATATTTGGTATTTAAGATTTGAAGAAATAATATAAGCAGGTGTTGAGATTTTGCTGAGTTTGTGTTTATGATATTTGGTATTTAAGATTTGAAGAAATAATATAAGCAGGTGTTGAGATTTTGCTGAGTTTGTGTTTATGATATTTGGTATTTAAGATTTGAAGAAATAATATAAGCAGGTGATGAGATTTTGCTGAGTTTGTGTTTATGATATTTGGTATTTAAGATGTGAAGAAATAATATAAGCAGGTGATGAGATTTTGTTGAGTTTGTGTTTATGATATTTGGTATTTAAGATGTGAAGAAATAATACAAGCAGGTGTTGAGATTTTGTTGAGTTTGTGTTTATGATATTTGGTATTTAAGATGTGGTTCAATTTTATAGTAAAATCACTACTCTATACAGAACTTTTGAACTTAAAGCAGGACTGAGTAATTCTAAAAATAGTTTTATTTTACATTGAAGATTTATTTTCATAATTTATTTAAATAAATTCATAGTTTTATTCACTTTTAGTTCTTTTACTTTAACAATCAGTTAGATAGTTTTGTTTTCTGCATACATATCAAATATATTTCATTCTGTGACATAAATATCAAATATATATTTCATCGTGTGCCATAAATATCAAATATATTTCATTGTGTGACATAAATATCAAATATATTTCATTTGTGTGACATAAATATCAAATATATTTCATCGTGTGGTGCAGAAATCATTTTAACAGGTGGCAAAGTCATGAGTTTTAACATATTGTTTTAAGTACCACAGGGTGAAACATATCCTGTATTTACATAGGAAAAGACAATTTTCTTTTTTTTATTATATACCAAACATACTCCATAATTGAAGTTTACAAAATAAAACTCACTCTTTGGGACATCAAATTCCCACCCTCACAACTGCTCCAGTGGCCTAGTGGTTATAGCCTCTGCCTCAGGTGAGGGAAGTCGTAGGTTTGATCCCTGGCTGAGTCATACCAAAAGCTTATTATAGTGGCACTAACAGCTGCCTTGCTTGGTGTTCAGCATTAAGAGTTTAGTGTTAGGACTAGTCAGCCTGGTGTCAGGATAATGTGACTAGGTGGGACGTGTCTGCGGCATGATGCCCCAGTGCTAGATATCACAATCAACTCTGTCACACTGCAGATATCATAGTGATATGACTGAAAAAAATTTAAAACTTCATTAAAAATCTAAATCACACACACACACACACACACACACACACACTCACACACACACACACACACACAGACACACATATTTTTCATAGATACACATAGACAGATCATACAACTATATCTCACTTAAGAGAGCAGTAAGATTGGGATGACTAGCAGTAAATGACATTTTTGACATTTTGTAAATTATATGACCTTATCTGAAATCAAAGTAAGTCCAATTCAGTAATACATCATGATAGCAATTTTATCTTTGTGTCAAGAAATAATGTGGATTAACATAAGAGAGATGTGCATGGCATCTGGTCAGATCTCTTTATCAAAGATTAATTTCCATAATAGTAGAGACAAGGGTTTTTATTAAGGAAAAGACCCACCCCACCCCCTGCACACACACACACACACACTACCACATCAGCAAAGGAATTAGTGTTTATAGTTACACAAATACACATTCATAGAAAACAATCACTTATGTGTATATGAACAAGGGTTTGTTAACGTAAAAAAGACACACACACATGTACTTGTACACACACACACACACACACACACACACACACACACACACACAAATCTGGTTAACCTTGAGAAGGGCTATTGTTTGAAATCTAGATGCACCTAGTTAATGGTGACACATCCCATGCCAGGTACCACAGACACAATGCCGACTCCAATCAATGTCCCAATTGATGCATATGGTTGGAAGTGCAGATTGGGTTTGCTCAGCTTTACTATCCCAATCCTCTATTTGAGGGATATTGAAGACTTGTTCCTGTCTCCTTTGTCTATTCTAGTTCCATGGATATTGTGATCACTGAGGCTGCCAATCTTATGCTTGCGCCTTTCCAATTCTGCATACAAATTTTCTGGAGAACCACTGGTCTTGATGGTGGTAGTATTGGTGGCAGTAATGCTTGGCACTGGGGAGGTTTCCTCACCATGGGTTTCACCTCACAACTTGCTCTCAGGATGAAGTAAAGCAGGGATGTACTCTTCTCCTTTTTCTTTTTATTCTTCTCCTCTTTCTTTTCTTTTTTTTCTGGCTTCGATCCTCCTTTCTTGCCTTCATGTCCAGCTCATCCAGGAATCACCTGGCATGCTCCATGCGGATCTAAACCTCCAACAGCTTGCTGATTCTCTTCATCTTTGCTAATGACAAATGAACGCTGAGGTAGCCAGACGGACAAACTTAAACTTGAAGCATGGATATGAAGGACCCCTTTGCTTACACAAAAACTAACAATACCCATACCACAACCAAAACATGGACCATGCAGACCTAAAAAAACACTATCAATTACTCTTTCATGCACTTTATTACCATCCAGACATACAACCCTAAAATAAACAACACACACTATCTTACAAACCAGAGAAACAAAGTGTTTAGAGGCACACTTCTATTTGTTTAACCTATCAATGCACAAATAATGACGAATGAAGGAGAACTCATGGTTGACAAAGCTGTAACCTGATTGTTGTTGTTGCTGCTGCTAAAGTGTATACTTCTCGGTCCATTTTTCTAGTTTCTTTTTTATTTGTTCTTTCAAGACTTCTTCTGTTATGTCTTGTGCTACTTTCAGCATCTTGACATTTTCCATCTCATCAGGCTTTGGCATCAGGTTCTGCCTGACAAGTTGTAAATGGATGTGGGTTTCATTCAGCTAAGCAAGTAAGAACATGATAGAGAACATCCCTGCACTTTTTGTTGTTGGTAGGAATGCTAAAGCTCATTTAATGTAGAAGGATAGAGAAAAGTCAAAAAAGAAAATATTTACAGTGTTCTTTTTTAAAGAAACCACAACCAATCATTTCTGATAACATTTTTATTCAACCAACAACCCATCAACAAATAATATAACATCAAGAAAATTTTTTGTTATTCACAATGGTCACAAACTATTAATCTACTTTATGATCATTTCTAGAAAAGTCACTATCAAAATAAGTCTCTTAATGTCCTAAGGGATATACAAGACCGCTTTGATAAAGAAAATACACACAATAATGTCCACATATCATGGAATCTGTGTCTTTTAATTTCGGCTTATAGACAATTCGGACCAAAGACAATTCGACCCAAGACAATTCGGTCCAACTTGCACCGAAAATAAGACAATTCGGCCCAGCTTTAAAGACAATTCGGCCCAACTCGAAAGACAATTCAGCCCAACCAAAGACAATTCGGCCCAATTTTCAAATACAACTGACAAGTATTTATTTGTAACATATATTTTGATAATTCTTATATAATATGTTTTATAATAAAATTTGGAACATATTGTGAACAAGATAAATATTTTCCGAAGTTATAATGGTTAGGAAAAACCGGAGAAAGAAAGGAGTATAGTAAAGCTGTACGCTTGGTCTCCAAAACTTAATTCTCAAGCAAAACATGAGATATTCTCGTATTGAACGTATTTGTTACAAATAAATTTATACAGATAAAATGGTTGAAAGCTGCATAATTAGTTATTTTGCGATAATTTGACAAATTTAATTCAGAACATTATTCCGTTTTGCTGTTATATGTTACGAAAAAGACAGATAAATGTGCACAGTGAAAAATGCATCTTTACCAAAAATTTTTGTATTTTAAATTTCATTTAATTTGATAATGAATATTCAAAACACCACAAACATTTTAAGTTGTCAAATTAATACCATTCTAATTATAACTGTTTCCGATTCAAAATATTAGCGCAAAAGTTTACAACGTGTATGCCTTTTTAGTCAATCCAAAAATATAACGTATGTATCAGAGACATACGACAAGAGACTTTTCATTAAATATGTAATCGTTTCCACTCAGTTTTCCATTTTGATCATGAAAATATGGCATGAAAATATTACATATATGTTTGCTTAACCATATTAAACACGTACATTCTTCATTGTAGTTATTTATCCTGTATGTGACAGCGGAACATCATTATTCTCATGATCATTTCTGATATATTCATTATGACTTATTTTATATTTTATAAGAAGATTAAATGAATAACATTTTTATACTTAATTAAGTGCTTTTACGAAACTTAAAAAGAAAAATAACGTATTTTTAAAAAAATTTTGTAACGTAGCACTTGGGATAATGGAGAAATCCTGCCTTCATTAAATATGCAAATATGCAAATGACTTTGTTGAAACGAATGTTTTCATTGGTCATTGTGGTTTATAGAACATAACATTGACGTTGAGACTTGTGCTGCTGGAAATTTAGTATTATGTTATCAGACCTGTAGTATATATACTTGAACCGTTACTAATAGTGCATTGTACGTTTCATTTCAGCGCTGGTAATTACATGTTATTTTCTTTATTATTACAATTTTTTTTAAGTTCTATTTGAAATTAGACCGCCATTGGTGGCGTTATCAATTTTCGTGGATTGGTTGAATTGCACGGTTATTTCGCTAGTAGTTTTAGTTTTGTTATTATTATTATTATTATTATTATAACCGTATCTATGAATTCTTTGTACGTTTATACCTTTTAATAGACACGTTTTGAAATTAGAACTGAAATTATATGAAACAGTACGCTTCATACCCATTTATGACCGTTACCAGTTTTCGTGTTTTAGTAATAAGATCGCATTATTTTGTCTACACGGCAGTACTCGTATTAATATGTATACTGACAGCGTTACTGAGAAATAATTTACATTTTATTTGGGTACTGGCAATTATATTTCTTTCCGATTAAAACACTTCTACGTTTATTACCGTTATTTATTTTCGAGGACTGGTAAAAAAAAAAAGTCTGAAAAACCCACAGGGGCTCGTATAGTTGTTTACAATGGACCTGTCATGCATGTGCTATATTGTAGTTATTATATAGTACATTAGTCCAAGTTTCCTCTATCCCTTGCCTCCCCATTTTATATATTTCGACAACATAAATATCGTATTATAGTATATTTATGACCGGTCAGTTCTAAGTAATGATACGAGCCCCTGTGGAAAAAAACAATATGGTGTGTCCTAGCTTCCGACGATACTGGTTCTGTGGTATCTCGAAATTTTTTTAACATTTCTGTATTTATTTTATCTATTGCACCACATATTGTCTACTTATATGTACCACATGACTAGAGCTGTACCGATGTCACTTTTTGCCGATTATGCCGATACCGCTTATAGCCGATTATCAAAATTGCCAATACCGATTATGAGACCGATTATTTGATTAGCATATTATGTACTCGGGTATAAGCCGACAAATTTAGAAAACAATAAAGGCCTGGAATGGGGGGGGGGGGCTTATCCGTGGGCCAATGTCAAAACTATACAGGTTTTATGTGTTTTTGTTGTCTATTGTAACGGCAGTACATCTTGGGGCAAAAATATCCGTGTTCTAAGTCATAGGCATGTTAAAAAAGTAACTTTCGGTGACCTGAAAATTATTAAACTTTTATAAAGTACTATTTATTATTGATTTTGTTATTATTTTGCATGTGCATATTTTCTGATTTCCATAACACGAAATTACATAAAGCTAAAATACAGCCTTCATAATTCGCGGGTCGGTCGAGTTTACCAGGGAGACCATATACTATAATGTACAGTACTTACGCAGTGCAAAGTGTGCATAGCGTCACTTAAATCCTTTTTTATTCCCAAATATATTAGTTGCAGATTTTGCTTTATTCGTTGTTTCGACCAAAGTGTATTCTTTCAGATTTTTTTTTGCAAACAGGAAAGTTTCGCGGCGCAATAAATATGTTCTAATCACTATGTAAATTGAGGCAATGCTTTTGAGTTTATTGCCGACTTTCTATGAGCAAAGGTTGTTGGCTTGCTTTGACAACAACAAATACTTGTTATTGCAGCGGCAACATCAGATAATTGTAAAACATTCATATAGAATTGTTTTATTTGTTTAGTATATGTCGGTGCCTCAAAGGTACAGTAAAACCTGTTATGACTTATGAGAGACCGCCCCTTCTGCCAGATGGTGGCTTGGTGAAACACTAACAAAAGAAATAAAAAGTAATTTTAAAAAACCCGGAAATGATTATCACTTACTAGTATTAAAGACAATAAGTTCGTTCACCCTCCAGGCATTACGGATTAACTGAAAGACAGACGACGTACTCAAACCTACACTGAAGCCCTTTCAAAATATTTCTCACTGGGACATAAGGACTATCGGTGTTTTGTGAGTTTTCATAAAGATAAAGAAAAAACACAAACCTCAAAATTGACTGTGTATATATCCATCATTACTTCCTTTGATGTTAATCTTAGATGCTATTCACATGACTTTGGCACTACAATGGCGGTTAGCGACATGTACTTTACTCTGGTTTACTGCAGTTTACAAATGTTACCGGACGCTGGAGTTGAAAATTTCGCACAACTGGCAGCAAGATAAATTATTTTTAAATACTTTATTAGAGCAATCTCTTTTACAAAAGATTAATTGATGGTTCAATGTGTTTATCTCGATATATGGTTATTCGACTATACAGTAGTGTTAGTTAATGAGCAACTTGTTTGCATACTGCATTTATCTCGAGCTCTAGTGTTACAAAGGATTAAGTTACGGTCAGTCAAAACGCGACTGTATGTACAACTTTTATCAGGAAAAATCGGTTATTTAAAAAAATTATTTGCATCGGCACCGATTATTTTTGCTGATGCCCGATTATACCAATTGTGCTAATAATCGGCCAGATTATGCGTACGGGCGATTAATCGGTACAGCTCTACACATGACCATAGGTTACTAGTTCTAAATCACCAGTTTATTTTGGGAAAATGTCAGGATTGCTGACGCGTACACTATTTGATAAATAAACCCATGAATACTACTGTTTAAAAATAATATCCTTAACCTATGCTCTTAGATATAATCAATAACTTCTTAAAATTTCTATCACTTTAACAAAATGTTTAGCCAGTTTGTTGTCTGATAATGTTATACAAGAGTTAGATCTTATGATTACTGTGATGGTCAATGACTAGGAAATCTAATCATTGTTAGCAAATAAGAATCAAAATGTGAAGCATGTTAATGTCGTTTTTTTGGTGGCTTTTGCATTTAACAGGTGTTGACTTGAAAGCTGCATTATACGCAATTTATTACTTTTCATTGGAACACCGGTTGTTGTTCAAACAATCACAGAGCAACTCCAGTCATTGTGGGTGGTTATTTACAAACTTTGTTGGTTTATTTGATTAGGATTTTTAACGTAGCTTTAACAATTTTTCAGTCATATTGCTACGATGTCTGCAGTGAGGCAGTTTATAGTGATGTCGAGCACTGAGACATCATGCCGCAGACATGTATGTAGCATGATGTCTCACCCAGTCACATTATCCTGACACCAGGCCGACCAGTCCTAACACTAACCTCTTCATGCTGGGTGTCAAGCGAGGCAGCTGTTAGTACCATATTTGTAAGTCTTTGGTATGACACGGCCGGGGATCGAACCGACGACCTCCTGCTTCCGGGGCGGACGCTCTAACCACTAGGCCACCGGAGCGGTTGCTATTTACAAACACATTTCTTTTAATTCTTTCTTATAAGTTTATGTTGCTGTAGGGCACAGGTGGCATAATGAGTGCCATATAAGTAGCATCCATTTTTCAATTTGATTACACTTTGTGCAAGACAATGATACATTAAATTTCCAACATTAATACAAGTATATGCCATTATCAGATTATTTTTTTTGTTGCTGGTCTTACTGCAATATCAGAGTAACTCCCCTTTCACAACTAGGACTTTACATAACGTCTTTTTATTGCTTGTTTCCCACAGCCATCCGATTTATAGTGGAAAATAAATTCATTTTAATACAAATGACAACAACAGACTTAAATTATATCTTGAGGGTCATTGTTTTTATTAACTTACTTGCTGATTACAGACTTTATGACCTGAAATATCAAAGCACTCATGTATAGTAGACAACAGAAAATCTAAAGAAAAGGAAACAAATAATTCGATTTTTAATCATTTTAAATAAAAAATCTCATAAATTTTGTGACATAACTACACAAGTTTTAAGACCCTTTTTGGTCTACTTAAATGATAAACATACATTATACAGCTTCATCACTCAAATGTATGTTACCGGAGTAGTTGTAAAGACTTAGCTGGGTCTATATACTGGTCTATATCTTCCCATATCCTATACGTACCAAAATCCATCCAAAAAATCTCCTAAAACAGACATTTTACAACCTTGATGGTAATCATATTGATATTTTACAGTCAGCTGATCATTAACATCTGAAGTCTGTTCAGCGGATGCATTAAGTTGAATGATAAAAATCCCTATCTGGTGACAATAACAATCAGTACTGTTCATGTTTTACGAATAACATGTCCATATAAACGTACATTTGCCTGTATATTACAGTATGTATTTTAGATTTTTAACATAGCTTTAAAACAATTTAAGTCATATCACTATAATGTCTGCAGTGGCAGCTTATAGTGATGTCTAGCACTGGTTTATCATTCCCAGACATGCAGCATCATCTTCCACCCAGGCACACCCAGTTCTAACACTAACCTCTTGATACTGAGCACCAAGCAAGGCAGCTGTTATTACCATTTTTTGAAGTCTTTGATATGACTCAGTTGTGGCTTGAATCCATGACCTTCCACATCCGAGGCGGATGCTCTAACCTCTAGGCCACCAGAACGGTCACCTGTATATTATATAATGTATGTACTGGTAAATCTTGTGATAATGATATGATTAGTTAATTCTGTCACTTTATTTTTTTTCTGTGACACTAATAGGTCGAGCATAAAGTATGTATTCATTGAGTGGAGGTTAGATGTGTTAAAAAAATTCAAAAAGCAGTAGCCTTTATATTTGGCAGGGTAACTGCTAAGTATGTTCTGCAGTGATAGGGGTCAATATTTCTTGATAACTGTGATGTTTATGAAGACTAGTCAATTCAGAAACATAACTAGCAGATGAGTTTGATGCAAAGTGGCTGGGATAGACACATGGATTGCCTTTTAGACACGTATTGTCCTTTACTTTTATAAGCGTGACATTCAGAAGCGTGTCTTAAATTAATTACTCATCCTAAGCCATCATGAAATGTCACATGATCGCACACACATAACAAAAATTGTCACCTGAGAAAAGAACTGTTATGGTTCATGATTTTGATGATATCACTTATGATAACGGAGAAATCCTGCCAGTCATTAAATAATCATATATGCAAATGAGTTTGGTACAAACGACGGATTTCATTCTACATTGTGGTTTTAAAGAAAACAACCTAGTTCCTTTGGCCATTGAGACTTGTTCTGCTAGAAATATAGTATTGTCTTATCTGGCTGGTGGTATATATACTTTAACCATTACAAATAATTCATTTCATGTTTTATTTAAGCGCTGATAATTACATTTTATATTGTTTACTATTACAATATTTACATACTAATTTAATTGACTACACCATTGTTTGCGTTATCAATTTTTGTGGATTGTCTCAATTTCTCAAATATTATTATTATTATTATCATTATTATTATTATTATTGTTTAAAATGTAACTTTGAATTCATTAAACGTTAAAAGATTATATTTTAATAGATAAGTTTTGAAATTAAAATGGAATTTAAACCATACATTATATACGCCAGACTGTTACCGTTATCAGTTTTTGTGAATTGGTAATAGGATCGCATTGTTTTATCACTATTTATTACTACTATTATATATAATGAAACTGTTAGTAAGAATTCATTTACTTTTAGTTTGGTCCTTGCAGTTACATTTCTTCCTACGATATCGCGGGTTTAATATCTTGAAAATTTATGTGTTTTTTTTGCATAGCGCCACCTATCATGTACATATTTTATATGCACTACATGACCATAATATATTAGTTCTTCTGAGTATGTGCGTGTGTGTGTGTTTAACGTAGCTGTAATAATTGTTCAGTCCTATCACTATCATCTCTGCAGTTGGGCAGTTTATAGTGATGTCTAGCACTGGGTCATCATGCTGCAGACATGTAGCATCATCTTCCCCCCACCGCTCCGGTGGCCTAGTGTTTAGAGAGTCCATCTCGGATGCGGTAGGTTGTGGGTTCGATCCCCGGTCGAGTCATAACAAAGACTTACAAAAATGGTACTAACAGCTGCCTCGCATGGCGGTCATCATTAAGAGGTTAATGTTAGGAATGGTCAGCCTGGTGTCATGTCAGGATAATGTGACTGCGTGGGACATCACGTTACATGTTTGCGGCAAGATGTTCCAGTGCAAGACATCACTATAAACTGTCACACTTTAGACATCATAGTGATAGGACTGAACAATTATTAAAGCTACGTTAAACACACACACATGCACATTTTATCAGTCCAAAGAATGTCTTATTCCAAGCACTTTCATACATTTAGATACTGTGTCATCCGAACTATCAGTTCTAGACTAGGAACTTGAGTACTCTTCTGATTCTCTTTACAGTCTTTGTCAGTTTGCTGTTTAACCCCAAAATACTTATCCAAATTTGCGAATGGTATTTTGTTTAAGTCTCAGCATGTATTGATTCTGAGGTCACATGCACTGCTTATTCTACTTTGCAAAGAAATTAAGACAATAATAAAATATAAATTTATTTTTTTGATGTACTCTTATAAATGACCACATTTACATCTATGGTTCTTTCTGCCTCTGAATTCATTCACAGTAAATATCAATACATTGTCCCACCCAGCCACCAGTTAGAGCCTTTGAACCTGCCACCCAGTCATTGCATTGTGTTCTTTTTTAATGTACTCTTATAATGGCAACCTGTATATCAATGGGTCTTTCAGCCACTAAATTATGTCAATGTAAATATCAACACAGCTAATGAATCAACGCATTTACCCACTAAGCAGGTGGCTGAAGCATGACAGTCAAGTCTTTGATTGTAGCCGCCCACCTATTACATCCAAGATAAAACATTGGTGTCCAAATACGCGTGATTAAGCATTTCCGAGACCTCTGAAATAACATGTGCATATAAATTTACATTTACCAATTATTATATAATGATTTATATAAGGCTTGTGATACTGACCTAATTCATTCTAAACTAATGGGTCATCCATAAAGTATGTATACATGGTGTGAGGGTGAAGTGTTTTGAAAAAGGATTAGCAGCAGGGTGACTGTTAATAAGCATTTTCTACAGCTGCAGTTGTCAAAATCCCTTGATAACTGATATTTATTTAGAGATGTTGAGCCAGTCAAGTCAGAATCATAACCAGCAGATGAGTTAGATGCAAAGTGGCTCCTATGCCAAGTCAAGCAGAGCCAGTTACTACTTAAAGTTATGAAGTGTGATTACCTTGTAGTGTTCTTGCCCATGGTGCACATTGTGGAAGACATACTTATTCTTCATTTTCCGACCGGACCGGTTGGGATATCTCATGATCTGACATATTATGCAATCCAGACCCTAATGCCTCATGATAATTTGTCAAGCCATACCATTTACAGTTCAGCATGAAATGTCCCATGATTATACACAGCTTACAATAGTTGTCACTCAGGAAAAGAACTGTTAATGTTCATGATTTCAATGATGTCAAAGCTGGTGATAAAAATTGAAATCGGTCATTTTGTCATTTCAGGTGATGACAAGCCTGAAAATATTCAAGTAATCCAGTTCGATTGGTTGAAATCATAAATTTAGTCACTTTCTTATTTTTGACTATTACACTTTTTAACCTGATAAAATCTACTAAATATTAGTTGCTGTTTAACACTTTCTTATTTTCATTTGTAAAGTTTTATTACTTAGTATTAATTTAAGCCTCTGCTTATATTTAATGAATATCCTAATAACTTCATCATTCCAAATTCAATTGTCCCAGCTATTCTTGGAAAAGGGATGGTTACTCACCAATATGTTTACACAGTGGGTGTACAAAAATATATTCTGTGCAGTCTGTAAGGGGATAGGTGGTAAAAAATCACAGTTGTTTCATACATTCCTTATGGAGAACCCCTAACATCATTATCACCATATTATAATCACCAAACTTACTGTTCTTAGGTTAAATTATTTTATCAAATAAGCATTATTGTTAACATGTTTTTTCTTTAGACCATAGTGATTTTACTGTTCCTTTGCGCATAAAATATCATTTTAATTTATGATTATTTCTTTCTTTTTTTCAGCTGATAATTATATGGATCTTTACAGAAGGGCTTTGTCACCTTATAGTCAAAAAGATGTTCACATGACATCTTCACTGTGTTGAAATATAGATGAGTCCTATGCTAAAGACAAGCTAACAAGAACATTTCAATTTGTCATAAAAAAAATGGTACGTTTTCCTTACCTTAAGCTTCGTAGGGTCATTTTTTAATTGTCTGTTATTTATTAATATAAACTTAAAATCTTTGTCACAAGTGTTCAATTGCTCCATTTTACAATAAAGTAAATATTTTACCCTGTATCAGCCACAATTATTAATTTTTCCTACAAGCACTAAAGGCAACAAGTGCCATGTATCTGTATTAAAAGCAATAGTTCCATTAAGTCTTATATATTTCACTTTCAATTCATCATGTGTAAGTTATTTCACATTATTATTATTAAGTGCATTATTTAAATTTTCAATGTTTCTTTGTTCACATTGATGATTTCATATCATTTAATTTTCAGATTTACATGCTGGTTATGCAAATGAATTTTAATGTTCATGATCTGCTCTTTCATTTAGCAGCATACTTTACCTGGTGTGGTACACATATTGATACAACAGATGGTGAATCGATACAAAATGATACATCTTGCAAGTTATTTTAGACTTTATCAGTCATGAACCGCTCTGGTGGCCTATTGGTTAGAGAATCCACCTCAGATGCTGGAGGTCATGGGTTCAATCCTGTGGCCAAGTCATACCAAAGACTTACAAAAATGGTACTAACAGCTGCTTCGCTTGGCGCTCATCATTAAGAGGTTAGTGTTAGGACTGGTCGGACTGGTGTCAAGTTAATGTGACTGGGTGGGACATCATGCTACATGTCTGTTGCATGATGCCCCAGTGCTAGACATCACTATAAACAATCACACTGCAGACATCATAGCAATATGAGGGATTTTTTTAAAATAAAATTCATTACAAAAATCTAAACCACACACAAACTCATTAGTCATGAATAATTTTTATTAGTTTGCTTTGTTATTCTTTGCATTATAATCCATCTTAAACAGTATTTACAGTCACAGGCACATGTTCTTTTTTTAGTAAGGATAAAGACTATTGAGAGGGTTATAACTCTACAGTGCTTTGTTTTACCTGTTTTCAAATATCAAATGAAAATAATATAGGAAACATGAAAAAAGACAGATAAAATAAAAACTGTTTTTAAAAAGTTGGCAATGCCTCTTTTTATTTCTTTTTCCACAATTCATCCATTGTCAAGAGATCATTCTGAAAGAAGTAACAAAATGACCAGCGTAATTTGCTGTATTTCTCTTTATGCTTGTTTTCCATAAGTATTTCAATATGGAATTCAAATAAACTTTTATACCATTTTGTTTTTTTTACTCGATATCTCTGCTTCTATTAAAATTGTATGGTTCAGTATGTAATTGATAACATCATGAAATGAACAGAAATTTTTGTTTTAAGGGCTGCATAAGGTTTCACATTCATACCCATTATCCATAATACTGATACATCAAATGAGCTTAAAACATGAAGCTCACAATTTTGTGAAGACAATACAGAACTGGATATATACTGTGTGTATGTGTATGTGTCACTGTCATTGACACCGTTATTTTGGTATATTTACATAAACACTCTGTGAAAATATAAACAAACTTAATTCGAAAATCAATGAAAACAGTGAAATGTAGAGTCACGTTTAAAGTTAAAGAGTTCATGCAGGGGAAAATTATGAAACTTAATGCTGTCTGCATCAGTTTTTAAGTTTATAGTCAGTATATAAAAGCTGACCTTTTTCTTTTCCTTTTCATGTTAAAGTTGACTCCGATGTAAATAATATGATCTAATATGTTTCATAAACAATTTCATGTATTATGTGTATGTTGTTATTCCTTTTTGTTTTGACGAATAGCAAGATTTATAGACATATAATGCAATATATTATTTTTCTTTCATTTGTTCATTTGAACAGTAATGGCATTGGGCAAATCCAGAACGACTGCATCATCAAAGGCAAAGAGAAATCTACCCGACTAAAGTCTATTTTTTAGGGTATGTTAATCAGAAAGATGAAGGTTCATTCTTACGTTAACTTTTGTGTTTCCTTATACTTACTACTGTACATTTAGCATGAGATAAGGTAAACCATGTTTTCTTATTTGCAAGTGTTTTTATATTTTGTTAATGTTGAATTCTTCAGTGTATCTGCTGAAGAATGTTCTTTTGTTTTGCATACATTGGCCTGTTTTATGTGAATTACTATCATTAGGTTTTGTTATGCCCTTTGTGTTGTTGCAGTTACTATTGTCATAATGTGCATTCACTTTGTGTCCGACTAGGATACCGTATACATTCAATATTTTCACCCTTATCTATGTAGAAATCAACAAATCATTACAAACTTTTTTAAATACTTATCATAATCTATTCATTCTTGCCACCTGCTGCTTGTCAGAGGAAAATGGTGGACAAAAGCAACTGCATATAGTTGTGTATAACTTAAACTCGCTGATTGGTTAATTTGATAGGCATTATTGATAAGTGGTGATAGATCAATTTATTTTAACAGGTACATTTTAAATTGCAAACTATTAAGCGTGCATTTTAATTATTGTCTTTTCACAAATGACTTATCTTGCTGCTATTAATTATATTACAATATTTCTTAAAGTATATAAACTCTTCGTTATATTTGTTCCACTTTCTGTAATGCAAAAAAAAATCTGAATCAAAGAATTGTAAACAACTATGGATATATTGAACGATGAATAGTTGCACACTAAATGATTTATATCAACAGAATTTAAACTGCTTACCGCTTTCTTCACATTTGTCATTTTTTTAAAGATTTATTGTGGGAGCATTTATTCAGTAGCACGCTTTGATGATAAAAATGATGAAAGTGATGTCATGGCCATTCATTACCTGCACTGATGTTACTATTTGTGCCACAATGAAGCATCATTCTTCAATTTTATTTATTATAGTACTTGTTCCCACGATAGTTCTTAATTTTAAATTTGCCAGTGTCTAGTGGGGAAAAAAGCTGGTACATAATTTCTTGTCTTGCTCACTAATGTTAGTTTCAGTACCATTAATAAGTTGACAATAGTTGGAATTACAATCGGCTAAAACACGGTATTGGTGCTGAGAGTAGTCTCACTCACTTAAAAAAAAATTGAAATGTTTGATAGAACATTTCAATGAAGCTCATTATATACCCTAGGGTGTCCCCTAGTCAGATCAAGTTAGATTTAGCTTGAACATGCATGCGATTTTGTTTAACCATTATTTCAATTCTGTGGTATAACAACAGTTACAGACACTACACTTGGTGTATAACATGCAAGAAAAACAGCATGAAAACTTTAAAACTTTATTTTTTTTCACAGTAACATCAGTAACAGGATATCAATATTTAAAGTAAACAACATAACTGGAAGTGGTAAACAACTTAATAACAAAATCAAAACATCTATGACAAAGGTATCACTTAGAAAAAAACCTAACCATGAAACTTTTGCATAACAAACATAAAAGACATAGAATAATCTGATTTAGGCATTTATCTAACACCAAGAAGAATATTTAAACAAACAAAATCCTTAATACTGGCCAAAAGTATTGCAAACTTCCATAAGAGTCAGAAGTACATTGTCCATAAAATTGGTTACAGACACTACAAAACTATAGCATTTCAATACAGCTGCAGAACCATACTAAGTTTAGGCTTCCACCAGCTTCTTTGGTGCCGTCCACTTAGTATGTATACAAAAGTCTGGCAAAGCTTCACCCCTACACCCCTCCCTGTACACATGCATACTTTTTTACACACACCCCAACCTGTGTACGTATGCTTGACCACCCAATTATGTATAACGGCATATATTTAATTCACGTATGAACAATCAAGGCTTAATAGTATTTGTTTTTTTAAATAAAACAGATAGTCCACCGCCACTGAATGTCTGTCTGCATCCAAGAAATAACTGTGTAACTTTAAAAAGTTTATCTCATGTCCGCTAAAATTCAAATGCCAACTGAACCCAGTCGAATAGGTTATGCGTACGTGCGTTATCATTAAACCACTCTATATGCAAGTGTATGCATTACTGTTAACCCCAGCTCCCCTCCATGCGTATGTACTAAATGGACAGCCCCTTTCGAAATCTCCAATTTTTTTAACTACCAAAACTTACTTTCACATTTCAGTCATGAATTTTGCCAATATTAGCAGATTCCTGTTACCCCTTATTTGAGCATAAGCCATTAAAACCCCAACATCCTCTGTCCGGGCACTCTGTTGAAGCACTTTCCAAGGTTCTCCTAATGTGATTTCAACTGCATGTACCAGCTATCACTGTTTCATTATGCTATTGGCTCCAGAATTTAAAAAAATTTTAAGTTCATCAGCACTTTACCATAATGAAGATGTCTTATGTTTTCAGAAACTTGTATGGGATGATCTTGGTTATACTGGAAATAAAAGTGTTCAATCTGCTAACACATTTTGCTTATCTCATACAAGTTAAATAAATTTTAATCGGTTATTTTAATTATTGATACACTTCTAAGATATCATCCATAAAGAAGTTATACCGGGATTTTCTGGGTGAAGGGTCATGCAAAAGTGTGCAAGTGACAATGAGACAGATAATCTTTAAATGTCAGTGATGTGTTTGAAATCTATCATTATGCTTTATTATTACTATAATCGGTGACATTTTTGTAGGACATTGATAATGAACATTTTGTGGGTACATAATTTTTAGTCATGTCAAAACTATAAATTTATTTATACTACATACACATACATGCCAATCATTACTCCTTTTTTCACTAAATTACGCCTTACACCTAAACGTATATGGATTACGCTTTTTCGGTATATCCACCTTCCAAAACCAATCAATTGTTTGTTTTCTTGCTTTTATTAACATCCCATTAATCTCACATACCATATTTTAGAAAAGTTGGCTTCTGCATAACTTTTCCATGCTGTTTCATAACAGTATTATGTTCTATTTATAGCAACTATCCTATTAGCCAGAAACATGCTCTACTTTCAAACTTTTGACCTCGTATTCTATACATAGCAGCTTCATGGCTTAGTTTACGAGACAATAGACTGGTTTTCTAATTTTTAAACTTTGCTCACAGATTCTGTTTTTCTAATTTATATTTAGTAGAAAACCAGTCTATATGTATTTGGTGCTAAAGTGTAATTTATTTTAGTCGATGCGTGTATGAGAGCAAAAATATCTCCTTTCAGATAATTTCACAGATGGATTAGAAAAAGGCCAAAAGTAAATGAAACAACAAATAACAGAATCCTACAAAGATGAGGACACAAGGGCAGCATCACGTGACATCTATTGCAGGCCATGTGGAAATAATTTTACTATTTGGCGCTAAAAGTCTTCAGATGTATTCTAGTCGATGTTTGTGTTAGAGCACATATATTTTTTCTAAAAAATTCACAGCTGGATCAGAAAAAGACAAAAAAAAAACAAATCCTTCAAAGATGAATATATGAATGTCTCGTTTTACGAACTCCAATACTAAAGGATATTCTTATCTGCAGCAGAACTAAAGTGCGGACATGAATGTTATAAACACAGAGGTGTTATTTACCAAGTTCTTAATGGTGCAGAAGCCAGAGAATTCATAGAACACAATTCTACTGTAGCTGTGAACGAGTTTTATGATAATTTTTTGAGATTATTATGCTATAGCCTGTGATTACATGCTCCAGAAATTCCCCTATGGAGATGAAGTGCTTTTAAAGCTTCGGTTGCTGATGTAAATGAGAGACAGTCAAAAAGCGTCGAAAGTGTTAGATTCTTTTTCAAGACATATTACTTTCTAATACACTCATCTGCCTTGGATCATTTGGAAGGAGAATTCCTGAAATATAAAGTTTCGATTCTACCTGACAATATACTTAATGCAGAGAGTTGATGTGCAGTGGCACCTTATTTCCCAGCTAAAAGACACAATCACTTGAAGATATAAATTTCCTCTTCTTTGTCAGGCTATGAAATGAATATTGGTTCTTTACCATTCTAATGCTTACAGTGAGATATTGTTCAGTATTGTTAACAAGCATAAAAGTGAATAAACTCAGTAACCCATTACTTTATGCTCTACTGGTGTGCAAAACATTAATGTTCTCAGCTGGTACAGTGTTTTAAAATGCAACTTGAAAATCTCTTGCTTTCTAAAACTAAAAGTGCTACATATGAAAACTTGAAGCAGTAAAGGATGTCAAAAGACTAGAGGGGCAAATAAATCATTGGTTATTGAAATTGTAGCATGTTATATGTGGATTACTCTTTTTCTGCTTCTATTTCTCTTTTTGTCCACTTGGATTACACTTTTTCCTCGTCAGAGGTTGGTATGTATTCATACATCCTAAAACATGGATTTAAAATTATTATTATAAAATAATTTGATATACCAGCAAGTCTTGTTTCCTTTTCATGAAATATTTATACATCTTGAAGTATATCATTGATACAGCCTACATACTATACATATTTTCTATATATATATATAGTTTTTATTTTTCTGCCTTAGTTACAGGAACCTATAAGGAACACAGCAAAATATATAAGTATCATAAATATGAAACCACTTAATTCCTTACTTACTGTAAGTTTTTATCTTTCAGATCCAGTGATGAATGTCAGTCTTATGATGGAGAAGAACTGTGTTATTCTCCACGGAAAGCCATTTACAGTAGCTACTACATACAGCAGATTTACACAGAGAATGTGACCTCTACCAAGTCTTGGAGCACAAGCATAATTCCTCAGTCCTGAACAGCATTAACTTTTTACGGCTCACTAATTATTAGTACTAGACATATCTGTATTAGCTAATTCATTGTACATTAATATAAAAAATATTGCATTTCTGATCACACTTGCTGATGCTTCCGTGCTTTTCCTATTAATAAAGCAAAACAGTGTGATCCTGCTGTAACAATGTAGTCTGGCTCCATAGAACCCAGTTGTGTTATAAATCAAACCCTGTTTTAACCAACCAATTTAGTTACCTAAAATATGGTGGGCTGGAGGGGTTATACAAACGTTTGCAAAAAGGGGCACTTTTGATTATATGTAGACTATATGGCTTCAAAAGTATGGACATTTAGTTTGCGTTTCGTGCCAATCTTTTTAGCCATTGTAAGCATAAGTTTTCAAGAAGAATAAAAAGGAAATAGCATTTGTTTGGTCAGTTGTAGCAGTTTCTTATGTTTCATATGTTCAAAAGTTTGTTGACGGTAGCAAATCTCGTTATCATAGATAGACCAACAATTGGATCTCTCTCTTCTTGGGTTGTTTCCCGTTATATTTCTGTTGCCGAAGTAATGCTGCCTTTCATCATACATTTTTTCTTTAAGATGGCCATCATAAAATTAATACACAGGTGTTCCGTTCTGTTGTCAGTGGTTATTACAGAAAATACAAGTGTTCTTTAATTTTACAATCCACTTACAGAGTTCAGTGAAAATAAAAATATTAATTACTAGCGAGCGGCCAATAAACCAACACTGTTTCTTCCAAAACATCCATTATGAGCTAGTTCCTTGTGAGGATGATATCCACTACCAAAAATGATTTAAGAAAAAAAAAGTAATGAGATCTCCCGGAACATACAGTACTCAGGCCAGATATCAAGATAAGCAGATTATGATATAACATGCAAAGTGGCCAGTATTATTGGTGGAGGAAGAACCAGGGCTAACCCCATGAAAAACCACTGACCCACGAGAAGTTAATGGCAAGCTTTCTCACATACCCACATTGGTCGAATCCTAGACTCGAACAAACGCAGACAGAGGTGAGATGGCAGTGATCCATAACGGAGAACACTTTAGACCACTCGGACACTCAGGGCCCCTATGAGAAGAGTACATGTATATTTCATTTCAGAAGCCATTTCATATCCAAATTTGTGTTACATCAAAGCAAGCTATAGCAGGGTCACACTGTTTATTTGATATGGCAACATCTGTACAAGACATTGTGGAAATGTTCAACAATTTATTCATAAATATCTCCAATAACTATATTCAGAACCCGACTAGCATAAAAAAATTGAACTTGATGCTCTTCTGTTATTCATAGTAGCTAAAATTCCTGGTGATAATTAATTTTCAGTAGCCAATGTTAGTGAAGCTGATGTTCTGATATTGTAATTAAGCTAAATATTAATAAATCCTCTGGATTGGATGGTATTGGTCCACGAATTCTTAAAATGGCTGCACAAGTAACAAAGCCACTAATGCATATCATACATTTAATTATAATGATTGGTAATTTTCCAGAAACACTGAAATGTGCAAAGGTTACACATGTTTAAGAATGAGAAAATAAGGATCCAGGAAATTACTGACCAATATAAATTCTATCAGTATTGTAAAAACTATTTTAAAAAAATTTAGCCATTCAGGTCTATACATTTTTTTGAAACATACTCTCTATTTCATAAAATGCAATCAGGATTTAGAAAATACCAATCGTGCCAAACAGAACTTAACCAAATTAATTGATCTTTGGCTGAAGGAAATGGATAAAAATGGATAATGGACATATGGCTGGGATTGTTTTCCTTGACTTCAAGAAAGCCTTTGATCTTATTGATCATGAAATTTTGATGCAAAAAATTGAACTGTAACAGGTTCAACAATCCTTCTTTCAACTGGCTTAGATCATACCTAAACCAAAGGTCTCAACTAGTAAGCATTGTCAATATTAGCTCTCAAACTCACACTAGGCATTCAAGGGGGCCCTCAAGGATCAGTTTTTGGGCACTCTTCTCTTCCTTATCTATATCAATGATCTACCATTAAATAATGAACCACAATTACAGATTTGTTTGCAGATGATGCAACCTTGTATATGTCTAGTTATGATAATGAAGTTAACCAAACAAGATTAAACTCGGGCCTTATTTGACACCATAACTAGCCACAACAAAATAGGATGGTAGTTAATGAAGATAAAACAAACTGTGTAATTTTGGGGAGATCACTTAAGCTACACATGTAAGGGAACTCAAATCTATCTCTTGCAAGAAATAATCAGCCATTAGAAAATGTCAAACAGGAAGGGCTTGTAGTGTGTCCGTAGATAATAATTTATAATAGAATGACCATATTGATACGTTTTGTAAAACACTGTCATCCAAAATTGCCCTTCTTGGCAGAATCAAGAAATGTTTACCTACGGAAACTCGCAATTTATACTACAAGTCATATATTCTTCCAAAAATTGATTATTGTTATAATGTATGGGAAAATTGTGCTAAATCTGAGCTTGACATGATTTATAAACTTCAGAAACGAGCAGCACATGTAATTTTAGATGCATCTGTTGATCATCCTTCAAAAGCATTATTTGCATAACTAAAATGTTTACCAATATATGACAGGATAGATTTTCACAAGGCAGTTCTTTTATATAAATGTCTACATGGAACTGCATCAGAGTATCTTCAGGATTTATTCAGGCCGTTTTCTACACAATACCAATATTCTGGTTCAGTTATGTGGAACAAGGTTCCACTACATGTAAAATCTGCTGAAAATATTAGACTATTTAAGAAAAGATATGAGCATGTATGTGCTTCTAATAGCTAATCGAATTTAGTATTTTAATACTAAACATCTTAAAATAAACAGCAATTATTGCTATCTTCATATAATGTGCATTGTGATGCTCTCCATAAGAGGGCCTCAAGCAACATTAGTCTTCGGTGATAGATAATTTTATAAAAACAAGGAGCTAAGTTATCTGGGCAACTAAAAAAAAGTTAATTTAATAATAAGTAAAAAATAAAATAAAATCTGTGATTTGCAAAACAAAAAATGCATTTTCTCCTATCTGCATAAAAGTAAAATAATCATTTTCACATAATTAACTAAGTGCTTATTTTCAAAAGATTAATATCCCTAAAAACATAAATTATGGACAATTCAGCAGTTCATAATTAATAATAATTATTCAGATAGTTACTGGGTTCATTAGCCGAGTAAAAATGTTGGACTTATTAGAATCGATTTTAGTTGTATAGTTTAGAAATATAAAAGATCTCGTTGAAATATTTTTGCATTAAATAAAGTTTTGGAATATTATTATGGTAATATCATATCTCTGTTTTATGCAACTGTAAATTTTCTTCGTCTCTTTGGTTGCTTTTCTGCGTTAATAAGTTTTTCAAAGATGTGGTCCTAGACCAGGAATTTTATAAGTCACATAATTAAAAAAAGTTTTCTTTGTTACTGGTGCTCTCCTATATTTTTCAGTTAAAAGAGACAAATTATTATTATCTTTGTTGTGCCGAATATACTTCTCATTTAAATTGGGTTTAATTTGATATTAATCTCTTTATGGAGAGAGAGAAAGAGAGAGAGAGAGAGAGAGAGAGAGAGAGAGAGAGAGAGAGAGAGAGAGAGATGTTTCTTGTGTGTGCAGTGATATATGTCATAATTGCTATAAGTGAAATGATCTATTTTCCTTTTATTCAGACATCCTATTCTATACATTAAATATTATCTTTGTTGTGCCGAATATACTTCTCATTTAATTTTTTTTTAATTTGATATTAATCCCTTTATGGAGAGAGAGAGAGAGAGAGAGATGTTTCTTGTGTGTGCAGAGATATATGTCATAATTGCTATAAGTGAAATGATCTAATTTCCTTTTATTCAGACATCCTATTCTATATATTAAATATTACTTCGAAGGAAAATAAGGAGAGAATTATCATGGGATAAATAAAGTTGTATTGTTCTTGTACAAGGGTACCTGTTGACACATTGATGTAATAGTACATTATTTTTGTTACTTTCTGCAACTTAACTTGGCAAATAACAGTTTAGTATATTCCTTGATAAAAAAATTATGTCCATGCAGATTAAAACTAATGGGCTATGTTCCTTGTGAGTATATATGTTTTTCACATATCAACAGTATTTATCATAAAATCAATTTATCGACTTTTGCTCTCTATACAATAATGCAGTGAAAGTTATATTAATAGGGTGCTTGCAAATGAATGTTTGATGAATCAAACTTGACCAAACATTTTGACTCAATCAGGTAGAAACTAGAATTTAATTTTTACCAATGAAATTCCCTTCTACAACTTTTTTCAAAGCCACCTATGACAGGCTGTATATCCTTCAGGTTGACAACAGTGATTTATATGAATTCAGAGTTGTACTGTGTTCATAAATTGCTACCATTTCATTCATGCTTTATTAATGTTTTAACTATAATGTATCCTATTTAAAGTAGGTAAGAGGCTGTTCATGAAACATGTACTCACAGATAATACGAGACTCTCGCCATGACCACTTTTCCACGTCAGGCTTGCCAGACCATATTTGGATATTTTACGCTATGTTATTATCAATCAAGGGGGGCCCTTAGTGGGCAAGTGGTCTAAGTGCTCAGCATTCTTGATCACTGCCATCTCGCCTAGGTCTGTGTAGCTAATCATGGGACGGTGGTTCTTCCCTGGATTTTCCAGGGTTCTTCCTCCAACAGTTATACTAGCTGCCATGTATAACCTATTTTGTGCTTTAAAATGGCGTTAAACCCTAGAACAACAGCAACAAACTTATCAAGTGACTCAAACCACGCCTAATTTTAACTACGATTTGTTTACGTTTCCAAATAAGGCCACATTGTCCTTATATGGCAAACAAACAAATGAGGCTGAGAACGGAAGAAATGTTTTTTTTTAACTAATGACAGACGATCTAAACAAAAATAACTGATAAAAAAAGTTAAATGAGATTTTACACCTATTTCCACCATTTTTTTCTCTTGATATATCAGGTATTAAATAAGAGAACTACTCAATGTATTGGATTATATATAAGGAATATGTTCAAATTGTTGACATTAGGCTAAAAGAACACCAGTTGTGAATCACACCCAGCTTGCTCCATTGACACGTATATGCTCATGTTAGTAACCTGTCCACTTGGTAAGAGTAAGGTTACTAATATTAGTACTACATTTATATTGTGATTTATAAACACCATTAAGTTCAATAAAACCATAACACAATTTATGTACTAAGAGATTGCATTTTTGCTGCTAGCGCTTTGCATTATGATTAAGGCTTTTTTATCACATGTTAACAGGTCTTGTAATATTTATTAAAAGGAGAGAAATGAAACATATGTAATATTTATGTCCATCTTAGTTATATTTTAACTCTTTTTCATTGTTAAATTCCATAATCTGTTTTTTTTTAGATATTGTTATTGTTACTGTTTTTCTGTAAAAAAACAAATATTGAATAAAACATTTATCTTCGTCAAATATTTCTTTAGTACTTGAATATACAGAGGCCAATGTCAATATAATGCGACTAGGTGGGATATCATGTTACATGTCTGCATCACAATTTCCCAGACACACATAAAAACAGCCTCTGGTGGTAGAATTGTTTAAGACATTGTCATATGCACCCTGGGTTTCATAAATCTCATTAATAATGCCAGTACATAAAGCCCATGAGGGTGTTTGATAAATGGTATTAACAATATAAAGCTTAGGTGGACTTAAATAAGTCATATATCAGCAGAGGATGATATGTATCATTATATTAAGGCACACACATTTATATAAAAATGCAAGCCCTTGGTTAATCTAGTTGCAAAAAATGAGCAAACATTTTGTTTCCTCCCTCCTGCTATTTGATACAGAATTTACTGTATGCATGTTTAAAGTTATCTTTTGTCATGTCAGAAATTACATCATCATTAGTAAGCAAACAAAAGTTTTCATGCATTATTCAATCCACTAGATGGTCTGCTGGATCACAAAGTTCATACTTCACTCCATAATTCATTACCCTAGGCAGAAACCTAAGTAACTCTGTCATTATATTCAAATGCTATGGTCGACCTGAGGAGTGACCTCCTGAAGAGCCAAACTTGCCATAAGATCGACACCTTCTCGAACTATGATGACTTTTGCGAGAGATGAGGATGGTCAAAAAGCAGCTGAACTTGCAGAATGACGCTGGGCCAATTCAAATTTTTAAATAAATATACATTATATCTCAAGCCCATTGTAGACCAGACAGAGTTAAACTGAGTAGTAATATGAATAGCAGCAGCCTGTACAACTATCAACGGTACCGAGGAAACGGCAATCTAGGTAACAACAACCGATGGTTCGGCTACGGTAGATGAGAGCATAGTTTAAAAAGAGTAAACGCGTCTTCATATGGACATAGGGTGGCAGGTAACCACCCTAAAGTCCGTAATAGGGGCCTTCCATTTAGTAAGTACGCATGGAGGGGGAGGATGTTGAACCAAAATGCATAAGCTTGCGTGTTGGGGGGCTAGGGAGTCTACAGATAACGTACGTACGCCTAGAAAACGGTGTGTGTGGTGAAACCTCAATAATAATTTGTTTAATATGTAACCTGTCTTTGGTATGCCTGGGAGCGAACCCACGACCTCCCGCATCCGAGGCTGACGCTCTAACCACAAAGCCACCGAAACGGTCTCGATGCATAAATGTGGTGGTGATGGTGTTCTGGGGGAGAATCGCGTGTTATAATCAGCGGGTGATGACCTACGTGTTCAGTCACAACATTACCACTACGGAAGTAACAGCAACCCGCATTTGTTTGGTTTTCATTTGGTTTTGGTTTATTTGAAACAGAAAGCTGAATTTTTTTAAACAGTTTTTATTAGGTTGCTTTTAAATTTTGATATAATGTTTTAATTTATGTGATTTGGATGTGATGTGATTTGGAATTTTAACATAGCTTTAACACTTTTGCAGTAATATCGCTACGATGTCTGCAATGTAACAGTTTATAGTGATGTCTAGCACTGGGGCATCATGCCGCAGACATTTAGCATGATGTCCCACCCAGTCACATTATCCTGACACCGGGCCGACCAGTCCTAACACTAACCTCTTAATGCAGAGGCAGCTGTTAGTACCGTTTTTGTAAGTCTTTAGTATGGCAGTCAAAGGGACCGCACCAGTGGCCAGGTTGTTATTGCTTCCTTCGAGGATGAGGTTGGTCGCCGGTTCGAACCCACGCCGAGCCATACCAAAGATTAATAAAACTGGTACACACAGTTGCCTCGCTATTTGCTCAGCGTTAAGAGGTTAGTGGTAGAACCTGTCGGCCTGGTGTCATGATAATGTGACTGGGTGGGACATCATGCTACATGTCTCCGGTATGATGCCCCCAATGCTTAAACATTGTTAAAGCTACGTTAAAAATCCAGTTCACACACGCCAAAAAGGAGTATATTTATTTGGCAATGTTATACGATTCGCTCACTATAAATGAACGATGGGCCTTCATGTGGGAATTTTAGAAGTGACTGACCAAAATTGAAATTTCTGAATTTATAACAAGGTTTATATGTGCCTATGTCTAACAATATCGGGTGGGCTTAAGTAGCCGGAAATTTTATTTGCAATAAATTTATAATTTATTAATCTCTGCGCAATTTTTCGGGTATATACTGTGATGCCTGCATACAAGTTAGTTCTGTTATTTCCATCACAATGAATCGCAGGAGGCTGAATGTTGTGGGTACCAAGAACTTTATCAGTACAAATTATGTTTTCGTTATGTTTGGTTTACCATTTAAAAACTTCATTACCGTGAATTTTCTAGTAAATTCTTTACCGGTTACTGAAATTGATTTTCTATGTAGAAGTTTAGTTGTTGGCTTGAACTTCAAACCCATGTTTAGGAATGCATGTTCTGTTTATGTCTATCTCGGAGAGCTTATGTTCATATTCGCTCTCCCTACCTGTCCTATTAGGGTTTTAGAAGTTTAGTTGTTGGCTTGAACTTCAAACCCATGTTTAGGAATGCATGTTCTGTTTATGTCTATCTCGGAGAGCTTATGTTCATATTCGCTCTCCCTACCTGTCCTATTAGGGTTTTGTTGGCATTTTCCCGGCCAACAAAAATCCCCATATTTATCACACTAGTTTTCCAACCAACGGAATGTTGGTCTGAAATGACATGCGATTTGATTGCTGTTTTCACTACAGTATTTGTATCTTAAGAGCCCTATAGCTTTGTTAATGACAAAAAATCAAACGGTTTAGGAGTAAAATGCAGTTGTGTACTTTATTGTTAGGTTTAGAGTTAGGATTAGGGTTAGGGGACCCTAATACGCTCTGGCCTAGGGAGAATTACTTTCGCTGCTTAACTTACTTCTGACAATGAAGTCACTTAAATTTTAATTTCTGCAATAAGCGGTAATGAGTTTATGAGAAAATATGACTGGGAATATCTGCTGAAGGTTATTGTTTAGGGTTAGGGTTAGGTTTAGAGTTAGGATTAGGGTTAGGGGACCCTAATAAGCTCTGGCCTAGGGAGAATTACTTTCGCTCTTTAACTTACTTCTGACAATGAAGTCACTTAAATTTTTATTTCTGCAATAAGCGGTAATGAATTTATGAGAAAATATGGCTCGGAATATCTGCTGAATTTCGATATACCCTTGTTTAATTAGTTGGGCAACTTGTGTTGCTTTTGTGTTATATGTAATGACAAACGGGATTATTTTTTCAAACTCTTCATGTAAATTTAGGCCCCATGTCATTAATGATTTAAGTTTTTGTATCCAATACTGTTCTCTTTTCGTTAGTTTGTCTTTATCCGCTACATATTCAATTGGTGTGATACAACAATCGTTAATCGAATGGTCTGAGGTATTAAAATGGTTAGGAACGGTTTTATTTGCCTTTTGTCTGATATCAAATCTGTGTCTAGTGAATCTATCTCTTAATGTAAGACTGGTCTGTCCCACATATTGTATGACACATTTCTTACATGTGATGAGGTATATGACGTTTTTAGAATCGCATGAAAGATTTTGCTTAATATAAAAAGTTTGATTAGTCTGCTGACTTTTGAAAATGTGTGTTTCCTTTAGAAATGGGCAAGTGCTGCAACGACTGCTATTACATGGTTTTGCTTTAGCTACTCCGTGTAGTTTGGTATCAAAATTTTCTATTGCATTGTTCTTAATTTGTCTGAGAAAGCGCTTGGAATACCCTCGTGTGTTTGTAGCCCTCTGAAAATCTACCTTCCTAGAACAAATTCTGTCAAATCTAATAATTTCTGATTTTAGGATCCCCTTAAAGGTGTGCTTAGGGTGAAAAGAAGATTTATGAAGTAACTAATGTGTGTCCGTGGACTTAAAGAATACCTTTGTATCTAAAATACCGGTATTTCCAAACATGGGTCCTTTAAAAACGGTTGTATCCAGAAAATCGACAGAAGTGTCGCTGACGATAGCTTTAAGTTTTACGGAAGGATGGAAATTATTTAAAGTTTGGATAAATTGATCAAACTTGTCCTTGGAATAAGTACAAATAAGAAAAATATCATCCAGAAACCTTAAATATACTACGGGAAGAAGTTGACAACTATTGAATGCGGCTTTTTCCCACTCTGCCATAAAAATATTTGCATAACTTGGGACGAATTTCTTTCCCATACCTGTTCCGGAAATTTGTTGAAACCAATTGCCATTAAATTCAAAATCATTGTTTTCTAAACACAGTTTCAATAGTTCCAAAATTTATAAATCTGGTCTACTTGGGTTTTGATTCGCCTTGAAATTGTTAAACACCGCCTTCAAGCCATCCTTAATATCAATATTTGTGTACATACTTTCAACAGCCAAAGTGGCAAGAAAGCTGTTTGAAGGTATTTTGATATCCCTAATTTTTTCTAAAAATATTACTGTTTTCTGTGAATTAACACACAGACACACACACACACACATATATAAAGAGAGAGAGAGAGAGAGAGAGAGAGAGAGAGAGAGAGAGAGAGAGAGAGAGAGAGAGAGAGAGAGAGAGAGAAAGAAAGAGAGAGTTGTTGTTTTCATTGTTATCGGGTTTAACGCCATTTTTCAGCACAATATAGGCTATACATGGCGGCCAGTATTAATGGTGGAGTAAAAAGCCGGGATATCCCCGTAAAGATCCAGGACACAGCACACAGTCTCTCAGAATACAATGAGAGAGAGAGAGAGAGAGAGAGAGAGAGAGAGAGAGAGAGAGAGAGAGAGAGAGAGAGAGAGAGAGAGAGAGCAAATGACAGCGAACAAAAGAGCGAGTAAGAGAGAGAAAAGATGAAATGTTATTTTGGAAATAAAATTTATTTGTTGACAGCCAGAATAATAATACAAAAGTATTTTGAAGAAGAAAGAACAATTCAATTACAACTGATACAGCAATATAAAATTTTATATGAAAATCTTGAAATAACATTATTTAAAAAGTTATAATAAATGAAGATGTCTGAAGCGTTTCACTAAAACCCATTAAATATATGACAACTGATGATATAAAACATAAACATCAGTTGGTCATTATCCTAAGGGGTAATAGCGCCAGTCAATTTCAGCAGGAGATATCACATCATAATGAAGAAAAATTAAGACCCATGTATTGAATGGAATGAAATATATAAAAGTATTGAGTTAACAATTGGAGTGAGGAAAAAAACAAGAAAAAAAAAATATTTAAAAGTAGTACATTAAAGATCGGACAATAAATATTATTAATCTTGTTCATAAAACTGTATTTGAAAAATTAATGTGTTGTAACTATTACATATATCAAAACCATACTAATAATAATATTCAAAAGTCAAAACTTAGACCATTATTCTACTCTTGAATATTAACATACAAAGTTGTGCAATATTGAAGGAATGAAGACTATTCGCAGCATAGATCATGACTATCAAAATATGTGAAGATTTATTTAAAGTAAGACAAAGATCTGACAGTAACCTTAATATTAGTGTATAAAAAAAAAGTAAAATAATTTAAAAAAGCAGGAGGAAAATATTTAAAACATTATTTACATATAAGTTCATATCAAATTCATAGAAGCAAAATTAAGACCTATGTTTTACATGTAACATAATTTATAAAAATATAGTATTGGGTTAATGGAAGAATTGCTAACTATATACCGTAATGAAAACATGAGAAGTAAATCTAATACTGTGCCGTCTACCAGCAGTTTAAGGAGCTGAGCAGTGAAAACCACTAACATGTTATTAACATGTCGTTCTGTCCGGCAGGTGTTAATTTGCAGGCACTCTAGCATTAGAATTGGAGTGAGGAAAAAAAAAAGAAAAAAAAAATTTAAAAGTAGTACATTAAAGATCGGACAATAAATATTAATCTTGTTCATAAAACTGTATTTGAAAATATAATGTGTTGTAACTATTACATATATCAAAACCATACTAATAATAATATTCAAAAGTCAAAACTTAGACCATTATTCTACTCTTGAATATTAACATACAAAGTTGTGCAATATTGAAGGAATGAAGACTATTCGCAGTATAGATCATGACTATCAAAATATGTGAAGATTTATTTAAAGTAAGACAAAGATCTGACAGTAACCTTAACATTAGTGTATAAAATGAAAGTAAAATAATTTAAAAAAGCAGGAGGAAAATATTTAAAACATTATTTACATATAAGTTCATATCAAATTCATAGAAGCAAAATTAAGACCTATGTTTTAACATAATTTATAAAAAAAATAGTATTGGGTTAATGGAAGAATTGCTAACTATATACCGTAATGAAAACATGAGAAGCAAATCTAATACTGTGCCGTCTACCAGCAGTTTAAGGAGCTGAGCAGTGAAAACCACTAACATGTTATTAACATGTCGTTCTGTCCGGCAGGTGTGAATTTGCAGGCATTCTAGCATTATAATTAGAGTGAGGAAAAAAAAAAGAAAAAAAAAATTTAAAAGTAGTACATTAAAGATCGGACAATAAATTTTAATCTTGTTCATAAAACTGTATTTGAAAATATAATGTGTTGTAACTATTACATATATAAAAACCATACTAATAATAATATTCAAAAGTCAAAACTTAGACCATTATTCTACTCTTGAATATTAATATAAAAAGTTGTTTAATATTGAAGGAATGAAGAATATTCGCATTATAGATCATGACTATCAAAATATGTGAAGATTTGTTTAAAGTAAGACAAAGATCTGACAGTAACCTTAACATTAGTGTATAAAAAGAAAGAAAAATAATTGAAAACAGCAGGAGGAGAATATTTAAAACATTATTTACATATAAGTTCGTATCAAATTCATAGAAGCAAAATTAAGACCTATGTATTACATGTAACATAATTTATTAAAAAATAGTATTGTGTTAATGGAAGAATTGCTAACTATATACCATTATGAAAACATGAAAAGTAAATCTAATACTGTGCCGTCTACCAGAAGATTAAGGAGCTGAGCAGTGAAAACCACTAACATGATATTAACATTGTTCTGCCCGGCAGGAGTTGATTTGCAGGCACTCTAGCATTAGCATTAGAGTACACACAAAAAAAAATACAAACAAAGTACATCAAAGATCGGACGATAGTTATGGCTCGCTGGTAAGTGGTATGTTGATAAATATACATTTTCTTTTTGACCGTTGACCTTCAGGAAAATACCTGAAGACAAGAAACTGCTTGTAATTAGACCACTCTGGGCCCCTGTATTAAATGTAATGTAATTTATAAAAAAGGTATGGGGTTAATGGAAGAATTGCTAAATATATAATATTATGAAAACATTAGAAATAAAGCTAATAATGTCTCGTGTCTTCTACCTTCAGTTTAAGTCGCTGAGCAGTGCAAACCACTAACATGTTATTAACATGTAATTCTATCCAGCAGTAGTTAACTTGCAAATGTAATATATGTATATAAAAGTATGAGGGCAATGAAAAAATTAATGAATCTAAATCATTATGAACGGAAAAAAGGCAAATACTGTGCCATTTACCTGCAGTTTAAGAGCTGAGCAGTGAAAAATACTAAAATGTTAGTAGTATCTGAATAAGAAAGGCTAGCAAAATTTATGAAATATAGAAAAAGATCTCCGGCTCTCTATGAATTTTTCTGTTGACTGATACACACAACATTTGTGCCAGTTAACATTTTTGAAATTAACCACAAAATAAAAGTGTATAATTTTTAATACATTAGTAAAATGAACAATAATTCTTTAAAGTATGACTGGAGAAACATAAGGAGTGTAAAATAATTTTATCAGAGTTTGTTAGTTACAATCCAAATGTTTAAAGTGTAACAGACCAAAAGATATTAGTGACAGTGGTCGGGTAATGATGAAGTGAATCGCTAATGTTGATTGATAAATGTAGAATTTTTTGTTTAATGGAGCAAATAAAAATGTCTAAGTGGGTGATAATATATGGATACATTTATTTATAGCAGCATCCTCAAATTGTTGAAGCTGCTTATTCTTCGAATCCATGAAATGGCACTCTATCAACTGACTGATGATGTCATGCTCTATGTAAATGGCTTTATGGCACTTTTCCAAATTGGTTGTAAACACATTTTTAGCAATGCTAACTTCTGATAAATCTGACTTTCTTTTCCTGGATAAAGTTTTATTGTTAATATCTCTAGGATGTAATGTGGCTTCCTGCTGTAAAGAATTTGACACTGGACTTTTAACTTCTATACTGTCATCTGTTGTCCACTTTTCTCCTAGAAGCTGCCTCTTGCAAATAAATTCTGCAGTTTGCTTTTCAAATTCACGAGCATTGGAACTGTTTAGCATTGATAAGTAGTGGCTGTGATCTTCAATAGTGTATGGGTATTTTGGTGGCATTCTGAAATCTTCATCCAGTAAAAGGAGATGCAGCTTACTTCGCTGTTGACAGAAAAAATAAAGTTAACTGTTAATAAAACATCTTGAATATCACTATAAATACTATTTTATAAAGATCTTTGTTATCATAAAAATTTTATCAAATGAGCTTAATTATTAGGAGACTATGCAAATTGTTATATATGAGAGACATTACACACAGACTGAAAGTTAAATGAGAAAAAAGAGTGAGCTGATTACCTAAAAAAATAAAAAAAAATCAAGGTACGCATTAGTAGTAATGTATTACATTATAATTAAACTATTCCTTGAGTGGAATATTGTCTTAATCAGTTCCAATATAACTATCAGTGAACCAAAAACATGCATTTTTTAATTTCAAAGCGCATTTCTAATGACAATCATTGTAATATCTCACCAATGGCACTGGACATAAATGCAGATCACTAGTTATTTTTGATAACTGTCCAAGAGGTAAAGCTTGTTCCCATTCTTCAATGGAATTAAAAGAAAACTGTTCCTGCAAATGTGATAAAATGTTTTTTAAATGTTTAAAATAAGTAATTTTTTTTCATTAGAACAAAACCTTAAATGTCATGTATATTCCAGGGAACAGTACATAAAGAAGCTGAAAACAAAATATATTCTGAACATTCAAATGTTGTCAAAGAATTAACTCATATGATAATCAAGATGGCATTAAAAACATGACAGTGAATAAAGAACTGGGCTCTCCTTCACCAACAGTCAGATTTTCACAAGTTAAAGATGAAGAAATTCATAGTACGTAACCAAAACATGGTGAGGTCATCAGAAATAATTGTCTTTTATATATGACTAATGCTGTAGCTGGTTTTGAAAGAAAGTTCGTCTTCCAGTTTCACCTGCCACTGCTGAAATACATTTCTTCAGTAATGTTACTATGAAGAAGATTATTTTAATATGTTACACAGTATATGGAATATTTAAGCCAAATACGTAAAATTGTAATAATGAAGCAGTTAATATTGTCATTACAAAGTTACTATAATTATGATTAAGGTCTTCATAAGGACCAAACTAGTGTTACTGGCCACATCAGATTTTTCTAGGCCAAATAATTTTCATAGCCCAACATATTTAATTTTGTCAGTGATGTAACCAATTTGTGAGGACTGTAGCATGTGATTGACATTTTCAAAAGTTTCAGTGTACTATTATTATGTTTTAAGGACTATATTATTCATGAATGAATGAAAAAAGAAATATATGACAATAACTGAGTCACACTCTACAATGTAGACAAAAAATGCAAAATCTGTTAGATTACATACCAAATAAACGTGTTTTAATACATGTGTTTCCAACTCATTTCGATCGTAACTGGTAAAAGCACAGTCTTTCCATTGACATAACATGCCAGGATGAATATGGCCTATTACATGCTGTCCTAAAAGCTGCTCTGTTTGGAATGTTTCTGTGCAAGATTCCCAGGAACATTCGATCTAGAGAGAGATTAGTAGAATAGGGCATGATATGGGGAACTAAAATACTGTAAGTATGAGAACTAATTCACGTGTTAAACAAAACTGAACCTGTTTGAAAGTATTTTCCTACCTTTTAAAAGTATAAAAAAGAGAAAAAGATGACCAGGAAAACAAACATGTTTAAAATGCTAATCTTGTATATTAGGGAAATACTGGCAGTTAAATTTGGTTTATTATGATCACTCACACTGCATAGAAACTTTAACAATTCAGACTGTACACACTACTGCTAGTTATATTTGCTGATCAGGAAATACCTAGAACTTATTTCTCATTGATACATATTCTGTTTTAGTGCTATACATATCAATTCCTCGTATGATAATTTTTAATATATATATTGTGAACAGAAGAGAGAAAAAAAATAAAATGTATGTATCTAAAAGGTATGTTGTTGTTGTTGTTGTGGGGTTTTAACACCATTTTTTAGCACACAATAGGCTATACATGGCAGCCTGTATTAATTGGTTGAGGGAGAACCAGGGAAAATCCCAGGAAAAACAACCAACCCATAAGAAGCTCCTGGCAAGCTTTCTCTTAAAGGTATAGATGACAATATAAAAATAATTACCACTGGAGGTCCAGGATTTTCTTCAACATCACCAGAAAGGATCAGTTTCATTTTTGCAAAGTTCTTCCAACAAAATGCAGCAATTTTCTTTACAAATGACAAACAGTTTGACAGCACTGTTTGATCTCTTTTGTCTCTTTGTTCACATTTCATGCCTATATATTGATAAAGAAGATAAATTTAATAATAAATGAACGAAACATCCATCAACAATATTGACAACTGTATTCAAGGTGATGTTAAATGTGGCATGGCATCACTTTGTTGACAGGAATTTTGGATGAGTAGGCAAGGTATGTGCTTAAACAATGGCGAGAAACAGCATAAGAAAGATCTGATAATTTGCTTAATGATATTACTAAAGGCATCAGCTTCTTCAGCCAGAGTAAATATTATATCGTAATATCCTGGTTTTCTTTCTGATAAAATATTACTATCACAGATGATATATGGCATTAAATCCACAAAGCTGAGTATCGTGTCTGAAAGGAAATTAATCATGCCTTATTGACAAATAAATGTTGAATCATTCATTGTGAAAGACACAAAATAATGTTCAAATTTAATAAAGGGAAAACGATTAAGTCACATTAAAGTTCAACTTTACACATTCTATACCTCAGTCTTAATAAAACGGCACATTAGGATTGCAATATATATATATATATATATATATATATATATATATATATATATATATATATATATATATATATATATATATATATATATAGACACACACAGAAAGTAAGAGAGATGAAAACAGTAAACAGACCAGATACATAACTGTAATACTGAAATGTATATTTACCAAATAACTGCATTTCAGGAACATCCAATGCAATAAAATCAATATCAGTTATGGAACTTATGGGACTGGATGTAGATGCTTTACAAGTATATATCTCATCCTGTAAAAGGGTAAATTAATTATAAAACCAATGATTGAGGGTTGTTGAGCATTTCATAAATAGGACACTAGAAGTATTAAATAGCTATACATATACAGATATCAACAAAGATAAAAATTGTACCCTGATTCTGTTTGAAGATAAATTTTAATTTATGCATGAATTATTATCATCAAAAGAAAAATTGATATCTTTTCAAGATATTATTATAGGAACATTCAAATATAACAGGACTTATTAAGGTTTTAGAAATAATTTTATTTAAATCAACTTTATGTGTCATGTTGCAGTAACTATGTGTGTGTGTGTGTGTGTGTGTGTGTGTGTGTGTTTGTGTGTGTGTGTGCACACACAAATACCCAATCATGAATCATATTCATTAATTAAAAAATGTACATCATGAATTAGTTATGTAAGTATTTCTTGAACAAACTAAACAGACGAAGTAGTATAAGTTGTCCTCATTCAAAAGAAGTGATGGCTGCCTTAACACAAGAAGCCAAAATATAATTTTGGTAAACATAATTAAAATTATTAAGTTCTGAATTGAAGTTAATCAGAAACTAATATATATCATACCTTGATATGGCTTGGTTTGAATGAAGCATCCTTATCTGGAAAGGAATAAATGTTTTAGATTTGATTAAAGAAAAGGCTTACAAAGAGGAAACCAAAAGCTAAGTAATAATTAAGGAAGAAAATAATATTTTTGTATCTATGCTGGAAAATGAAAAACAATCAACTTCATATCACAGAATTTACAGGTCAAAAGCACCAAATATATAACACAATATAATTGTAAGGCATCTATTTCACCAAGAATAAGCAAATTAACTGGGTTAATTTTTTCAAAATTTAATAATAATTTGGCAATAACTACTTAAAGAAACATACACATGATCTCCTCCATTTTCTTTCTATGAGGAACATGTCTGCTCAAGTAATGGTTCAAAAGAAAGTCTTCCTTAGTGCATTTCACACGGCACTCAGGACAGCAGAATACCTAAAAAAATAAAAATATTTCAACAGTAAAAGTGTTTTAGGAAAATAGAAAAGCACTTAAATGTTAACAATGCTACACTTTTTCATAGCTTAGTATTCATTATTATTAAAGAACAGTGATTCAAAAATATATATAAAAAATATCAAGATCAGATTTCTTCTTTACTGATCAACTGTGAAAAAAGGAACCACAAAACAGTATTTAGAATGATAAAATAAGGGAAAAAAATTGTATAGTATTTTATACTTACCTTTGCAGGGATGATTTTCTGGATGAATCTTTTCAATTTTGGTTTCTGGTGTGTACAGGCAGCATGAATATGTAGATCATTAAAAAGTTAAACGTTATATGATGGCACAAAATGAAGCAAATTTGATAACAGCAAATGTTGTCATTAACACAGTCATATGCAAAGTTGCCTATATAATCATTTGCTCTGAAATTTACAAATAAATACCTTGTTAATTACATTATCATATATTTAAAAAAAAAGAAATTTACAAAGTCATTACTTTCACTGTAGTTTCTATAACGAACTATAATACCGAAAACAGCACCGGTCTTTTATTCATTAACTTTTTTCTTAACTTTCAGACTGAAACATTTATACTTTGATAATTAACATTTATACCTTAATACTAAACAATTACCTTGTATATGCTATGAATAGCTGTTGGTGGTAATATTACAGCAACATCCTCACTGACATGCACTATTATCTCATGATGCTCTAATCTGCATAAAAAGTATATATAATCAAAAACATTTAAATGGTTATTTTCCTGAGAAAAAAATTAATGGAAACAAATTTATCAAAGTATCAGCAATAACTCTTGACACATAAAAAGGACACCTGATACAGTTAAATAAAAGACATGGCAAATGCGTCACTCGAATTATAAATGAAAAAATACATACTTGTCTTTCAAGAGAATTTTTTAAAAGAAAAATAAGAATATGCGAACAATATTATAATGATGGCTGTAAGGGGTGGAATCTGATGAAGAATATTCACTCTAATATAAAACATTAATTTGAAATAAAGATACACAGAAATGTAATTTCAATTATTATTACCATTTAGCAAATACAGTAGAACCTCGTTTATCCGAATCAATTGGGACCGGACACCGTTCGGATACGCGATTGTTCGGATAACCGAAAACCGAATGCGATCCATGCAGTACATGTATATGAAACCGGACACTATACGAATATTGAAAATCATCACATGCGGGAAACGTGCGTGAAGAAAGAGCAAAATAGGTGCAAAATGTCGCAATTTTACCTTTATTGTGGAAAATAATCACTTATTTTTCGCTGTACCATTGTACACCTTCGTTTTTTTCGCTGCAAGGACTCTGATTCTCTTGAGCAGCAGTAGTTGAGTAGGACAGCACTCTGATTGTTGTTCGTACCACTCCATAGCTGTCTCTAACGCAGCAAACGCGTCAGCATTTGATGGACCTTTGCTACTTTCGTTGTTGTTGTCCTTGTCTTCATCCGTTTCATCGTCGACAGGGTCGGATTCTTCTTGCACGGAAGTCACAATCTCGTCATCATTTAGCATTTTTTATGTCAGAAATTGTTCACTTTCCAAAATTATAAAACTGTGCTAGAGACGCTCCACTTTCTCCCTTCGCGAGACGGTTCAATATTTCAAGTTTTGTCTCTATGTTCAAGACGTTGCGCTTCCGTTTTGAATTCGAAGCCATAGCAGTTCACAACTCAACAGAAGAGCACCTCACTTGGAAACAAACTGACCTAATATTCCGCGCAGATGTGTACCAAATCCAGAATTTCCTCAGGACTAGGGCGAGTTAGAAGGGCTTAAATTAGAAACGCTTTCTGACGCCTATAACGGGATCGTTACGTGTATCTAAAACGAGTTTTGAGATTCTTGAAAAGGGATTAGTGTCAACTTATCAACTGAAATTCCCCAAATATCTCTCACCTTGGGTTTTCCAGTCACTTTTTGCCTCACGCGAAACAACTGTTGAGCATTGCACTGTTCGAAAACGTATTCATATACATGTACAGTACATGTAGTTGATAAAAAAAAACCTGGTCCGGATATAAAAACTGGTCCGGATATTTGACGCTCCGGATAATTAACGTTCGGATAAACGAGGTTCTACTGTATGCAGTTTATATAAAAAGTTAAGATAGATTCATATTGCTGACAATGTCAGTTTTCCATAAAAAAAATAAAGGAATAGCCCATTCTTAATCTATGATGGTATATATGTTCAGTACACAAGCACTACCAATTAACAATTCTCAGATGATTTATTAATCATAATGTAGCAACGCAGCTGTACAGATATCATTATATTACTATCATCAAACAATAGCATAACTGATGATTATTTTCCTGCTCAATTCAAAAACATATCACTTGGAAAAAGGGAAAAGAAAGACAACAAAAATAACAATATTAAATATGTAAACTGAAGCTGCTTTTACACAGGTTCCAATCGACACATGCACACATGAACACATGCACATGGAATAAACACATGCACATGGAACACATGCACATGGAATAAATGAAATAAATGGAATAATGAACACATGCACATGGAAAAAACTTTAATTAAATATATAATAAGTGTGAAAATTTTGCTCTTGTATAAGTGAACAGATTCAGTATTAACATCTATAAATAGACATGCAGAATAGGTTAACATATTTTTTAACTAAGCTGCAGGATTGATCATAATCTAGAATTGGAAAATATACCAGGCATGGCCTTACATAATTTATTAAATGTACAGTACCAATCCTCTATTTCTTAGAATGCCAAATATTGTAATTTTTATGTTTCATATAAATGTAACACAAAATATAAAACAATTATTAAAGTTTGTTTGTTTGTTTCATTAGGATTTTTAACTTAGCTTTAACAATTTTTCAGTCATATCGCTATGATGTCTGCAGTGAGGCAGTTTATAGTGATGTCTAGCACTGAGACATCATGCCGCAGACATGTAGCATGATGTCTCACCCAGTCACATTATCCTTACATCAGGCCGACCAGTCCTAACACTAACCTCTTTATGCTGAGCGTCAAGCGAGGCAGCAGTTAATACCATTTTTGTAAGTCTTTGGTATGACTCGGCCTGGGATGGAGCCGACGACCTCCCGCTTCCGGGGCGGACTCTCTAACGACTAGGCCACCGGAGCAGTTCAATTATTAAAGCAGTAAACAACATTGTTTGAATATTTAATGTACAAATGAAGTAACAATGATTGAAAAGTTAACTAACCACAAATTTTGAAACACACTGGCTGCTATAAATACACACAGGAAGCCCAATACGATTTTAATACCTTTTAAAGAAATTGAAAATTCTCATTGCATGAGTGTTGTATATATTCTTTCTAGTGGTTTTATACTTCTACAGGCCAGGGGAATTTTGTTAAAAATTTAAACAAATATTGTTAGTAGTAACAATATAACAAATTTCATTTCTGAAGCATGTGCATTATTAAAATGAATTGAAAGAAAAAAGAAACCAGTCTGGTCCATAATGAACACATTTTGTTATGACTGAATAATAAATAGTAATTTTATAAAAAAAGTAACAATATAGAAGGTAGTGAACATACTGAGCTTTTGTACTGTGAATAAAGATATGCCACACTGCATGATTTCATTATGTGCTGATGAAAGGATAATTTAATGGTTAATTAACATGCACATTGTGACAAGGATAATTGTACTGTAAATTAACATCCACATTCAGAGATCGCATTAACTTTATAAGGTGGCATGATTTATGTCATCATTTGTATAGTAACTGATAAAGAGCAACTGGAGTCATCTGAGAAAGATTTTAATTAGTTTTATTGGATTTTTAATGTAGCTTTAACAATTTATCATTTACACAAAACCGGTTTTGGCCAAAGACCAGATTGCATTTTCTAAGACCAATCGAGGGCCGAAAACAAATTTCTGTAATATTATTACTGTTCACACGCCAGATTAGGCCCACTGGCCAGGGCTTGTGCATCTATGGTATATAGTGATGTCAAAACCATGCCAAAAACATATTGTGTCACACATTATCATGACAGTGGGCTAATATACATTTACTGAAATGTGATTGCAATACAAATGAGATACAACATCAGAGGTAAATTTCTGGTGTTATAACTCAACTAGAATAATGATGGTAATTATTGAATCATAGGATTTTAAAAATAAAACTTGTTACGAAAAAAAGAAATCTTCTGTATTTAAATGTGAAATATGTCTGCTTTTCCAACATGATTAATGATATAATATAACCTGACAACTAGCTTACAATCAGTTTAGTTGTAATTGTAAAAAATGAACAGAAATGAAATATCAAAAAGGGAATTAACATAATAAAAACTTGAGAAAAACAAACCTTTTCTGAGAACAAACTCTAGTTCTATGAGACTGAAAAGAGTTTCATTTTTATTGAAATTAAAATAAATATAAAGCAGACATAAAAGTGATGCATTTCAGGATGAGTAAATTTATATCTTTTTCTTGTTAATGATATATCTGTCTGATCTGTGAAACCTAACTTATGAAACAAGCGAGCTATGTACATTTTGGAAAATAGACTAACAATAATCATGAAATTTATGTACAATATCTTTCAGATTTAATAAGAAATAAAAATGTCTCTTCCCACACCCACTATTTTGATGTTCAAAGGCAATGGTGTGATGGTGTTGGAACTTATGTTTTAACACACTGTGAGATGGTTAAGGCTGAAAGTCACATAACTGGAACCAACTATGACATTCCTTTTTTGGAGTGTGAGTGGACTTGACAGCATTGGATTCGTATGAACAATTCCTCAAACTATTTTTAAAATTTAAAAAGACTTTCAAACTCTGATACAAGACAAAAGCTACATTATGTCTATTTCAACCCTTGAACCATACCTGGACATTTCCAAGCAATCTGTGTGTGAGTTTATATAACCAACATCACTGTATATGTGAAAAATCAGAATGCTTATAACAATTCCAACCTGTATATGTGGTATAACTGTTTCAACCTTTCACCCCCAACACAAAGCAGGTAGACTGAAACAATTCAGCTAAAATATTAGTGCAAAACTATTAGGCATTAGATAGTTATGCCAAAGAAAGTTACTGCATAGATAAAGCTAGAGTATAAGAGTTTTGATCTATGAACAATAGATGTGTCAATGACTTTCACAATTTATGGGTGGATGTAGATATGACACATGATCATATGATTCACGTTTCATATGAATAATTCTATGAAATCTTTGTGAAAACCCAGATATCGTTAAAAAGTTGCAGCCTGGATAAGCCTGACGTAGGCCTAACCTAACCTTTTGACTCAAAACCATAAAGTGGAACATGTAGTTGAAACTGGTATATGACACCACTAGGAAAATATAAATAAATTATACAACATATATTCAAGACAGGAGTTATTCAAAAGACGTTGTGGCCGGGTCAAAACGATTAACTGACCCAGATTTTATTGAAAAAATATCAAGCTTTACATTTCAGATTTATGGCCATAATGTGAAAATGTGACGAACAGACTCATGAAATAGGGATAAAAATGCGGGGGGCGGGGGGGGGGGGGGAGAGAGAGACTTTAGTATAATTTTTTACTTTAGATGATACATTTTTCAATTTATCTTTATCTCTATCTAATACAATATGCTCATACCTTTTTAACTTGTGTTGAAACTGGTACTCTGTATCGTTTATACCTTCTGAATTTGGGAATAAATGGCTTTTTGCTAAAAACGCAGCTCTCCTTCAATGAAATAATTATAAAACATTAACAATATATGTAAAAAAAATCTGTACTTTGGTCAGTCCAATTACTCTTAGGTATATAATAAGCACATTAATAATTTTACCTGTCTTTTTAAAAAGAACAATCATGAAGTTGACATTTTCTAAAAACAAATAGGGGCAGAACATTATGATTTAACATGGACATATTGCTGTCATACCAAAATCATTTACCAAATATAGACTGATGTGAATATGTGACCTTATTCATGTTAAAGCAAGTTTAGATTTTATGTAAATACTATAATTTATGTTAGTCACCTTATCCTTGTAATCCATCGACTTAAGTTTATCTCTGGGTGGAAACTGCTTCACTACATCTGCATAAGACATACGGGTATCGTCAAGGTCCAAGGATAACAATTTTTCGGTGATGTTTATCTGCTCCATGTCCAAACTAACAACAAATGACTCCAATACTGTTTTCAGTACATATGCACCATTTATATTTACATGGAGTCCATCACGTGCCAAATGCATACTTTGATCAAACAATGGGTTATAGTCAATAAAATGGCACTTATCACATTCTTGGCTTAAGCTCATAATTACATCATTAAGTGCAGCACATCCTCTTTGTAAGTCTGGTAAAACAGTAGCGTTCCAATGAAAAGATTTAAAGTTACTGGTGGTTCGAGGCAGAATTCCACAAACAGTGACCAGCATCGTGGGATTCATTTCCAGCAGCTGACGAATAAAGTCTCTGTAACAACTGAAAGCAAAAAGTGCACAAAAAGAATTAACTAAAATGCAAACAAAACTTGACTAATAAAACTGAAAATTTCAGAAATTCACCACCATAGTAACTGCTGCCATTTGGGAAATATAAAGAAAATGATACAAAATTTAAAACATCTGCTACCAGGGTTATTTTGTTCAACTCTCAAGTTCTAAGCAAAAATAAATATCCCATTTTGACATCATATAGCAAGATTTCGGAACAATCAACAGACTTCATTTTTGTTGTAGCAATGTACAAATTGTATTGTCATAAAGTACAATATGTATTACCTAATTAATGTTACCCTCCTCCTGATGTTAAGCCTGTTTATTTGTGGCATTTGGTGGATTATTAGTTAATAAATGTAGATTGCTGGAAGCTGAGAATACCAAAATCAGTTAAAATTGTGACAAGAATCTTGAATTAAATGAAGCTACTGAAACACTTTCTTCAATACTTCGATGCTTTTATTAATTTTGTTAAAGAAACATACTTCAACTTAATCGGATTATGGCATTCCCGGCATAAATCACATTTCAGGCAAATGAAATGTAGACCAACATAACTGGAAATCAGGTCAACATGATTGTGTGAGAATTTTAATTTATTAGAAAAAAGGCATCAGAGTAAGAACAATCTCGCTAAATCATTGTGACTTTAATTTGTAGAAAAGCATCAATACGTGCTGCATAAAGTTTGAGATATTTCTGAAATCTGACTTCTCAATATGATGCTAGGTGACATCAAAACATGCTACACAAGTACAATTAATTTGGCAATAAAACCTCGACCCCAAAACATAAATATCAGGGTCATTGTCCTAGACTGTATGACGAGTAGTCAATATGGATGCTAATCATGTAAATTTGTTATTTAAAATTACGCTGGTCATATTATAATTAGAGAGAATATTTGGAATTCATCACTAGGCAGTTGTAATCTGTAAGATCAATATAATAAATTAAATATACAATAGAAATTTATAATAGTTATGCTGCAAATATTGGGCACAAGTAATAAATGTTTTCAAAGTCAAATTTACAAGCAAAAATACCTTGTAAATATGCCAACATCTTTTCCAACATCATTTGAACCTATGTGAAGAATCAGCAGGTCAGGTTTTTGGGCTCGGACAACATCTAACACTTTGGATTTAAAATTGGTGACATCTCCAACCAATTTCGCACCAGGAACAGTCAACAGGAATAAGTTGGGAAGATTCAGAAGACAACCGAGTTGCTTCAAATTGGAATCACCTGCAACGAAAATGCTTCTCGACATTCTGACAAGTATGCGGCAGCTATGCAAAATATACAATGAATATAAAATAAATATCCACTATTTAAAAGAAGTAACTGTCTTTCTGAAACGAAAATATAAATTACATAAACACTAAATTATACTTTTCACACCAGATCAAGTGTAATAAAATGGAAGTTAATCATAAACACTTCAGAAAAGAAACTACTATATTGGGGTAAAAACGTATCAAATGAATATAACAAATAAAATACTTTCTAGTATATTCTTCACGCTATCAGTTCCAATACCTTAACTTGTATGTTAATATGCAAACTAAACTTCTTACTTAAGTAGTAATCAAATTTAAACACTAATACATATAAATGAACAAAAAATCTTAGCAATGCATGTACAATATAAAATAAATTCAGCCAACACTGCAAAAAATAGATAAAACTTAAAAGGACTGAAACGAAAATTCAAATTTGTCTGGCAGTTGGTAAACGTGACTGGTCTATAATAACTAGTTTGTTAAATTTGCGCACTATGATAAACTGTAAAATAAATCAAAGCGTGATTAATTATAATTACATATATGTCTACAATTTTTAAATATATATGAATCGAGAACATGGTAACTAAGATGCAGCAATTATTAATAGTTATCGCTCAAATTTGAACAGCGTTCGCACGATTTTTTGGTTCCAACGGAAGCAGGAAGTAGAATTGGTTGTTTATGGGATTGTTTCTGAGGGATGTATTGTACAACCAATCAAAACCATCGTTTTAATACGATTCATTTGCATATCTGAATGTATGAATATTTAATGAAGGCAGGATTTCTCCATTATCCCCCCTCGTAGAATGGTAACGTATGTGTCGTAGTGTAAAACACGGATATATTTTAAAGTTCAAACAACTTAAATTTACACTTTCGTGTGATATTAAAATGGCCTGAACTTATATACAGTCTCACATATAGGAAACAATATTTTTTGTCGATGAAAACGAGCCCGCTCAAGTGTACTGTTTAGGTAGCGTGTGTATTGCACATCAGACATTTTGAATATTCAACCCATAAATAATCTAATATAGAATACGGCGTCATTTTAGAGAACGTGACTGCTTTAATCCCTTTGTTTCAGATCTAAACTGCATTGCATATAAAGAGTTTTCGTCTGACAAGATTCCGTCCTCTTGGGATCATATATAAATATGTATACCTCTGCATCGGCTCTTTTACTTTGACTTAATTCCTTAGGTTCTGGCAACAGTCATAGTTTGTTACTTAGTCGCTCAAATTTTGTATTTTTTTTTTCTTTCTTTCTCTTACGTCTCAAGTTTAAAACGTCAAATTTCTGAATACTATGTTTTTGGGGCACGCACAAGAGCCCTACGCCTGATCATCTGAAAACATTTTCCTTTTGTTACTTTTAGTGATATGATAACGTGTCAGCGACATTGATTTTTGCCTCATTAGTGAATTTGCACAACGACATTCTCAATTTAAATCGTCTGGTCCAATTACAAGAAGGTAGTTTATTATTATGCTCAACTCACCATTATAAATAATATTCACTATCAATAAAAACGCGAGTAACTTTAAAAATGTCTTCATTCTGCAAACTATGAATAAAACAAACATTCCTTTACTTTTTACATGTTCTCTGTTCGCTATATAATTTTTCTCCATATTAAAATCAAGTAACATAATGTTTCATTATTAGGTGTTCCAGGCTCTACTTCGACTTCTACCCAAAGAACCTTTGAAAAGCACGCAAAAAGCAATCTGCAGTTTTATCTTATGATTACTTTACTATATAAAGAAGCTGAGATGATACCATCTCAAGTAAAGATGGCATCGGAAGGCAAACTAACAAGACACCAAACTAAACAGATCCGTACCATGCAAGGAAAACTTTTTAAGATTTGGAGGATGTACACCAATAACGAAATTAGCGTCAACAATCTTCGACGAATGTGCGGAAGGATCTACTCACCACGAAGTTGAAGAAGTGAGTCGTGTTATTTTCATATCAGGTCTGTGTGTGATTTTGTGTGTGTGTGTGTGTCTGAGAGAGAGAGAGAGAGAGAGAGAGAGGGGGGGAAATGCCGAGCATTTTGCCAGTTTAGTTGCTGCAACATCAACCTCCTACCAGTTAAGTTTATGTTTTATTCAGTATCGTCAATCATAGTTCCTACTTTACTCCAAACAAATTAGAAATTAATAATCTTAATTATGGTACACATTGTCTTTGTTCCCCTGTAAGCTTCTACATCTGAATGCGTCTGTCCGTGTGTGCGACTCTCTCTCTCTCTCTCTCTCTCTCTCTCTCTCTCTCTCTCTCTCTCTCTCTCTCTCTCTCTCTCTCTCTCTCTCTCTAAAAATGAAAAAGAAAATAATTGCCTGAAAGTGATAAAGTGAAACAAAGCAAAATACATCAGCCCGTATACATAAGTCTCACCAGCTTAGAGGCACATATATATCTAAACGCGCACGCACGCACAAACAAACATGCATGCATGCATGCATGCATACATACATACATACATACATACATGCATACATACATGCCAATGATTAAACTCTTAGGTGACTGTCCGTGGAGAAGATTATATTGATCGCTGTCCAGTGAGAATGGTGAATGTTTTCACTTCCACTCCTATCAAATATTTGGCAGTCAATCTGCTAAAAGTGCGACTGATATCGCTTCCCACTTAAGGTAAAACTTTCACGAGATGTACGTAGAGTCAGTCCTCTTTGATGAGAGTTTTGAAAGCGGCAGCAGGAGCCATCACATAGAAAGCGGCACTAATTTGACTCAATCTAAGACGGACATCCACTCCATTCAGCAAATACGTCTCTTGCAGCCACATGTACAATTGCAAGTGGTCCATCAGTTCTACACTATGCCTTAGAGCAATTTTGTTTTGACAATCTTTAAAACGCACATTAATGGAATGTATTAGTTTGAATTGGCCCAATGTGTCAGGTTTCCATACCCCCACATGCATCCTGATGAGTTTCTTTGGCTTTTTTTCCACACACCAAAATATTTATTTTAGGTAGGCTCGATAAAAGTAAGTGTCCATGCTACTGCTGATTAGTTCGTTATTCAAGTACACATCCAATGAGCTGAAGAAGGAATGCGTGAAATTGGTGACAGGGGCTAATACCTCATCTGCCTCAAGATCAGTACCATCCATGTCAGGTATTTTGACTTTCAATTACACGTAACTGCTATTCATATCGATGCAATCTTTGGGCTCTAATTTGATGGGGGCTGTGTCCTTGACAGAGGAAATGAGATGAAATTCTACCCATAGGATTCAGGTAATGTTATATCTTCGAACATTCGCAAGACCCTCAGTGCATCATTTTTTTTTCTCTGTTTTCAATAATAATTTAAAAAAAAAACGTTTAATTCTCTGTAGGTTATTCTTTTCTTCGTATTTTTGTTCATGTGTATGTGAAGTCATCTGGAGGGGTGTCTTAGTTGGGTCTTTCTACCTTGTCCATACTGTGGCGTTAGAAATGCCTGATTCAACAGCATCCAGGGCAGTTAAAGAAGTTTCTCGTCGACCCAAAATGTCTTGTCAAGTTTCAAGTAAGACATATTTGCCTGCTAATTTGGGATTGTGTTTGTCGATAATGACATTAGGAGACATTATTGTTTGTGCATCAAAGCATGAACTCGTTGACTCGCCATTGGTTTCGAAACTGGAGCCACCTATAATGAAATGCAGACTTCAGCAGATCTCCAAAATCATGTACTCACTGGTGAGCAACTCCTCAGTACACAAGATACATGACTTATAAGTCGTTAGAGAATCTTTTTAGGAAATGGAGTTTCATTGTGACATTCTCTTTTGAGAATGGAATATTTTGTACCATATCTCCGTTTATGCCAATGTTGACACTGTCGAAATACGACTTACTGACCGGAAAATAATGAGGATATACAAATCCACTGTGAAAGTGTTACGTCTTTCATCCTTCCTCGTCACTCATTGTGGCATCTTACTCTTTGAGAGGAATGACTCTCAGTAATGGTGCGGCTGTATGTCCTACCGCATTGGAATACACAAAGATCAAATTCAATCCTTCATTCAGATCTACAGAGGATTGAAAATACTCATAAACTTCCATATTGCCGTTGATCTTCAGGTTGAAATTCGGAGCCATGGTTGTGTCTGCACCCACACTTTCAAACAAACTACGATTAAAACTGATGGGCAAAGTTTGGGTATCCTTTATGGTACTCGAGGGTGGCACTTTGTTTGTCTTTGTCTAGGGCCTTGTCAAGCACTTCCTCGAACCTGGAAGCAATCTTTTCTAACAAATATTGACTGCTAAAATAATAGCCTGCCACATTTTCACAGTATAGTTGGTGCAAAATGGATTGCTTGCTAGAGTTTTAATACCTGGAAACACGATTTAATTCATGAATTGTTGCACTTAGTTGTTCAAAATTTCGACATGGAAAGTGTTTTCATTTTCAGTGATGCTTTTGATGTATGTGGGAGGAATGATGTCGGCCAATCAACATCCAAATGAGCTTCATGATCCAGTTTGATGGCCTGATGTAATTTAGCTGTGAAACAGTACAAAGTATTCTTTGGGGAAATATCTGTGGAACTGTCGCTGGGCAACATTAAGTAAATTTGGTTATTCTGCTGTCCATGGAGTTAATGGACGTCAGACGAGGGTCATTGTTGCTTTGATAGTGGCTTGGTAGCGGGACTGGTTTTGGTCGCATGGCTTCCGTTGTTACCGTTAAAGGATTGGGGAGAAGGTAACTGATGCAACTGGAAAGATGTGGCAGAAAAAGACAATTTGCGTTTGAGGCTCACGTTCTCCACACCACAACTATTAGGTTTGCTTTTGTAGATCTTGCAGAAAGAAACACGGCTAAGGAGAGGCCACTGTGGTGGTTGATGCCGTGTTGAAGGGCATGACTGTCACTTCTTTTTAGTGTCGATGACTTATGAAGCTTCCACCCAAGAATACAAAATAGGAGGATATCCTTTCCAACGTACTTTGACTTTTTGACACGTCCTTTTCACACTTTCCGGGTTCTTCGATCATGAATACTTTCGATGTTGTACACATTGTCTTCTTTTTTAGCTGAACAATAATTGGTGCTATTATTTTTTTAAATAAGAAATATTTGCTGATAATTATTATATACCGGTATTTTTCTGCGCAGACCGATGACATGTATACAATTACAGCATTTTTCTGAATAGTGCAGTTATTTTTAGTATCAATGTGAATTTATTAATAAAGACCAATATTGCTATGTCAGCTTTTATTGATACGGTTAAGACAGGTTCATGGCTTTGTTTCTTTTAACATCAGTCAGTTATGGTGAAAGGGTTGCCTTAACAACAAATGGTTGAGAAAGAAACGATTGAAAATAAGGCATATGTTATGTCCAAAACCACCGAAAACATTTAGTTTTTAATACTTGTATACCTTGGGAAAAATCAGGAAATTAAAATAATATAAATATTGAAATACGCATCATTGTTATGCCATTTTATTATAATGTGTGAATGTGTAAACAAATAACGATTTCGGTCGATAGTTTATCAGAAGCAAGATATTTTGAAATATTTTTTTTTAAAAAAAAAAACACATTTTAGTTAAGATTTTTCAGGCTTTGTATTTCGTTTTGAGATATAATCAATTTAGAATTTGTATTCCAATTACCAGTCGTGCATTAGGATATAAATAGCAACTGTAATAGTTTTCTTCTGGTAATTTAAGTATCAAACTCAACTACAACAATATTATACAATTATCACTTTTTATGACAATGATGGGATTTTGTGTGTCTTTGTTTTGAAATATCAACATCTTTGCTGAATTTGTAAACGTGTTTTAATAATCGTCCAAATAAAGTGCTTATTAAATCATAACAAAGATTTCAAATATGGTTTTTGTCCGACTTTATCATTGATCGATTTCGAACTTTGGCGCCAAATTTTCGGTCATTTAATTCGCATGTTTTAAAATTAGTCTTTCAGTTTGGTTAATTTTGTTTGGTCAATATAATATATAAATTTCATGAACAAATTGACGTTGCACTCGTGATCATTCACAATTACGCCGTCAATTAATTTGTTCACAAAAGATCGAAACGAACTCTCTCCAGAAAAATATTTTAACAAGCTTTTATTTTTTTGAGATAACTTCAATGACATCTTCTGTCACTTATTGGAATTCGTTAATACTTTATTTAAATTCCGCAGATAGCATGTATTTTCTTCCGACTTTTCAATACATTTTTTTTTACAACCAAAAAGTCTTTAGTTGCTCTATCCGTGGACAACTCCAACACTCTTTTGTGAGGATACAGTTTTGTGAAGCTCAGCTTGTTTCTACAGGTTCCCTCTTACGTATATTTGCAAGATTTGGTTTATAAACAAAGATAACAATATACATTGTGACGATTGAATAAATGTTTACTTAATCTGAGTCACGCATGAAACTTTAATGTATTGAGCATTGTTGACTTATAACTGTATCGTATTATCGTTGTTTTCCTTTATCACGGTTGATATTTTCTTTAACGAATTAATATTTTAAAATTTATTATTGCGCTAGTAATGACGCAACTATTTTCTTCTATTAACTGACGCACTCAGTTAAGTTTATAAACTCATTCTGGGTTACAAAACCAATTTGTTTTAGTGGCGTATTTTATTCAACTCGTCGATTATATTCTATAACTTTTAAGTATATTCTCTACAGGGTCATTTTCACGTAACGATCGAAAACATTGTCAGAAACAAAAACAGAAAAAAAGACAATAATTCCTTTTTAATTCTCAGTGAAGTACATTATACAAGATAAATTAATGCAAATAAACGTGCAAGAAAAAGAGAAAAAGATCAATGTATGGAAGAAAGTGTTTCATATTTTCCCCTAATTTAGATAAAAGAAGAATCATCACGTAAAACAGGAACTTTTATTTTTGTTAATTAATCATTTCCTAAATTTAGTCATTACAACATATTTATTCATGTTAAGATAATATTAATTTCTATTTAATTCCAACCTCTTTATACACTGTCCACATTCAATGACTCGGATCTATACATAAATCTAATATTACTATCTTTATACACTGTCCACATTCGATGACTCGGATCTATACATAAACCTAATATTACTATCTTTATACACTGTCCACATTCAATGACTCGGATCTATACATAAACCTAATATTACTATCTTTATACACTGTCCACATTCGATGACTCGGATCTATACATAAACCTAATATTACTATCTTTATACACTGTCCACATTCAATGACTCGGATCTATACATAAACCTAATATTACTATCTTTATACACTGTCCACATTCAATGACTCGGATCTATACATAAACCTAATATTACTATATTTATACACTGTCCACATTCAATGACTCGGATCTATACATAAACCTAATATTACTATCTTTATACACTGTCCACATTCAATGACTCGGATCTATACATAAACCTAATATTACTATATTTATACACTGTCCACATTCAATGACTCGGATCTATACATAACCTAATATTACTATCTTTATACACTGTCCACATTCAATGACTCGGATCTATACATAAACCTAATATTACTATCTTTATACACTGTCCACATTCAATGACTCGGATCTATACATAACCTAATATTACTATCTTTATACACTGTCCACATTCAATGACTCGGATCTATACATAAACCTAATATTACTATCTTTATACACTGTCCACATTCAATGACTCGGATCTATACATAACCTAATATTACTATCTTTATACACTGTCCACATTCAATGACTCGGATCTATACATAAACCTAATATTACTATCTTTATACACTGTCCACATTCAATGACTCGGATCTATACATAACCTAATATTACTATCTTTATCACTGTCCACATTCAATGACTCGGATCTATACATAACCTAATATTACTATCTTTATACACTGTCCACATTCAATGACTCGGATCTATACATAAACCTAATATTACTATCTTTATACACTGTCCACATTCAATGACTCGGATCTATACATAACCTAATATTACTATCTTTATACACTGTCCACATTCAATGACTCGGATCTATACATAAACCTAATATTACTATCTTTATACACTGTTCACTTTCAATGACTATACATAAACCTAATATTACTCAGCTGGTTAGTGTTCCTGATTTATTTGAGAAAACATTCAGTGACTATGTTTTCCATATTGTCTTAGAAAATTTTATAATAATAATCAAAGTGTAACAAGAAAAAACTCATTTTCAAAGTAGAACGTTTATTTTATTTTCAATTTTCAACTATTTTATACGTATTTGCAGAGAGTAAAAGTTAAAAAAGGGATTCACGATCAATTGTAAACTACAGCCTACTGTTAATTAAATTTAGGTACAACTACTCCATTTTAATTTTTCAAATAAAATTAACAACTTTTTCTCCCGCAGCCATCTCTGGCATCATTTCTTGTTTCCAGAAACACATTTAGATTATTTTCTTATTCTTGTTTGAAGTTTGTCCTGTTTCAAATGAAACAAATCTTCCTTATCCATTATCCTTTTTCTTCTGCTCGTATTTTAGTAAAATAATTTTTAAAAAAATAGAGACAAACAGTCATACATATAATTATATTGTTATCAAGGTTATACAATATATCAATTTTTTGAAACACTAATATTTTTAATACAATTTTATATAGTGCATTTGCATTAAGGCCAATGTATTAAAGTGTGAAATATTGGAAGAATCTCTATTATTTCTATATATATATATATATATATATATATATATATATATATATATATATGATTATTCATTCTCTTAGAAACTTGCTGAAGTGTTTGTCTCTTATTTCTTATATATATGATTATTCGTTCTCTTAGAAACTTGTTGAAGTGTTTGTCCAACATACTGCATGCTACATTTTTTTTACAGGTTATCAAATAAATCACAGCTATTGTTATAACGAAGAGAAAATGCCTCTTTTGTATTAGCTGCTGAAAAAGTGTGTGTGTGTGTGTGTGTGTGATTAGGATGTTGTAACGTAGCTTTAACAATTTTTCAGTCACATCGCTACGAGGTCTGCAGTGTGACAGTTTATAATGATGTATAACATTATATATGTAGGATAATTTCAATTTTAGAAATATGTTTGTAATTTATTCAAGGAATATTTTAACTGAAAATCATCCGCAATATTGCATAGGTATATTTTGACCTGGCTATATGGTATACCGTTTTCACATGAATTGGGATGATTTGATTCCATATGTTGGTGGATATTAGTTTCCTTGATATGAATATTTGTAGAGATAGTGTTATCGCTATTGGTGTTACATTTATTTACATCTAAAGCTGAAACACGCGTGCTAGATGCAGTATAGGTAAATTTAATCGTCGGGTGAAAAAGATTTAGGCGATCAATACAATTTGTTCAGTTCTTCATTGGAATGGTTCCAACATAAATATATCATCTAAAAAAATCTGAACCAAACAGATGGATCATTTTGAAGAAAATCTTTTTTCTAATTTACCAGTGAAAAGGGAAGCGTATGAAGGAGCCATATTACTACTGATTGCTGTACCTATTATTTGATGTAATTATTAAATTGAAAATAATTGTTATCCAAGATGACTTTTATTATTTTACAAATAGCTTCACTAGATAGTGTGTTATTATTATGATTGTTATCAGGAAATTCTTACACTCTTCAATAATATCTGCATGCATAATGTTAGTATATAGCGATGGTACATCGAATGGTACTGTAGCAGAAGCATATATTTTATAAGTTTATATATATTCGTGTTTTAATAAGGCAGAAGTAGATATTTAATTATTTTATTTAATTAAGAGTAGACGGAAATATAACGGTAACAGTACCATATTTGAGTTATCAGATAGATGTGGAATAGATTTCAACGTTTTAATGAAATCTGTAGTATTTTTAAAATACTATGGAAGTGATTTCATTAAAAGTTGTAAAACACTATGATTACATTTGGATAAGGTTTCAGTATACGAATTTTGATTGTTTGTTTGATTAGCATTTTTAACGTAGATTTTAACAATGTTTCAGTCATATCGCTACGATGTCTGCAGTGAGGCAGTTTATAGTGATGTCTAGCACTGGGACTTCATGCCACAGACATGTAGCATGATGTCCCACCCAGTCACATTATCCAGGCCGACCAGTCCTAACACTAACTTCGTTAACGCTGAGCGTCAAGCGAGGCAGCTATTAGTACCATTTTTGTAAGTCTTTGGCATAACTCGGCCGGGGATACAACCCACGACCTCCCGCATCCGCGGCGGACGCTCTAACAACCAGGCCATCTGAGCGGTTAGTATATGAATTATAAAATAATATATTGGGTCGTCCTGGATTATTTAAAGATAAATTATGTTCAGGATTTTTACGACTTTTAGGTAATGTGTAGAATTAAAGTGTTATGTTATTAGGAAAAATATCAAATTCATCATACACAGAATTATTTTTTTTAGCGTTTTCGTTAATGCATGTTTAAATTTTAGATTTAATTTCTATTGACGGGTCTTCGTTAATATGGTTGTAGTATTTTTCATTATTTAATTGACGATAAACTTCTTTATCATAATCTTTTTGATTCATGCTAACAATAGTGTTTGCAACACCCTTGCAAATGCACTAGTGAAAATAATACATTGCAGAGCAATAGAGGCGATTTTAGGAGTACGCCGGGCCTAGGGCTGACCATGACTAAGTGTGGCCAGAGTATCGATATCTCGATTGGTATGCTACTACAAACACTAATTATGTCTACATTATAAGGACTACCTTAGGCTTAGGCCTGAAATGCTGAGCCCCATCAAGAGTGGGGCCTGGGATGCTCGCATTACTTGCCACCCCCAAACGCCGTTCATGCAAAACAACAATAATATCACATAGAAAACTCAGGTTTATAGGAAAATTACATTTAAAAAAAACTAGGGATTCACTAAGTATTTCTGATATTTATCATAATATTCATTTTGGAACAGAATTTTCTATTGAATGTACAGTGTTGTTGTTGTTTTGGGGTTTAATGCCATTTCTCAGAGCAAGATAGGCCATACACTGTGGGAATAAATAATAATTGTTGTTGTTTTGGGGTTTAATGCCATTTCTCAGAGCAATATAGGCCATACACTGTGGCAATACAAAATAATTGGTATATGAAAAACACTGGAAACCACACACCCCTAAAGAACCACTGGCAGCTTTTTACATATCCATAAAGACCCACTCAGAGACTCGAACCCATGCAGACAGGTGAGATGGCAGTGATCGTTAAAGGTGAGTAGCAGCAGACAGGTGAGATGGCAGTGATTGGTTTAGGTGACTAGTAGCAGACAGGTGAGATGGTAGTGATCGGTATAGGTGAGTAGCAGCAGACAGGTGAGATGGCAGTGGCTTTATGACACTCAGGGCCCCAAGTGTTTTTGGAGCACTGTATTGCATCCTTTGAAACTTGCATTTAAAATAATCTGAGACTGGAGACCTAAAGAAACATTTATTGTCTCTCTTAGTATTATAAAGAAATTTTTACAAATTACATTTTTCAAAATAGTTAAATATCTAGATTCTCTTAAAAACTGATTGTGCAGTTTAATGTTTTAACTACTAATGCTACTGTAGTGGCTCACTGCTATGCCTCGCTGCTGGGGTCACTACTGCAGCTGATTTGTGGGCTGACTACCAGAGCCAAATGCTGCTGTAGCCAAATGATAACTTTTTAGCTGATGTATAGTTGGATTGTGTTAGTTATTTTCTTTCTAATAAACTGATTATAGGCTAAAATCATGCATATATAAAAGCTATAACTACCTTATATCTGTTTGATTATTTTATCCTGCTGAAATCCAGGAATATAACACAAAACACTGCTTGTAAACACTAAAATTAACACAAAACACTGCTTGAAAACACCAACATTTATCCAGGAATATAACACAAAACACTGTTTTTATACACTAACATTTATCCAGGAATATAACAAAAAACACTGCTTGAAAACACTAACATTTATCCAGGAATATAACACAAAACACTGCTTGAAAACACTAAAATTTATCCAGGAATATAACACAAAACTGCTTGTAAACACTAAAATTTATCTGGGAGTCTTTTATACTAAGTTATTTATCAAATATGTACATTTAATTACTAACACTGTTACCTAGTCACTATGTTCTACTATTTCTTAAGTAATTCCTCGTGATATCTATTGAAAGAAAAAAATCTATTTTTTTTTCCCTCATCCAAAACGAAAGTTGAGCCGACGCTTTCTGTAAACTCCGTTACTTTCGGCGCACGTGGTTCTCTTGTCCACACTTCGTTCATCATCAGTTTCTGTCTCAATTTCTGACAGACTTGATAAAGAAGATATATTAATATCACTACCAATACTTCTTAATTCATGGTGGTCAATATCATCCTCAGAAAAACCAGAAAAGTCGGAATCTGAATCGCTATCGTAAGAGAACGCCATGGTTTCTACTGTCAACTACAAATGCATGTATTAACAAACACGCAGTACAAATTTGAAAAAAGGAACCGGATTTAGTAAGAACAATCATTTGTTAACTCTAATTTGATTGGTTGAATAGACTTTTACTTCCATATATTGACCAATACGATCGGTTGTGACAATGACATACAGAGTGGATCTATCCTTCACTAGGGTTTAGGAAGCATATAAGGCAAGCGGATATATCAGTCACTGGGAGTAATAGTGCTCTGTTTGCAAGCGGACCTATCAGTCACTGGTGAGGCTAGGCATATTTATGCAGCGGATATACACGTCAGTGGTAGTGAAAGAGTTAAAAATGTTTTATAAACTTGCTTGTATATCACAAAGCAAATCATGCTACTTGTTTGAAAATAAGCAAAAATATATAGTGAAGATACGTTGCATTTGCGTTTCCCCAAATTATAATAACAAAGAACCACCTCTGTTACTATTGACAGATCCTATAAAACTTTTTATAACATCCTGTAGATGCAGAAGAATGGCACATAAAAGACAAAAAAAGAGTAAGAGCAAAACATAACTATTAGATGATAATTGCCTTGAGTAGATGATCAACAACAAAAATATAATCCCAGAAGATATACAAATGAGCGATAAAAACACTTACAAAATCATAAACCATAACATTTATGCCTCTTGGGAACAATAATAATAATATTATGTGCCATTCTTCCGCATCTGTCTCTGTCTACTACTTTATTTCTTCTGTCAGGATTGTTTGCGCTGGTTCAAGTGTTGTCTCAATCGATGCTGTTGTTGTAGTTTTCTGTTTGTATCTTAGTTCTTCTAGTTGGCAGATCGTATATTCAAGGCATTCATCGTAGTCTAATAGGTACATATCAATCTACTCTTCTGTCAAATCTGATTGAGTTGGTTCAGTTGTTTTTGTCTTTGTTGGTGTTGTATTTTTCAATATGTTACACTGCTTGTCTCTTAGTTCATCATTTTGACCAGGTCTTTGTTCTATCTGGTTTTATTTTTCCTTCTATGTTTCTCAGGTTATTGTTCATTTCTGCTTGCTTGTTCTTATTTTCTACTTTGCGTTTTCTCCCATTGTTTGTTTCTGTTCTTGAGTCTCATCTTATTGTTGTTTCTGTTTTCCTATCTCTAATTTCTGTTTTTCATATTGTTGCTGTTTTTTGGTCCTTTTTGTTTCTGAAGTGTTTTTGTCCTGATTGTTGCTGTTGGTTTTCTCTATTGTTGTTTTTGTTTCCCAGTTTCCCAGCTTCTTATTTTTGTTTTGCTTTGTTGGGATTGCTTTCTCATGACTGTTTTTGTTCCTCTTTTTGTTGTTGTTTTGAGCTTTTCTTTTTTTCTTCATGCTGCTTTTTCCCCTGTTGTAATTGTGGGTTTTGTTTCATCTGTTCTTCCTTGTGTTTTGTTTTTGGGAAGATTTCTATCATTGCCATGTAGGATTGTTTGTTTTGGTCTTTATTCTCTTTGCTCGTCATTGCATGGGTTTCCTCTAAATTGTATTGGCATTTTGTTTTAGTGTGGCCTGTGTTTCCACATCGGTTACAAATAAAGTCTGTGGTGTATACAAACTTTGTACCATGATATGGTTAGTAAGCCATGTAGGTAAAAGGCCCTTTTCATTTCCCTGAGTTTGGTTCTTTTTATTTCTAAAATTCTTATCGCATTGTATATCATGGTTTGTGGAATGGTAGCCAGTCTTGATGTTATTAATTTTATTCCAAACTCTTTCTCAAAGCTTTCGACTGTTACTTCTAGATGTATTTCCATTGGTAAGTCTGGTAGGTGAAGCTCTTCTGGTTTTTTTTCTTTTTTCTTTTGGATTTATACAGGTTCGTTTACTGTAACATTTTCATATATGATGTTTATTTTGCAGTATGGAATAATCTGCACATTCCTTCTGGGTCATGGTGTATATCCTTTGTAGCTGTTTCTGTTTATATGTTTGGTTGATGTAGTCTGGATTTATGACTTTCAAAGCTATCATGACTGTAAATGTTGATTGAGTATTAGATATGTCCAATTCTTCTGTACCTTCCTTGTAAGAAAACATGATGAAAGGACCATCGTCTGTTTCTATTCTCATTACCTTAATGAATTTCGTCAACCTTTTTATCTCTTTATGTGCAGCCACCATGTTACCTTGCTTTTTTGTCAACATCTTGTGAGTAATATTTACTCCTTGTGGTTTCTGTTTTATTTCCAATTTTATATTTTTTGTTTTTAAAGATACATTTTCAATGTTCCATGATTCTATTTAAACTTGTTGAAGAAATTTTATTTCACATTTCGTATCCTGTGGGGTTTCTTGCAGTTTGCTTCATCTGTGCCATGCTGGTCATGCTTGATTCAGTAGATATGACAGATGATACAATCTAGTCATACTTGATTAGTCAGGTATGACAGATGATACAATCTAGGCATACTTGATTAGACAGGTATGACAGATGATACAATCTAGGCATACTTGATTAGACAGGTATGACAGATGATACAATCTAGTCATACTTGATTAGTCAGGTATGACAGATGATACAATCTAGTCATACTTGATTAGTCATGTATGACATGATGCAATCTAGTCATACTTGATTAGTCAGGTATGACAGATGATACAATCTAGTCATACTTGATTAGACAGGTATGACAGATGATACAATCTAGTCATACTTGATTAGTCAGGTATGACAGATGATACAATCTAGTCATACTTGATTAGTCAGGTATGACATGATACAATCTATTCATACTTGATTAGTCAGGTATGACAGATGATACAATCTAGTCATACTTGATTAGATAGGTATGACAGATGATACATTGCAACCTGGTCAGGTATTACAGATGTTGCGATCTGGTCATACTTGATTAGACATGAATGACAGATGATAAATTCTGGTATTACTTAATTCAACAGGTATGATGGATGATACAATCTGGTCATGCTTAATTCAAGATGTATGACAGATGACACAATCTGGTAATACTTGATTCAACAGGTATGACAAATTACACAATATGGTCATACTTGATTCAACAGGTATTACAGATTATACAATCTGGCCATACTTGGTTCAACAGGTATAACAAATGACATAATCTGGACATACTTGATTCCATAGGTATGACAGATGATACAATCTGGTCATACTTGATTCAACAGGTATTACAAGAAACAATCTGGTCATACTTTCAACAGTTATTACAGATGATACAATCTGGTCATACTTGATTCAACAGGTATAGCAAATGACACATTCTGGTCATACTGGATTCGATAGATATGACATGATACAATCTGGTCACACTTGATTCATCATATATGACAGATGATACAATCTGGTCATACCTGATTTGACAGATGATGAATAATAAAACAATACAAGTGAAAAGCATCAAAGTACTAAAGATATTTGCTGACATTATATTGGGTATAAATGTTTGAAGGTACAAATGTTTTAGTAGTAATTGTCTTAGTAAATATACAGCTTTTTTTGGTGGGGTTACATGTGATAGTCCTTGTTGCCACAACTGTTTGAAGTGTGTTGGACCGTCCTTTTTTATTTTTTATTTTTTTTTTTAGTCATAAATTAGTTGTCCACTGGGACAGTTCACTATATTTAGAAATTGACTGTCATGAGTTTCATGTGGCATTAAACCCTGGGAATTTTACAATATAAATAACCAGTGACAAATCATTTGCCAGGCTCCCATCTCCTAGAAAAATGACTTTTATTGTTCACATTGCCCTGTATAGTACCTGCAGATAAAACAAATTGAAATTTGACAGGTTGCAGATGGAAATTTTTTGGGTTTTTCTGCTTGATTATTTTTGGAATAAATACTTCACATCAAAATGAGCTGGAAAAACACACTGAACTCAGGTCCTTGTTGTCTAAACATGTTGTATGATTTATTTTAGGACAGGGTGTCAAACTCAAATAACGACGAGGGCCACATGAAGGCTAGTACAATGGCCCAAGGGCTACATCACTGAAATCTTTTCATACAGCAATACAAAATTTTGTATGATTTAGGACCGGGTGTCAAACGCAAATAACCATGAGGGCTACAAGTGGACCACCATATTTCTGGCCTACAAGTCAATACTTTTTTACTTGAAAGTCAGGTCTTCATCTAGTACTCCTAATCGATTTATATATGGATTGTGTCATTGAAAGTTTATATAAGTTAGTTCGCAACTATAGGTAATAAAATGAACTGCAGCATTGATGCGCTTGCTTTTCAATTATAATAAAACAAGCATGGACTGTTTATTCTGCTGTGTCAATTGATAACAGAATACAGCAGTGATTTGTTCAGAAGTAAAATAATAATAATAATAATAATAATAATAATAATAATAATAATAATAATAATAATAATAACGAGGACTTTGTATAGCGCCTAATCTTTTGAAGCCCTAAGCGCTTTTCACCATCAATAATGATATGACTACACTACAGAAAAACAAATGATAAAAACAATGAAATTGAAAAACATTAAAACACAAGCATGTTAGCATTGCTAATGCAATTTCACAAAAACCATTACTAGTGTAAAATACAAAACCAAGATATTGACCAGGCCTCGTCTTATACTCCAAATCGTCTTATATGTGGGCGAAGGATGGAAAATGTACAAAATTGGTGAATTCGACTTGTACTCTGAATCGACTTTATAGGCCGGGAAATATGGTAGTTCATTGGTCCAAGGGCTACATCACTAAAATTTTGTGTGGTTTAGGACAGGGTGTCAAACTCAAATAACCATAAGGGCTATAAGCGGACTAGTTCATAGGTCCCAGGGCTACATCACTGAAATCTTTACATACAGCAATACAAATGTTTTTGCTTGCGATCGTAAGACACTTTTATATGAATATAAATTTTGAGAAGGAACTCTTCTTCCAGATAATGATTGACATTATGAGTTCTAATGATTGACATTACGAGTTCTAATGATTGATTATGAATTCTAACGATTGACATTATGAGTTCTAATGATTGGCATTACAAGTTTTAATGATTGGCATTATGAGTTCTAATGATTGACATGAGTTCTAATGATTGACATTATGAGTTCTAATGATTGGCATTATGAGTTCTAATGATTCGCATTATGAGTTCTAATGATTGACATTATGAGTTCTAATGATTGGCATTATGAGTTCTAATGATTGACATGAGTTCTGATGATTGGCATTATGAGTTCTAATGATTGACATTATGAGTTCTAATGATTGGCATTATGAGTTCTAATGATTGACATCAGTTCTGATGATTGGCATTATGAGTTCTAATGATTGACATTATGCGTTCTAATGATTGGCATTATGAGTTCTAATGATTGACAAGAGTTCTAATGATTGGCATTATGAGTTCTAATGATTGACATTACGAGTTCTAATGATTGGCATTATGAGTTTTAATGATTGATTATGAATTCTAATGATTGACATTATGAGTTCTAATGATTGTCATTATGAATTCTAATGATTGGCGTTATGAGTTCTAATGATTGACATTATGAGTTCTAATGATTGACATTATGGGTTCTAATGATTGGCATTATGATTTCTGATGATTGGCATTATGAGTTCTAATGATTGATATTATGCGTCATAATGAATGGCATTACGAGTTATAATGATTGACATTATGAGTTATAATGAATGACATTACGAGTTCTAATGAATGACATTACGAGTTCTAATGATTGACATTAGGAGTTCTAATGATTGGCATTATGAGTTCTAATGATTGGCATTATGAGTTCTAATGATTGACATTAGGAGTTCTAATGATTGGCATTATGAGTTCTAGCATTAAAATATCTATTTTAAAAGACATTTATTCTAAGTATACATGATAGTAAGTTAGAGATGAAATCTGATGGAGGGACATAGACAACTTGAAAATAAATATTGGTTTAGATTTCAGAACAAGTTTTATTGACTTTAAATGAAAGCTTTTGATCTTAGATTGAATCGTTTGTCAATAAATATGGTTCTTCTGCCAAACAGACCAGGAAACCTCCATGTGACCACTATGTCACTGTGATGATTGTTACTGTGGTAGTACTTGATGTAGACCAACTTGCTGTTCTCACTTCTTTACTTCTTTTGTACATGACTGATAGGGCACCATTCATGCCTGTACTTTTTCCTGGTCCCCTACCAGTCTTGGTATAGACTATTGTTTCATATATTTGAAGGCTAATTAAATAATAGCCACAAAGCATGTAAAATGAATGTGCATTCTGCTGAATGGAGTTGAATTTTAGTCTTTGTGAAATACGTTACCAAATTTACTGAAAAATCAAAACCATTGCCCAGATAAACTGTTTAAATATAATATTATTTTCAAAAACTGTAATTTGTGTAACTTTTGACATTAAAAATACAGGTTGTAGACAAATTAAATATAGTAGGTATGTGTATTGGATTTTTATACCATTATAGCAGCTTTTAAAATTTGTCTGCATTATTTATTTGTTTGTCTGCATTATTTATTTGTCTGCATTATTTATTTGTTTGTCTGCATTATTTATTTGTTTGTCTGCATTATTTATTTGTCTGCATTATATTATTTATTTGTCTGCATTATTTATTTGTCTGCATTATTTAATTTTTATTTTGTATTGGAAGTCATACTAATTTACTAACAAAAAATCTAGTTCTTTGTTGTTTTAATATTTTTTTTCCAACTAGTAAGAATAATTTTTCATTTCAGGTCATGTGCACTTCATCACAGCTGAATGATCATTTGAAAGGTCTTCATCAAAGTCCTGTTTACAGCATTGCTGATTTTATATCATGCAAGTATTGACGCTGAAATAAGGAATACATTCTGGAAGAATTGTAAAATGGCTGATATCTACTTTTCAATTATCATTTCAAATATGTCAGCAGTTTGAGTAGCTAAAGTCATAAATAGATGTATAAACTTTCTTCGATTTGATTGACAGTCAGAGGTCTCACTAGGATTTTAAAACTAGGAGTCCAGGATGCCCATATTGGTAAAAATATGAGTTCTACCAGTAAAAGTTTTAGTCCCATCCCAGAAAATTTTGAACTTTGCAGATTAGAAGAATTTTTGGTTGTCATTGAGTTTAAATTCCACATTCTTTATAACACTGACATGTACAACTGTTTCAGCCTATTCGGCGGGTTTGGTAATTCTACATAATACGTCAGTTCTGTAAACGTTGGATCATGTGCTGTTATTTGGTTGAAAATTCAATTTTTGGCTGAAATGCCAACAGGAAGAAATATATTTTATTTCCATAGCCATATGAATAAACATTACATCTTTTCAAAGCCATGCGCATAATAGTCCGCCATATAAGGACTAATCTGCAAAGTTCAACATTTTCTGGGACTGCAAATTTTGCTGGCAGGACTACAATTTTTACCAAAATGGGAGTCCTGGACTCCTAGTTTTAAATTCCTAGCAATAGACCTATGCTCAAATATGGTAGGGCATCTAAAATAAATAATGAGAGGTAAAGTGTTCAAAGCAGATTTTACTCTAGGTTGACAAATTTTGATATTTATGTTTGTATGCGTATAGTGACCATTAGAATTTTGCAAAATTCTGTAACTTTTTTAACTTTTTGGATTTGTGTTATTTTGTTTGTAATGCGGTGGCGTATGTTTTGTGCAAATATAAATTTAGTTGTTGTTTTCTTTTTTGTTATTAGATTCTCTCTGGTAATATAGTGGATGCATTTCCAACATCGGGATGCGAATCAGGACTTTTTCTCCATGTTAACCCTGAGACACGCACACGCGTGTGCTGTATAACTGTGCCACTACCAAAAGGTAAAGTCGACTTCTTTCCGTTAAACCTTTATATCATACAGAACTTTTCTTGTCTGGTCATAATTTACTAGTGTTGGTGTCTATGTTGTATTTTTACGCTTTATTGTTACAGTTAGAGTAATAAAAGTTATTGAATGCATTTTTCTTTTCATTTTGCAAGTAAAAAAACACAGCCTTCAGACATTACATTTATTACTAAAGGGAATATACATTACAATCTTAAGTGATTACATTTCATATTACAAGGTACACCACACATAAATGCTAACGAATATGCATTTGGAATAATTGTTATCAATACACCACACATCAATGCTAACTATTATGCTTTAGAATAATTATCAATACATCACACATAAATGCTAATGATTATGCTTTTGGAGTAATTATTATCAATACACCACACCAATGCTAACCATTATGCTTATTTCTTAAAATTACATTTTCTGCTAGACCGTTTATGGATTATACTTACAGGGTTCTTAGAGTCTTTGACAGTTTGGTAAAAATAAGGTAGCATTTTCAAGGCCTTGAAAGTTTGGGAAAAATAGTAATAATATTAATGAGGACTTTGTATAGCGCCTAGTCTTTCGGAGCTCTAAGCGCTTTACACCATCAATAATGATATGACTACACTACAGAAAAACAAATGACAAAAACAATGAAATTGGAAAACATCTTGAAAGATTGGGAGAATTTAGATAGCATTTTCAACACCTTGAAAGTAAATTGAGCAGATATACTTTCGGTCTTTAAAAGTCTTTGAAATTTAAATAAACTCAAACATTTTAATTTTTTTCCATAATCACTAATGCAATTGACCAAGATTCAAATGTAGTTCAGTTCTTATTTTTGATGACGCTTTTAGTTTCATTGCTGCCACAATAATGAAGAAGTATTTCTTTGGCTATCCATGTTAGCATTGGTGGTGACTTCAATAAAATATACACTCTTCATCAAGGCAAGAATTTGTTGTTTTCTTGTGTAACGTAACTTGTATACAAAATCTTAGTGAAAATCAAGGCAAGAATTCATTGCTTTCTCGTGTAACGTAACTTGTATACAAAATGTTAGCGAAAATCAAGGCAAGAATTCGTTGTTTTCTTGTGTAATGTAACTTGTATACAAAATGTTTGTGAAAATCAAGGCAAGAATTTGTTGTTTTCTTGTGTAACAAAACTTGTATACAAAATGTTTGTGAAAATCAAGGCAAGAATTTGTTGTTTTCTTGTGTAACAAAACTTGTATACAAAATCTTAGGGAAAATCAAGGCAAGTATTCATTGTTTTCTTGTGTAACTTAGGTCTAAAAAATTTTTTTGTGATGTTTGAAAGTTTGGGAAAAGTCTTTGAATGTTTCATTCAGAATTCTGTGTGAACCCTGTACAATATAAAATTAAAATAAATCAATAAAATGTTGTTTTAGTGAAACCTCTTATCATCCTTGTGGATATCTCTACTTGCAAATTATTCAGGAATTCTCTGAGACTTGTTTTCCCCACATTTGTACATATCTGTGAAACTAAGCTCTTTTATTTTTTTACAAAGTACTTATTTTGTTTGGTTGCCTTGGTATCTTTAATTACAATTATGATTGACAAGGTTGATTTAAGTTAGATAATTTAGATTACGTACACAGTAACAGGGTTCCATGGAGCAACTGAATTACCCTACATGACTGTGGTCGCTGATTCTTAAGCATATAGAATTTGTGTATCGTGTAACTTGACTATTTTTGTTCTACCTCATTTATTTGATTAAAAAGATGAATTAAAATGATAATAAAAAAGAAGGCTCGCTTATCGTTTAGTGCAACCATAGGTTTGGTAAGGAATCCAGGCACTTTTTCATATATAGGCGTTTTCGGTGCCTAGTTATGACTGCTGAGGTGAAAACAACTGCCATTGTTCTGGTTAATTCATTAAAATTTGGGAGACATTTATAATATAATGTTTGCACCAATCCTGATAGTAAAAAGTGGTGTGTCTCAAGACCTCGGTAGTTTTTCATTGACTCTTTGGTGTACACTCCTAGCAAGCTAAGGAAAAAAAAGGAAAATTATTATAAATGCAGTGTGGCCATATATACATAGGGTTAAAAATACACAACGTTTATGTGCTTAATAATCAAGGTTTAATAGGACAATTAAAGATTAAAAATAAAGAAAAAAAATAATGAGAACTTTAAGAAATAATTAGGGTTACAGGTAATACTGACTGAAAATTTAAGATTTTCATTTTTTTAAAAGTCATTTTAAGAAAAGGTATGAAATGGCTTCAGCAAAATATTTTGAAAAAAAAGACAAACTTACCAGTTGTATCTGTACGAGTAGACACAAAGACACAGTGGTATAGCGCCTAATATTTCGAAGCTCTAAGCGCTTTACGCCATCAATAATGATATGTCTACACTACAGAACAACAAATGATAAAAACAATGAAATTGGAAAACATAAAAACATGCTGAAAACATATAAGATACAAAACATGATTAGGTCGCTAAGTTTGTCCCTGCAGTCGAAACAGGTGAGTCTTAAGAGCACTCTTAAAAGGGACCGCTGTGTCTTTGTGTCTAATTTCAATGGGCAATTCGTTCCACTTTGCCGGGCTCTGGTGTGCAAATGAACGTTGTCCATATGACTTTGTTTTCACCTTGGGAACAATGAGTATACGATTATCAGAAGAAGAGCGTAAGGATCTAGCTGGTGTATACACATGGGTGAGGTTGAATAGGTATGTTGGACTGGAGTCCATCATTGAAACATAGCACAGAGAACAAATTTTGTGTTTGATTCTGTATTGGATTGATAGCCAGTGTAGGTTACAGAGCAATGGTGAAGTGTGCTCTGATCAAGGTACTCTAAAGATGATCCGTGCAGCTGTGCTTTGAAGTTTCTGGAGTAAATATTGTGACGAACGAGACAGAATTGAGTTACAATAGTCCAGTCTTGAAAGTACTAATGAACACACAAGTGTTTTAGTGGCATCAACTGAAAGATATTTGCGAATGGAACTGATGCGTCTCAATTCAAGATATGCAGCCTTGCATATGTTCATGACATGTTGGTGCAGTGTGAGAGTATTGTATAGATTGTCCGTACTAAATCAATAAGAACAGGTTCAAATGCTCCTAATGGTTGTCGCTGAAATTCTGCATCATAACTGTATGGTGATGAATCAGTTGAAATTGTGCTGTCAAGCGAATCTCTAATGGTTTGTACTTTGTCATCAAAGAAATTTGCAAATTGATCTGGTAGGTCTAGTGGAGAGAAGGTTGTTGGAAGTGGTGTACATTTGTTCCTTGACATTAGTTTGTTAGTTATCTTGAAGAGCTCTTTGCAGCTGGAACTCTCCATGATCTTAATACTGAAGTGGGATGATTTGGCTAAATGGACTATGTTTGTGACATTCTTCTTAGCGGCTTCGTTTGTTTGTTTGTTTGTTTGATTAGGATTTTTAACGTAGCTTTAACAATTTTTCAGTCATATCGCTACGATGTCTGCAGTGCGGCAGTTTATAGTGATGTCTAGCACTGAGACATCATGCCGCAGACATGTAGCATGATGTCTCACCCAGTCACATTATCCTGACACCAGGCCGACCAGTCCTAGCGGCTTCGTAGATTTGTTTATGAATAGTGAGTCTGGTGGAAAGCCAAAGCCTCACTGCTTTTCGGCGATGTCTTTTAGCAGTGCGAAGCTGGTCCCTAACACTGCTATACCAAGGAGAACACTTTTTTATTGATACTCTGCATTTGGTGGCTGGGGCATGTTTTTCGAGCAATGAATGCAGACAGTTATCAAGTTGTTCCACTGTTGGATGTAAGAAAGTTGTTAGGTTTTTTTCTTGGGTGTCATGCATGAATTTGGTTCTATTTATCATACGGAGGTTTCTCTTAGTAGCAAATAGAGGTGGAGGGTTAGGGACTGATACATCGAGATGGCATACAGTGTAGAGGTGATCCGATGCAAGTTCGTGGGATACAAGGGTGGATTGCAGAATATTATCATCAGGTCTATAAAGAAACCAGTCTAAAATGTGACCAAGTTTATGGATAGGTTGGTTAACTGACTGTTTACGATTGAAAATATGAATGGAATCTAGGAGTTTTGACGTGTTTGGTTTACCAGGACAGTCATAGTGAAAGTTGAAATCTCCAAGAATAATTAGGTTGCCACCTATCGAATTTCCATACTCTAGCAGATTTGGAAACTGCTCTGAAAAGAGAGATTCAGTCAGCTTGTTTTTTCTACTAGGAGGAGGATGGTAGAGACAGAAAAAAGGGACTGATCTTTGTTCCAGTGTGAGCGTTGTTTGGACTAGTTCAAATGATGTGTGGCAGAAATTGAAGGTTGTGTTGTACTTAAGGCATTTTATCATGGAATTCTTTGTAATTACAGTAATTCCACCTCTGCGAGAGTTGCAGTGGGATGACTTGATGGAGTAATCGCTGGGTGTTAAATCTGCACACTTAGATTCATCACCTGCGGAATCTAACCAAGTTTCTGTCAGGAAGAAGCCGTCATTATTCTGGTTGTTGATAAAATTAACAATTTCTGTGCGCTTTTCCGGTGATCCTGCTGATTGAGTGTTGAATAATGCAATACGTACTGGTATCCCTAGGAGAGTTGACACAACGGTTGACGATTTAAGAGGAATTTGAACCAGGTTATTAAAATTAACGGCATAATTTTTAAGTTGTTTATCCATTACGGGCGAAAGGGAGATAACTGGAATTCTTCTTGTTCTACGCCGGCCAGCTTTGAAAGAACGTTTCTTTTTTCGCTTCCGTTTACATTTAAGAAATGATGAATGTATTCCCAGTTCGTTTAGTCTTGAGCACAATGTAGTATCTAAAACCAAGGTGTGGTCATTTAATCCAGTTAATGAGGGTCCGTCGTATTGTAAGCGGTTACGTGACGGCGGTTTATTAATAAACAAATGACGTCTTAACATTGGGACAAAACAGCTGAGTAAAATGCTAATTGTTCTCGTTTCCAAAACAAGGAGATGAATTAACACATCCAATGCATGATGAAACACAATAATATAGATGATGATAGAGAACAAGTACAAATATCATAAATATAGCACAAAATCGAATGAGCCTATCGAGAGCAGTTAAGCGATGGTGGCCATCTTTCCAGAAGATGACACATTGCTGGTATATTTACACATTTTATGTTAGGAATCACTTATAAAGAACTAAAAGAGAGACCTAGAGCACAAATTTTGATTGATTGGTATTTTTTTTATTAATGTACTGCCTCCACGAAATGTAAGTGACATTTTCATTTTACAAATTAAATTTCCTTGAATAATGTTAATTGCGTGCGCTAAGAAGGTCAGAGGTTAACAAATAATATGACTCCTCATTAAGAGTTCATATTTCATAATGTTGATTATAATTTTAGGTCCCATATAGGTTTTTGATGATAAAATAAGCGATACATAATGTTACAGTTACCGATTTTAATAATGATTTTATGAAAGTTCAATAAATTGTGATCAATTTTGTGACTTTTTTTGGTTTAAAAATTCCACGCCTGACCTTGCATTATCAGTGGGTGTTCGAGTTATCACGGGAGTGGTGTATATACATTGCGTATTGATTTATACAGTTATGATGAATATTTGTACATTGGCTTATTTCTTTGATCCAGTGTCCACGTTAGATTTTGTTTGGTCACAGGCATTTATCAGGGTTCTCCATAGGATATTGCAGTCCTAGACCTTCATAAGCATTCTTCAATGTGGAATTGCTTCATCCTGGAGGTCACTGCCTATCTTCACACACCATGAACCATCCTTACGTTTCCATGAAGTAACTTAGTAATTCAGCATTATAACACTATTAGGCTTTGTGGATGGCTTGCATTTGGATTAAAGAAGTATTGATAATTTGGGCTTGAAGGTCAGGGTTGCTATTATGCAAGAAAGATATTTTCTGAAGGTTTGGTTCTACATTGCATTCCTAGATCTGCAATTATTCCTAGACCAAACCTTGATCATAGCTTGTACTTTGGATAGTGAAGAAACCTATCAGGCGTAAAAAAAAAAATCAATGATCATGATCACTAAATGAAAGAATGACAGTGGTTGATTAAAACAGTATTAGTTTAACATCATGATCACTAAATGAAAGAATGACAATGGTTGATTACATTTAGTTTAACATCAAGATCACTAAATGAAAGAATGACAATGTTGAGTACATTTAGTTTAACATCAAGATCACTAAATGAAAGAATGACAATGGTTGATTACATTTAGTTTAACATCAAGATCACTAAATGAAAGAATGACGATGGTTGATTACATTTAGTTTAACATCAAGATCACTAAATGAAAGAATGACGATGGTTGATTACATTTAGTTTAACATCAAGATCACTTAATGAAAGAATGACGATGGTTGATTACATTTAGTTTAACATCAAGATCACTAAATGAAAGAATGACAATGGTTGATTACATTTAGTTTAACATCAAGATCACTAAATGAAAGAATGACAATGGTTGATTACATTTAGTTTAACATCAAGATCACTAAATGAAAGAATGACGATGGTTGATTACATTTAGTTTAACATCAAGATCACTAAAGGAAAGAATGACAATGGTTGATTACATTTAGTTTTGTATTGATACTTCAAAGACTTTTTCAATTATGCTGAGTTTTCTCAGAGGTCACACAACATAATTTTACCAATTTGAACATAAGGCATGCTTATATAAGGGGCTTTTAAATTGTGTCAGGTATCGGTCAAATATGGTTTCTCATGTTAAAAAAAATACACCTTAAACAATGTCTTAAAAGCCAGTACATATAATATGACCAGATTTGCCTTTCAAATTTATACTATCAGTATTTAACTGCCATCAATTATAGAGATTGTGCCTAAGAATAGAACATTTAAATAACTTCAAGTGAAAAAATCATTCTGGTATAAACCTTTGCATAATGATTTTGTTTCATGAAAATTGGATGAAAATATACAAAATAGAGAAACGTTTAAACATTTTCATATCATTTCTTCAGTAGACATTTAGCTATTAGGTTGATGTTAGCCTGATGAACAAAGGCTCGGTTGGGTCTCTTGTTATGATATAGTGTCATGACACAAAAAAAGTTTGAGCATTGTGTGATAAATTTTATGATCATATAAGTAAATGCTAAATGAACCATTTTATATTTTAGGGACTTGCTGTCAACATTTCATACAGGACTGTTAAGTTTGCACATTATTACATATAGTAATAATTCATAATTAATAATTGTTCTTATACCATTTCAGGGTTCAAATATGTCAGTTGTGACGTAAATGGAGGTTATGACAGGATAGCTAAATGTCCAGATGGACTTTACCAAGTGGACAACACAACAACTGCTTCAGAGGCCAAATGTTCCAGTGAAATAGAATGCAATCCTGATGGTAGGCAATGAAACTGATAGCTTTTGTCTCGGTCCATTCATTTTCTACCCTTTTTAGGGGGTGGGGTCCCTGATTGTCTGAGTGGTCTAAAGTGCTTGCCATTACAGATCACTGCCATCTCACCTCTGTCTGCATGGGTTTGAATCTAAGATTCGGGCAATGTGGGGATGTGAATGGGTCGGTACCTCTTTCCGGGTTTTTTCCCAGGTTGTTTCTCTACCATTAATTCTGGCTGCCATGTATAACCTATCAACAACCATTTTTAACGGCGACAAAACCCTGAATCCCTTTATGATATGAATATGAAATTTGGTACACATTTTAGACCATTGATGTGCCATGTATTCTAATAATTCTTCATTTTTAATATTTATAAAGCGCTTGTTTATTTGTAGGAGTGAAACACATTGATATATCATTGCATCAATTCTTTTGCCATACCTATAAATGTATCAATAGAAGAGGCCAAGAATCAATGCAAAATGATCCTGTATGCAAATTACTTTAAATATTAAGCAGTCATTTGCCTTTTTATTCTATAAATTTAGAATTCATGTGAGATTGCTGTTGAAGGCAGACATTAATTTTTTGGTTTGACATTGATTCAGTTACATATAATAAATAATATGGCTAACGTAATTAACTGAAGGACTATAAGAATGTAGGTTCCTGTGACATTACTATTTCACACGTACAAATCTATGTGAACCCATATTCCTTGTCAGTGATCTTAGCTGGGTCTTTTACCATAATGGATACAATAAACTTTAAAATCTGTCGATACAATATGCATCAATGACTCAATGCTTTTTTAAATTCTTCCTTTAAAAATTAAGCTTTTTTTAAAAAAAAGCTCTTACCTAATTAAAAGCCCTATCAATCAAACAACACTTGCAGAATTTTGCTTTGGATCTACTATCCTGGCAACAGCTAGGGGAAGGGAGGAGCGGAAGTATACAACTCATAAGCCAGTTTTAAAGCATATTATTATTTTTATGGTAGTAGCAGTTGTGGTGGCAATTAAAGTTGTACATGGCAGATACAATTACAAAGTAACATTTTCCAAGACACTTCTCTGGGTGACATGCTTTTTGTTTTTTAAAACAAGTCAGACAAGATAAAAGTTTCATTCTTTAATCAATTTTTCTTTACCTGGCATTTCCAAAACTCTGGGCTTACTGAACATTTGTCTACCTATGGTCTTTTTGAATGTTTGAATCTTTTTCTCAGCAAGTATTGATTGATTGACAGGGTTTTGAATTTGGTAACAATATTTTTATTGGAAAAACTTAAGTTTTAAAGGACAGAAAACAAGCATAGACTAATTGGTGCATATTGTATCAAAAGATTTTAAAGTTTATTTTAACCATTATGGTTAAAGACCCAGCTAAGATCACTGACAAGAAATATTTGTTCACACCGATTTGTACGTGTGAAATAGTAATGTCACAGGAATCTACATTCTTATAGTCCTTCAGTTAATTACGTTGGCCATATTATATATGATATGTGGGTGAATCAGTGTCTTACGGACATAAGCAAGAGTGTTTTGTAAATCTGTTCCAACTGCACTGGCAGGAACTGGATGCCAAAGTTTCATTGCTGGCTGCTGTAGTGTTCTAGAAGCAGTGCTATACGGTATTATAGACTTTCCCACTGCTGAATCAGTATGTTAGGAATTGGAGACAAGGCTGACAGATAGGGTGTTAGATGTAGGTCAGACAATCAGATATGCTCTGTATGCTATGGAATAAAGAAGTGTTTGTAGAAGCAGTATTTTTCCTCTCGCATTATAAAATCCTGAACATTACAATGGAGACGAGGATATTGCTAAACACAAGGCTGAGGATAACAGGGGCAGAACAAGGACAATTGAGTCATTCTACTCAGAGAATTTTTACAGACCTGCTACCGTGTTGCACACTTGTAGTAAACGTCTATATGGCAGCACGTTTGCCCATTTTTCCACCATTCTCTATCGATGAAAACGCACCTGATGTTCGATGGAAGAAGGGGGTGAAACGACTTGATAACCTTCTGATTGGAATGGACATCAGAGACACAAAATGTCGATGTGCATTACTTTTGTAGTATGCAGGAGAGGAAGTAAACAACATTTTTGAAACCCTCCAAGAGACAGGAGATGATTATCCAACCACCGTAGAAAAGTTGACAAACTATTTCGCACCAAAGAAAAACAATGAATTTTGAAATCTACAAATTTTGGCAAGAAAAACAACAAAATGGACAATCGATTGAAGATTTCCACACCAAGCTAAGGCAGCTTTCAGCAACGCGTGAGTTCAATGATTTCGACAAAGAAATAAAATCACATATAATTCAAGGATGTTTGTCAACACGTCTTAGACGTCGTGCACTTCGTGAAGAGATGGACCTAACACATCTTCTTACACTTGCCCGTGCAAAAGGAACTCTCAGACAGACAAGCAACAGAAATAGAAAAATCCGAAAGAGAGAATGCAAATGCCATAACAAAATGAAGGACACAGAGTCATCGTAGAAACAAGAGGCATTTCATGGAGACAGCAAAAGGCACCAACAAACAACAATACAAAAACCAAACATGCAGAAATTGTGGTGGTGAATATCCACACAAAGATAGACAGTATCCTGCAAAAGGAAGACAATGCAATTTCTGCAAGAAGAAAAACCATTTTGCTAAAGTCTGTAGATCAAGACTCAAGGCAGAAAGCAAAGTTAATCAAGTAGAAAGCCAGCAAGATAGAAGTACTACGTCTGAGAACTCAGATGAAGAATACACTTTTGGCCTGTGAACTCGAGATAAGGTCAATTCGCTAAAACCAAAATAACCTCACACAATGGTACAAGTAGATGGAACAAAAATAGAGGTACTGATTGAAACAGGATCTAGATGAATATACATTTGCAAAGCTGAAACCTAAACCTAAACTGCAGAAAACAGACACAGACGTATTTGCCTATGGATCCGAAACAAAACTACATATAGTTGGCAAATTTCAAGCCAACATTGAGACAAAATATAGGATAACTATGTAACCAAAGGAAATTTTGGAAACCTATTGAGTTATTAAACAAGGATACAGTTGCAAATAATTCCAAGAATCTGTGCTACAGTGAAGAGCAAGTTTGAAGAATTGTGTAGAAAGTAGAAATTGTGTAGAAAGTACCCAGATATCTTCAAAGGAATTGGAAAACTAAAAGATGTGAAGATACACCTTCACACTGATGATACTGTAATCCCTGTAACTCAACCCCATCGACGTATTCCATTCCACATTAGGAAGAAAGTTGAAAAAGAGTTAGCAAGACTTTAAGCATTAGACATTATCGAAAAGGTGGACGGACCAACTCCATGGGTATCTCCAATTGTGGTTGCTCCCAAACCCAAAAACCCTGACGAAATTAGTATCTGTGTTGATATGCGTTTGCCCAATGAAGCAGTACTTCGCCAGAGACACATCACACCAACAATAGACGACCTTATAGCAGATCTCAATGATGCAACCATATTCTCCAAGGTTAACCTAAATTCAGGTTACCATCAACTGGAATTGGATGAAAAATCAAGAAATATTACAACATTCTCAACTCATATTGGACTACGAAGATATAAACGTCTCATTTTCAGAATATCATCTGCAGCGGAAATATTTCAAAACACACTCTGTAAAACACTGGAAGGACAAAAAGGCACAAGGAATAATAGTGATGACACTTTAGTATTTGGTCGCATGCAGGAAGAACATGACGAAAATCTAGGAGCTACATTCACTCGCATACAGCAAAAAGGGTTTGAAACTAAATAAACACAAATGTGAGATCAACAAAGACAAAACTGAGTTCTTTGGATACTTTTTCAGCAAAGACATAATTTCTCCGGATCCAAAGAAAGTGGAAGCAATCAAAAGAGCCAGTACTCCATCAAACACATCAGAAGTACGCAGTTTTCTAGGCATGATAAACTATGTGGGGCGATTCATCCCAAATTATGCAACAATCAATGAGCCTCTTCGAGCTTTAACCAAGCAAAATCAACCATGGGAATGAATGGACTGAAAAACACGAAAAAGCGTTTGATAAACTCAAACAAGACCTAGTTAGTAGCACAATAATATCATATTTTGACCCTAATAACGAAACACAATTAATTGTAGATGTAAGTCCTGTAGGTCTAGGTACGTTATTAACATAGAATGGAAAGGTTATTGCTTACGCCAGTATAGCACTTTCAGATGTGGAAAAACAATATTCACAGACGGAACGTGAAGCACTAGCAATAGTCTGGAGTTGTTAGCACTTACATCTGTACCTGTTCGGTCATACGTTTAAACTAATTAGTGACCACAAGCCCCCGGAAGTCATTTTCAACAATCCAAAATCACGACCCCCTACAAGAATCGAGAGATGGAGATTGAGATTACAAGAATACAATTTCCATGTAGTTTACAAGCCAGGTAAAACAAATGCAGCAGATTATATTTCACGACATCCCAAGGCTGAAACTGAATGCTGTAAACATTCTGAAGTTGCAGAAGCTTATATTCAATTCATATTCGTCAATGCCATACCCAAAGCCATGACCATTGAAGAAATTCAGACAGCCACTTTAGTGGACCAGGACCTTCAACAAGTTATCAAATTTATAAAATCTGGAAATTGGAAACAGTCTTACAAACAAAACAAAACCTTGGAAACATTTTCAAGACTCAGACATGAGCTGACGGTGATTCCAGTTGCAAACAGTTTTGTCCTACTGTGTGACAAGAAACTAGTAATACCAAAAGGGCTGCAAAACAGAGTGATAGAGCTAGCACATGAAGGCCATCAGGGCATAGTCAAGACAAAACAACTTCTTCGTGAGAAAGTATGGTTTCCAGGTATTGACAAACAAGTAGAGGAATTCTGTCAAAGTTGTATACCATGCCTTGCATCAACGCCAAAGCAAATGACAGAGCCGCTAAAAATGACAGTTCTACCAGAAAACCCTTGGAGTCAGATTAGCATGGACATCAGTGGCCCTCTTCCATCAGGATTCTACTTTATGGTACTTGTTGATGACTACTCAAGATATCCAGTAGTTGAAATTATTAACTCAATGTTCGGAATACCAGAAGTTGTAAAAACAGATAATGGACCTACATTCTATGGATATGAATTTACAAAGTTTGCAGCATACATGGGATTCACACATAGGAAAATCACAACTTTATGGCCTCAAGCTAATGGCAAAGCAGAAAGGTTTATGAGGACAATTGGAAAAATAATCAAAGCAGCTAATGCAGAACGCAAAAGCTGGAAACAAGAAATATACAACTTTTTACGCAATTACAGAGCCACGCCTCATACAACAACAAAAAAAATCTCCAGCAGAAATTCTATTTGGACAAAAAATGAGAACTAAACTCCCAAGTATACAAATCAAACCAGACGACAACAAAACAAGGAAAACCGATACGGAGAAAAAGGAAAAGATGAAGAGTTATGCAGATCAAACTAGGAAAGCTAAGAAATCAAATTTCAAAGTTGGAGACAGTGTTCTAGTAAAACAAGAAACGCGAGACAAGTTGTCAACTCCATTCGACCCCAAACCATATGAAGTTATTAACAAAAAAGGGATCAATGATAACAGCGAGAGGAGAAGACCATCAAATAACTAGAAACTCGTCATACTTCAAGACAGTAAAGAATTCACCACATATTCCACCATCTGACGACCAGACATATGATACAATAAATCTAGAGAAAGATGGAGATAGATTTGACACATATCCATCATCCGACCTAGCGTTAAGAAGATCATCCCGAATCAGAAAACCACCAGACTATCCAAAAGACTGTGTGTGTAAAAAAATAATATAAAACTTTTAGAAGCTTTACCGCATGTAGTTTGTTATACCTGTACACTGTTCTGTAGAACTAGATAGTTAATAATGTGTATGCAATGAAATGGCAATTTAGTTTAACCTAGTGAATTTGAACTCTGCCCTCAATTAAAAACTCAGATCATTATTAGGACTAAGCTGAGAGAGGTGAAAACCTACTTTACCCAGTTCCAAATTTACCATTTGTACATTATCAACAAGAAAAAAAATTGCGACGCAAGTTTTATTGCACTCATGAATTTCTATTATATGAATTTCTGTTGTTAAGACATACATTATTATTATAATTATGACTAGTTCGAAATATGGTGTACTGATTTTCAATTTAAGAACAAATTTTAAATCTGAAAGAAAAAGAGGGATGTAGTGTTCTAGAAGCAGTGCTATACGGTACTATAGACTTTCCCACTGCTGAATGAGTATGTTAGGGATTGGAGATAAGGCTGACAGATAGGGTGTTATACCGTACTATAGACTTTCCCACTGCTGAATCAGTATGTTAGGGATTGGAGATAAGGCTGACAGATAGGGTACTAGATGTAGGTCAGACAATCAGGTCAGATATACTCGTATGCTATGGAATAAAGAAGTGTGTGTAGAAACAGGTGTTTTTCCTCTCTCATTATAAAAACCTAAACATTACAGCTGCCCATATTGAAATTGTTCCACAGTCTTTTAATCTTTAATCCTACTGTGAGTGCTTGGATTCCTTAGTCCAATGTGAATATGCTATTTATTTCATTAAAGAAACTTGGCCATTAGTAATGTCATTTTTAGCATTGCTTTCCCCTCATCACTCTTAAAGAAACTAAATGGCAGTCAGCACAGTTTTAAAATATGCAGTGGTGGCCCCTGTATTTACTTTGATATGGAAAAAGGCATCAAAACAAGTATAGCACATATACTCCAGGCCAGTGTTAGTTAAAGCAATTAGACTCCAGGCCAGTGTTAGATAAATAAATTAGACTCCAGGCCAGTGTTAGATAAATAAATTAGACTCCAGGCCAGTGTTAATTAAAGCAATTAGACTCCAGACCAGTGTTAGTTAAATAAATTAGACTCCAGGCCAGTGTTAGTTAAATAAATTAGACTCCAGGCCAGTGTTAGATAAATAAATTAGACTCCAGGCCAGTGTTAGTTAAATAAATTAGACTCCAGGCCAGTGTTAGTTAAATAAATTAGACTCCAGGCCAGTGTTAGATAAATAAATTAGACTCCAGGCCAGTGTTAGTTAAATAAATTAGACTCCAGGCCAGTGTTAGTTAAATCAATTAGACTCCAGGCCAGTGTTAGATAAATCAATTAGACTCCAGGCCAGTGTTAATTAAAGCAATTATACTCCAGGCCAGTGTTAATTCAAGCAATTAGACTCCAGACCAGTGTTAGTTAAATAAATTAGACTCCAGGCCAGTGTTAGATAAATAAATTAGACTCCAGGCCAGTGTTATTTAAATCATTTAGACTCCAGGCCAGTGTTAATTAAAGCAGTTAGACTCCAGGTCAGTGTTAGTTAGTAATGCCAACATTGCTAATATCACTCTTAAGGCAACTGAAATGGCAGTCAGCACAGTTTTAAAAAATGATCTCTGTATTTACTTTGATATGGAAAAAGGCATCAAAACAAGTATAGAACTTATATCGCAGTTGGACTCCAGGTCAGTGTTAGTTAACGCAATTAGACTTCAAGCATTCCAATAGTGTAAATATCAGCAAATAGACTCCAAGCATTACAACTGTGTCAGTTAAAGCAAATAGACGCCAAGCAGTACAACTGTATCAGTTAAAGAAATTAGACTCCAGTGAGTACAGCAGTGTCAGTTTAAGCAATTAGACTCCAAGCAGTAAAACTGTGTCAGTTTAGGCAATTAGATTCCAAACAGTACACCTGTGTCAGTTAAGGGGGCACTCACCAGTTAATATGTACTTTTCATATAGTGACATATGTGAGGTGAAGTTGTTTGCATTTGTAACATGCACAATGGAGATAATGTTGGCATATCTCAATGCTACTTTGATGTAATGTGGCTGATATTTCTTTGGATACTGCACTTGTGGAAATTGTAAATGATCTAAGCGCATGGTATAACAAAATGGATGCTCCCATTTGCTTGAAAAATTAGCCAGAATTAATCAAAAGTACACTAACTTTAGCAGTTATTAAACTAGGAAAATCGAATTTTGCTGAAGTAGGCAATAGCAGCTTCTGAAAGTGCAATGAACAAATTACAAAATATCTGAAAAGTAAAAAAGTTATTGGACCATTTTTCTACAATTTACCTCTGAAGTCCAGGGAGTGAAAATGACCATGCAGAGCTAGCAGTTTGTTTACATGAACACATCTTATGTTAGCCCAAGCTGTATACTCTAGAACCTAAAGTACACCCATCAATCATACATCAAAATAAAGGGAATTGAAAGTTCTTCTCCCAACACCTAAGATATACAAAGTCTTTATTATATTGCTAGTATAACCAGTGAAGAAATCCTAGAAAATTATTTTTCTTTAAAATTCTAACCCTATGCAAAGTACGAAACTGTAGAGCGCCACCTAAAGCAATTAGACTTCAAGCAGTACAACTGTATCAGTTAAAGAAATTAGACTCCAAGCAGTAAAACTGTATCAGTTAAAGAAATTAGACTCCAAGCAGTACAACTGTATCAGTATCAGTTTAGGCAATTAGATTCCAAACAGTACAACTGTTTTAGGTAAAGCAATTAGATTCCAAATAGTACAACTGTGTCAGTTAATGCAATTAGACTCCAAGCAGTACAGCTGTGTCAGTTAAAGCAATTAGACTCCAAGCAGTGTCAATGAGTTATATACAAAAACATGTCTCATTAAACCTTGCTTTGTCAAAGATAATATACAAGTCTATGCCTTATTAAACCTAGATTTGTCAGTAAGTTAGATAAAAGACTGTCATAGTCTTTCAGAATATCCTAATAGTTAATCCTAATGGCTTTCATAGCAGTTTGATAATATTTTGTATGTGACTTGTGATGATTTTGTTTCTTCTACTTCATTTTGCAAGAAAAGAAATGTCACATTTCAGTCAAGTCTTACATAACCAATGCCATGTAAAACACAAGTTTACTAATGAGGGTTTCTTATTGAAATTGTCCTGACTTGTTAGGTTTATGCATATATAGTTTCTGTTCAGACAAAAGGTTTTTATTATTTTCCAGAAAACTTGAAGATTTCAGACTGTGATGCACAGGGGCACTGTATCTTCTCCTGTATTTGTAACTATGATAAGGGATATTGTGGACTAAACTTTTATGACTGCCAATCATTCCCTTCAGACTGCCCTCGGAAATGGGTACAAAAGGATTGCACTTGTAAATGGTAAGGATAGGTTGAAGTTTCTAAAGATAGAAGAGATAGATTCTGTATTCCAGTATTCAAGTATTGTAAATGGTAAGGATAGGTTAATGTTTATAAAGACAAGAGATAGATTCTGTATTCCAGTATTCAAGTATTGTAAATGGTAAGGATAGGTTAATATTTCTAAAGACAAGAGATATATTCTGTATTCCAGTATTCAAGTATTGTAAATGGTAAGGATAGGTTAATGTTTATAAAGACAGAAGAGATAGATTCTGTATTCCAGTATTCAAGTATTGTTGGTACTTTGCTCTTGGGAACGGCATTACAAATTTAGGTATTTATACATATTAGACTGGTAGTCTGAAAAGTATGAGAATAAAAATTGATTGGTAGATTGAATGGACCAGACTAAATAATGTTCAGTTAGACAGGTACTGCACCAACACAGACACTTCCTTTTTCTGTATGAACCTGTATTCTTGTTCATTATATTTTTTAATGTTAATTCCACTTAGGTTGCATGTATGCATCCGCTATCAATAATTCTGCAACTGTACTGCCCCTTACATGCCCTGTAAATAAGATGTGTTTGTTCCACATTGCCACTTAATGCCCTGTAGATAACACTTGTTTGCACCACACTGCCACTTACTTGCCCTGTAGATAACATGTGTTTACTCCACACAGCCACTTAATGCCCTGTATAAAACATGTGTTTGTTCCACACAGCCACTTAATGCCCTGTATATAACGTGTTTGTTCCACACAGCCACTTAATGCCCTGTATATAACATATGTTTGTTCCACACAGCCACTTACATGCCCTGTGGATGTACTCCAAACTTCCACGTATTTGCACTGAAGTTAGACTTGTTTGGTTTACACTTCCACTTATATGCCCTGTGGATAACACATGTTGACTCCACCCTTCCACTTATATGTGCACACACACCCCTGCCTCATTTAAGGTCATGTCAGGGAAATATGTGACTGACTTTTCTCCATGTCTGGGATATAACTTTTGAACCACTCTGGATACTTTAGTGAGAATTTAACCAGTTATACATTACCCCTAGCTGCTTGCTTACATTTAGTATGCTACAGGTCACAGTTAGTCATTTAGTATGCTGGAAATCACAAGATGGATTTATGATGTGTCATTTGTTTGTACTCTCTTTTTAATTAATTAAATCAAATAGGAAACCTACAGCATCTACAGGTTCAGCACTGGGAAATGCCACCAACAAGCCAGTCCAGAAAATTATCACCACACCATCCACCATATCAGTAGATGGAACATCAAAACATACAGAGAAAAAGGGCAGAACCGTAATTGGTGAGCTATTTTTCATTTATAATCAAGTGATACTGAATTTTTTAACATTTGAACTGTATCTATCATGAATAAAATGTACACTTATTCTTTTAGCAGTCAGCCTACTTGAATTTATGCCTAGACATCACAAAGATAGAGAAGGAAATGGGGAGAGGTGCTGGGTTGGAAAATAATTTCACTTCATATTTTCTCATCAGAAAGAGAATACACAGCTAGGTCTCACTAGCTTCTAGAAAGTCCAAGATAGCATAGCTCAGGGGTCAGAGTTCAGTCTTGAAATCCTAGGCAGTTTCATGTATCAGACGTAGGAAGAGCATGGAATCTCGGTTCTTTTTCGGTGGTTTAAAAATTATTAATAAGAAATGGTAGCAGAAATTAGATGAAAATTACAGTGCTTTTTAGGTCGTACCAGAATTCTTAACAAGAAATGGTAGCAGACATTAGATGAGAATCTCGGTTATTTTTAGGTGGTACCTGAATTATCTCAGAATGATGGTTCTATGCACTTCTTGATGAGAATCTTAGAGCTTTTATGGTAGTACCTGAATTCTTTCCAAGTAATGTTTCCAGGCTTTTGTTCAGGACGTGGCCTCCTTTGGAAATATTTTTCTTTGTGCTATGAAATTGGCCAAATTAAAAATTTGGAGCCACTTTTCAGCCAATGGAGCCATTTTGTGCCATGATGCGTGGACTTAAATATATGTGTAATATTATATTGGTCCTATTTTTATTCTACAAAAAACATGACAAAAAGCAAGTTTAACATGTTTCTAATACATTTCAGAGCACTAGAATATTTATTAATTTATTAATAAATAAATATAATAATACCATTATATACACATTAAGTTCAATGTATAGCTTATGAAAAGCATATGATTAAATATGCCTGCACAGCAAGAAAAACAAGTATTTTATGAGCTTGAGTAGAAACTGCATTATTATTATTGTTTAAAAATTATCTTTTGCTTATTAGATGTCTGATTTGATGCCATTATTTATGAACACTGTACACATCTTTTGTAACTTGTACATCACTGAGTTAGACATGCTTTTGCAATCTTATAGTTTACAAAATGTCAAAATTTAACCCTGGTTGTGCTGCATTGTTTATACATGACCTTGTACTCTATGTGGATTTGTTTCTAATTATACATGACCTTGAAATCTATGTTGATTTGTTATAATTATACATGACCTTGAAATCTCTTGATTTGTTCTAATTATACATGACCTTGTAATCTATGTTGATTTGTTTCTAATTATACATGACCTTGAAATCTATGTTGATTTGTTTCTAATTATACATGACCTTGTAATCTATGTTGATTTGATTCTAATTATACATGACCTTGTAATCTATGTTGATTTGTTTCTAATTATACATGACCTTGTAATCTATGTTGATTTGTTTCTAATTATACATGACCTTGTAATCTATGTTGATTTGTTTCTAATTATACATGACCTTGTAATCTATGTTGATTTGTTCTAATTATACATGACCTTGTAATCTATGTTGATTTGTTTCTAATTATACATGACCTTGTAATCTATGTTGATTTGTTTCTAATTGTAATTGATTATACATGACCTTGTAATCAATGTTGATTTGTTTCTAATTTTAATTGTTCCATCAATGTACAAGACAGACTTTTTGAGTCCAATCCATAAAATGGCTTCCAAATTGAATATATATTGTTATTGAAATTGAACAAAATGATGCATGTACGCACTATTATGCAGTTAGAATAATAATACCATACATAGAAGTTAAATTTGTGCGTGTTCATTTTTCATTGAGTTTATGGGTTGTGGCACAGATTCTTGTTGTTTATTGTTTAGTGTTGTTCCGATTATCGATTATAATCGATCATCAATTGGTTGAGCAAACCAATAAGATAATCGATTGTGAACTCCATAATCGATTATGTGTAAAGGGAGACTACTTTTTAGGTGTATGTAAAGCACAAAGGTTAGTAAAACTCCCAGCCACTAATGTTGACCTGAAATTTATTAATTCCCTTCACAACTACAAATATAAAACCATAGGATTCATAATTAGGACGATATAATCATTATTACATGATCAAGTTGTTAAATTGTTGAATTATTAGATTCAAACACATTTTGTATATTTGTTTCAGTTAAATTGCAATGTCTTTTGTAGTATTTATAAACATCAAATAGTTATTACATATTTATGATACAAATTAATCAGGCTTTACACTCGGTGACTCTACATCAAATCAGTTATTACAGATTTATGATACAAATTAATCAGGCTTTACACTCGGTTACTCTACATCAAATCAGTTATTACATATTTATGATACAAATTAATCAGGCTTTGCACTTGGTTACTCTACATCAAATCAGTTATTACAGATTTATGATACAAATTAATCAGGCTTTACACTTGGTGACTACATCAAATCAGTTATTACATATTTACACTCGGTTACTCTACATTAAATCAGTTATTACATATTTATGATACAAACTAATCAGGCTTTACACTTGGTTACTCTACATCAAATCAGTTATTACATATTTACACTCGGTTACTCTACATCAAATCAGTTATTACATATTTATGATACAAATTAATCAGGCTTTACACTTGGTTACTCTACATCAAATCAGTTATTATATATTTACACTCGGTTACTCTACATCAAATCAGTTATTACATATTTATGATACAAATTAATCAGGCTTTACACTTGGTTACTCTACATCAAATCAGTTATTATATATTTATAATACAAATTAATCAGGCTTTACACTTGGTTACTCTACATCAAATCAGTTATTACATATTTATGATAGAAATGGTTTAGCTCTAATTCATGGAAAGGAAGTTAAAACTTTCCTTTCATATGAGTATGGCATTTGATCTTGTTTGGAATCTCGGATTACTTTTCAAACTTAAGAAGATTGATGTTTGTGGTAGTTTACTGTTGATTAGGACATTACTTGTCATTAAAAGTCAAAGTTGTGATGAATACCTGACTTGAATTTTCAGACTATAAAATTACGCAGTAGTCCCTCATGGACTGATCCTTGGACCATTCTTACTTTTATCAGACATAAGTGATATCTAAGTGATATACAATCATATACTAAGACTATTCAATGATATCTAAATGATATACAGTCATATACTAAGACTATTCAATGATATCTAAGTGATATACAATCATATACTAAGACTATTCAGTGATATCTAAATGATATACATTCATATACTAAGACTATTCAATGATATCTAAATGATATACAATCATGAACTAAGACTATTAAATGATATCTAAATGATATACAATTATATACTAAGACTATGCAATGATATCTAAATGATATACAGTCATATACTAAGACTATTCAATGATATCTAAGTGATATACAATCATATACTAAGACTATTCAGTGATATCTAAGTGATATACAATCATATACTAAGACTATTCAGTGATATCTAAATGATATACAGTCATACACTAAGACTATTCAATGATATCTAAGTGATATACAATCATATACTAAGACTATTCAATTATATCTAAATGATATACAATCATATACTAAGACTATGCAATGATATCTAAATGATATACAGTCATATACTAAGACTATTCAATGATATCTAAGTGATATACAATCATATACTAAGACTATTCAGTGATATCTAAATGATGTACAATCATATACTAAGACTATTCAATGATATCTAAGTGATATACAATCATCTACTAAGACTATTCAATGATATCTAAGTGATATGCAATCATATACTAAGACTATTCAATGATATCTAAGTGATATACAATCATCTACTAAGACTATTCAATGATATCTAAGTGATATACAATCATATACTAAGACTATTCAATGATATCTAAGTGATATGCAATCATATACTAAGACTATTCAATGATGATACTATACTATATATTATTGATGAAAGTCAAATAAGGCTGGCCAAGTTCTGACATTCAACAATTACAGGATTGGTCCCATCTTAGGCTAGTGACCTTTTACCCACACAAAACGGAGTCGGAGCTCATAACCCTAAAGCAAAAAATCCAAATAACCATCCTAAACCGCTTGTGTTCAGTAAAGATATTCAAAAGGTATTCCAGCAAATTAAGCACTTAGGTATATTGTCGTGTGATGCTGCATGTACTGGAAAGGCTTGGGAGAAAGTTAATATTTTCAGGAATTTAAGTTATAGATTGGGGTTGTTCTTATAAAGAATGTATCTTTTTTTTAAATACTTCCCGCATTTGACTACACTGATTGGATCGGGATGATTGTACTATCCATAACTATGCTAATTGTATTGGGATAATTGTACTATCCATAACTATGCTAATTGTATTGGGATAATTGTACTATCCATAACTATGCTGATTATATTGTGATAATTGTACTATGCATGATTACACTGATTATATCTGTATAATTGTACTATTTATGACTATGCTAATTGTATTGGGATAATTGTACTATCCATAACTATACTGATTGTATCGGGATAATTGTACTATGCATGACAATGCTAATTGTATCGGGATAATTGTACTTCAGGATAATTGTACTATGCATGACTATGCTAATTATATTGTGATAATTGTGCTATGCATGACTATGCTAATTATATCGTGATAATTGTACTATGCATGACCATACTGATTGTATCGGGATAATTGTACTATGCATGACTATACTGATTATATTGGGATAATTGTACTATGCATGACTAAACTGATTGTATCGGGATAATTGTACTATGCATGACTATACTGATTGTATTGGGATAATTGTACTATGCATGACTATGCTAATTGTATTGGGATAATTGTACTATGCATGACTAAACTGATTGTATCAGAATAATTGTACTATGCATGATATACTGATTGTATCGGGATAATTGTACTATGCATGACTATGCTAATTGTATTGGGATAATTGTACTATGCATGACTAAACTGATTGTATCGGGATAATTGTACTATGTATGACTATACTGATTGTATTGGGATAATTGTACTGTGCATGACTAAACTGATTGTATCGGGATAATTGTACTGTGTATGACTATACTGATTGTATTGGGATAATTGTACTGTGCATGACTAAACTGATTGTATCAGAATAATTGTACTATGCATGATATACTGATTGTATCGGGATAATTGTACTATGCATGACTATGCTAATTGTATTGGGATAATTGTACTATGCATGACTATGCTAATTGTATTGGGATAATTGTACTATGCATGACTAAACTGATTGTATCGGGATAATTGTACTATGTATGACTATACTGATTGTATTGGGATAATTGTACTGTGCATGACTAAACTGATTGTATCGGGATAATTGTACTATGTATGACTATACTGATTGTATCGGGATAATTGTACTATGTATGACTATACTAATTGTATCGGGATAATTGTACTGTGCATGACTAAACTGATTGTATCGGGATAATTGTACTATGTATGACTATACTAATTGTATCGGGATAATTGTACTATGTATGACTATACTGATTGTATTGGGATAATTGTACTGTGCATGACTAAACTGATTGTATCGGGATAATTGTACTATGTATGACTATACTGATTGTATCGGGATAATTGTACTATGCATGACTATACTGATTGTATCGGGATAATTGTACTATGTATGACTATACTGATTGTATCGGGATAATTGTACTATGTATGACTATACTGATTGTATTGGGATAATTGTACTGTGCATGACTAAACTGATTGTATCGGGATAATTGTACTATGCATGACTATACTGATTGTATTGGGATAATTGTACTATGCATGACTATGCTAATTGTATTGGGATAATTGTACTATGCATGACTAAACTGATTGTATCAGAATAATTGTACTATGCATGATATACTGATTGTATCGGGATAATTGTACTATGCATGACTATGCTAATTGTATTGGGATAATTGTACTATGCATGACTAAACTGATTGTATCGGGATAATTGTACTATGTATGACTATACTGATTGTATTGGGATAATTGTACTGTGCATGACTAAACTGATTGTATCGGGATAATTGTACTATGTATGACTATACTGATTGTATCGGGATAATTGTACTGTGTATGACTATACTGATTGTATTGGGATAATTGTACTATGTATGACTATACTGATTGTATCGGGATAATTGTACTATGTATGACTATACTGATTGTATTGGGATAATTGTACTATGCATGACTAAACTGATTGTATCGGGATAATTGTACTATGTATGACTATGCTAATTGTATTGGGATAATTGTACTATGCATGACTAAACTGATTGTATCGGGATAATTGTACTATGTATGACTATACTGATTGTATTGGGATAATTGTACTATGTATGACTATACTGATTGTATTGGGATAATTGTACTGTGCATGACTAAACTGATTGTATCGGGATAATTGTACTATGTATGACTATACTGATTGTATCGGGATAATTGTACTATGTATGACTATACTAATTGTATCGGGATAATTGTACTATGTATGACTATACTAATTATATCAGGATAATTGTACTATCCATGACTATACTGATTGTATCGGGATAATTGTACTATGTATGACTATGCTAATTATATCAGGATAATTGTACTATGCATGACTCACTGGAAATATAAATTTGGAAGTGATGAGAATAGTAGCAGGTGCTACCAAAAGTGTGACTCTGGCATTATTATATGAGGAAACCAGGTGGGATAGCCGAAATCCATAACACTATTAGCACAGAATAATTCAGTTCCTTAAAATGTACATTTGTTTTCCTGCAGATTACTTAAAAGATACAATTCAACCTTATGTTGCTAACAATGATGGCTACGCCACTCAGTCATCAATACTGACATCCCTTGTACTAAATGGCACTGTAAAAAGTCATTTTTTCCCTTCATAATGCAACTATATTTATCATCAAATAATGACATCCCTTGTACTGAATGGCACTGTAAAAAGTCATTTTTTCCCTTCACAATGCAACGATATTTATCATCAAATAATGACATCCCTTGTACTGAATGACGCTTTAACAAGTCATTTTTCCCTTCACAATGTAACTATACTTATCATCAAATAATGACATCCCTTGTACTGAATGGCACTGTAAAAAGTCATTTTTCCCTTCACAATACAACTATATATTTATCATCAAATACTGACATCCCTTGTACTAAATGGTACTGTAAAAAGTCATTTTTTCCCTTCACACTGCAACTATACTTATCATCAAATAATGACATCCCTTGTATTGAATTTTCTGTAAAAAGTCATTTTTCCCTTCACAATGCAACTATATTTGTTACCAGTTGAAATAATTTATTAGGATTAAGGTGATCTTTGATCAAACAATGCATCTCTTTGTCCAATGACATCATAGATTTGGAAGGTTGCAGGTTTGAGCCCCAGCTGGGTCTTACTGAAGACTTATGAAAATGGTATTAGTGCTTAGCATTAAGAGGTTAGTGTTATGTCTGGTTGGCCTGGTGCATGGGTGGGTCATGATGCTACATGTCTGCAGCATTATGCCCTAGTTGCTAGACATCAATAGAAACTGCAGCACTGAAGACATCATATGACTGAAAAATTGCTTAGGTATTTTAAAAATCCTAATCACACACAGGATAGATTAAGGTGATTGCTATTGTATCTATGCACCTTTCTGTCCAGTAACACCATAGATTAATATCAGTGTTCAGGCTGCTAATGTCTGAATAGTTGGCACCTCATAGCAATTTATGAAACAAATATTTTGTACCCCATACTGATTTATGAAACAAATATTTTGTACCCCATACCGATTTATGAAATGAATATTTTGTATCACATACCAGTTTATGAAATGAATATTTTGTACCCCATACCGATTTCTGAAATGAATAGTTTTCACTCCATACCGATTAATGAAACAAATATTTTGTACTCAATTCCGATTTATGAAACAAATATTTTGTACCCCATACTGATTTATGAAACAAATATTTTGTACCCCATACCAAATTTGAACGAAAAGCATATATCAGATAACATATGCATAGAACTTAGTTCATTCATTGATGTATAGTTTCCAACCTGATTATGACCAGGGCAGCCCTAACACTGTTATCATCTTTGTGTTTCACTCCATGTAGAAGTTTTTATTGTTAAAGATGACCCTGCATGCCAGTCATTTTAAGTCCCTGGACAAGTCCATTTTCATTGATATGGTAAATATATGATTATACATAGAAGAAAAATATTAAGTCATTTGCTTTCGATATTTACAGTGTTGAATCAATCAAAGGAAAAAATGATAACTACAAATTTGCCTTTCATGTGGATCTAACAAATGGTGTAATTTCTATGTACATGTATGCAAAGGGATATAACCCTCAACTCTTAACGTTATGGTCATTTACAGAATTATCCAACAGCTACCAAATAGCTGTGTTGTCCAGGGAAAATAGACACACATATACAGGGGTTTGATCTTGCAAATATTGAGCAAGCAGAGGAACGATATGTTTGGCAGTTGGCTATTTTGTGAGATTTGTACATAGAAGTTTTTGAGATTGGTATCGTCAGAAGAAGAGGATGCTGATAGCACTGATGATCTGATATTTCAAGAAATATTGCACATAATTTCGTAAGGGGCCTCAAGTGGCCGAGTGGTTTAAAGTGCTCTTCATTACTGATCACTGCCATCTCACTCTCTGAAAGGGGGGGGGGGCAGGTACTTCCTCCACCATTAACACTGGCCACCATGTATAGCCTATTGTGTGCTGAAAAATGGTGCTAAACCATACAACAACATAATTTCGTAAATAGTGTATGGAAAGGTCTTAAAAACGTGGACAAATTAGAAAAAATACACCACTATGTAGGCAAATTCATTTAGAATAATTGGTTAATATTTCGTGAATTTTTATTGGATATAAGAAGAGAAATTAAGGTAAGACTGAATGCATCTGCATGATGATTAAAAGAAATTTCAAACAGGTAAAAACTTTCTGGGGCACAAGCAGCTAGACTCAGCTTTGTGCTGCTGGGGCAAAGCAGCAGTGATGCTGATAACCACTTTGGCTGAATGAAATAAGCATGAAAGGTGCAGACTGTGACCCAGATATGGCCTCCCTGTCACATTACTATAATTGTAAATTATAAATGAATGAACTAAGTTATGTGCATTTTTTGTCTCATTTATGCTTTTCTTTTTTTTTTTAAATTGGTAGGATTGTACAAACAAGGAGGTATATTCAGACTTTAGATTAACTATTTTACTCTCTAGCTAAATAAAACAGAAAAAGAATATTGCATATTCACTTTTATTTTATTCATTTGATCGGGTACTGATTTAAGTGTATTTTATTCATGAGTAATCCGTAAGTACAGCTTGTAATCATGCCAATACATTAGGGATGTATATTGCCTACTGTAATCCATAAGTACAATTTGTAATCATGCCAATACATTAGGGATGTATATTGCCTACTGTAATCCGTAAGTACAGCTTGTAATCATGCCAATACATTAGGGATGTATATTGCCTACTGTAATCCGAAAGTAGTTTGTAATCATGCCAATACATTAAGGATGTATATTGCCTACTGTAATCCGAAAGTAGTTTGTAATCATGCCAATACATTAGGGATGTATATTAATGATGTACAAAGTAATAACAAAATGTACCATGATACATAGGTCCTAATAAAAATGTATCATGATACACAAGTCCTAATAAAAATGTATCATGATACACAAGTCCTGATAAAAAATGTATCGTGATACAAAATTCTTTGTTTTCTTGCAATCAAACAAAGATGGCATTCACTGCGTTGTCAGATTTTTCTGTGTCACCTGTTGTAAAGCTTTGTTTCACCAATTTGAAATGTCACTGAATTCACAGTCACAAAGTTATCCTAGTTTTTAATGTCATTGATATTACAATAGTCACAAAGTTATCCTAATTTTTAATGTCACTGATATTACAATACAGTCACAGAATTATCCTAGGTTTTAATGTCATTGATATTACAATACAGTCACAGAGTTATCCTAGGTTTTAATGTCATTGATATTACAATACAGTCACAGAGTTATCCTAGGTTTCAATGTCATAGATATTACAAAACAGTCACAAAGTTATACTAGGTTTTAATGTCATTGACATTACAATAGTCACAGAGTTATCCTAGGTTTTAATGTCATTGATATTACAATAGTCACAAAGTTATCCTAATTTTTAATGTCACTGATATTACAATACAGTCACAGAGTTATCCTAGGTTTTAATGTCCGTAATATTACAATACGGTCACAAAGTTATCCTATGTTTTAATGTCATTGATATTACAATACAGTCACAAAGTTATCCTAGGTTTCAATGTCATTGATATTACAATACAGTCACAAAGTTATCCTAGGTTTTAATGTCATTGACATTACAATACAGTCACAAAGTTATCCTAGGTTTCAATGTCATTGATATTACAATAGTCACAAAGTTATCCTAAATTTTAATGTCGTTGATATTACAATACAGTCACAAAGTTATCCTAGGTTTTAATGTCATTGACATTACAATACAGTCACAAAGTTATCCTAGGTTTTAATGTCATTGACATTACAATACAGTCACAAAGTTATCCTAGGTTTTAATGTCATTGATATTACAATACAGTCACAAAGTTATCCTAGGTTTGAATGTCATTGATATTACAATAGTCACAAAGTTATCCTAAATTTTAATGTCGCTGATATTACAATACAGTCACAATGTTATCCTAGGTTTTAATGTCATTGATATTACAATACAGTCACAAAGTTATCCTAGGTTTGAATGTCATTGATATTACAATAGTCACAAAGTTATCCTAAATTTTAATGTCATTGACATTACAATACAGTCACAATGTTATCCTAGGTTTTAATGTCATTGATATTACAATACAGTCACAAAGTTATCCTAGGTTTCACTGTCAATGATATTACAATACAGTCACAAAGTTATCCTAGGTTTTAATGTCATTGACATTACAATACAGTCACAAAGTTATCCTAGGTTTTAATGTCATTGATATTACAATAGTCACAAAGTTATCCTAAATTTTAATGTCATTGATATTACAATACAGTCACAAAGTTATCCTAGGTTTTAATGTCATTGATATTACAATACAGTCACAAAGTTATCCTAGGTTTTAATGTCATTGACATTACAATACAGTCACAAAGTTATCCTAGGTTTTAATGTCATTGATATTACAATACAGTCACAAAGTTATCCTAGGTTTGAATGTCATTGATATTACAATAGTCACAAAGTTATCCTAAATTTTAATGTCGCTGATATTACAATACAGTCACAATGTTATCCTAGGTTTTAATGTCATTGATATTACAATACAGTCACAATGTTATCCTAGGTTTTAATGTCATTGATATTACAATACAGTCACAAAGTTATCCTAGGTTTGAATGTCATTGATATTACAATAGTCACAAAGTTATCCTAAATTTTAATGTCGCTGATATTACAATACAGTCACAAAGTTATCCTGGGTTTTAATGTCATTGACATTACAATAGTCACATAGTTATCCCAGGTTTTAATGTCATTGACATTACAATACAGTCACAAAGTTATCCTAGGTTTTAATGTCATTGACATTGCAATAGTCACATAGTTATCCTAGGTTTTAATGTCATTGATATTACAATACAGTCACAAAGTTATCCTAGGTTTTAATGTCATTGATATTACAATACAGTCACAAAGTTATCCTAGGTTTTAATGTCATTGATATTACAATAAAGTCACAAAGTTATCCTAGATTTTAATGTCATTGATATTACAATACAGTCACAGAGTTATCCTAGGTTATAATGTCATTGATATTACAATACAGGGCTGACAAGACTATCCTGATAATTATTGCTGTCATTACATATAATGCATTTACTTTTCAGATCAATCTAATGACAACAGTAGCAATCATGGTGGTTGTGGTAGAAGCCATGACACTGACAACAGTAGCAATCATGATGGTGGTGGTAGAAATGACACTGACAACAGACAACCAGATAATGCAATGATTCCACAGCCTCCGAACAAAGTTATTGGTTTGTACAGATCCACAAGATTCATTTCATATAACTTACTTTCAGAGATGGGGCTAATGTGGGGGCTAACATTGTACACAGTAACAAGATTTGTTTCATAGAACTTACTTCCAGAGATGGGGCTAATGTGGGGGATAACATTTTACATAGTAACAAGATTTGTTTCATAGAACTTACTTTGAGAGATTCGTAATGTGGGGCCTAACTTTGTACATAGTAGCAAGATTCATTTCATATAACTTACTTTGAGAGATGGGTAATGTGGGGCCAAACTTTGTACATAGTAACAAGATTCGTTTCATATAACTTACTTTCAGAGATGGGTAATGTGGGGGCTAACTTTGTACAGAGTAACAAGATTCGTTTCATATAACTTACTTCCAGAGATGGGTAATGTGGGGGATAACTTTGTACAGAGTAACAAGATTCGTTTCATAGAACTTACTTTGGAGATGGGGCTAATGTGGGGGCTAACTTTGTACACAGTAACAAGATTCGTTTCATAGAACTTCCAGAGATGGGGCTAATGTGGGGAATAACATGGTATTTACATGTACATTATATATTGCTGATCAGTTTATTACATAATTTATTCCTGGAATGAAACTTGTTTGATGGGTTGGATGGTGGGTGATGAATACAAAACAGATGTTGTCAGTGTGTCCTATATTTTACACTATACTTTCTTTTGGCGAAATATTGTGGATTTTTTTTTTGGTTTATTCCTAACATATATATAGGATGGAACCAACAACTAATATAAATTATACTAAATTAATATACAATATGGCTGGCTTTGGCAGCCATCATGGCCAGATATGAAGGCCTATAGAATGATTTTCAAAAAGAATGCATCCAGACATGAAGGCCTATAGAATGATTTTCAAAAAGAAAGCATCCAGACATAAAGGCTTGTAGAAAGATTTTCAAAAAGAAAGCATCAAGACATGAAGGCCTATATAATGATTTTCAAAAAGAAAGTATCCAAACATGAAGGCTTGTAGAAAGATTTTCAGAATGACCCTGATCTGCTATCCAGTTTGGCCGCCATGACTAAACCTGAAAGAACGTAAATGTTCTAGTCTAACAAACTGCTCACCATATCATGAAAGCCTTAAACAAGTCTTGACCTGCGTCCAATATGGCACTTGTTAATTAACAATGAAGTTACGTAAATGCTGTTAATTACCTTAGATTTTAATTATGTTTGTCTTGGCATGATGTATCATACCTAGGTTTCAATGCATTATGTATCATACCTTGGTCCCGATGGAATATGTATCATATCTAGGTCCCAATTCAAGATGTATCGTGCCTTGGAATATGTATCATATCTAGATCCTAATGGAATATGTATCATATCTAGGTCCTAATGCAATATGTATCATGCCTTGGTCCCAATTCAAGATGTATCATATCTAGGTCCTAATGGAATATGTATCATATCTAGGTCCTAATGGAATATGTATCATATCTAGGTCCTAATGGAATATGTATCATATCTAGGTCCTAATGGAATATGTATCATATCTAGGTCCTAATGGAATATGTATCATATCTAGGTCCTAATGCAATATGTATCATATCTAGGTCCTAATGGAATATGTATCATATCTAGGTCCTAATGGAATATGTATCATATCTAGGTCCTAATGGAATATGTATCATATCTAGATCCTAATGGAATATGTATCATGAAATTAAAGGTCCGCGATATATAGGATCCCTAGTGGTTGAGTTCTCACCTTTACAAATCACTGACATCTTACTTTGTCTGTGTGGGCCCCAGTCTTAAGTTCACCCAGCATGGGTATGTGAGGAAGCTTGCCTGTCGCTTCCCATGAATCAGTTGTTCTTCCTCCATCAGGTGCACCTTCTACCATGTATAGCCTGTCAGGTGCTAAAAATGATGATGTCGAAAGTAACAACAAAATGTATCACGATACAAATCATTTATTTTCTTGTAATCAAACAAAGATGGTATTCACTGCCTTGTCACATTTTTCAGTGTCACCTTTTTGAAAAGCTTTGTTTTACCAATTTCAAGTGTCACTGAATTCATGCAGTCACAAAGTTATCCTAGGTTTTAACATCATTGATAGTACAATACAGGGCTGACGAGACTACTCTGATAATTATTGCTGTCATTACATATAATGCATTTACTTTTCAGATCAATCTAATGACAACAGTAGCAATCATGATGGTGGTGGTAGAAGCCATGACACTGACAACAGTAGCAATCATGATGGTGGTGGTAGAAGCCATGACACTGACAACAGACAACCAGATAATGCAATGATCCCACCACCTCCGAACAAAGTTATTGGTTTGTACAGATCCACAAGATTCATTTCATAGAACTTAGAGATTGGGCTAATGTGGGGGCTAACTTTGTACAGATTAACAAGATTCATTTCATAGAACTTACAGAGATGGGGCTAATGTGGGAGCTAACTTTGTACAGATCCACAAGATTAATTTAATAGAACTCACTTCAGAGATGGGGCTAATTTGTGGGATAACTTTGTACAGATCCACAAAATTCATTTCATAGAACTTACTGACAGATGGGGCTAATGTGTGGGCTAACTTTGTACAGATCCATAAGATTAATTTAATAGAACTCACTTTGGCGATGGGGCTAATGTGTGATGGCTAACTTTGTACAGATCCATACGATTAATTTTATAGAACATAGAGATGGGGCTAATGTGTGGGCTAACTGTGTACAGATGCAAAAGATTCATTTCATAGGACTTGCTGTCCATTTGAATACAGTCTCATTATTGTCAATATTTGTAATGTCTCAGTACAGTACAATTGATTACAGTCTCAGTACAGTACAATTGAGTACAGTCTCACAACAGTCCATTTGAGTACAGTCTCAGTACAGTACAGTTGAGTAGAGTCTCATAACAGTCCATTTGAGTACAGTCTCAGTACAGTACAGTTGAGTACAGTTTCATAACAGTCCATTTGAGTACAGTCTCAGTACAGTACAGTTGAGTACAGTCTCATAACAGTCCATTTGAGTACAGTCTCAGTACAGTACAGTTGAGTACAGTCTCATAACAGTCCATTTGAGTACAGTCTCAGTACAGTACAGTTGAGTACAGTTTCATAACAGTCCATTTGAGTACAGTCTCAGTACAGTACAGTTGAGTACAGTTTCATAACAGCCCATTTGAGAAGTTGTTGCAATATTATGTCCTCTTATATTTCAATAATATGAGGAAGATGACAAAATTCTTGCAAAGGCAAATATGGCAGAGAGCAGCTATACATTAAAACAGTTTCCTATGCTTGTACATAATTAGTGTGATTAGGTCAGAGGTCAGTGTATCACCTGTAAATGTGTACTGCTTTTTTGGATTAGGGTAGGGTAACTTCTAATCACCTGTAAATTTCTACTGTTCTTTTGGAGTAGGGTAGGGTAACTTCTAATCACCTGTTAATTTCTACTGTTCTTTTGGATTAGGGTAAGGTAACTTCTAATCACCTGTAAATTTGTACTGCTCTTTTGGATTAGGATAGGGTAACTTCTAATCACCTGTAAATTTGTACTGCTCTTTTGGAATAGGGTAGGGTAACTTCTAATCAACTGTAAATTTGTACTGCTCTTTTGGAATAGGGTAGGGGAACTTCTAATCACCTGTAAATTTCTACTGTTCTTTTGGATTAAGGTAAGGTAACTTCTAATCACCTGTAAATTTCTACTGTTCTTTTGGATTAGGGTAGGGGAACTTCTAATCACCTGTTAATTTATACTGCTCTTTTGGAATAGGGTAAGGGAACTTCTAATCACCTGTAAATTTGTACTGTTCTTTTGGATTAGGGTAGGGTAACTTCTAATCACCTGTTAATTTCTACTGCTCTTTTGGAATAGGGTAGGGTAACTTCTAATCACCTGTAAATTTGTACTGTTCTTTTGGATTAAGGTAAGGTAACTTCTAATCACCTGTAAATTTTTACTGTTCTTTTGGATTAGGGTAGGGTAACTTCTAATCACCTGTAAATTTCTACTGTTCTTTTGGATTAGTATAGGGTATCTTCTAATCACCTGTAAATTTGTACCGTTCTTTTGGATTAGGTTCAAGGAACTTCTGATCACCTGTAAATTTGTACCATTCTTTTGGATTAGGGTAGGAGAACTTTTAATCACCTGTAAATTTGTACCGTTCTTTTGGATTAGGGTAGGGGAACTTCTAATCACCTGTAAATTTGTACCATTGTTTTGGATTAGGGTATGGTAACTTCTAATCACCTGTAAATTTCTACCGTTCTTTTGGAGTAGGGTAGGGTAACTTCTGTGTTGGAAATTCTGGATCTATTGTTGCATTACTAAAACTAGAAAAACCTTTTAACAACTTTCTCTTCTCAGATGTACTCAACATAATTTCACCTGACATGACAGCATCCAGGCATAAAGCTCCAGAGTTTGTACAAAATATGTTGATTTGCCATGTCAATAAAAAGAATGGGGAAAACATGTCAATACGAAATTGGGAAAATATGTCCAAAAGAAAATGGGGAAAACATGTCAATAAAAAATGGGGTAAACATGTCAATATAAAATTGGGAAGAAAACATTTCAATAAAAAAAAGAAAGAAAATGTCATTAAAAAATGGAAAAACATGTCGATAAAAAAATGCAAAAAGCATGTTTATAAAAATGGGATAAACATGTCAATAAAAATTGGGAAAATATGTCAATAAAAAATGGTGAAAAAACGTCACTAAAATGGGAAAAACATGTCAACAAAACAAAATGGAGAAAAGTCGCTACAAAATGGGAAAAACGTGTCAATAGAACAAAATGGGTAAAATCATGTCAATAGAACAAGTTTTTTTAACACGATCGATTGGGTTTGATATTAGATTTAGGTCTTTCGAATCTACTAATTAATGCTCATTAAAACATTTTTATTTTCATGATGGGTGGAAAGCAGCCTACTAACAATAATTTCATGACCAGTTACTTTTGCATTTTGCTTTTAAGGTTCATCAGATGGTTTGCTCTAATTTGGTACCACTTATTACTTTCTTTGTTTCACCAGGTCGGAGTTCATACTCACTTTTCTTATAACTGTGAAGACTCCATTTTGCTATCTCTGTTTAAAGGACACACACACACACACACACACACACACACACACACACACACACGATGCAGGAGAATATATATGTAGTGATGTACATCATCTATCTGGGGTTAGAGATAGAAGTTATTGATTTTGATTCTTCTCGGTCCAAAATCAAGGTCACTGGAGCTGAAAATGGAATTTTCATTTCTTTATGATAAGTGTCCTTGACCTCAATTTTATAATAGGGTGACAACACTTGAACAGGGAAGGCTCACATTTAATTCTAATGGTAACAAGTGAATGATCATTGATGCTGACATTTTAATTACATCTAATTCTAATGGTAACAAGTGAATGATCATTGATGCTGACATTTACATTACATCTAATTCTAATGGTAACAAGTGAATGATCATTGATGCTGACATTTTAATTACATATAATTCTAATGGTAACAAGTGAATGATCATTGATACTGACATTTTAATTACATCTAATTCTAATGGTAACAAGTGATGATTATTAATTACATCTAATTCTAATGGTAACAAGTGAATGATCATTGTTGCTGACATTTTAATTACATCTAATTCTAATGGTAACAAGTGAATGATCATTGATGCTGACATTTTCATTACATCTAATTCTAATGGTAACAATTGAATGATCATTGATGCTGACATTTTCATTACATCTAATTCTAATGGTAACAAGTGAATGATCATTGATGCTGACATTTTCATTACATCTAATTCTAATGGTAACAAGTGAATGATCATTGATGCTGACATGTTCATTACATCTAATTCTAATGGTAACAAGTTAATGATCATTGATGCTGACATTTTCATTACATCTAATTCTAATGGTAACAAGTGAATGATCATTGATGCTGACATTTTCATTACATCTAATTCTAATGGTAACAAGTGAATGATCATTGATGCTGACATGTTCATTACATCTAATTCTAATGGTAACAAGTGAATGATTATTGATGCTGACATTGTCATTACATCTAATTCTAATGGTAACAAGTGAATGATCATTGATGCTGACATGTTCATTACATCTAATTCTAATGGTAACAAGTGAATGATCATTGATGCTGACATTTTAATTACATCTAATTCTAATGGTAACAAGTGAATGATCATTGATGCTGACATTTTAATTACATCTAATTCTAATGGTAACAAGTGAATGATCATTGATGCTGACATTTTAATTACATCTAATTCTAATGGTAACAAGTGATGATTATTAATTACATCTAATTCTAATGGTAAGAAGTGAATGATCATTGTTGCTGACATTTTAATTATATCTAATTCTAATGGTAACAAGTGAATGATCATTGATGCTGACATTTTCATTACATCTAATTCTAATGGTAACAATTGAATGATCATTGATGCTGACATTTTCATTACATCTAATTCTAATGGTAACAAGTAAATGATCATTGATGCTGACATTTTCATTACATCTAATTCTAATGGTAACAAGTGAATGATCATTGATGCTGACATGTTCATTACATCTAATTCTAATGGTAACAAGTGAATGATCATTGATGCTGACATTTTCATTACATCTAATTCTAATGGTAACAAGTGAATGATCATTGATGCTGACATTTTAATTACATCTAATTCTAATGGTAACAAGTGAATGATCATCGATGCTGACATTTTCATTTGTTTATACTGTACAAGCCCTCATGTTTGCTACAAGACTGAATGATCATTGATGCTGACATTTTCATTTGTGTATACTATACAAGCCCTCATGTTTGCTACAAGATTGAATGATCATTGATGCTGACATTTTCATTTGTTTATACTATACAAGCCCTCATGTTTGCTACAAGACTGAATGATCATTGATGCTGACATTTTCATTTGTTTATACTATACAAGCCCTCATGTTTGCTACAAGATTGAATGATCATTGATGCTGACATTTTCATTTGTTTATACTATACAAGCCCTCATGTTTGCTACAAGTTTTTGTAAGCTTAGTATTTACATCACATTGAAGCAAGGCCAGAGTTTGTTATGGAGTCTTTGATTTATCAAAAGTTAAAATTTATGTGAGATTGCAATGTGATCTTATTCTTACACTTTTCATTAAAATTCATATGGTTGCAAGAGGAGGAGGGGACAGCTATTATTCTAATGACTATTTTATTAAGTTTTTAAAAATTATTTTTATGTTAGTTGAAGAAAGAAAGAATTGATAGTTACGTTAGTGTTACTTTTCCAACTGATTGATCTTAAGAATCATGATAATGATCAGTTAATTTGTTATAATATCTGTTTAATTTTACTGTGTTGAGGTAGGTGATAACGACCAGTTAATTTTGTTATAATATCTGTTTAATTGAATCGTGTTGAGGTAGGTGATAACGACAAGATAATTTATTATAATATCTGATTAATTTTACTGTGTTGAGGTGGGGCCCTGAGTGGCCGAGCATTCTAAAGCGCTGTCCGTTACGGATCACTGCCATATCACCTCTGTCTGCGTGGATTCAAGTCTAAGATTCGGCTAATGTAGTTATGTGAGAAAGCTTGCCAGTAGCTTCTACTGGGTCGCTGGTTTTTTCCAGGGGTGTTCCGGGTTCTTCCTCCACCATTATTACTGGCCGCCATGTATAACCTATATTGTGCTTTAAAATGGCTTTAAACCATAAAAATAAAAAGATATTACTGTGTTGAGGTAGGTGATAATGACCAGTTAATTTATTATATCTGTTTAATTGTACTGTGTTGACACAGGTGATAATGATCAGTTAATTTATTATAATATCTGTTTAATTGTACTGTGTTGAGGTAGGTGATAACGACCAGTTAATTTATTATAATATCTGTTGAATTGTACTGTGTTGAGGTAGGTGATAATGATCAGTTAATTTGTTATAATATCTGTTTAATTGTACTGTGTTGAGGTAGGTGATAACGACCAGTTAATTTATTATAATATCTGTTGAATTGTACTGTGTTGAGGTAGGTGATAATGATCAGTTAATTTGTTATAATATCTGTTGAATTGTACTGTGTTTAGGTAGGTGATAGTGACCAGTTAATTTATTATATCTGTTTAATTGTACTGTGTTGAGACAGGTGATATGAGGTTCTCAGCAGTGTTTGATGTTCTGAGAAGGTCACATACGTTTTGACAGATTGTGATGTATATCTGAAATGTTGACCCTGTATTTTAAAGAGTTTTCTCTTCTGTTTTTTATCTTTGTTTTGTATGACTAAACAGACTAAACATATTTTGATTAAACCTATTTTTGGATGTCTAAATATACTAAGCCTTGAGCCAGTAAACCTAATTTTGGATGTCCTAATATTCTAAGCTTTGAGCCACTAAACCTAATTTTGGATGCCTTACTATACTAAACCTTGTGTCATTCAGCATAATTTATGCATACACTACAGTACTTTAATGTTAATATTAATATTACTGCATATGTTTTCCAGGTAGCAGAGAAAGACCTGTGGCCCATGTAAAACCTCAGTCAAATATTACTGGTATGTACTGTAATTGCAAACACTCAGCTAATGGGCACTGATATATGCTATTGTAAACCCTCATATAACAGGTACTGGTATATGCTATTGTAAACCCTCATATAACAGGTACTGGTATATGCTATTGTAAACCCTCATATAACAGGTACTGGTATATGCTATTGTAAACCCTCACTTAACAGGTACTGGTATATGCTATTGTAAACCCTCATATAACAGGTACTCGTATATGCTATTGTAAACCCTCATATAACAGGTACTCATATATGCTATTGTAAACCCTCATATAACAGGTACTGGTATATGCTATTGTTAAACTTCAGTTAATGGGTACTGATATATGCTATTGTAAACCCTCATATAACAGGTACTGGTATATGCTATTGTAAACCCTCATATAACAGGTACTGGTATATGCTATTGTTAAACTTCAGTTAATGGGTACAGATATATGCTATTGTAAACCCTCATATAACAGGTACTGGTGTATTCTATTGTAAACCTTCATATAACAGGTACTGGTATATGCTATTGTTAAACTTCAGTTAATAGGTACTGGAAATTGTATTGTTGGGAAACCTCTTTTAATGGATGCTGGTATATGCTTTTGTAAAACCTCAGTTAATGGGTACTACTACATGCTATTGTAAAACCTCAGTTAATGGGTACTGCTACATGCTATTGTAAAACCTCAGTTAATGAGTACTACTACATGCTATTGTAAAACCTCAGTTAATGGGTACTACTACATGCCATTGTAAAACCTCAGTTAATGGGTACTACTACATGCTATTGTAAAACCTCAGTTAATGGGTACTACTGCATGCCAGTGTTAAACCTCAGTTAATGAGTACTAGCACATTCCAGTGTAAGACCTCAGTTAATGGGTACTACTACATGCCAGTGTTGAACACTGTTGAAAGTACTAGTACATGCAAGTGTAAAACCTCAGTGGGTACTGTTGTGTGTTATGGCATTGTAACACCTCAGCAAATAGGTAGTGGTATATGCTATTGTGAAACCTCATCTAATGGGTCCTTATATTTGCAGTTGAGATTAGTTTCTTAAATGTATCCCTCTTATTCTGTAAAATTCAATTGAAATGAAATAATTGAAGTAAAGGCATACCAGATAATGACTGCCCTTGTTTTAGGCCACCTTAAATCTATATCTAAAAATTCAAGAACCAGATTTATTTTTCATTATGGAATACATCTTATTACTGAGACTGCCTTTTAATATGACCAGTTTGAAGTCTTGTGAGTGGTTTTATTAACAAAGGTATGCTTGATATCAGGTCAATTTTTTTTCTCCAGCTTTTCTTAGTGTACACTTGACATAATGATCAATTTAGCATCAGTGTTCATGTCCACACCCTAGCATAAGGTTTTTAAAATTATATACACCCACCATAAGGCAGAATATTTTATAATGTTATCCATGTGTTTGTCATTTTATAATGTTATCCATGTGTTTGTCATTTTATAATGTTATCCATGTGTTTGTCATTTTATAATGTCATCCATGTGTTTGTCATTTTATAATGTCATCCATGTGTTTGTCATTTTATAATGTTATCCATGTGTTTGTCATTTTATAATGTCATCCATGTGTTTGTCATTTTATAATGTCATCCATGTGTTTGTCATTTTATAATGTCATCCATGTGTTTGTCATTTTATAATGTCATCCATGTGTTTGTCATTTTATAATGTCATCCATGTGTTTGTCCCTCAGTTCCCTGTTTTGTTTGTGTGCTAAGTTTTCTACAGTCTGCTGTAATGAAACATTCTAAATAACTAGCATTTGGAGCCTTGAAAATACTTGTCGATTTTGGGCCCAACATGTGACTGTCAGAAGGAAAACTGTTCACAAAATAATTTTGACTTGACTAAAGTTTGTAAATGATTTTTGTTTGAGAGAAGAAATACAACTATTGAGTTTGGCTCAGTAGGTCTTGGTCAAGTTGATTCAGAGAAGAAATATTGTTTTTACTTGATATCTTTATGACCTATTGTGACCGGACCTTATATGATGAGATTTTTCAGACTTTAGGATGACATGAGTTCTGTATCACCTAATTGTGACCAGACCTTATATGATGAGATTTTTCAGACTTTAGGATGACATGAGTTTTTTTATCACCTAATTGTGACCAGACCTTATATGATGAGATTTTTCAGACTTTAGGATGACATGAGTTCTTTATCACCTAATTGTGACCAGACCTTATATGATGAGATTTTCAGACTTTAGGATGACATGAGTTCTTTTCAACTATTGCGACCAGATTTTATATCGTGAAATTTTTCAGACTTTGTGGTTATATCGAGACAAGCAATTCATTTTGGTTACAACAACTCAAAGCTTGCATTCACAGGAACAGAAAGAAGGAACAACAATTTTCATAAAACTGTTGTAACTTATGTACCTCATGCCTTCACTAAACTTTGTAGCTTTTTCATATTTCGACAAGTAAGGACACCATGTGGGTTTGTGAGTAAGAGATAAGAGTTCTAGGACAGAGGGACTCTAGGACAGAAATTAGTTTCCACAAAATAGCTGAAATACTGTGTCACAAACCATGACCATACATAGAGGATGAATAGCTGAAATACTGTGTCACAAACCATGACCATACATAGAGGGATGAATAGTTGAAATACTGTGCCACAAACCATGACCATACATAGAGGATGAATAGCTGAAATACTGTGTCACAAACCATGACCATACATAGACGATGAATAGCTGAAATACTGTGTCACAAACCATGACCATACATAGAGGATGAATAGCTGAAATACTGTGTCACAAACCATGACCATACATAGAGGATGAATAGTTGAAATACTGTGTCACAAACCATGACCATACATAGAGGATGAATAGCTGAAATACTGTCACAAACCATGACCATACATAGAGGATGAATAGCTGAAATACTGTGTCACAAACCATAACCATACATAGAGGATGAATAGCTGAAATACTGTGTCACAAACCATGACCATACATAGAGGATGAATAGCTGAAATACTGTGCCACAAACCATGACCATACATAGAGGATGAATAGCTGAAATACTGTGCCACAAACCATGACCATACATAGAGGATGAATAGCTGAAATACTGTGTCACAAACCATGACCATACATAGAGGATGAATAGCTGAAATACTGTGTCACAAACCATGACCATACATAGAGGATGAATAGCTGAAATACTGTGTCACAAACCATGACCATACATAGAGGATGAATAGCTGAAATACTGTGTCACAAACCATGACCATACATAGAGGATGAATAGCTGAAATACTGTGTCACAAACCATGACCATACATAGAGGATGAATAGCTGAAATAATGTGTCACAAACCATGACCATACATAGAGGATGAATAGCTGAAATACTGTATCACAAACCATGACCATACATAGACGATGATTGTATTTAAGACAAGAAGGGCTTTTCTTGATTTTGATTGAAAGTCAGGGTCACTAAGACGGGAAGAAAAACAATTGTTCCCATAAAAATGGCCTTTGTTGTATCATTTACTGAAACAAAATTTGTGGTTGACTTGCATATAGGAGGAGGGAGATGTAATCATTTTGGATTCAAAAGGTCAAGTATCTGATGAAAGGGTATTTTATGTGAAAGAGTAATACTACTAAATTTACCAAATTGTTTGATTATAATCTACTCTTTAGATACTCTGGTTAGATTAAGTTTTGATTATAATCTACTCTTTAGGTACTCTTGTTAGAATAAGTTCATGTTTGTAACTAACTTTATAAAAAAAGCAGTCTAATTTTTTTCGCATTAGCTTTGTTTCAGCAGAAAATTAACAGGTGTCAGATTATATTTGCTTTTATATCGGCATAAAGCTGTTTGATACACAGAATAAAGAATAAATGGGAAGACAACCTGAGAGTATGCAAAAGATATACTAATGTGTTAGTGTTATTTCATACATTTCCAAACAAACCATATATGCAGTAAATAGGATTTTTGGAACCAAATAAATGATACTGCTTGGGTTAGGCAGTGGACTAATATATACAGGTAAATTATGTGTGTAAATGGGGGGTGTGGGAGTTTGATGACTGTATTCAGGAGTTTACCAGATGGCTCAATTGGGAGTGTGATCACTATTTTTTAGGACCAAAAGGAGTTTACCAGAAGGCTTAAGGGGGAATGCAATCACTATATTCAGGGGTTTGCCAGAAGGGTCAAGGGCTGTGTGCGTGTTTGATCACTATGTTCAGAAGTTTACCAGATGAGTCAAGGGGGAGTGTGATCACTATATTCAGAAGTTTACCAGACGAGTCAAAGGGGAGTGTGATCACTATATTCAGAAGTTTACCAGTTGGGTCAAAGGGGGAGTGTGATCACTATATTCAGAAGTTTACCAGATGAGTCAAGGGGGAGTGTGATCACTATATTCAGAAGTTTACCAGTTGGGTCAAAGGGGGAGTGTGATCAATATATTCAGAAGTTTACCAGTTGGGTCAAAGGGGGAGTGTGATCAATATATTCAGAAGTTTACCAGACGAGTCAAGGGGGAGTGTGATCAATATATTCAAGACATTACTTGACTTAATTGTGATTTTGGACACTTTATTGTATTTTTTTCTTCAAATTGTATTGTATTAACTATAATTTTATGCTTTGTCTTCATTTATAACTTTTAAAAGACAGATCATTTTAAGATTTGAGTACATAAATGATTATGTTTGTATGGATTGATATCATAGGTAAATTACAGGACTGGTATTACTGGATATTAATTCTTTTTTTTTTAGCTCATGCACATTTGATCTCAGGACTATCTACAGCCTCAGGTAATGACAGACTCATACACTGTAGATACTTAATAATATAACAATAATAATGATAAAAATAATAATGATAATGATAATAATGATAATAATAATAATGATGATGATTATAATATGTCTACACACATCTGTTGTCGCTCTATACAACAACATGCATTGGGCAATTTAAAATATTCATCAGGGAACTTGAGTTGCAAACACAAGTTTTAGAAAATTTTGTCCTAAAAATGTACTCTTTAGAATCTTAAATCAGTGTGAGAAAATGGAACTTTGTAGACTAATTTATTCAATTTTTGCATATATCTCAATTCCAAAATTAATTTTATGAAATAATAATGGCTACCTCTTAAATTTAGCCATCCCAGAAAGACGAATAAAATGTCTGTCTTCATACCATATAGAAAAAGTCATATTTCTCTGGCATTATGTTCCATTTTTACTTTATTTTTAGATCAAGTTCGTTATACCTCAGAACCATCTGCAGTTGATGAAGGATACATGAATCGTAAGTACTTTATTATAATAGTAATATATAGATTTACACATATCTGATGTCGCTTTGTTTAATAACATAGTCAAGTTGTTTAATAGGGTCAGGTTTTTTAATAACATAGTCGAGTTGTTTAATAACAAGGTCAAGTTGTTTAATAACATGGTCAAGTTGTTTAATAACATGGTCAAGTTGTTTAATAACATAGTCAAGTTGTTTAATAACATAGTCAAGTTGTTTAATAACATAGGTTGTTTAATAACATAGTCAAGTTCTTTAATAACATAGTCAAGTTCTTTAATAACAAGATCAAGTTCTTTAATAACATGGTCAAGTTGTTTAATAACATGATCAAGTTCTTTAATAACATGGTCAAGTTGTTTAATAACAAGGTCAAGTTGTTTAATAACATGGTCAAGTTGTTTAATAACATGGTCAAGTTGTTTAATAACATGGTCAAGTTGTTTAATAACATGGTCAAGTTGTTTAATAACATGGTTAAGTTGTTTAACAACATGGTCAAGTTGTTGAATAACAAGGTCAAGTTGTTTAATAACATGGTCAAGTTGTTTAATAACATGTTCAAGTTGTTTAATAACATGGTCAAGTTTAATAACATAGTCAAGTTGTTTAATAACATGGTCAAGTTGTTTAATAACATAGTCAGGTTGTTTAATAACAAGGTCAAGTTGTTTAATAACATAGTCAGGTTGTTTAATAACAGGGTCAAGTTGTTTAATAACATAGTCAAGTTTTTTAATAACAAGGTCAAGTTGTTTAATAACATGGTCAATTTGTTTAATAACATGAACAAGTTGTTTAATAACATGGTCAAGTTGTTTAATAACATGGTCAAGTTGTTTAATAACATGGTCAAGTTGTTTAATAACATGATCAAGTTGTTTAATAACATGGTCAGGTTGTTTAATAAACTGGTGAAGTTGTTTAATAACATGGTCAAGTTGTTGAATAACATGGTCAAATTGGAATATATATTTATTAATAGAGCACATGGTTTGTACTTAAACTTTAAGCACACAATTTTGCTTAGAAAGAAAAAATGCAGTTGTATTTTTAGTTTTTCATGTGTATAATATAAGTGTAATATGACTGAGATGTGTGTGCATATGTAACTTGATAGAAGAGTAGTCTGCATCAGAGGTGTGCATTATGTGGGTTATAACATGGATATCCCATGTATTATGTGGGTGGTATCATGAATACAGCTTGCATTATGTGGATTGTATCACAGATATAGCTTGCATTATGTGGTTGTATCACAGATACAGCTTGCATTATGTGGGTTGTATCATGGATACAGCTTGCATTATGTTGATTTAGTTATATTTAGGAGAGTCTAGGACCCATCTTTTGCTTGTCCAACTCGCTTTGTTTTCCTGAAAAGAACTTATTTAAATTGTTGGATTTCAAATTCGGCACATACTCTCACACTGATGAGACACTGAGTCGGAATTTGGACATATTCTTGAAGATGATTTGTAGAAAGCTTATCTATTTGAGAGGTGTGTATACATAAAACTTGGTCAAAGCTGAACTTCTTTGAGAGGTGTGCACAAATGTAACTCGATAGAAGCTTAATCTGTTTGAGAGGTATGTGTAGCTTTGATGTTTTAGCATATATGTCAATTTAACTATCTTTTTCTTCAATTCATACTCGTATATACTAAGCTTATATGCTTAACCTTTATCCCTGACTGATTGTAAATTTAATGGTAATTTGTAAGCAACATGTTTAGATAGCTAACTTTAGTCAGTGTTTATACATTTTAAATAAGTTGTTTATTTATATTTGAATACAAGTTAGAACAAAAAGGGTTCAACCTTATTTTACAAAGCTTAGAATATTCGGAGAGCAAACTTGTGACCGAAATCCTTATAATTTGATTGTGTCTTATGTTTAGAATATTTGGAGAGCACACTTGTGAGTGAAATCCTTATAATTTGATTGTGTCTTATGTTTAGAATATTCAGAGAGCACACTTGTGACCGAAATCCTTATAATTTGATTGTGTCTTATGTTTAGAATATTCAGAGAGCAAACTTGTGACCGAAATCCTTATAATTTGATTGTGTCTTATGTTTAGAATATTTGGAGAGCAAACTTGTGACCGAAATCCTTATAATTTGATTGTACCTTATGTTTTATGCATGGGTTTGGCCAGTCTCAGGTTCAGATATTTAAAAAACAAAACATAAAAATGAGAAACATTTGCTGACATGTGTTCAGAGAGATGTAACTCTGAATGTTTGGAATTATTGAGATTATCAAACATTGATGAATAATATGGCAACATGTTGTGCATTTTTTTGTATCCTTGATACATTTTTTTGTATCCTTGAAGCAATTTGTTTTTAAAGTTGGTAGGGGGCTACAAATAAATAGGAAATAGTGTGAGAACTATTGTCCGAAAAATTGGGTTGCTGTGTTGTTTGCTAATAAAATTACAAAATGAACAATAATTTAAAGTCAAAGGTTATATAAGATTTTTCATCTGTAATAAAGGGGTAGGGTATGTATTGAACAGTGAGTTTGATTTCTATGCTTTGATTTGGGAGCAATTTGGATTTCTTTTCCCCTAGAATAAATGCTAGATATATTACATATTTCATACAAAAACCAAAGATATAATTTAACTTGTGACTTTGTCCTCACAATTTAACTTTTTTTGTACTGCATGATGACATGTATCCAATATTAACATAGAGAGAAAAAAGCCTATATCTCAAAAGTGTGTCAGCTGTCACAGTTATTGTCTCAGAGCGTGCATAAGTCATACAAAATTGATTTTGTTTAGGGTTGTTCATCTCTATCTCATATATATATTTGATGAATTCTGTTCTGTACAGATTTTGGCAGTTAATCTTCAAAATCATCAGTTGTTACAGTAGTAGAGTGTAACGCCATTTTTCAGCACACGATAGGCTATACATGGCGGCCAGTATTATTGGTGGAGGAAGAACACAGAAACCTCCACTGACCCACAAGAAGCTACAAAATCATCAGTACAAATATGACTAAACATTTGTATTGTTGAATGTGACTAGAAATTTGTCTTGTTGAATGTGACTAGATGTCTTATTGAATGTGACTAGATATATCTTGTTGAGTGTAACTAGACAAATTTGTCTTGTTGAATGTGACTATACATATTTTTGTTGAGTGTAACTAGACGTATTTGTCTTTGTGAATGTAACCAGATATATATGTTCTATTCAAGAATCTGGTACAGTTGGTGCTTTTGTACACCTAGTTCAGTGATTTTGGCATTCCTTGTCTGCCATAGCTTTTCAAACTAGTTAATGATGGTCAACAGAATTTGAAAATGCAATCACTTGAGTATTCCTGGATTTGACTTGATAATGAAAATGCAGCAGCAGGTTAATTACAATTCAAATGAGACTCGGTTGTGTTCTAACAGTCAACATTGGACAACTTTGCGATATTTTTGAAACTTTTATTTGCCTCCAGTACCTCAGTTGACAATGGCTTCTGTACTCCTGTTGACACTATGGAAACAGAGTTACACAGCATTGTTTAATAGGGCAGTAAGACAATTTATTAGATGCCCCCATCATATATGGGGGGTTGGTAACATCTTTTGTTCTAGAACTAACACAATCCTTCTGCAGATCTTGATAGACATTGTGCATGATACAAATGATAGCATAATGCTATCACATTGACATGATACCTATGATAGCATAATGCTACCACATGGACATGATACCAATGATAGCATAATGCTACCACATTGACATGATACCAATGATATCATAATGCTACCACATTGACATGATACTAATGATAGCATAATGCTACCACATTGACATGATACTAATGATAGCATAATGCTACCACATTGACATGATACTAATGATAGCATAATGCTACCACATTGACATGATACTAATGATAGCATAATGCTACCACATTGACATGATACCTATGATAGCATAATGCTACCACATTGATATGATACTAATGATAGCATAATGCTACCACATTGACATGATACCTATGATAGCATAATGGTACCACATTGACATGATACCTATGATAGCATAATGGTACCACATTGTACATCATACCAATGATAGCATAATGCTGCACATTGTAACTGATCTTTGACTACATGTTGAGTTAGTTTCCTGTAACAGAGATGTTCTTGGAGATTGTTCATCACAGTTGTATTCTCTTTTGACAAGCTAACACATTCAGTGCTGTTTCAAAGCTTATGAGTGATTGGATTTTCATTTTCTTCATTTAATACTGGTGAAAAAAAAATAGATCATGGGTGGCCAACCCTTTCAGCAGCCGGGCCAGATTTTAGAAATGAGATATCCTACCGGGCCATACAACCAAATTTTTTTATTATTGTTCAAAGCAGACAAGAAATAATATATTAATTTTTTTGAAGAAAATATAACAAAACTGAGAATCAAACATGTTTATTAGATTAGAGTTAGGCAGTTTAAAAAACAAAAATAAAAATAAAACAATATAAAAAAAATTTTTTGTGAGACGTCCACTTTTGTTTGGCAGAACTAAGTGCATCAATGTCGATATCAACTGAGGTTGTTGCTATACGCAAACAGTTTTCCAAATGCACATCAGTGATTCGTTTTCTCACTTGAGATTTGATATGCTTCATCTGACTAAAAAGCTGTTCACACGTGTAAGTGTTTCCAAATAGCAAAATCATCGATAGAGCATGTTTGTAAAATGCAGGGTATTTCTCCTTGTCCAAATATGTATTGTAAAACTCTTCCAAACCAACCTGATGGAATTTCTCCTTTAATTGTGCATCACAACACATTTCACAATGTTCCATTTGTAAAATTCCTGGTAATAAATTCACGTCTACGGAGAATGGCGTTGGAAATGCAGCAAAAAGCATATGATGCTTTTTGAAATCTTGAAATCGGTTTTCTAATTCAAGGTTCAAGTCGGACATCAACGAATCGTATTTATCCACCGCCCACTGTGTGACGTCTAGTTGCAATAACAATGTAGGAAAGTGAGTGAAGATTTTTGTCCTTAACTGTTGTTCACAAAGCCCAAGTTTCATTTGGAATGCGGAATTAAGATCATACATGTTATTAATTAGTTGATCTTTCCCTTGTAGACGAGTACTAACATCATTTAGGTGGCTAACTATATCGACCAGAAATGCAAAGTCGCAAACCCACTCCTTGTCTTCAAACTCTGGGATACTTTTTGACTTACTTGTGAAGAATGATTGTATTTCTTGCTTCAAATCAAACACTCTTTTCAACATTTTGGCACGGGTCAGCCATCTTACTTCTGCATAAAATGTAACGTCATTATACTCTGAATCCAAAGATATGAGAAATTCTTGGAACTGACGGTGATTCAACCCTTCGACTTAATAAAGTTCACTGTTTTAATGACCAGTGACATGGTCCATTTTAAGGGACTTGGAACATAAATTCACCAGATGAATAATGCAATGACAATTTAGCATCAAAGTATTACCAACTTTGCAGGCCTCATTTTCAATCAATTTTACTAAACCTTCCTGTTTCCCAACCATTGTTGGAGCACCATCTGTTGTTAAGCCCGATAGGTTGTTGAGTTGTAACGAAAAGCAATTCAATGTCGATGTAACTGCTCCTAACAAATCTCTTAGCAAGTAATGTCCTTAAGTGGATACAGTGCCGTTAATTCTTCAGTTTTGTTAAAATGGCCATCAACACCCCTGATAAAAATAGCCACTTGGGCGGTATCTGTTATATATGTGCTTTCATCCAATGCTGGAGCATAAAATATTAACTCGGATGCTCGATTTTTCAAATTATCTTTAATATGTTTTCCAATGTCATTCAAATGCCTAGTAATAGTTTGACGAGACAGGCTTATTTTTGCGAAATCCTTTTTCTTTTCTGGACACAGAATTTCAACGACACCCTCTAAACATTCCTTCACCATTTCACCATCTGAATATGGCTTCGATATTTTTCCTAGTGTCATGGCTACTGTATAACTAGCTTTAGCATAGCATGTTGACTCTTGAGCCGCTCTAGTAAATATCTGAAGTTGTGCAGAAAGTTTTCTTTTCAAGTCATTAATTTCTTCTTGTCGAAATTGCCCTTTGTACTTATCAAACTTATTTGCATGTTTAGCCTCGTAATGCCGTTTAATGCCGTTTAATGTTATACTCTTTCAAGACAGAAACAGAATTATTGCATATCAAGCATATGGGCTTTGTTTTAAATTCCAAGAAAAAATAGTTTGTAGTCCATCTGTCTTGAAAACTTCTCAATTCTTCTGTGACTCTTCTCTTCTTTGGAACAACATCTTTACTACTTGACGCCATTGTGGGTCTTCGTTTTTAACTAAACAAATAAATAAAATGCCATCAGTAATACATAACTTTTTGACAAAAGGATGAGGTGCTTGTGGTGCATTGTAAAAATCTGTAATGCCATACCGTATTTTCCCGCATATATCCCGCAGAGGCAGATAATTCGCACCCTCATATAGCCCTCGGATTTTGGGGTTTTGTGTAAAAAATCGTTGGCATAACCCGCACCTTTGTATAACCCGCAACCATAGATTGATGAACTTTTTTGTGTATGTTCACATTGTCTATCATTACTGTTTTTAGAAGGACCGAATTCGTCAATGCTCACACGTGGATGACGAACAATACTACAATTACTACATTTTCACTCACCCGCCCAACATGCAAATTTGTATTTATGCTATCAAGTCAGTCGGCCCCGGTCCATATTCATCCCTCTGCATCAGTTCAAGTTAGTCACCCTGCCTCCACTATATTCCTGCTGGCAGCCGGCAGATTTGAAATTTGAAGCCAGGTACTTGTGAGCCGGATATGCAATGGTGTGAGGTCCTGAGGCTGAATGCCACAATTGTCAATTTTGAATGTAGCTCGCATGACGTCAAGTAACTATTCAGGCTCGGTACACAGTGCTTGTGCGCGTAGGCTGTCTATAGGAGCTGTGCCTCAACTACAGACTACATAAACGCGGACATTTCTAAATAATCTTGTATTCTTGTGAAGTGTAGATTCGAGTTTAAATAATTTCTTTATGTTTAATTTAAAAAATGCCGAAATGAAAGTCTTACACAGCTGACTTCAAGCTAACTGCCATTGCGTATGCTGAAGTGCATGGCAATAGAGCCACAGGCAGAAAATTTGATATTGATGTGAGTGTAATCCGAGGTTGGAGAAAAGAAAAAGGAACGTTGGAGAAGATGAATCCATGAAAACGTGCTCGTCGTGGACCTAAAGCAAAATGGCCTCACCTTGAAACTGACCTGAAGCAGTAGATCATGGCCCAGCGGGACAACAATCGACCAGTCTCGACAGTTGCCATCAAACTGAAGGCCAAATTCATGGCAGCAGAGAAGCACATTGATGATTTCAAAGGAGGAATGCATTGGGTATATAAATTTATGAAGAGGAACCAATTGTCAGTCAGAACACGAACGACCATCGGATACAAAATTTTAAGTTTTTATCCCGAAATGTTGATTTGGTCCCGATACCGTAAGTTGTTGTGAAGTCACCATAGTAGCCATAATATCCAACCATCGCAAAACAAAACTAGAACAATATATAAGCTGTGTAGTTATGTTTTTCAAACAATATATTGAAATATTATTATGTGTAAAAGATTTGTGATATAGCCCGCACCCTTATATAACCCGCAACCCCCCCTGCGGGGTTTGTAAAATCTGGTATAACTCGCAGGATATATGCGGAAAAATACAGTAAGTATCTAATTCGGGCTAATTCATTAGTAAAATAAAATAAAGTATGTAAATAAAGTAAAATACTAAAGAAAGGTCTTGTATTTTTTGTACTAGTAAACTTAACAGTAGGTACTCAGACAAAAGCCAGTGCTCAGCACGGTTGGTAATTTGTTTCGATACCCATAATTAAACACATAAAACAGCAAAAATGAGAAATTTACAAAATTAAAGCCAAGCATCACAGATTAATTTAAAAAAATAAAAGCTGGGTTTGCATACCTTCACTGCACTTAAAAAAGTAGACAGCACTCAGTATAGTAGACAGGATACTCGGTTACAGCAGCTTGTATTCTTATCAATATGTATTTGAACATTGCTCACAAAACCTCACAAGGCACGTGGTGATAACACACACAAGGGAAGCGACCACAAGCCCGATAGCGGTGCAAGCTTGCCGCAGAGTGGCTGGTGCTTAGTGTTGCAACACTGCTTGTGGTGGTATTGATGCATCCCGCCCCACATCCTGCAATGCACATCCACGCTCACGGCTATCCACACAAGATCGGCGCACTCGCTTTTTTAAAATCAGCTCAACGTTGTGATTGTTTCTTAACACGAATATGGAAGAAATTGTCATGATAGTTGAATCAGTGTACTGAGATACTTCCATAGATGGGATATGATATGAACTACGCATGATGGAATGTAGTTTTGGTGGTTTTATGTACACTAAAAGAAAAAAATGTTGTGCATATGACACAGTTCCACGGGCCACAAGTTGACACCCAGCGGGCAGCGGGTTGGCCACCCATGAAATAGATTGTTGTAGCACTCTTGTTCTTGGACAGTTTTGATGTCCTCGTCAAATGTCCCAACTTCGATCAAATTGTCAAATGTCCCAACTATGATCAAATTGTTCCAATGTCCCAACTACGATCAAATTGGTCAAATGTCCCAACTATGATCAGATTGGTCAAATGTCCCAACTATGATTCAATTGGTCAAATGTCCCAACTATGATCAGATTGGTCAAATGTCCCAACTGCGATCCAATTGGTCAAATGTCCCAACTACGATCTAATTGGTCAAATATCCCAACTACGATCAAGTTGGTCAAATGTCCCAACTACGATCAAGTTGGTCCCCCTTTTTTTAAGATTAATGGTACCCAGATTTTTTAATAAGAAAAGGATGCAACCTTCCATCAGGCAGAGGGAGGGGAGAGGGAGAATTCAAAACATGATTCCTAGAATTCATTTCAACAGTTTAATATAAAAAATTGAAGACTTTTTATTAGTAATTTATATAAATATTTAATTAGTTCATGTATGCAAAGTAAAGAATTTTTATTACTAATTTTTATAAATATTGAATTAGTTCATGTATACAAAGTGACGACTTTTTATTACTAATTTATATAAATGTTTAATTAGTTCATGTATACAAAGTGAAGACTTTTTTTATTACTAATTTATATAAATATTTAATTACTTCATGTATACAAAGTATAACATATTCATGCTATACCCGAGCATTGTATGTTGGTTGCATCCATACTCATATTTAAAGTGTACAAGTTTGAATGTACTGCCGATGGCTGTCAGTTTTATGTATTAAATCCCTTTGGAATTTGGAGTATGCCTTGCTTTATTCAGAAGAAACCACAGTGGTCTTACTAAAAAAGTACATTGTTATTGTTATAATATATATATATATATATATATATATATATATATATATATATATATATATATATATATATATATATATATATATATATATATATATATATATATATATATATATATATATATATATATATATATATATATATATATAATGTGTGTATGTGTGTGTGTGTATTATTATTATGTGTGTATGTGTGAAACTTGGGTCATGATGTTCCATGCATTATTGTCCCCCTCCCACAAGTGACTTAGACATTTTACTTTTCTGAATATTTTTCTTGTGCACAGTTCAGCCAGATGTCATTGTACATATGACCAGTGTGATCACTTGTGACTATTGCTTTATAAATCATCACTAAACTTAAATGCATTTCAGAGATCTCATTCAATGAACAAGGTGCATTGACAATGGAAGGATATTCAGATTTTACCTGGAATTTAGATGATAACCCTAGTGTCCCACCTAATGAGGAGACTACTGTTTTAAAGTTAGATAATCAGCAGGAACAGGATGACATGAGATCAGAACAGCAACCTAGTGAAGAGACCCACACTAAAGAACTTCATCAAATTGCAACGAATAACATGGAAGATGGTAATGTGGCTTCAGAACAGCAATCTAGTGATGAGACCCACACTGAAGAACTTCAAGTTGTAACAAATAACATGGAAGATGGTAATGTGGTTTCAGATATTTGTATGTAGCTTGTTCCTTTTACATCATTTAATCATTTAAAATAAATTTTGCAAACATCTAAACACTAAAACTATATGAAATGGATTTTGTAGATAATTCATAATTAAGCATTCTTTTTCTGGTGTTTTATGGAACATATGAGCTCATTGGCTTAATGGGATTTGATCCCTTCTTGCATAAGGCAGCGTCAGTTTTCTTTTTATCAGATAAAGTTTGTATTGCTGTTAATAGTAACAAACTTTATTGTCTGTTAAAACTTTTAACCAGCAGTAGTCACCAACTTTTCAGGCAGATTGCATTTGTCAAGGGAGATAACTTTAAAATCGTTGGCACACACAGTAGTTATTTACCTTGCACCTTGCACAATTTCTTTTTTATAAAAGGGGGGAAAAATGCTTTAAAAAAAAAACGACAGTAATCCCTCAATAATGTTTTGAATTTTTAAAGAAATTCTTTATTGGCGTATAAAGAAATTTAGAAAAAATATTGTTTTTAAAATTTAGAGGATGCTTAGACTATGACTAGCAGTATGTCTGGGATTATCTGATTATTTTCACTTAAAGGTCACCTGCCATACTCTGACATTTTTTTTATTTATATCAGATTTGCATTACATTTGTAAAAGTAGTCATACTCGCACAAAAAAGATTTTAAAAATTATAAAGTGTAAAGATGATATAATAATTTAATTACTCGAAAAATAAGCATCGCACGCTGTTAACTCCCCTTAGGTAAGATTTCCCACCTATAGAGGACGCCAACCGGAAATGACGTACATTTATCCCCAGAAGAGAAAGTACACGCTTCTTGTGCTGTGAAATAAGAAAAAAATAGTCAACAACCTTCTGCTTTTAGGCAATAACATAGATTACCGAGCTTCATAATCCTTTACAACACAATATTGTGAATGCTCAGAGATCTCGGAAATGCTTAATTACGCGTATTTGGACGCAAACTTTTGATCCGGGACGCAGAAAATCGCCCATGCACGAGTCCTCCATACGCACATTTTTTCTTTTTTGTTTTCTTTTTTTTTGCTTCTTTTGCAAACAGGAAAGTATTGCGACACAATAAATATGTTCTAATCACTGTGAAAAATGAGGCAATGCTTTTATTTGAGGTGTTTTTTGCTGACTTTTTTTGAGCAAAGGTCGTCGACTTACTTTGATGATGGCGCTGCTAAAGGCTCCAGTTGAAGGGTCAAACAAATACCTGTTTCTTATTGCTGCGGAAACTTCAGATAATTGTAAAACATTGAAACAGATTTGTTTTATTTGTTTAGTATATATCAGTGCTTCAAAGGTAATCAGTTCTCTTTGAAGTGTCAGCAAACGTATTTTTTCTTCTTCCATCTGGTATTTGTTTTTAAATTAGTGTCATCTGCTTGACTGTACTCATTTTACGTTTCCGCCTTCTGCGGATTCGGATTTTAACTAGTCAGTTGCATGAAGTAATAAGGCTAGATATCATCATTAGCGGATTATGATATAACAGTGCACTGTTAGGGTGGTTTGTCAGTATGTTGTCATTTTAACAATATATTCCAGTACATTGTTTCCTGTCATGGTGCGTTTGATTTTCTCTACTCCAAACGCAAGACTGTATATACGGTTTTTATCAGCCAAAATTGGTGTCGCCACAAATATCACCAGATGGTATATTTTGTCACCAAATCGGAAAACAGAATCGCAGTTTGCTACATCAGCGAAGCCCCGTGATCCTGTTATTGATTTCATTTCCGATTGTAGCTGTATAAATATTGCATGCGAACTCGAAACCAAGACACATCGAGACTTGAACAAAATGCCATTTGCAAATCTAAACAAGTATTTTGGGGTTAAACGAAAAAATGATGAAGATTTAATTGAGATTCAGAACTGTGCTAAAGTTGCTAGAACTGATATAGTGGACAATTCTGCGCATGGCTTTGAAAAGATGTAATGTTTATGCTTCAGGCTATGGAAATGAAATACATTACTTTGGAATCTTTCTGTCTGCATTTCAGCCCACCAAAAAATAAATTTAATTTTTTTTTCTCCAAAAAGGCACGTTATCAGATATTTACAGAATTGACGTATTATTCAGAATTAACCAGACGCGCCAAATAAGCTGATACAGTTGTAAATGTAAGTGTTATATTGTTTTGCTTGATAATTAAGTTTTGGAGACCAAGCGTACAGCTCTTCTATACTCCTTTCTTTCTCCGGTTTTTCCTAACAGTTATAACTTCGAAAACATTTATCTTGTTCACAAAATGTTCCAACTTTTATTTTAAAACATATTATATAAAAATTGTCAAAATATAAATACTTGACAGTTGTATTTTAAAATTGGGCCGAATCGTCTTTCGAGTTGGGCCGAATTGTCTTTAAAGTTGGGCCGAATTGTCCAATTTTCCGTAAAGTTGGGCCGAATTGTCTTTGGTCCGAATTGTCCATAAGCCGTATGTACAACCATAACAGCCTTGATTTCTGCAGAAACACTCAACCAGACACTGATTCAACAGATTTGTACACCTACTGTAATGATAAACGTCATACACTAATACCTTATATTTCGAGTTCATAATCGGTATAATAATGCTAAATAGTTTCTTCGAGATCAACAATTTACACATTCAGAAATTATGATTTTTGTAAACATTAATATTTTACATCTGCAATAACAATGCTGTACTGTAATCTTTATTTGATGTATTTTACTTACCCTCTTTCTATCCCTCTTCAAATATGCACCATAGAGCTTTCTACGGGATTTAGGTGGTCTAAACTTCTCTGGTGATGGAAGGGTTTTCTTCTTATATTCGACAGTCTCTGGGAAAATTGTAGGCACTGCCGTCTTTAACAAATTCAATTTCATTTGAACACCAATTGATACCATCACGGAAGGAGGGTGTAAAAAGCAACTGTCCTCAAAATGCCGTATGCACAAGCGGGATGTTGCAGTTGGTACAAACGGTACAACTTTCCCATCCCCCTCTCTATTGGACCCAACAGCTTCAATCCATTTTTTCCGGTAAACATGGTCTTTCGGAAAAAGAAAGAACCCTTTTGTCCCATCATCGCTCTTATGGTTACATCCGTAAGCAACACAGTGCACCATATTTGTTGTAGAAAATCACGATCTTTAAAATGTATCACACAGATGATAGACATATACGCGTGGAAATTCAACGCATGAATGGCTAGGTTGAACCGAAGGATAAATGTACGTCATATCCGTCTTTGGCACACGGAAATTACCGATTATTTACGGAGATTGCCGAGTAAAATTTTTCATCTAAAAAATAGATTTTTTAGTCTAATTAAACATTTGTATGGTGTACATATATAACAGATGCATTTCTATTATGACTATAATGATATTGCAGTTTTTTACAAAATAGGTGGCAGGTGACCTTTAAACTCTGCAAGTTATCGGTATTCTCAATACTTTGATTTTCCACCCTGGCAAGATTTGGTTCAGTCCATTGAGTCCAAGAAAATTTTGGTTCAGTCCGTCTTTTCCTGGAGAAAAGAAACTTTCAGTCCATCAATTTCAGGATTAAACATGTCCAGTCCATCTGTTGTAGTAAGTCTTTTAACATGATGAAATGTAGTAGGCATATGTAACTGACCTGGTCATTAAATTTGGTAAGATTGTTTGTATGTGCATGTAACTGACCTGGTCATTAAATTTGGTAAGATTGTTTGTATGTACGTGTAACTGACTTGGTCATAAAATTTGGTAAGATTGTTTGTATGTACATATACATGGAAATGGCCTGGTCCAGGTTATGGTAAGAGAAATTATACAAATTATGGTTAAGTTTATCCATACAGTGTGCAAGTTTGAACTTATTTTTTATCAATCATCCAAAGTTTGTTTGATAATGTGTTTAGCTAATATCTGCCTGTACAAATCATGAAATCCATGAGCGATAATTTGTATACCTAGATTATAATATCATTGCTCTTTTGCAATTTCAGTAACTACATATTATTTCTGTAATAAGCAAGTGAGATGATCTTGTATTTATACCTTGTATTTCCTTTATACAACTCCAAAGTTGTATAATATCTACAGTACACACACACACACAAATTTTTCGATGACTTGTGGATAACTTGTGAACTTGCTTATAATAGTGTCAGCTTGAATCCTAGTTTTCAGTCTAGAACATACCCCTGAAATGGTGCCTATATGTTATTTGTTTGGTGACTGAAAACTTGGGATATCATTTGTTTTATCTGGAAAATTGAATCAATATCGTGAAATTATCAGCTTCAAAATACCAATTTAATGAATTATTGTTGATTGAAATTCATGTTTTAATTCCAACTTCTGTTTTCGGTTTCAGTTTAATCATCACAAATGCAATATGCCTACTCCACAGCTATGTCACCACATGGTGGCCTAGTGGTTAGAGCGTCTGCTTAGGATGCAGGAGGTTGTGTGTTTAATCCCTTTCCAAGTAAAACCAATGACTTTTAAAAATGGTTAAGAAAGTGTTATGACTGATTGGCCTAGTGTAAGGATAATGTGACTGTGTGGGACATTGTGCTATATGTCTGCAGCATGATGCCCCAGTGCTAGACATCTCTTTAAACTGCCACTTTGCAGACATCATAGTGATATGGCTGAAAAATGATCAAGCTACATTAAAAATCCAAATCACATCACACATGACACAACTGTGTCTGTGAGCATATTTGTGAGAACATAATTAAGTACTGGCTGTGTTTTGGTATCCAACATGCAGAAGTATTTGTTATATTGTAACGCTCAATTAACTATGTATTTTGTATCAAAGCAAATAATGGGGTGGAATAAAAGAAAAGTTAAAAGGTATTTGAATCCTTCCTCTAAGAACTAATGGACCCAGTCGTGTGTCTGGTCAACTCATTGAATCATTTGAACAATATTATAAATATTGTGTAAATAATATAATTAAGCTACATTAAATTAGCCCACATTTTCATATGTTCTCAAAGATAGCAAGGCAAGTAAGCAAAATTAATACTTGGTATTTTTTTTAAAAAGTGTTATTTGACAGATTTGGTCAATTAAAAATTTGACAGATTTGGTCAATTAAAAATTTGACACATTTGGTCAATGAAAAAGAATTGACTACCCAAGTTTTCAATGGATATACACTTCCTTGTAATAAAATCATGGTATCAACATTTTACTAATAGAACAGTAATATAATCATGGTATCAACATTTTACTAATAGAACAGTAATAAAATCATGGTATCAACATTTTATTAATAGAACAGTAATAAAATCATGGTATCAACATTTTACTAATAGAACAGTAATAAAATCATGGTATCAACATTTTACTAATAGAAAAGTAATAAAATCATGGTATCAACATTTTACTAATAGAACAGTAATAAAATCATGGTATCAACATTTTACTAATAGAACAGTAATAAAATCATGGTATCAACATTTTACTAATAGAACAGTAATAAAATCATGATATCAACATTTTACTAATAGAACAGAAAATCATGATATCAACATTTTACTAATAGAAAAGTAATAAAATCATGGTATCAACATTTTACTAATAGAACAGTAATAAAATCATGGTATCAACATTTTACTAATAGAACAGTAATAAAATCATGGTATCAACATTTTACTAATAGAACAGTAATAAAATCATGATATCAACATTTTACTAATAGAAAAGTAATAAAATCATGGTATCAACATATTACTAATAGAAAAGTAATAAAATCATGGTATCAACATTTTACTAATAGAACAGTAATAAAATCATGGTATCAGAATTTTACTAATAGAACAGTAATAAAATCATGGTATCAACATTTTACTAATAGAACTAATAAAATCATGGTATCAACATTTTACTAATAGAAAAGTAATAAAATCATGGTATCAACATTTTACTAATAGAAAAGTAATAAAATCATGGTATCAACATTTTACTAATAGAAGAGTAATAAAATCATGATATCAACATTTTACTAATAGAAAAGTAATAAAATCATGGTATCAACATTTTACTAATAGAACAGTAATAAAATCATGGTATCAACATTTTACTAATAGAACTAATAAAATCATGGTATCAACATTTTACTAATAGAACAGTAATAAAATCATGATATCAACATTTTACTAATAGAAAAGTAATAAAATCATGGTATCAACATTTTGCTAATAGAACAGTAATAAAATCATGGTATCAACATTGTACTAATAGAACAGTAATAAAATCATGATATCAACATTTTACTAATAGAACAGTAATAAAATCATGGTATCAACATTGTACTAATAGAACAGTAATAAAATCATGATATCAACATTTTACTAATAGAACAGTAATAAAATCATGATATCAACATTTTACTAATAGAACAGTAATATATAGGAATATATCTTTTTTTGACAGATGTGCTAGAAGATGAATCTCTTTACAGCCAGTTTTCAAGTGGAATTTACCATGCCACAAATACATGATGCATGAATCTTTAAAATCAAGACAAATTGGAAGAGAAAGGCATCACAGAACTGTTACATGTACAAAGAGAAATGCAAATATTAAGATATACTCTGTTGTCAAAAGTTTGATTTTGATCTATATTTGTTTTCAATTTTTTAATTATTATTTTTTTTTAGCAATTATGTTGCTAGAGTTGGTGGCATCATTTTAATTTGCTGTAACTTTCATGAGATTATTTATGCCAAAAGCTTATACCGTGATATGCTAGGATTTTCTGACATACCCAAACGTGTGATCATAACACAAGTCACAAGTGTGAGAATATTCCATATAACCTTTGTATTAATAAATTTTGTTGATAAGTATTTTTTTAAAATTGTTAAATATAACTTCATGGAAGATATATAATATGATAATTTTGGTGTCTGTCCATATGTGTGTCCATCTATCATTATGTTGGGGTCCATACCCACTAGTCAGCAAAATGTGGTCTCTTATATTCAGTAAGTAGGGGCCCTTGTAGTCATAAGTAGAGGTCTCTTGTGGTCAACAGCAATGGATCTCGTAGCCAGCAAAAGGAGGTCTTTAGTAGTCTAAAAGAAGTGGTCTCTTGTAGTCAGTAAAAAGATGCCACGTAGTCACCAAAAGGGGACTCCTGAAGTCATCATCAAGGGTCTCTTGTCAACAAAAAGGGATCTCTCGTAGTCAGTAGAATAAAGGTCTCTTGTAGTCAACAAAAAGGGGTCTCTTGTACTTAGGAAAAAAGGTTTTTTTGTAGTTAACAAATAGGGTCTCATAGTCAGGAAAAAGGGGTATCTTATAAACAACAAAAAGGGACATCATGTAGTCAGTATAAAGGGGTTACTTGTAGTCAGCATAATGGGATTTCTTGTAGTTAACATAACGGGTTCTCTTGTAGTCAGCATAAAGAGGTCCCTTATAGCGAACAAAAATGGGACTCGCATAGTGGAAAAAAAGTTGTTTTCTTCTAAATAAATAATGTAAGCTTCATCATGTTTATCAGGGCTATTAATTATTTTTGGTATTTTTGAAAGAACTTGTACAACTTAGTGTGAATTATGAAAACATTTTTTTTGGTATTTTTCAAAGAACTTGTATAACTTAGTGTGAATTATGAAAACTTTTATTTTTTGGTATTTTTGAAAGAACTTGTACAACTTAGTGTGAATTATGAAAACTTTTATTTTTTGGTATTTTTGAAAGAACTTGTACAACTTAGTGTGAATTATGAAAACTTTTATTTTTGGCATTTTTGAAAGAACTTGTATAACTTAGTGTGAATTATGAAAACTTCTATGTTTGGTATTTTTGAAAGAACTTGTACAATTTAGTGAGAATTATGAAAACTTTTATTTTTGGTTTTTTTGAAAGAACTTGTATAACTTAGTGTGAATTATGAAAACATTTAGTTTTGGTATTTTTGAAAGAACTTGTATAACTTAGTGTGAATTATGAAAACTTTTATTTTTGGTTTTTTTGAAAGAACTTGTACATCTTAGTGTGAATTATGAAAACATTTTTTTTTGGTATTTTTGAAAGAACTTGTACAACTTAGTGTGAATTATGAAAACATTTTTTGGGGTATTTTTCAAAGAACTTGTACAACTTAGTGTGAATTATGAAAACTTTTATTTTTGGTATTTTTCAAAGAACTTGTACAACTTAGTGTGAATTATGAAAACTTTTATTTTTGGTATTTTTGAAAGAACTTGTACAACTTAGTGTGAATTATGAAAACTTTTATTTTTGGTATTTTTGAAAGAACTTGTACAACTTATGTGTGAATTATGAAAACATTTTTTTTTTGTATTTTTAAAAGAACTTGTACAACTTAGTGTGAATTATGAAAACATTTTTTTGGGGTATTTTTGAAAGAACTTCTACAACTTAGTGTGAATTATGAAAACATTTAGTTTTGGTATTTTTGAAAGAACTTGTACAACTTAGTGTGAATTATGAAAACATTTTTTTGGGGTATTTTTGAAAGAACTTGTACAACTTAATGTGAATTATGAATACATTTATTAGGACAACTTTATCCTTTGATAAAGTTTTGAAGAGTAGCAGAAATTGGAAAGAAAGTCTGTAATGGAAATTTGGAAATTGATTGTGTTTTTTTTAAATCTTTGTTTTGCTTTTCTTCTTTATACTTTTCTTTATCTGCACTATATACTTGAAAAGTTATTAATAGGGTAAATTTGTTTTATAGTAAAGCTCATCCCAATAGGTACACAGTGTGTTATCATTATATGCAGTGTGATGTCATAATATAATAAGCACACTGTGATGTCATAATATAATAAGCACACTGTGATGTCATAATATAATAAGCACACTGTGATATCATTGTATAATAATCCCAGTGTGATGTCATAATATAATAAGCACACTGTGATGTCATAATATAATAAGCACACTGTGATATCATTGTATAATAATCCCAGTTTTGATGTCATAATATAATAAGCACACTGTGATGTCATAATATTATAAGCACACTGTGATGTCATAATATAATAAGCACACTGTGATGTCATAATATAATAAGCACACTGTGATGTCATAATATAATAAGCACACTGTGATGTCATAATATAATAAGCACACTGTGATGTCATAATATAATAAGCACACTGTGATGTCATAATATAATAAGCACACTGTGATGTCATAATATAATAAGCACACTGTGATGTCATAATATAATAAGCACACTGTGATGTCATAATATAATAAGCACATTGTGATGTCATTGTATAATAAGCACACTGTGATGTCATTGTATAATAAGCACACTGTGATGTCATAATATAATAAGCACACTGTGATGTCATAATATAATAAGCACACTGTGATGTCATTGTATAATAAGCATACATTGTGATCTCATAGTATTAAGTTTAGTACATAATTATTGGTGAAGGGAAAATTAGATTGATTTTGTGTACATTTTTGGTAGAGAATTATTGTTGAAGGAAATTAGACAGATTTTGTGTACATTTTTGGTAGAGAATTATTGTTGAAGGAAATTAGACAGATTTTGTACAGTTTTGGTAGAGAATTATTGTTGCAGGAAAATTAGACAGATTTTGTACAGTTTTGGTAGAGAATTATTGTTGAAGGAAAATTAGATTTTGTACAGTTTTGGTAGAGAATTTTTGTTGCAGGAAAATTAGACAGATTTTGTACAGTTTTGTTTGAGAATTATTGTTGCAGGAAAATTAGACAGATTTTGTACAGTTTTGGTAGAGAATTATTGTTGCAGGAAAATTAGACCGATATTTTGTACAGTTTTGATATATTGATATTTGATGAGATATAGATCTTGTGTAGATAGATATTTTCTCTTGTATTTTTAGCACACCTATTTAAAAGTGAGTTCACAGATCAATGTATATTTACATGTGCAACCTCATTAAATCTCCACCATTTCCACTTCCTAGATCCTAAATATCATTTGGTAGTGGGGTTTATAGCACCTGCAATCTGGGGAAGTGACTGAGATGTCTAACTTACGAATTAAATGCACATTCATTGTAATTTTTTGTTTTATGTTTAGCTCAAGTTGTTATACTAAAACACTTGAGTGATTACCTAAACTCCTGACACTTTATAAAATTATGTTTTGTGTACAAGGATTTCACTGTGCTCATTGACCATTGGGTGTTTGCATTTTAAGTTTATTCAATCTGGAATCATCAGACACTATGATCATGGGCATCCCTGTTAGTATCACTCTCTTTATGTGAAGAATTTAGGTTGCTGTGATCTACATTGCACATTTTTCTGTCTTAGGATAAGGTTACTGTGTTTAGGTCATGATTTGTAAAATTGGGTGAGTAGATACATCTTGATGAATATTTACCAATAAATAGGTCACAGTTATCCATATTTTGTGTTTCAGTTTGTGGTTGAGGTCCATGTTTTCATGTTTTTCACAATCGAAAGTAATGAATGAATTATCAGATTATTTGTATCTCTTAGTATCACAGCCTTACAACAAAACAAGGTTACTGTTCATTTAGCTCATCACCAGATTGGATTTTAGTAATCTGTATAAATAAAATATTGTTAAGTTTGGTGAGAGTTTCCATCTTGGATTAGTACCACACCTTTATCACAAAAATAGATTGCTGTGATTATTTTTTTAACGCTTCACTGGTTTGGATTCCGTGTCAAGCACTGTTCATGACAGATTCAAGGTAGACTATTTGCCTGTATTTTATTAGTACCACACTGTTACAATGAAAGAGTACCACTCTGACCTGCATTTCAAACTTTACTGAGTTCTGTAAATATTTTTCATGGAAATCATACTCACACAGTTGTTTTACTGCCAGTATAATATAGTTGAACCCGGAATCATGGCGAGAGGATGCATTTTGAGTACTATACTATTATCATTAAAGTTGTTCGCTGTGACCCATATTTGTACTTAACAGCCTTTAGTTAAATTTTGTGTTTTTACCATTCATTCATTAAGGTCCATAGCACCATACAAATAGTCACTGTGGCCGAATCAGTTTTTGTTTATTTTACTTTGAGATTTTAGAATGTTATGTGGACACTATCCTGCCCAGGATCACAAAACATTGACAAGAAAAACATGGATAAATGCAAGAGGTCTTTGAACTATATTTCATAATTCAGAGTTTTGTGTTGCAAGTTAATTCCTTGCATAGTGTTTAAATTTGAACCATGTGAAACTTTTATAACCAAAGATTACTGTGACCTACATTTATGCTTACTAATGTAGGTTAAGCATTTGTGTTTAGATTGTGTAAACACACATTTTTCTTCTCTTTACTAAGGTAGGTTAAGTATTTGTTGTTAGATTGTGTCAACACACATTTTTCCGTTCTTTACTAATGTAGGTTATGTATTTGTATTTAGATTGTGTCAAAACACATTTTTCCGTTCTTTACTAATGTAGGTTATGTATTTGTATTTAGATTGTGTAAACACACATTTTTCCGTTCTTTAAACATTCTTGCATACATATAAGTTAGTCCCATTCTGACAATTGGAAATAGGAATAATCTTGTTTATTCATTAATAATTCAAACTGCTTCGGTTGCTTAGTGGTTAGAGCGTCCACTGCCGAAGCGGGAGGTTGTTGGTTCTATCCCCAGCCGAGTCATACCAGAGACTTACAAAAATGGTACTAACAGTGACCTCGCTTGGTGTTAGGACTGGTCGGCCTGGTGTCAGGATAATGTGACTGGGTGGAACATCATGCAACATGTCTGCGGCATGATGAACAGTGCTTGACATCACTATAAACTGCCTCACTGCAGACATCGTAGCGATGTGACTGAAGTATTTTAAAAGCTATGCTAAAAATCCTAATAATAATTTTTAAAAATCATTTTATAATTCATATTAGTAACTATTTAATATTCTATGTTGTGATAGGTTACCTGTGGCAGGGTGTTTGTTTATTGTACATACTGAATAGTAATCAAATGAGTGAACTGTATGCACTATTTCATCTGAGGTCTTCAGCTCTTAATTAAGGAAAATATTGATGTATTGACTTTGCTTCTAATCACTCCAGTTTACTTGTAGCCTCTGACTTCAACCAAATAAAATCTAGATTTTGGAGGTGGACAATAATGATATCTGAAACAGATTTTAAGAAGTATGATTTAAAAGAAAGGAGAAGTTATTGTTTTTTTTATCAAAAAAATATTAAAATTTTTGTTAGATGTATTATAAAGGATGATCGTTTTATTGTTTGATGACTTACACCATGTCACAAAGGGTCAGATTTGCAGTCAGAAATTATTTCTTTAATGTTTATAATGGTTACTAAAAGGGCCAGCTGTGTAATCATTGATTACATTCTGGTTATTAATTATAGGTGCACCTAGATTTGATGAGTTTTATTAAACCTATAAGTATTTCTATTAATTAAACAGTTATACCTTGATTTGACAACATTTGATGGGTTCTATCAAACCTATGAGTATTTATATTTATAAAAAATGTAATCATCTGATTAAAAAAATGTCAGTGTTGCAGGTAAAAGATTTCTTCCATTATGTGAGTTGTATCATGGTTGCAGCTTGCATATTGTGGGTTGTATTATTGATGTAACTTGCAGTATGTGGGTTGTATCATGGGTACATCTTGTATTATGTGGGTTGTATCATGGATACAGTATGTTGATTTAGTTACATTAACAGAGTCTATGACCCATCTTTTGCTTGTCCAACTCGTTTTGTTTTCCAGAAAAGAACTTCATTTAAATTTGTTGGATTCGGTCAGATTTGTCACATACTCTCACACTGATGTGACATTGAGTTGGAATTTGGACATATTCCTGAAGATGATTTGTAGGACTTATTGCCTCTGATATTTCTAGTTTATCCTGTAAAGTGAAACACTTTGCAATACACATATCACTACTGCTTTCTAGTTTATCATGTAAAGATTGGAACATTTTGCAATACACATATCACTACTGCTCTCTAGTTTCTCCTGTAATTACTGAAACACTTTGCAATACACATGTCACTGCTAGTCTATAGTTTATCCTGTAGGGTGTGGCACACTTTGCAATGCATGTCACTACTAGGCTCTAGTTTATCCTGAGATCAGAAATTTATTGTTGAGTCTATTCAATGCCAACAAATGTTTCATGCACTGCACGATGCTGTGATGATAAAGCCGTGATTGGAATATTAATTCAGCAATGTTGGATCAAGAATAAAGATTGCACATGTGTCTATTTAAAAAAGACACAATTCTGCAGTCATTTGGTTTGTTGGTATATTTTTATCACAAGAAGATTAGGTGACTTTTTAAGAGTAATTATGGTGACTGAACAAACACAAATACATTTAGTTTGTAACAATACTAATATGACTGGACAAACACAAATACATTTAGTTTGTAGCAATACTGACATGGCTGGAAATATATAAAATATAGATATTCCCAAAAAATAAATTTTTAGACTTCTTATTGATTTTATACAGGGATTGAAAATTTGAAATTTTCAGAATTTTACCTAGAACAAATCTAGAAACTATTTTTTTAAATTCCCAACTTAACTTTTAATTATGTATGTTATAAATAAAGAAAAAAAATATATTGTATCTTTCAGATAGAATTTTTGTACAATTTTGCAACATTGTTATTTGTCTTTCATCTTCATACAAAGAAAATATTTATATTTTATGTACGTTTTTATAATAAACTAGTCAAATTATTGTTGTGTCATTTCTCACACCCCATTAACTAAGTTGTTCATGTCCATATTGTACACAGGTATATGTAGCCAGGATCCACCTTATAAATACAGCTGTAATAAATTATTCATTTTGACTGCTGCTTTATCAAGTATTGTTGGATTTCAGTCAAATTAGCCATGCAGTGTCATGTTAACAAGATTGTGTGACAGTTTGATAACTAAGAAGTGTCAGATTTCAGTCAAATTTGCCATGCAGTTTCATGTTGACAAGATTGTGTGGCAGTGTGATAACCAAGAAGTGTCAGATTTCAGTCTAATTTGCCATGCAGTTTCATGTTGACAAGATTGTGTGGCAGTGTGATAACCAAGGAGTGTCAGATTTCAGTCTAATTTGCCTTGCAGTTTCATGTTGACAAGATTGTATGACAGTTTGATTTGTATGGTTATGCTTGTTATTGTTGAATACTGGGTTTGTTTCGCAATGTTCCTGTTTCATAAAGCCTTGCTGGGCAAATTTGTTTCAGGACAAAGGCAGTATTGGGTTAATGTTTACATCTGATTCTGTGGATTATCATACTTTACCCCCATAACAGCATCAGGGAAAAGGAATTAAGGCCAATGAGGTCATATGGTCATGGTCACAGGAAGAGCCGAATTAGGTCAAAGGAAGGTCATGGTCACAGGAATAAACATTTAAATTAAATTTTAAATTGGTACTCATCAGTAAATGTATTTGGATCTAGTAGTATATAAAAAAATGTACCATGATAAAAAGTTCAAGATAACAGTGGCCTTAGAACCAGTAAAAAAGAAACTGTTCTTTTATTCCCAACTTTTAATATTCTGTATTTTACAAATAAAGCTCATAGCTTAAAACAAAATCTATTTGTGTCTATGGAAAGATAATTTGATTCAGCATGCATATGGCATTCTCAAGGATTGAAAATCAAAGTCAAGGTCACAGGAGAATTGGTTTTGAGCTTTTAGATTATCTGAGTGTTTTGTGAAATAGGTCCATCTTTTGTGTCCATTCACAATTATGTGATGTGGTAAAGGGGATGACCCCCTTCCTACAAAAGGGGGTCAGTAGGTCAAAAATCAATCTCAGACGGGTTGTTTGATATGCATTACAAAAGGGGGTCAATAGGTCAAAAATCAATTTCGGAGGGTTTGTTTGATATGCATTACAAAATTGGGTCAATAGGTCAAAAATCAATTTCAGAGAGGTTGTTTGATATGCTTTACAAAAGCAACAGCAGCATTACTGCAAGCAAGACAATGACTTTACCTTGCAAAGTAAAACAGTCAGTGATCAAGAAGGTATAGGAAGTATGTCCCTTATTGGTTTGGATTATATATATATATATATATATATATATATATATATATATATATATATGTATATATATATATATATATATATATATATATATATATATATATATATATATATATATATATATATATATATATATATATATATATATATATATATATATATACACACACACACATCATTGGCCTGGGTGTATATACACACATCACACATAGACATCATTGGTCTGGATATATATTTATTGACTTCGGTATTGAAAAAGTGCGGAAAATAGCCTTTGGCAACTTCAAAAGGGTTTAGGCATTAGACTTTCAAAGGCCAAGTAACTCGTAACTCCTCGAATATCTGAACTGTACTTGTCTCACTTACATGGAAATGATTTTGGCTACATTCAAAGTCACTTTAGGACGTTCGGTACTTTGTTCCGTATATATCTCAAAAGAAATTGTCCATCGTATCCCAAGATGTCAATCTCCGTAACGTTTGATGTCCCCTAATGGGGTCTAAGATCCATTGGGCAAAATCGGCCAACGTGTTACGTCACCGAAAGATTGTATCACGTCCTCCAGGAATCTTGTTACAGTGAGGGAAATTACTAAAGACTGGCACCTGGATGCACTTCTCGCGCTCTAGATAAGACACACAGAAATTAGGGATGTGAATGCCGGTCTCTTGCATGAATTCGAAATCGAAAAAGATAAATTCCCTTTCTTCAGGGCATCTTCCTCCTCTTGTTGGGAATGGTATTTTTAGTGTAACATTTGTGTTCCATGTCCACGATTTGGTGTCAAATGTGACATCGTTTCTTTCCTCGACAAACGTGTAACTTGATAATATTGGTACGTATGCCTTGTCCACAAGTAGGTCACAATCTCGGGAGTTGACAAGCACTTTTCTGTTGTGAATTTTGTGTTTTTAGATGGTGGTGGTGACAAGCATGGCTGACAAAAGTGCGCTGACAAGCAGGTCAATGCACTCGTTGTCCTTCGTCCAGAGAGGGTCTAGAGGCCAAACATCCCTTACATTTTGATCCACAATGCTTGTGTTGCTCTCGATTATTATAGCCATAGTTACATTTCTCAAAGTAATAACCATATCCCAGTAATTCAGTGATACTGGTTATGGCATCGAAATGTTCATCGTGATGGTAGACGTGAATGTACTTAACGTCTTTGAAATTTTTGTCTCAAAACAACAAATGTCCACGCACTTCTTGCGGTGCACTTTCAAGGTGTAGCGTGGAGCTAAGGCATCTGGCAACCTTTGCCTTTCAGGAATGCCACAGGGTGTGCCTATAGATAGCCACGCTTGGAATAACAGTACTGCTTCACTTTGTTGTTTGGCTCGGTTTGATTTTCAATTGTTCGCCCAGTCTCTTCTCCCTTCTAGCTTGTCGTTCTGGTCGGCATCGGTTCGTCCCACCACAATGGTACGGGCTAAACACATCTGGTCTTGAGGGTTGCTAATTTGAACGAAGCCCTTTTTGGTGTTCTGAAGGTCGTCCACATAAAACACCTTTTCTCGTCCCGTTCTTTGAGGAAAAGAAACGTAGGTCATGAACAGTGTTGCTTTTCCATCGGTGATGTGAAACTTGTCGTTGGATTATTGCACGTGTTAAATCTTGTCGATGACTTTGGAAGGTGTCAATTCTACTGGGCTGCTAAACTGTCCTGATGAATGGAAGGTCTCAAGCGATCGTCTTCTTTGGCTTCACATTGTCGTTTCAGTGTGGTTAACAAAGAATCCCATACCTCGGCGATGAACATCTGTACAATTCACGGTGTGCGTGTTTACCGTGGCTTGAAAGTTTCTATAGGAGCACTTTTCCTTCTCGCGAATGTGATAGAAGCTTTCAGGGTTTACTGGTGATGGTTGATTGGATTATAGACTCTCTGTGTCTGGATTCTAGCTCAGTCATGTCATCTTCAAAATCGCTGGCATGAACTTTATCCAAAATGTCAGCTACTGTATGAGACAATAAATCACGTATCTGCCTCTTACTTTCTTCTCATTTGTCCATGGCATGATACACTTGTTTCATCTCCATTCTCCATGGCATGATACGATTGTTTCTTCTCCATTCTCCATGGCATGATACAATTGTTTCTTCTCCATTCTCCATGGCATGATACGATTATTTCTTCTCCATTCTCCATGGCATGATACGATTGTTTCTTCTCCATTCTCCATGGCATGATACGATTGTTTCTTCTCCATTCTCCATGGCATGATACGATTATTTCTTCTCCATTCTCCATGGCATGATATGATTATTTTTCCATTCTCCATGGCATGATACGATTGTTTCTTCTCCATTCTCCATGGCATGATACAATTGTTTCTTCTCCATTCTCCATGGCATGATACGATTGTTTCTTCTCCATTCTCCATGGCATGATACGATTATTTCTTCTCCATTCTCCATGGCATGATACGATTGTTTCTTCTCCATTCTCCATGGCATGATAAAATTGTTTCTTCTCCATTCTCCATGGCATGATACGATTATTTCTTCTCCATTCTCCATGGCATGATACGATTGTTTCTTCTCCATTCTCCATGGCATGATACGATTGTTTCTTCTCCATTCTCCATGGCATGATACGATTATTTCTTCTCCATTCTCCATGGCATGATATGATTATTTTTCCATTCTCCATGGCATGATACGATTGTTTCTTCTCCATTCTCCATGGCATGATACAATTGTTTCTTCTCCATTCTCCATGGCATGATACGATTGTTTCTTCTCCATTCTCCATGGCATGATACGATTATTTCTTCTCCATTCTTCATGGCATGATACGATTATTTCTTCTCCATTCTCCATGGCATGATACGATTTTTTCTTCTCCATTCTCTATGGCATGATACGATTGTTTCTTCTCCATTCTCCATGGCATGATACGATTATTTCTTCTCCATTCTCCATGGCATGATACGATTATTTCTTCTCCATTATCCATGGCATGATACGATTGTTTCTTCTCCATTCTCCATGGCATGATACGATTATTTCATCTCCATTCTCCATGGCATGATACAATTGTTTCTTCTCCATTCTCCATGGCATGATACGATTATTTCATCTCCATTCTCCATGGCATGATACGATTGTTTCTTCTCCATTCTCCATGGCATGATACGATTATTTCATCTCCATTCTCCATGGCATGATACAATTATTTTATCTTGACTGCAGAAAGTCAAATGACTACATTTTAAACGCCATTTTCCACCATATCTGTGTCAGGGCTATTGGACAATTTGGACCAAAGACAATTCGGCCCAAGACAATTCGGCCCAACTTGGACCGAAAATAAGACAATTCGGCCCAACTTTAAAGACAATTCGGCCCAACCAAAGACAATTCGGCCCAGTTTTAAAATACAACTGACAAGTATTTATTTGTACCATATATTTTGACAATTCTTATATAATATGTTTTATAATAAAATTTGGAACATTCTGTGAACAAGATAAATGTTTTCCGACTTTATAGTGGTTAGGAAAAACCGGAGAAAGAAAGGAGTATAGTAGAGCTGTACGCTTGGTCTCCAAAACTTAATTCTCGTATTTAAACGTATTTGTTACAAATAAATTTATACAGATAAAATGGTTGAAAACTGCATAATTATTTATTTTGCGATAAGTTGACAAATTTAATTCAGAACATTTTTCCGTTTTGCTGTTATATGTTACGAAAAAGACAGATAAATGTGCACAATGAAAGATGCATCTTTACCAAAATTTCTTGTATTTCAAATTTCATTTAATTTGATAATGAATATTTAAAACATCACAAACATTTTAAGTTGTCAAATTAATACCATTCTAATTATAACAGTTTCCGATTCAAAATATTAGCGCAAAAGTTTACAACGTGTATGCCTTTTTAGTCAATCCAAACATGTAACGTATGTATCAGAGACATACGAGAAGAGACTGTTCATTAAATATGTAATCGCTTTCACTCAGTTTTCCCTTTTGATCATGAAAATAAGTTTGAGGAGAAGAAGACCTATGTGATGTTCTCTATGTTAACGGAATGTTGACAAAAATACCAAAGGTCCTTTTCAGGGCCACTCATATACCACGAAAAGACTTGCTTTCTTGCCTAATTTTTTTCAGTCCAGTTTAAAATTTAGGTGTGATGCATTTGTCTATCCATAGAGTAGCGTGTATTCAGGTCAGCCACTTGCTACAGTGTTACCAATCTTCCATACCGTGACGTTACCTCACCTGTTCCATTCCTATTGTCTCTTTATTAATGATAAGTCTCATCGTCCCTATATATCGTGTCCTTAAAGGGTCTCACGATCTTTTTGACTGGGAGTTCCATTGTCCCTATAAATCTTGTCCCTAAAGGTTATCAGGACCTTTTTGACTGGGATTTCCATTGTCCCTATAAATCTTGTTCCTAAAGGTTATCATGACCTTTTTGACTGGGATTTCCATTGTCCCTATAAATCTTGTCCCTAAAGGTTATCAGGACCTTTTTGACTGGGATTTCCATTGTCCCTATAAATCTCGTTCCTAAAGGTTATCAGGACCTTTTTGACTGGGATTTCCATTGTCCACATAAATCTTGTCCCTAAAGGGTCTCACGACCATTTTGACTGGGATTTCCATTGTCCCCAAATTGTACACTGGTACTATTATATATATCTTATCACAAGTCCAAAAGTGTGGTATTTTCCGAATAGTTTTGATAGTCCTTATGTTAAAGAATGATGTAAACCTGTAGGTCTTCTCAAGACAGAATGTTTTTTGAATATACACATTTTGTCTAGACCTAGATGTAAGTCATCTCAATGAAAAATCCTATCCAGTTGTAGCGAAGTCCGTTTCTAGACCGTTCTGAACTTAAACGTGATGTCAACATGTTATTTACAACCTGCAAGCATAGACACAAGTTTCAATAAAACATCCTGTTTGCAAAGTACCATCGTCTTAATGGTCTTAATCTATAATAATGGACAAAAGTAAAGCGCTCACGCACACGCACGCACAATTTATGAAACGAAGTTAATAATGTCCAGCTTTTTGCGAGCCATTAAGTGCAAAAACCAGTTCAAAAGGACTGACATAAAATAAATCTTGAACGGATTACACAACCGATAATAAGAAAACAAAGGCAAATAAACACCCACATGCCAATTGTTTCCTCTGTTATAGAAATATGAACGTACCATATTCTAGATATCATGAAAGCCTTCCAAAGCCAATTGACCTTCACGGTGATAGGATGTAAACTGCTGGATGCCTGATTCATGCACATCATGAAATATTCTTTAATAATAATTTAGTTATAATATTTATGAAATTAATTGCCTCTGGAAATCTTGTTGACGTATACATTTGGGTCAACAAATATTGGAAAACTTTACTTATTTTTTGGTAAGTGGCCGACAAAATCTACCATTATGATATTCGTCAATTGCAGGGATATAAGCCTAGGTATCTTCTCGTTGCGTTATCCTACCATTTGACAAATGTGACAAGATCCACCATATTTAAAAACATCGATTTTATGCTTCGACCAAAACAAATGATTCCAGATTTTGTGATAAGTCGTACTGACTCCTACACAGCCATCCAAGGGAGCTTGTATCGGGTAGACTAAGATGTCCTGTCGATATGAATACAGGAACGATACTTTGATGGCCCACTGACCAATCGTCACCAGCTGGGATACATTGTTTTTTTTTTTTCTTCTCATAAGGACCTCATGTTTGTTTTTACAAAGTAGCAAATATAGACTTGAATGGCTTCAATTACACTAAATGCAATCTGAAAGTAGCTAGATATATCTGGAACTTGATCCTATTCGATAATGAGTAATTCTCTTTTGTCAACTCGACCTGATAGAAACTAGGTCATATGAAAATAGCTCTGTCTTGATTATATTGCTCTTGTTTCAGTCTGTTACAATCAGAAATAACATTGAATAAATGCAAGTAGAATGAGATATATATTTACGATCAGCTTGACCAGAGGCTTGATTCTTTAAAGTTGTGCCAGATTGTGATTTAGAAGTACTCATTTGAGGTTTTGACATTATAACTGAAGCAATTCTTGAACGTTTCCATTACTAAGAGCAATCTCTTAATCTTTACCAACCTTCTTGGCTGAGTACTACCTGTTAAGTAATTGTTCTTTTACACTTGTAAATTCGACAACGGTTTGTCCAGTTTAATTTCTACAATTCCTAAACCTACATAGATATGTGTAAGATACCAAACCATAACCTGTCAATATAATTTCCTTATCCACATCATAATTAACAATTTATTGTACTAACAGCGAAGTCGAGACTTCACAAGTTTTTCAGTAAGTATACTCTGCAATAATCATGTCCGAATTCTTTCCATATGAAATTTTCAATAATTGCCTCGTGGTGATTATAGTATTTATCTAATAGTTATGGTAACATCAAAACCTGAGCTTCTGTCTAAATGGGATGGTAACATCAAGCTTCTGTCTAAATGGGGTGGTTTATGGGGGAGGTTCACGGATTGAGAGTGTTCCGCTTGCCAGTTCCAGATTTCTTTAGCTATAATGCATTTCCCTTTCTCCTCTATGCATCTGCCTTTGCTTCTCTTCTCTTCACATTTGCATTTGTTTTTTCATTGTCTCTCTCTATTTACTTCCGCATTTACTTTCCGCTTTTTTCTTCTCATTGTATGTGTGTGCAACTGTCTTTCCTCTTTCACTCTCTGAATCTGCATTACCGATCCCCCCTCTCTCTCTCTCTCTCTCTCTCTCTCTCTCTCTCCACAATTTCCTTTCCCACTAAAGATTGATTCAAATATTCTTTATTTGTTACTTCGCTTCAGAAACATCATGCAATATGGTTTATTCAAGCATCTCGTCATTTTCCACAGTCTAAGATATTGGGTAGGAATTTAAAAAAAGTTTTCGACGGGTTCCTGCTGGTTTGAGTACTTATTTCTCAAATGTGTGAAATTAAATTCTTTACAAAGGACTGTTTGCTATGTATACCTAATTTTGTATTAGTTGTTGGCGTTTCTTAATGATATGTTGTGTATATCTGTATTTTGGATCTGACCTTTGTTGAAAAGTCAAGTTAATGGTGTTCGTGACTAGTGACATTCATTTTTGTAAAGAACATAATACAAAACCCTATATTTCTCGCTCGTGTGTGTCTGTGTGTGTATGTGTGCGCGCGCGCGCGCGCGTGTGTGTGTGTGTGTGTGTGATTAGGATTTGTAATGTAACTTTAACCATTTTTCAGTCATTTTGGTACGATGACTGCATTGTGACAGTTTATAGTGATGGGGCGTCATGCCGCAGCCATGTAGCATGATGTTCCACCCAGTCACATTATCCTGACATCAGGCATACCAAACCTAACACTAACTTCTTAATGCTGAGCGCTAAGCGAGGCAGCTGTTAGTACCAGTTTTGTGTCTTTGGTATGGCTCGGCCGTGGTTCGAACCCTCGAAGGCGGACGCTCTAACCACTGGGCCACTGGAACTGTGCTATTTCTCTAAGATTGTATAGTAAATATATCATAATTAAAGGTTTACTTCAATTTGAATTAAAGATGCAGTCTTGTTATTGATCTTGAAACTTCTAGAATGGAAATTTCGTATGATGTTCATACAGCATTTCTGAAATTAGTTATTGCGACCTAGGTCGAGTACAGGGTTTGTAATCTTGTTCGTATTGGGATTATTCATTCTTATTGTTGTGTTCAGTTTTAATTCGGTTGAATATATTTAATTTTTAAAAATATTGTTTATTGAATTACAAAAAGCTAAAAAGTATTCTTGGACTGAAACATTAGATTGAAATTATTGTGAATTCATACAAAACCATTTTAAATAATATTACATTTATGCATCAAAAGACTGTTAGCACATTGCAACACTCCTGCCCTTTAGTAGATTAGTAAGTTCTTGACCACAGTCATATCAACACATTTAATATTTGAATTTATTTCAATAAAAAACCGAAATTCAGTTTGAACTTCGTAACATTTAAACCTGTGAAGGAACTTTCAGGCATATTTGGGATTTAGTTGACAATCCTGTAAGCTCTTTTTAAATTTTCATTTTTGGAAATAAATTATTTGTAAAATTTTAGAAAACTTGCAGGTTTTCGCTTTTCTTTATTACATAGTTTGGATCACTTAGTCTTAAGATTATATTGTGCGTTTCATTCCTTTTGTCCAAGATTGTAGCATGTAACGGTGTAACGTATAGAAGTACTATATTCCTATATTTAGTATATGTCTAGCGACATTATAAAACAAACAGCCTCCTGTGCAATTGTAATTATAATGCTATTATTTCACACACACACACACACACACACACACACACACACACACACACACACACATATATATATATATATATATATATATATATATATATATATATATATATATATATATATATATATATATATATATATATATATATATATATATATGATACATGATTAATTTTATTTAATATTAGCAATTTTGATTCATGGCTGCAAAGTGTATAGAATATGTTTTGCTATAAATTTTGTGCGCGACCTGGCTCTGTTAAGAACGCAAATTAAATAGGATCTATACATAGATGTTTACGTACCGGTTAAAAATTTATTGATAACAATATTAAGAATATAATAAAACTTAAAATGGCGCCGATTTCTCAGGGACTTCTAGGATTTCTACGATTCCCGATAATTCTTAGGTTCCCATTGGTTGCGCGAGGTCAAGTGAATATGATTAATGCACAGTATTAATTTCAAGCATTTAAATTTATAAGGAACTTTCCATTCATGTATGACTTTCAGATACCTTTGTAGGGATTTACTTCATAATAATGCAAGTTCCTCTCACCTTTTCCGTTTATAACTTTGCCAATTAAATTGTTTGTTAAGTTTTATGTTGCTTTTGCTTTTTTAAAGTTATTACTAAAGTGTGTGACCCTAGAGTCGTAACGTATTAAAGAAAGCTTTATTTGATAAATCTTTCTTTTTAATTATTAGAACAGGTGTTGTGCATATCTAAATTGAGGGTGTATAATTATTTGTCCATGTTTCTTTATCGAAAGTCTGATTTTGTAAACAACATATTACATAACTAAATCTGGTATATTATAGTAGATTTTATTTTTAGCTCATTATCTATTGTAAGGAAACATGGATACCTATATTTGGGTTCAGCATGTTGGTTATCCCATTTATAATTCCTGTTTTACCTGATATTTATCATGCTCCTTACTAAAACACAAATAAAAGAAAGGTTTGGAAATGAACTTTTGACCTTCATCCTTGTCCTCTTATTGTTTTTTGTTTATATAAGATTTTTTTATGTCAGAATTTTTCATTCTTAATCTTATCATCTATTTTATGGTATCAGTCTATTAATTGCGAAACGTTATAATTTGAGAGGAATTGATTTTCTTGTTGAAATTATTGGAATTGCAAAGAGCTCATTGATTTAGGACTATATCACTAATTTAGAATTGTTGTGAATTCATGCAGTGATATTCTGGATGACACTTCAAACCCTTTGGCACATTATCACATTCACTGCTGCTTTCACATCACTAAATGTTAGATTGATATGTGTTCGAAAAACCATTGGGATTCATTCAGAATACTCTATAATTATGGACTTATGACACAAATTGAAGAACTATTTGTAATGTAATTCAGAATATTGTAAGTTCCTCTTTATACAAATATGCTTGGGAAATAAATTATTTTGTTGCGTTTTACAAAACTTGATGGTTGTCGATTGATTCTATCATATAGTTGAAGACTATAAAATCGTTGCATAATATTAGGGGCACTAATCAAGGATACGAAAATTTAAAAAATGTCGCATAAAATTAAAAATTGATTTTAAAATTTAAATTCACGTTGTTTAGGAAGTTTCACAGACCATGCCATTTCTGTTTCACATATTTAATAAATCTTTGATTAAACCAGCAGTTTGTTACAATGTTATCGAAAGTGGAGAACTTTTGCTTTAAAACCTCTCTATGATATCGAGTGAGAGGAGGAGTTGCTTTAAAACCTACCCATGATATCGAGTGAGAAGACGAGTTGCTATCCATGATATCGAGTGAGAAGACGAGTTGCTACCCATGATATCGAGTGAGAAGACGAGTTGCTACCCATGATATCGAGTGAGAAGACGAGTTACTACCAAGGATATCGAGTGAGAAGACGATTTGCTAAAACTTGATGGACACTATCATCTATCTCAGGCTTCTTTAACTAATCAAGACATCAATATTATTCGGGTTCAATATTTAGTGGTAAAGAATATTTTGGATAAAAATGCTTTGGGTAGTAAGCTGAATCTTTTTCAGGTAAATTAAAAGAAAATGTAAATTAACAGTTACAAAAAGCTTTAGCGTCATATGAAAATGATAGAAGCGCAGTGAGAAAAGAAAAATCCAAAAATAATACAGAAGAAAGAGAAACAAAAATGCAAATGATGAAAGAAGAAAAAGAAGAGAGGCAAATGTAAATAAAGAGAGAGAACGAAGAAAGATCAATAAAAGCTGAAATGCAAAATTAAGAAAGAGAAATGCAGATGGCGAGAGAAATAAAATAAATGTCTTTGAAATTTAGGAAATAGACATTGCTGAAGGAAAATCACTCTTCTTTTTTTTCTGAGAAAATTGCTGACTATTTTCAATGTGCTAGTTGTAACGTGGTTAAGAAATGTATTTTAAAGGGTTATGATTTTCTACCTAAGGCAAATCGATAAATATATTGGAATTGTAGCAAAGAAGCTCGACAAACTCATATCGAATTTGCTACGGAAAGAGAACAACTATGTGATAAGTTGTCCACAATTGATCAAGATTACGATAAACTCACCTCAGATTGATCAAGATTACGATAAACGCAGCTGAGATTGATCAAGATTACGATAAACGCAGCTCAGATTGATCAAGATTACGATAAACTCAGCTCAGATTGATCAAGATTACGATAAACGCAGCTCAGATTGATCAAGATTACGATAAACCCAGCTCAGATTGATCAAGATTACAATAAACTCAGCTGAGATTGATCAAGATTACGATAAACTCAACTCAGATTGTGGAGTTCGCGAATTGCGTCCACAATGACGTCAGATCAGACCTTGATGAGCAAAAGGTAGAAATACTGAAACCGTACTGATGACTATTCATGACTCGCAAAGTTTCAATTGTCAATAAGTGTTCCTCTCAGCAGATTTTAGTACAAAAATATTATCTCAGTCTCACCTCGTATGGGTACTTTCAAATACCAGTCTGACACAACTTTTAGGAATCAAACTTCTAATAAGACTGATCAGAAATCCTGATCTCGTCGTACGAGCACTTATTGTTAGAATAAGGTATACACTCTTTTTGATTGCTACAATCTGAAGAAGAAAAAAGCAACAGGATAAAGACATCTTTTCCACGTGCTCTTATTTATAAGAGCCCAAGGTCATCTTAATGTATAAAAACATTACTTAGCTAATTTTTGTCTATGATTTTAAATTATATTATAAGGGTATTGTTACTTTTAGGTAAACATTTTACTTGAATTTAAGTTTACAAATTAAATTAGAATGTTTTGGAAATGAACTGTTGACCATCATCCTGGTTCTCTCCTACTCTATTTGCTTTCATAATAAGATTGTTTACATCAGAATATATCATTCCTAATAGTATCAACTGTCTAGAGGAATCAGTCTTTCATTTGTCTTTTAATTATAATTTGAGATATTTAAAAATTGTAGTTCTTAATTCAAGTTATACAGATCTCATTGATTTAGGACTAAATTACTCTTTCTGGAATTCTTGTGACTTCGTTAAAGGCTATTCTAGATTATATCATTGCTATTAAATAACAAAACGGTTGACACATTATCACATTAATGTCTACTGGAACATTAACACATTCAAGAATGGAATTTATTTGGAGAACCACTAGCTTTCATTCGGATTAGGATGTATATCTGGACGTGTGATAAAATTTTACGACTACTTGGGATTTAATTCAAAGATCCTTGTAAATTTGCAATATGTATTCTAAACGCTTAAAAAAATATTTGTTCAATTTTAAAAGTATACTTTTTCTGTTTCTTATCTTAAGACGGTAGAGCCGTAACAGGGACGATGAAAAGTGAATTTTACTTAAAAAAAATTGATATCTCTGAAACGTTTTTAACAAGTTGAAATACCTAACTGCTCTCTAACTTCTGCTACGATTTTGGGTCTTGAATTAAGTAAATGAAAGAAGGGAAACCAACATTTCAGCAAATTCAACATGTTATTTATTTATTTGCAATATAAAATGAATATTCTAGAGACGCTTACAATATCGTGAATTAAATCACAGAGAATCGTAAAGTCTTCTCCTAAGTCCAAAAGTATATAATGTTCCAAACCAATTCCAGTTGTCTTATATATCTAGATACACCACAATGATATTATCCAGAATGTTTTTGAAAGAGTTCACAATAACTCAAAATTATGTGTTATTCCAACAGCAATGATCGTTTAATAATTTCAATGAAGAATGCAAATAAATAATTACTCTTGAGCTATATCTTAATTGTAAACGGTCTCCCTCTTAGTAAGAGGGGTAGTTAATTGGATCTAGCAACGTTATCTAGGGAATAACCTCCCTCGATAGTATGACCCGGTGTGAGTGAAAGATAGAATATCAATATAGAACTGGGGAAAGTGTATTGGGAAAATATAATGCAATACGAGCCCCCTTAGACAAGAAAAATAACAAAATTAATAACACGAATTAATAGTGGTAATTTCAATTCAACTTAAATGATATAAACATTATTTATTAGCAGTGTCTAATTTGGATTTATCACATCATTATAACGAGTGGTGAAAAGAGAACAATGTCCACGACTGGTTGCATCACCTTCCCATCGAGTGTGTTATACCGTTCCATTTCCTCGTGCCTTCCCTTTCCGACTGCCTCGTCCTTCTTGGACTTCCTAGATTTTACTCTCTGCTCGGCAATTTCCCCCCTTTCGGAACTCAAGACAAAATTATCCCTAAATCGCTATATGTACCACTTTCTAGATGTTTTAAAATTCCTCCATTTACGTTACTCAGATAACTCTTCATTCAGACGTTGCGGAGAGCCTACTACAGTAGCTACCTTGCCCTAAATTACTACGTGACCTCTCTATCAAAAATATACCGTATGCTACTACGTGTGTGTTTGTTTGTTTGTTTTAGGGTTTTAGGGTTTAACGGCATGTTTCAGCACACGATAGGCTATACATGGCGGCCAGTATTATTGGTGGAGGAAGAACCCGGGAAACCCCCCAGAAAGAACCACCGACCCACGAGAAGCTACTGGCTAGCCTTCTCACATAACTACATTAGCCAAATCTTAGATTCGAACCCACGCAGACAGAGGTGAGACGGCAGTGATCCGTAACAGAAAGCGCGTTAGACCACTATTAGGTGTTTGATTACTATTTCATAAAATTCACCGATCCTTACTCATTTCCAGATTACTTAAACATTACAATAGCAAATATAATAGGTATTTGTCGTTAACGAAATTATTTCATATTTGTAGTTTTAACTCTATAAATCTTTTATGCCCATTTGTTTCAAGATGTACGCCTTAATTTGACTCAGCCAATCATAAGCAGTGCTTGCTAAAATACTTTCCTAAGACAAACATTTGTTTCATCAGTCAGAATCTCTGAATTACGTTATATAACTTTCCACTTTGAAGAATGAATATTTGACACGGTTTGGAAGTTTAGCTGTCTCTTTCACAAACCAGATTTAAAATATCCCGTCAATTTCATTGAATTAGAACACTGGCCCCATAGACGTTGTAACATTGACATGGAAGAAAGTTAAGAATAAAGGTCGAAATGACCCATCCCCAAATACTCCCCTGGTCTAAATGTGATAAAATCTCTAAACTCGCCACATTTAACTTTAAGGTTCAATGCTTCACATTAACACAACCGTAAATTCTGAGAACAGATTTAAGAGACTGATGCAAGATAACAATGAATTATTTGTTTAGCAAGTCTCTATTTATGCATATAGTCTCCTGACCTAATTCATTTATTCAATGCAACATTTCAATTAAATTGCAAAGAAGTCTGTCACTAGGTGTTCTGAATTAAACATTACGTCAACAAGTATTTTGCAATCTGCAATAATAGAGAATATTTGTATTTGAGCACAAAATATATATATATATATATATATATATATATATATATATATATATATATATTTATGCATACATACTATTCTTGGGTAAAAGTGAAATCATTCACTTGCAGAGAAATGTACAGATAGCATTTTCAAACAAATATGTCAGTTTTCCTAGGTGATTTGGGTTTCTCTCATCCAATTAGTAAAGTAGATTTGTTCCACTTTCAAAAATGAACTGTTTTTCTCCATCCTGCAATGTTTTGAAATGAGTCAATGAACGTGCGCGGAACGTGCGAGAAATGACGGTGACTGAGTGTGTATAAATTACTTTCATGTGAAGCTTCTTGACAAAATATATATGTATAACTCTTTTCTTCATTCAAAGTCATCAGTGACAATATAGAGCATTTCACTACCATGGTAAAACTGATATTTCCTAGATAATAATAAATAGGCGTCCGAAGTTAACATTTCAAGCAGTAGCGTACCAAGGGTTTAATGGCTCTAGGGTGACGATGACGGCCTAACGTGGTTTTGGAGCCCCAATAGCTCTTGCTTCCGTGGTTTTGGCACCTTCGTTTAGTACCTTACTGATTGCAAGAGGAGGATTACAAATTAAGTGAAAAAGGGACAAAAGCCATTGACAGACTACCACTTAATGGTTTACAGATCAAAGACCATCACCACTCACTACAACAATCATATATACCGCAATTTGAGAAAAACCAGCTACAGTCAGGCGATCAGCTCAAGCTGGGATAAAAAACATTGTAGGAAACGTTGGATGTCCCTGATGTCCCTACTACAGTTATGGATAGAATGGCTACGACAAGAGTACATTAAAGAAAACTTAAATTAAATCGGTCACCATGAAAGCATTTGAATCTGCATGAGAGAGAGAGAGAGAGAGAGAGAGAGAGAGAGAGAGAGAGCTTACATGAAGAACCAATATAAATGAGAACTGAAATAAACAAACGAATAGGTGAAATATTCGACTCGCCAGCAGACAATGAGAGTTTGGAAGGAAGAATGCAGATATTGGAAATTGGAGACTGAAAACTCAGTTCAAGAAGAATTTATCAGAAGTCTAAGTGTCGTAAATGAGAATCTAAAAAGAAGGATGGTTCAGATGGAACAATATACGTGAGTCGATAACATCACGTGAGTCGATAACATCACAATCTTCGACGTGGACAACATAATATTTAAATGAACACTTTATCAATGCATATTAATTTGTAGGTTCCTGAAAAATAAAGTTGGAGTAGACTATGGGCTCCCGCACAATTGAGCGTTGTGGGATGGGGTGCAACACTTGCCCTTTCCCCACTTTCGGATTTTGGATTGCAACTCTCAACATGATTTGGCCTTCAACCGTTCAACTTTATAGCCGCCTGACACATGCCTCTCCCAGAATACTACTACTACTACTAATAATAATAATCGTATTAATTACTGCAGGCGTCATTGGTGTATACATCACTACATCATATGTCAGCATCATGCGTATTCTAGCAAAATCTTCCGAAAATTCAAATGGATCAGTGATTTGATTTGCAAATTTGTATCGAGGCATAAGATGAACGAAGTGAAAAAAACTACATCCCATTCCCAATAAAAAAAGAAACCCCCCAACAAAAACACCTAATTTCTACATATGTGGTCATAGAAGACATCACAATAGCTACTTGGATGATTTCAAGAAATTAAAAAAATATATACATATGAATGTGTGAAAGATGCCTGGATATATGATTGCAGACTGTTTCCTAAAGTCACTAATGACAGAACTAAACGAATATGGCTTGCAGATGATCAGTCTAAATTGTTAGGTTAGATTGGGAAATTGTATTTAAAGACTCACATGTCTGAATTACATGTAACATTATATTAAATTTATCGAAATTCTTAACATGACTGTGTCTACCCTTCTCAAGTGCGAATCAACAGTTACCAGTTGACTGAGATCCGCAGTCAGTGTTGTATTTTATATTGTTTACAAATTTACTCTGAATATACTTAAAAGCTATAACGGTGCCAATTGTAAAACCACAGGTGGGCGGAGCTCAATTATACAAACCCAGGTGTGTGTAGCTTAAGGTATAGGGGATTGGTTTCAGAAACAAACACCATAGCTATCTGTGACTGGTGCTTTATGTAATAGTTGTAGTTTCTGTTAGACTTTAAAACATGTCGAGTCTCTTGGCAATATGAGAGATTATGTTGATTCTGATTTAGATCATATTTTATATTTTTATGATTATTTTAATTAACAAAATGTTATTTACATTATTGAAAATGGATCTGTTTAGTTCTAGCAGAATTATCTCTCTAAAATCCAATGGAATCTAACCTTGTCAAGCTGACAATCTAACAATGTTTTTGGGGACAGTATGTAACACGCGGGCTGAGATAGGATATACAATATATTTTTTTTCATAAAACATTAGTATTGAGATTATTGGAAAAATCAATTGGTTCTGTGATACCTTAAGCCTAAGATAGAGAATCTGCTTCGAGTATCGTAAAAAAAATAGCATAGTGATATTCAGTCTGGTTCCCTGCTTAGTATGCTCCCTGCTTTGCACTCCGCTATACTACGTCAGGTCAATGCCGAAGCCATATTGTCACGTGATCAAAACAAATGGCTTCTGATGGAGAGATCTCATTAATCTAGCCTTAGCACATTTACTCTTTTAATATTCTGTTTGTTAGTGACACAATGCGTACTTTGCTTATACTTTCGATGTCAAATATATCAGCAGTTATCTCCTGTGTTCAAGCTTAACCAGCAAATCGGCGACTTAGGTTTTTCTACAAATGCTTCTACAATTAGACAAACAAAATATTTTGTTAATATTGCACGTTTCCCAAAATGTCATCTTAAAAATTCCCTTTCCAATCGATGTCTTGATAAATTTTGCATCGAAATTGATATGAGGTTATGTACGACAGCTTTAAATTTGCCAAATTAGTATAACAGAGTGCAACGCAGGGAGCATACTAAGCAGGGAACCAGTCTAAGGAATGTTGTTCGTCCGTCGATTCGACGAGGACCTCTCTAGTCTTCCGAGAGTTGCGAGAACTGGTTCTGTTCTGTTCGTACGCAGGTGGCTGATGAGACCAACCCTTGCTAGGAATATTCGTTTGCATAAGGGACAGGGGATGAGTGGTACATCTCCAGGAGGGTTGATGTCACGTGCTTTACTGGCTTGCCTCTTGAGCTCTGCAGCTGTTGACCTGCTAGATTCGCACGACTTTGAGCCTTTGTGCACAGAGGAACGCCAAGTGACTCGATCGCTTGCTGTTTGCTCCTAGAAATCGGGGTTTATTTTGAACGCCTTTAATGCAGCTTTTAGATTCTCTTTGAAGCGGTTCTTCTGACCATGGGATCGCTCTCCTTGCTGAAGCTAGTCTCTTTGCAGCTGGAAGTCTGGCATGCGTACAACATGTCTTGCCCAGCGTAGCTGGCACTGCATCAGGATATTGCGGATGCTGGGTAGACTTGCTTGGGCGACTACCTCAGTGTCTGGAACCTTGTCCTGCCACTTGATGTTGAGAATTTTCCCGAGATTTGTGGTGTGAAAGTGGTTCAGCTTCCTGACGTGGTGTTGGTACAACCGTCAACGTTTCGCATGCGTGGTGTGGGGAGCACAACTGCCCTGTTGAGATTTAGTCTTGTCTGGATGCTGATGCCTCTTCTATTCCAGACGTTGGCATACAATCTGCTGAAAGTTGCACTGACTCTGGCAATGCGAAGGTTCACTAAGTCGTCAATAGGGACGCTCTGTGTCAGTGTGCTGCCAAGGTATGTGAAGCGGTTCACTGCTTCGAGGTTTTGGCAGTTGACGGTGATGTTGGGCTTAACATAGGGCTTTCCAGGGGCCGTCTGATGCAAGACTTCAATCTTCTTGGTACTGATAGTGAGACCAAACCTAGTACAGGAGCTGGAGAACTTGTCAACGCTGCATTGCAGGTCGGCTTCTGAGTCAGCATTGAGAACGCAGTCATCAGCCAGTAAGAAATCCCTGATGGTGTTTGTCATAACCTTAGATTTCGCTTAAAGCCTCCTTGGATTGAATAGTTTTCCATCTGTATTGTACCTGATGCCTACTCCAACCTCTCTGTTTCTGAAAGCATTAGTCAGCATGGCGGAGAACAATAAACTGAACAGTGTCGGTGTCAGAATACAACCCTGTTTGACGCCACTGGTTACTGGGAATGGCTCAAATGTCTCTCCATTGTCCTGGACTCATGCCTACATGCCATCATATAAATGTGCACCTTCCACAATCCTTCTCTGCTGACAGTATCAAAGGCCTTTGTGAAGTCGACGTAGATGAAGAAAAGGTCGGTGTTGTGCTCTTGAAATTCTCTTGCAGCTGCCTCTCAGCAAACACCATGTCGATGCTCCCACATTCTACTCGAAATCCACATTGCCTTTATGACAGTAGTCCCTATTCAAGGTAAGTAGTGAGGCGGATAAGTAAGTTTCTGGCGAGTATCTTTCCTGCAATTGAAACTAAGGATATTCCGCCGTAGTTGTCAAAGGCCTGGGGGTTCCCGTTGCGCTGTTATAGGTGGATTATGGAAGCGTTTTTGAATTCCTGGAAAATTGTCTATTGGTGCCACATTAGTACAAAAAGCTGGTAGAACCTTAATTTCAGGGCTGTTCCCCCTTCCTTGTAGACTGAAGCTGAGATGGAGTCCTAACCAGGTGATTTACTACTGGAGGGCAGACGTATCGCTTTCTGTTTCTCCAGGAAGGTTGGAGGATTATCTTGTGCTTCGTTGATGGTTAAATGGGAGAGACGACTAATGGCTTCATTGTTGATGGATGAAGAGCAATTCAGAACGCTGTCAAAGTGTTCAGACCCTCGTGGAAGAGCTTCTCTTTTAGTACTTAGTGTGTTCCCGTCTGTTGAGAAGGAGGATGATCCAGAGGATGTAGGTCCATACACTTCTTTCAAGGCATTGTAGCAGTTCGTGATGTCATGCTGGTCTGGTTAGCACTGGATATCATCAGCCTTGTTGCTCAGCCATGTGTCTCTCATCTGACGAAGTTTCTGCTGTATAGTTCTGCATATATTGTTGTACGAATCTTTTCTAGAGGTGGACTTGGGAGTTGTTGAGGTAGGTTTGAAGAAGACGGTGTTTTGCATTCAGCAACTGCTTGGTCTCATCGCAGTTCTCGTCAAACTAGTCTTGATGCTTTCTGGATATGGGTCATAGGATTAGATCGTCTCTTAGAATGCCACCCATTCGTTCTCCACATTATGATTATCGAGAGCTATGGATTCAGAAGTTCTTCCAGGGCATCCACAAAAGACCGTTTGGTACTGGTTTAGTCGTTTATGAGCCTTCTTGCCCTGTGCAGTTCGTTTGTGCTTAATACGGATGTTGAGCTTGGTGATGATGAGGTGTTGGTCAGTCCAGCAGTCAGCGCCGTACAAGGACTTGGTCACACGAACATCCTGCCTGTCCCGTTTTCTGACAAAGACGTAGTCGATGAGGTGCCAGTGCTTTGAGCGAGGGTGCATCTATCACGTCCGGTTACGAGTATAAAAGCTGATGACTGTATTAGTAATCAGTAGTTTATGCTCGGTCGGGGCAAGTCTGGAGCAAACGGATACCGTTGCTGTTGCAGTGACCCACTCCGTGATTTTCTAGCACTCCATCCCAGGCAACGTGATCACACCCTACTCTTGCATTGAAATCCGAAGAATGACGAGCTTATCTACCATTAGAACGTCAGTAATGACGCAGTGAATATCCTCATAGAACTGGACCATCACTTCATCTGGGTTGGTCATGTTTGGAGCATAGCAATTGATGATGGTAAGGTGCTTTCTGCCAGACAAGATTGGCGGTTTCATGTCCATGAGTGTGTGGTTTACCCCCTTGGAGGTTCAGCCAATTTTGTCAATCAGTGCTGTCTTCACTGCAAAGCTTATACCTGCCTCATTGCGCTCTTCACTTTCTCGGCCACTCTAAAAGAGAGTGTATCCGGGGACCCTTTCACAGAGTTCGCCTTCTCCTGCAACATTGGTCAAGCTCAAAACGGCAATATCCACGTTGTATCTGGCGAGTTCCTTTCCTATTAGGAAGGTTCTACTCTGTGGTCTTTCTGCATCGTCTCTTTCCAGTAAGATATGCACATTCCATGCGTCAAGTGGGAGAGGAACAATTCTCATTTTCTTCTGTGTAATTTACCCACTGGAGTAGGGTACTCGCCAGCCGCGGTATGCTGGCTAGGGAAGTGTAGAGCAGCCAATGTCTTAGAGAACCTGTTCTAGCCCCATTTTAATGCCAGGGGAGATGAACAGTGCATTCCTGAATAGGGCTGCTCAGTTGCTCAAGGGGCTGCCGGACTCTGCAGCTGCCCCGTGTCAGTGGTGAACGACCCTAATGACCTGATCAGTCTGTGTGCAGGTTTGCGGATCCGGCTACCAGTGTACCAACACCCGCCTCTTTGTCACTTGCCTTTCGCCACAGGACTTTAGTTGGTGATGAAATGGGATAAGTGGATGACAAGAATGACTTACGCGGTGACTATGTTTTAAGTGAGGAAGAGTTGCGCAGTTCGTCGACCTCACTCTCTCACCCAAAACCTTCTGAGTCCAGCAGCACGACAACGTCTAGGCGGCCAGTGACGGAGTTGAATGCGTTGGATGACCTGGACGTACTACGTTTCTCGTCGAGCTCTTAGCGCTCAAATATGCTTTTCTGAGAATCGCATTTCTGCCCGTTGACCAGCTGGTGATTACTCTGCGCAGGCTGCTGAATCCAGTCTTCACATGATAGGTAGACAAAGCCTAACTCAGTGAGGGTTTAAGACCCGTCAGCTACCATCATCCTGGTTTAGCCGGCCAGTCGAGGATGTATTCTGGGATGTTACCGCTGAGAATTCCACAGCTTCTTGGATCCACAGGTAAGAGTTGAGTGCCAAGTGGGGACCAAAGGTGGGCGAGCTATCTCCGAAGAAGTATGACTGCTTTGCCAGCCAGAGGTGTTACCCTCCCAGGACACACCATAAACCCCAGTCTAATGGATATTCCTAGTCTGTGTTACAGTTCATTTATCTCGCATATTCTTTGTCCAGTTACCATAAGTTTATTAGTTGATTCAGAGCCAGAGTCAGTTTTGTATTTATATTGTTTACAAAAGTTAATGAGAATATAGTTTGAAACTATAACGGTGCTAATTGTACAACTATGGTAAAACTGGTAAAATTCTTTGAAAACACAACAACATAGTCTTTGTAAGTCAAGGTAAGACTTGTTCCCTACTACGCAGTTACACTTCCTGTGTACATCCGATAATGTAAGTATGTGAACTTGATAGATACAATCCTTGGGTAAACGTTATCATTTTAGGAACGATTAAGTCTTTGTAATTTCGACGGGAAAACTATGTTTTGTTGACAAAACCGGCTGATCATCCAGGTTAAATAGGTTGGCTCAGCATGCCGTCACAATCTTAGCGACCTACTTTCCCCCATATTCTGGAAGTGAAAACAATTGCTTAGTAACAGCAGAGGCGTCTGACGTTTTGTCAATAAAGTACGGCGAAATCTCTGAAAACATGAAATCACCATATCGGTTATATATTAACACAAGGAGTGCAACGAGGACCACAACCCTCCGCTCGATTAGACTTTTCTCACGCGTCTTTTATCGCTTCAAAATCGCAAGAAGACTGAAAAATTAAAAATATACATTCAAAAGACAGTGCTGTACCAACGCATAACTCTTCAAGGACCATGTCATTAATCCAATTCAGCGAATTTACCTTTATTTCCACCAATGCGGTCAAACACCCTAAATATAAATTCTTTAGACGGAAGTAGCCCAATCTACCGCGGGCTGTATAAAATGATAAAATTAATTGCACAAGATAAAATGTTTAGCTTGCTTTTTATTTCAGATTGTATCATTTTATAATTTTATATAAATCTGCAGAACAGAAATATGTCGTTAAAGTTCGGATAGTAGAAATAACGATTGATGACGTCATCACACTTTAAAATATTCAAGACGGATGCTGGCCCGGTCGATTGAAAGAAATGTTCATCAATTTTCTAGAGGTTGCCACCAGATATTATCTGTTGTTTGTACTGATATTTTTATTTAATAACAGAATATAATAGTGGAGAAGAAAATATGATACCTGTATGAGATGCACTATTTATTATGATGATAATGATTGAGAGAAACAAAAACAGTAGGAAAGGAGAATAGCTGATACTTTATACCACTAATTAACCATTGATGATGATGGGGATGTGTATGTGTGGGAGAGAGAGAGAGAGAGAGAGAGAGAGAGAGAGAGAGAGAGAGAGAGAGAGAGAGAGAGAGAGAGAGAGAGAGAGAGAGAGAGAGAGAGAGAGAGAGAGAGAGAGAGAGAGAGAGAGAATAGCTGATACTTTATACCACTAATTAACCATTGATGATGATGGGGATGTGTGTGTATGTGTGTGTGAGAGAGAGAGAGAGAGAGAGAGAGAGAGAGAGAGAGAGAGAGAGAGAGAGAGAGAGAGAGAGAATAGTTGTTAGTGACAGATAAAATCAATGCGTAATACATTACAAATACTGAAATTGCGAGAGAACAAAACGATTCTTGTATAATTTTCCGATGATGATAGAAAGAACAAAGACAGATGACGAATGAAAAATTGCTTGTATTTAGCAGTCTAGTTCCCTATTTACATTAATTGTACATCATATAATTTTAGTAAACATTCTTATCATACCAAGGTATACAGTCAAAGTCAGAATTTACATTTTGCTCTTTATTTGCTTTTGTTGATGAACATAATCTTTCTTAAGTGGCATATCTACAGGAATTGTTATTAATAATTTACCTTAACAACTGCAAAGACTTCAAACTAGTCTATTGTCAATGTAATCCTGTCAGCACCTGTGTCAGATATAGTTATAACCTCTCATGCCTTGGGATATTTTCCCACCAATTAGCCTACTATATTATTTGTTTATCATTAACAATCTGGTCCAATGGGAAACAGGAATTATGCAGCTACGATACATTTCCAAGTTTAAACTGAGTTTCAGTTTGATGATTTTGTTGTTGTTTTTTTCAATTATAAATTTAAACTGGCGACGTTGATAAAAAATGCTTTCGATTCCAGAGCACATGAGCTTGGGGTTAAAATACATTTCCAAGTTTTAAGAGATTTTTGGTTTTTAAAAGCTCTTTTTGAAAAGTGTAAAATTGACATCGGGGATAAAAATTTATCTCCGTTCTGTAGCAAATGAGATGAGTTTCAGTTTTATCCGTATTTTAAAAGTTTAAAAGTTTAAAATTGGGGATGGGGATGAAAATCTGTTTCAGATTTAGGAACAGAAGGATTTCAGATTTAAATACATTTCGAACTTGTAAGTTAGTTTCAACTTTATGAGGTTTGTTTAAAGTGTAAACTTGAAATTAGGAATGAACATTTTCTTCAAATTTCCGGATTAGAGAGGTTTTATTATGTACTATTAACGAAGGAAAAATTCAGGAAATGCTTGGGTTTTTAAGGCACAGAAAATATGTTTTCCATGCTGAGAGATAATTAAATTACAATGCCTTGCACAATTTAGCAGCTGACCTCTGCTGATCTGATGAACTCACACCACTCTGGCTGGATGTTCATTTCTTGTGAAAATCTGTATTATTACTTCAGTCTTTTTCTTGAGAGTCAAAGTTATTCAGTTCACATTGGAAAGAGGCAATGATGTCCCAGATGATGATAATGTACATCTGGAACATGACTACAAATGTCCTACACATAAAAGTCTAAAAGTGTTCACAAGATTACAAATATGGTAGATGAAAATTGCCAATTGACAAATTACATAAGTGTTATGTTCTGAACAAGGTATATTTTGGACTTCCGGAAAGATGGCCGCTATCACTTAACTGCTTGATTCAGCTCTTCCGTTTTTGTGCTTTTTTCATGATATATGTGCTTGTTGTCTATCTTCGTCTAGGTTATTGTTTTATCTTGCATTGGCTGTTCAGTTCGTATGCGTTTCTTCATCTCCTGGTTTTGGAAACGAGAACAATTCTAATTTTTCTTAGCTGTCCTGTTCCATTGTTAAGACGTCCATTGTTTTTGAATAAACTGCCATCACGTGATCGCCAGTCAGCCCGCTTACGCTATGACGTACCTTCATTAATTGCATTAAATGACCACACCTTGGCTCTTCATACTACATTGTCCGCAAGACTAATAGAACTGGGACTACATTCATCATTACTTAAATGTAAACGGAAGCGAGGAAATAAACGTTTCAAAACTGGCCGGCGTAGAACAGGAAGAAGAATTCCAGTTATCTCCCTTTCACTCCTAACATATAAACTATTTAACATTTCGGCCGTTAATTTTGATAACCTAGTAGACATTCATCGTAAATCGTCAACAATTGTGTCAACTCTCCCAGATATACCACTACGTATTGCATTATTCAACATCCAATCAGTAGGATCACCAGAAAGGCGCACATAAATAGTTAATTTTGTCAACGACCAGAATATCGACGTCTTCTTCCTGACAGAAACATGGCTAAAAACATCAGGCGATGAACCCAAGTTGAAACAAGCTGACTAAATCTCTCTTTTTGGAGCAGCTTCCTAATCTTCTGGAGTATGGAAATTTGATAGGTGGCAACCTAATTATTCTTGGAGATTTCAACTTTCACTTTGTCTCTTCTGGAAACCCATACACGTAAAAGCACCCAGATTCCATTCATGTTTTCAACCTTAGTTACTCAGTTAACCAACCCACCCATAAACTTGGTCACATTTTAGACTGGTGTATTCATAGTCCTGATGATAATATTCTGCAATCGACCCTAATATCCCAGGAACTTGCATCAGATCACCTCTGAATTGTATTCCATCTCACCGTATCAGTCCCTAACCCTCCACCTTTATTTGCTACTAAGAGAAATCTCCGTATGATAAATAGAAACAAAGTAATGCATGACATCCAAGAAAACTTAACAACTTACTTATATTATACAGCAGAATAACTAGATAAAGGCCTGCGCACATTGCTTGAAAACATGCCCCAGGCATCAAATACAGAGTATCAATAAAAAAGTGTTCTCCATGGTATAGCAGTGTTAGGAACCAGCTTCGCACTGCTAAAAGACATCGCCGTAAAGTAGAGAGGCTTTGACTTTCCACCAGACTCGCTATTCATAAACAAATCTATGAAGCCGCTAAGAAGAACGTCACAAACATATTCCATTTAGCCAAATTATCCCACTACAGTACTAAAATCAAGGGGAGTTCCAGCTGCAAAGAGCTTTTTTGAGATAACTAACAAACTAATGACAAGCAACAAATGTACACCACTTCCAACTACCTTCTCTCCTGTAGACATTCCGTGCCTATTGGCAAATTTCTTCCGTGACAAAGTACAAACCATCAGAGATTCACTTGACAACACATTTTCAGTTGACTCGTCACCATACAGTTATGATACAGAATTTCAGCGACAACCATTAGGAGCATTTGAATCTGTCTCTATGGATTTAGTACGGACAATCGTGATGAAGAGTGCACCAAAGTCATGTGAACTTGATCCAATTCCAACATCACTGCTGCTTGAGTGCTTGGATCCAATATTGCCTTCACTAACTGATGCTATTAATATCTCGCTCTTTCTCTCTCTCTCATCGGGGGAATTCTCATCTTTTTTTAAAAACTGCCATCGTAAAGCCTCTGCTGAAGAAACCAACACTTCACCATAACGATTTAAAAAACTACCGACCAGTTTCTAATCTCCCGTTCATATAAAAAAATCTTTAGAAAACTTTGTTTTAACCCAATTTGTATCTCATTTGAATTCATACATTCTTTTAAGCAATGTACACTCTGCATATCGCCATTGCCACAGTACTGAGACTACTATTCTGAAAGTATTTAATGAAATTCTCTCTGCTTTAGATAGTGGAAAGATTTCAGTCCTCACCCTCCTTGATTTGTTTGCAGCATTTGACACAATATACCATGATATATTACTTCACTGTCTCCATCGTGTATTTTGCATTCACAATACAGCCTTACAGTGGTTCAAGTCCTACTTAGTCAACAGGACACACATTGTATCTGCAAATGGAATACAATCCATCCCAATTTATCTATGTTGTGGTGCACCACAAACACTTTTTTTCAAGGGTAAGCCACAACACAAAGTGTCATGGAAACACCCCATCACTGGCACCAACTTGACTTGGTCATCACCAGGCACTCTGCCCTTAACAGCGTCCTCTCCACCAGAACCTACCACAGTGCAGACTGCGACTCCGACCATGCCCTGATGAGCAGCAGGTTGAGACTACAGCCAAAGACACTACACCGTTCAAAACCAAAAGGACACCCACGCATAAACACCGAAAAGATGTCGGTCCCTTCCAAGGTACAGGAGTATGTGTCCGCCCTGGACAAGGCTCTCCAGGACCTGCCAGAGCACGACGCCACAGCCAAGCGGAACTCCATGAAGGGTGCCATCTACAAAACAGCCATGTCCACGTTTGGCAAAAAGGAACGACAGAGTCAGGACTGGTTTAACAGACGCATGCTGCTCTTAAAAGTGCTCGAAGCAACACCAAACGCATCGCTAGACAGTGCGCGAACGAGTACTGGCAACAGCTGTGTTAAGGAATCCAGCGCAGTGCCGAGACCGGAAACATAACATGTATGTACAATGGCATCAAGAAGGCTCTAGGCTCTACAGTGAAAGGGGTCGCTCCCCTGAAATCTATGATGGGAGAGAAGATCACAGACCGTGGGCAACATATGGCCAGATGGGTGGAGCACTACACAGAGCTATACTCCCGTGAAACGTTAGTCACTGAAGCAGCCCACAGCAGCATAAAGAATCTTCCCATCATGGAGGAGCTTGACGAAGTGCCAACCTTAGAAGAGCTCAGCAAAGCAATTGACTCCCTCCCAAACGACAAAGTACCAGGTAGTGACAGCATCCCGCCCGAAGCTATCAAATGTGGGAAACCAACACTGCTCCAACCACTGAACGAACTACTTTGCCTCTGCCGGGAGGAAGGAGCAGTCCCCGAAGACATGCGTGATGCCACAATTGTGACCCTTTACAAAAACAAGGGCGGCCGCAGTGACTGCAATAATTACAGACGGATCTCACTTCTGAACATCGTTGGTAAAGTGTATGCCAGCATCATACTAAACAGGCTGCAGTTGCTGGCAGACCGTGTGTACCCAGAATCCCAGTGCGGTTTCAGAGCAGGCAGGTCGACAACAGACATGATCTCTTTACGACAACTCCAAGAGAAGAGCAGAGAGCAAGGTCAAGCACTCTACATGATGTTCATCGACCTCACCAAGGCCTTTGACTTCGTCAGCAGGAAGGGCCTTTTTGAAGTTCTCAGTAAGATCGGTTGCCCTTCAAAACTCCGCAGCATGATAATCTCTTTCCATGCAGATATGAAGGAAACAGTCCTGTATGATGGGACTTCCTCAACCTCCTTACCAGTTAACAGCGGTGTGAAGCAGGGCTGCGTTCTGGCACCAACCCTATTCGGGATCTTCTTCTCCTTGCTTCTGTTCTACGCTTTTGATTCGTCCACTGATGGCATATATATACACACCAGGTCCGATGGGAGGCTGTTCAACCTGACACGACTGCGCTCAAAGACGAAAGTGAGGGTCGTGTGTAACAGAATTGTTACCGAGAGGAGGGTGGATTAAATGAACAATACAAACACAATCTGTGAAAGAAAATATAAATTTATGTAATAAATTATAAATGAAAAAAATACAGATGTAACAACACAATAACTCACGCGCTCAACCCACAATTACACTCACAACCATTCACAATACATGAATAGAATAAATACACAGATACAAAGGAATCTCAGATGTAAAGGAATCTCTTGGACTATACACAGATCCAAGGATCCTTTACGAAAGTTAAATTAATGTAAGTATGATTTACGAAAAAAATAAACACAACGACAAACTATCTATCGCACGATGGATTGCGATAACTAGCACGATCATATACTTGTATTCAATCCAGTTGCTAGCTTTTATTGATATCTATGTGATCACTTGAAATATTATTGTGATCTGACATAAGCATGCAAATACAACAATGTATTAAATTGTATTACATTTTCAATACACCTATGTGTCTCGCCTGTATAACCGCACGATTCAGCAACAGTTGAATCGTCTCCCAGTTTCCCCGAAAACCTAGGGTTGACCAATACTATTATCGGACGTTTCCCTACACGGATCCACCACAGTTATACGTTCAGACAGCATACAACATCTACCAGAACCAACGGTTCTTCACTCCCCTAGATGTCGACCCGGACGTTTTACAACTCTAAGACAGCTCCGACACTCGGACTTCTAGCTTTCCGGATATTTACACGTTACACAGATGTTGACGAACAGACAGTTCGACACACAGACAGATACTTCAATTCCGTTTGCACAAATTAACGGCACAAGCACATTCAGATATTTATACAGAGATGTTCCAGAACAAACAATAGATGTCCCACAACAAATCAGACGATATCAAAGACGTTTATCAAAAGATGGTATCAGATGTGTTAACAGCTACGGTATCAGAAACAGTATCAACTACGTTAACAGCTACGGTATCAGAGACGGTATCAACGATGTTATTAGATGCGCTATCAGTGATGTACTTCTACGGTATCAACGACGGAATCAACGATGTTATTAGATCTCCGGAATCAACGATGGAATCAAACGGTGACAGCTATTGTCAGATGTTATCAGATCTACGGAATCAACGATGTTATTAGATCTCCGGAATCAGCTATAATAAACAAAACCAGACTAATAATAGTTGTCTCAAAAATAATCTAAGCCGTAGATTACGATATTGCATTTAAAGTCTAAAAGTGACTAGTAATTCCAAATATTCCACGTTTGAAATCTGCATTGCAATAAAGGCATCATTATACGAAATGATAATCTGAATAAAATTCACAATAAAACGAAATGTAAATATAACACTCACCCCTTTGGCTGGAGATTGCAAGACGAGTTTATCTATCCTTCGATTAGATATTTTGGTTCCCGTAATTTATTATGAGGAATACTTCGCCTTATATACTCTCTATAGGTGAACATAAATCACAACGAGCTTATTGTGCACCACGTGAAACGAGTATTTCGGATTACATGTAAATTAACATCAAGCCCATGCAAATCGTTACACGCCGCTTACCTTGGAGAAAAGCACTTAATCACCCCAGGTAATGCGTGTACGACGAAATCAAGAAAATGGTGAGTTTCGTTTACAATTCAAAAACAACAAAAATCAGTTCAATTTTCGCCTAATTCTGTGACAATACCTCCCCCCTAAGAATAAAAATGTACACATTTTTAAAACTAACACAGAATAGAAGAAAAATAACTACTGATGATATCTTACAACATTTACACTGGTTATACTACAAACTGGATTTTATTACTGGGCAAACTCATACAAATTTCCCATCATGCCCTACTCAAGTAGTCTGCACCTATATTTTCAACTCCCCTTATTGACATTGTCGCTCTGTCTCTTGATATACAGCTTGAGCATGTTCGCATGGAATGTTTTTACATTACCGTCCATGTCAATTTTATAGTCCATGTCACCTTTTACTTCTTTAACTTCATATGGACCTTTCCACTGGACTAATAACTTATTCGAACTAGTTGGAAGAAGCAATAGTACCTGATCTCCTACAAGAAATTTCCTATTACGCGCTCTGCGGTTGTAATACTTGGCATATCTGCGCCCCGATTTAATCAATTCGTCACGTGCCATCTGGCATGTACTCTCAAGTTTGTTTCTTAAATCTAACACGTACTGGTAAGTCGTTTTTATTTCCTCGTTCGCGACATCACCAGTCCATAGTTCGCGTAGTATCCGCATCGGGCCTCGAACTGTTCTACCATACAACAGTTCAAAGGGTGAGAACCCTAATCTTTTCAGCGGTACTTCACGGTACGCGAACAGAACAGCGTTTAAATAACGGTCCCAGTCTTGCGGACGTTCCGCGCACATCTTTCGTAGCATGCTTTTGAGGGTACCATTAAACTTCTCTACCAGTCCATTGCACATCGGATGGTTTGGGGTAGTGTTCAGCTGTTTGATGGATAACAGCCTACTTATTTCACCCATGAGGTCAGAGGTGAATTGGGCACCACAATCCGTGAGGATTTCTTCTGGCACCCCTACCCTACTGAAGATATCAACTAATGCTTCAGCTACCCTTTCCGTTTCAATAGTTGGTAACGCTACGGCTTCAGGGTATCTGGTTGCGTAGTCAACCAGAGTAAGAATATACCGATTCTTTCTTTCGGTAACTGGGTGTATTGGTCCTACAATATCTACTGCCACTCTTTTAAACGGTGCATCTATTAATGGCATCTGTCCCAAGGGCACCCTTGTGACCCTTCCCTTACATACGGTTTTCTGACATACGTCGCACGACCTACAGAACCGTGTGACATCGCCATTAACACCTGGCCAGTAGAATTCAGCGACTACCCTGCTAGTGGTCTTAGCCTTACCTAGGTGTCCTGCCATGCTTGACTCATGCGCCACCCTAAGTACTTGAGATCTATATCTCTGGGGTACGACCACTTGCCAATACTTCTTACCCTCCCGAGCGCTAAACTCCCTATGAATTAATCCGTTCTTGCGTACGAATCTCGAGCTACCCCCACGCTTGCAATGTTTAATCGCGCCGGACGTGATTTTCTCAACAATTGTTCTGATGGATTCATCACGTTCTTGCTCTTGTTTGAAATCATCACGGGAAATTCCTGAGATCGATTCAGGGACTATTAATTTACGAAACGCGGTTTTCTCTCGCCCTGTTTGCGCTCGCGTTTCGACTGCCTGGGCCAAAGGTATTTTAAAATCGGCCATGGTTGGAAGACGGGAACCTTCAACATTACCGATCGTCAGATCGTATATAGGATTGTCCATACAAAGGTCATCAACAGTTCCCGTTAAGAAAGGTGTTTTTACTGTGATCCTTGCTACGGGAATGCGACCCATCGTCTGATCAAGTAACATACATGGGGATTCCCACCCGAGCATTTGGTTATCCTGCACGAGACTACGTTTGATCACTACGCCCGTACAACCAGTGTCACGCAATACCACGACTTCTCGACCGTTGACAAACCCTCTCGCGGTTGGTACACGCGCTTCAGGAAATAAACACGTGCCAAGCGAATGAATACAAGGTTCTACCTGTACGATGTTATCAGTTATACCTTTACTTTGTATAGAAACTGCTACCTTATGTATAAGTGCCTTTCTTTTAGGACAGTCTTTTTGAACATGACCCAATGCATTACACAAGAAACACCGCACACGCTGAAAAACTGGATTCCCAACTGACCTTTTTACCTCAGCTGATTTTACAGGCTCCCTAGGCATAGGTCTTACAGACTGGTTTCCAGACTTAAAATCTTTTAAAACCACGTTCTGGGTTCCCCCATGAGCTTCGGCAAATAAATCGGCTTGCTTAGCCATATCTTTTACGTTCGTGAAGACTTTCTCCTTCAGAAATTGATCTAATTCTCGCCCAACTGTATTAAATAATTGATCTCTGAGCAAGAAATCAGTCAACCCTTCAAACGTTTTCACCGCTTTGCCGCATTCAATCCACCGCTCAAAATAGTTCGCAATTCTGACGGTGAACTGACCAAAGGTTTCTCCCTTATCGGGCTTGCTATACCTGAACTTTTTACGAAATCCTCGTTCAGTGAGCTCGTACCTTTTGAGAAGTGTTTCCTTTAGGACGTCGTACTTAAACACATCGTCCCTAGGAAGTCGAGAGTATACATCCAGCGCTTTACCTTTTAAAAGCGCACTGAGATGCAGTGCCCAGTCATTTTGACTCCACTTCTGGTTTTCGGCATACCGCTCAAACCGATGAAGATAACTATCCATGTTATCTTTTTCATCGTCAAAGGGAGGTAATTTGGGGCCCCTTAATTTGTTAGTGGCAGAATCATGTTCTCTTCCAGATGTCGCTAATTCTACCTTACGCTCATGATCCCGTTGCTTTGCTTTTTCATCTAACTCTATTCGCTTTTGCTCCGCTTCCATTTCCCAGCCTATCCTATCCTTTTCGGCCTGCTTCTCTAATTCTATCTTTTCCCTCTCGGCCTGCTTCTCTAATTCTATCTTTTCCCTCTCGGCCTGCTTCTCTAATTCTATCTTTTCCCTTTGGGCCTGCTTTTCTAATTCTATCTTTTCCTTCTCAATTGCCCATTTCCTATCATCGGATTCCCTTTCTAATTCCATTTTTCTTTCATCGGATTCCCTTTCTAATTCCCTTGACCTTACCCTTTCTTCCCTTTCCCGGGCTTGTTCTTCCTGAATAAATTTCCTTAAGCTTTCACCTTCATACCCAAATTCTTTGCCTAAGGCAACCAAGTCATTAAGGGATGACATGACAATGACAATTGTAATATGAATATAGATATATAACCAAACCAATACTTTAAACACGTTTATACTGGACACATGGACCTAGGTAAACTAAACAAAAATAAACTCCAACTAGAGTATTATCTTAACAGAAGGTCACGCTCGAATATAAACATTAAATGTTTACCTTCACAAAAATGATTGACAGTTCACTTAATCCAACGATCCCACTTCTGACACCATTGTAACAGAATTGTTACCGAGAGGAGGGTGGATTAAATGAACAATACAAACACAATTTGTAAAAGAAAATTTAAATTTATGTAATAAATTATAAATGAAAAAAATACAGATGTAACAACACAATAACTCACGCGCTCAACCCACAATTACACTCACAACCATTCACAATACATGAATAGAATAAATACACAGATACAAAGGAATCTCAGATGTAAAGGAATCTCTTGGACTATACACAGATCCAAGGATCCTTTACGAAAGTTAAATTAATGTAAGTATGATTTACGAAAAAAAATAAACACAACGACAAACTATCTATTGCACGATGGATTGCGATAACTAGCACGATCATATACTTGTATTCAATCCAGTTGCTAGCTTTTATTGATATCTATGTGATCACTTGAAATATTATTGTGATCTGACATAAGCATGCAACTACAACAATGTATTAAATTGTATTACAATTTCAATACACCTATGTGTCTCCCCTGTATAACCGCACGATTCAGCAACAGTTGAATCGTCTCCCAGTTTCCCCGAAAACCTACGGTTGACCAATACTATTATCGGACGTTTCCCTACACGGATCCACCACAGTTATACGTTCAGACAGCATACAACATCTACCAGAACCAACGGTTCCTCACTCCCCTAGATGTCGACCCGGACGTTTTACAACTCTAAGACAGCTCCGACACTCGGACTTCTAGCTTTCCGGATATTTACACGTTACACAGATGATGACGAACAGACAGTTCGACACACAGACAGATACTTCAAATCCGTTTGCACAAATTAACGGCACAAGCACATTCAGATATTTATACAGAGATGTTCGAGAACAAACAATAGATGTCCCACAACAAATCAGACGATATCAAAGACGTTTATCAAAAGATGGTATCAGATGTGTTAACAGCTACGGTATCAGAAACAGTATCAACTACGTTAACAGCTACGGTATCAGAGACGGTATCAACGATGTTATTAGATGCGCTATCAGTGATGTACTTCTACGGTATCAACGACGGAATCAACGATGTTATTAGATCTCCGGAATCAACGATGGAATCAAACGGTGACAGCTATTGTCAGATGTTATCAGATCTACGGAATCAACGATGTTATTAGATCTCCGGAATCAGCTATAATAAACAAAACCAGACTAATAATAGTTGTCTCAAAAATAATCTAAGCCGTAGATTACGATATTGCATTTAAAGTCTAAAAGTGACTAGTAATTCCAAATATTCCACGTTTGAAATCTGCATTGCAATAAAGGCATCATTATACGAAATGATAATCTGAATAAAATTCACAATAAAACGAAATGTAAATATAACACTCACCCCTTTGGCTGGAGATTGCAAGACGAGTTTATCTATCCTTCGATTAGATATTTTGGTTCCCGTAATTTATTATGAGGAATACTTCGCCTTATATACTCTCTATAGGTGAACATAAATCACAACGAGCTTATTGTGCACCACGTGAAACGAGTATTTCGGATTACATGTAAATTAACATCAAGCCCATGCAAATCGTTACACGCCGCTTACCTTGGAGAAAAGCACTTAATCACCCCAGGTAATGCGTGTACGACGAAATCAAGAAAATGGTGAGTTTCGTTTACAATTCAAAAACAACAAAAATCAGTTCAATTTTCGCCTAATTCTGTGACAATACCTCCCCCCTAAGAATAAAAATGTACACATTTTTAAAACTAACACAGAATAGAAGAAAAATAACTACTGATGATATCTTACAACATTTACACTGGTTATACTACAAACTGGATTTTATTACTGGGCAAACTCATACAAATTTCCCATCATGCCCTACTCAAGTAGTCTGCACCTATATTTTCAACTCCCCTTATTGACATTGTCGCTCTGTCTCTTGATATACAGCTTGAGCATGTTCGCATGGAATGTTTTTACATTACCGTCCATGTCAATTTTATAGTCCATGTCACCTTTTACTTCTTTAACTTCATATGGACCTTTCCACTGGACTAATAACTTATTCGAACTAGTTGGAAGAAGCAATAGTACCTGATCTCCTACAAGAAATTTCCTATTACGCGCTCTGCGGTTGTAATACTTGGCATATCTGCGCCCCGATTTAATCAATTCGTCACGTGCCATCTGGCATGTACTCTCAAGTTTGTTTCTTAAATCTAACACGTACTGGTAAGTCGTTTTTATTTCCTCGTTCGCGACATCACCAGTCCATAGTTCGCGTAGTATCCGCATCGGGCCTCGAACTGTTCTACCATACAACAGTTCAAAGGGTGAGAACCCTAATCTTTTCAGCGGTACTTCACGGTACGCGAACAGAACAGCGTTTAAATAACGGTCCCAGTCTTGCGGACGTTCCGCGCACATCTTTCGTAGCATGCTTTTGAGGGTACCATTAAACTTCTCTACCAGTCCATTGCACATCGGATGGTTTGGGGTAGTGTTCAGCTGTTTGATGGATAACAGCCTACTTATTTCACCCATGAGGTCAGAGGTGAATTGGGCACCACAATCCGTGAGGATTTCTTCTGGCACCCCTACCCTACTGAAGATATCAACTAATGCTTCAGCTACCCTTTCCGTTTCAATAGTTGGTAACGCTACGGCTTCAGGGTATCTGGTTGCGTAGTCAACCAGAGTAAGAATATACCGATTCTTTCTTTCGGTAACTGGGTGTATTGGTCCTACAATATCTACTGCCACTCTTTTAAACGGTGCATCTATTAATGGCATCTGTCCCAAGGGCACCCTTGTGACCCTTCCCTTACATACGGTTTTCTGACATACGTCGCACGACCTACAGAACCGTGTGACATCGCCATTAACACCTGGCCAGTAGAATTCAGCGACTACCCTGCTAGTGGTCTTAGCCTTACCTAGGTGTCCTGCCATGCTTGACTCATGCGCCACCCTAAGTACTTGAGATCTATATCTCTGGGGTACGACCACTTGCCAATACTTCTTACCCTCCCGAGCGCTAAACTCCCTATGAATTAATCCGTTCTTGCGTACGAATCTCGAGCTACCCCCACGCTTGCAATGTTTAATCGCGCCGGACGTGATTTTCTCAACAATTGTTCTGATGGATTCATCACGTTCTTGCTCTTGTTTGAAATCATCACGGGAAATTCCTGAGATCGATTCAGGGACTATTAATTTACGAAACGCGGTTTTCTCTCGCCCTGTTTGCGCTCGCGTTTCGACTGCCTGGGCCAAAGGTATTTTAAAATCGGCCATGGTTGGAAGACGGGAACCTTCAACATTACCGATCGTCAGATCGTATATAGGATTGTCCATACAAAGGTCATCAACAGTTCCCGTTAAGAAAGGTGTTTTTACTGTGATCCTTGCTACGGGAATGCGACCCATCGTCTGATCAAGTAACATACATGGGGATTCCCACCCGAGCATTTGGTTATCCTGCACGAGACTACGTTTGATCACTACGCCCGTACAACCAGTGTCACGCAATACCACGACTTCTCGACCGTTGACAAACCCTCTCGCGGTTGGTACACGCGCTTCAGGAAATAAACACGTGCCAAGCGAATGAATACAAGGTTCTACCTGTACGATGTTATCAGTTATACCTTTACTTTGTATAGAAACTGCTACCTTATGTATAAGTGCCTTTCTTTTAGGACAGTCTTTTTGAACATGACCCAATGCATTACACAAGAAACACCGCACACGCTGAAAAACTGGATTCCCAACTGACCTTTTTACCTCAGCTGATTTTACAGGCTCCCTAGGCATAGGTCTTACAGACTGGTTTCCAGACTTAAAATCTTTTAAAACCACGTTCTGGGTTCCCCCATGAGCTTCGGCAAATAAATCGGCTTGCTTAGCCATATCTTTTACGTTCGTGAAGACTTTCTCCTTCAGAAATTGATCTAATTCTCGCCCAACTGTATTAAATAATTGATCTCTGAGCAAGAAATCAGTCAACCCTTCAAACGTTTTCACCGCTTTGCCGCATTCAATCCACCGCTCAAAATAGTTCGCAATTCTGACGGTGAACTGACCAAAGGTTTCTCCCTTATCGGGCTTGCTATACCTGAACTTTTTACGAAATCCTCGTTCAGTGAGCTCGTACCTTTTGAGAAGTGTTTCCTTTAGGACGTCGTACTTAAACACATCGTCCCTAGGAAGTCGAGAGTATACATCCAGCGCTTTACCTTTTAAAAGCGCACTGAGATGCAGTGCCCAGTCATTTTGACTCCACTTCTGGTTTTCGGCATACCGCTCAAACCGATGAAGATAACTATCCATGTTATCTTTTTCATCGTCAAAGGGAGGTAATTTGGGGCCCCTTAATTTGTTAGTGGCAGAATCATGTTCTCTTCCAGATGTCGCTAATTCTACCTTACGCTCATGATCCCGTTGCTTTGCTTTTTCATCTAACTCTATTCGCTTTTGCTCCGCTTCCATTTCCCAGCCTATCCTATCCTTTTCGGCCTGCTTCTCTAATTCTATCTTTTCCCTCTCGGCCTGCTTCTCTAATTCTATCTTTTCCCTCTCGGCCTGCTTCTCTAATTCTATCTTTTCCCTTTGGGCCTGCTTTTCTAATTCTATCTTTTCCTTCTCAATTGCCCATTTCCTATCATCGGATTCCCTTTCTAATTCCATTTTTCTTTCATCGGATTCCCTTTCTAATTCCCTTGACCTTACCCTTTCTTCCCTTTCCCGGGCTTGTTCTTCCTGAATAAATTTCCTTAAGCTTTCACCTTCATACCCAAATTCTTTGCCTAAGGCAACCAAGTCATTAAGGGATGACATGACAATGACAATTGTAATATGAATATAGATATATAACCAAACCAATACTTTAAACACGTTTATACTGGACACATGGACCTAGGTAAACTAAACAAAAATAAACTCCAACTAGAGTATTATCTTAACAGAAGGTCACGCTCGAATATAAACATTAAATGTTTACCTTCACAAAAATGATTGACAGTTCACTTAATCCAACGATCCCACTTCTGACACCATTGTAACAGAATTGTTACCGAGAGGAGGGTGGATTAAATGAACAATACAAACACAATTTGTAAAAGAAAATTTAAATTTATGTAATAAATTATAAATGAAAAAAATACAGATGTAACAACACAATAACTCACGCGCTCAACCCACAATTACACTCACAACCATTCACAATACATGAATAGAATAAATACACAGATACAAAGGAATCTCAGATGTAAAGGAATCTCTTGGACTATACACAGATCCAAGGATCCTTTACGAAAGTTAAATTAATGTAAGTATGATTTACGAAAAAAAATAAACACAACGACAAACTATCTATTGCACGATGGATTGCGATAACTAGCACGATCATATACTTGTATTCAATCCAGTTGCTAGCTTTTATTGATATCTATGTGATCACTTGAAATATTATTGTGATCTGACATAAGCATGCAACTACAACAATGTATTAAATTGTATTACAATTTCAATACACCTATGTGTCTCCCCTGTATAACCGCACGATTCAGCAACAGTTGAATCGTCTCCCAGTTTCCCCGAAAACCTACGGTTGACCAATACTATTATCGGACGTTTCCCTACACGGATCCACCACAGTTATACGTTCAGACAGCATACAACATCTACCAGAACCAACGGTTCCTCACTCCCCTAGATGTCGACCCGGACGTTTTACAACTCTAAGACAGCTCCGACACTCGGACTTCTAGCTTTCCGGATATTTACACGTTACACAGATGATGACGAACAGACAGTTCGACACACAGACAGATACTTCAAATCCGTTTGCACAAATTAACGGCACAAGCACATTCAGATATTTATACAGAGATGTTCGAGAACAAACAATAGATGTCCCACAACAAATCAGACGATATCAAAGACGTTTATCAAAAGATGGTATCAGATGTGTTAACAGCTACGGTATCAGAAACAGTATCAACTACGTTAACAGCTACGGTATCAGAGACGGTATCAACGATGTTATTAGATGCGCTATCAGTGATGTACTTCTACGGTATCAACGACGGAATCAACGATGTTATTAGATCTCCGGAATCAACGATGGAATCAAACGGTGACAGCTATTGTCAGATGTTATCAGATCTACGGAATCAACGATGTTATTAGATCTCCGGAATCAGCTATAATAAACAAAACCAGACTAATAATAGTTGTCTCAAAAATAATCTAAGCCGTAGATTACGATATTGCATTTAAAGTCTAAAAGTGACTAGTAATTCCAAATATTCCACGTTTGAAATCTGCATTGCAATAAAGGCATCATTATACGAAATGATAATCTGAATAAAATTCACAATAAAACGAAATGTAAATATAACACTCACCCCTTTGGCTGGAGATTGCAAGACGAGTTTATCTATCCTTCGATTAGATATTTTGGTTCCCGTAATTTATTATGAGGAATACTTCGCCTTATATACTCTCTATAGGTGAACATAAATCACAACGAGCTTATTGTGCACCACGTGAAACGAGTATTTCGGATTACATGTAAATTAACATCAAGCCCATGCAAATCGTTACACGCCGCTTACCTTGGAGAAAAGCACTTAATCACCCCAGGTAATGCGTGTACGACGAAATCAAGAAAATGGTGAGTTTCGTTTACAATTCAAGAACAACAAAAATCAGTTCAATTTTCGCCTAATTCTGTGACACCGTGCTCATCAGGGAGATGCTTTTTGCAGATGACGCGGCTCTTGTGGCACACACTGAGGAAGCCCTTCATAGACTGGGAGATCGTTTTGCTGATGCCTGAATGCAGTTTGGACTCACCATCAGCCTGGAAAAAACAAAGGTCAGCGTGCAAGATACCACCATTGCCCCTACAATCAAAATCAACGGTGTCACCTTGGAAGCAGTCAACAACTTTACCTACCTGGGGTCAACCATCAGCAACACTCTCTCTCTCTCTCGATAAGGAGCTGGACAGTAGGCTTTGAAAGGCAAACATCATCATGTCACGACTGACCAAGAGGGTGTGGGAAAACAACGCGCTGACAGTGAAAACCAAAGTCAAAGTTTACCAAGCCTGCATTCTCAGCACCCTTCTATATGGAAGTGAGACCTGGAGTACCTACATGAGGCAAGAGCGCCGGCTCAACTCCTTCCATATACGGTGCCTTAAACGCATTTTAAAAATCAGCTGGCAAAAACGTGTTCCAAACAGTGAAATCCTGCAGCGTGCACACACCCACAGCATGTTCTCCCTGCTGATCAAACGTCGCCTTCGATGGCAGGGACACGTCCGACGCATGGAGGATGGGAGGCTGCCAAAGGACATCCTATATGGACAGCTGGCCACTGGCACAAGAAGAGTCGGCCACCCCTCACTCCGTTTCAAGGATGCATGCAAGAGGGACCTGAAGGCATGTGACATTGCACCTGATGGCTGGGAAGTGCTGGCCGAGGACCGAGGTACCTGGAGACTGATAGTAAGTAAAGGCATATCAGTCGCTGATACGAGGAGAGGCCAGTTGGCAGCAGAGAAACGTGTCAGAAAGGGACACGTGACAGCAACCACAGCAACTCGGGCTTCCCAACATGTCTGCACAAATTGCAAGAGGGACTGCCACTCGCGCATAGGTCTCCACAGCCACAACAGACGATGCCAACAACCCAGAGACAGACGACACCCCAAGGGCGCTGTCCGCATAGTCTCCCGAGACTAAGACGCCAATGATGATGATGATGGTGCTCCACATGGTTCTGTTCTTAGACCTGTTCTGTTCATTCTATACAGTCGGCCGCTCTCAAGTGTCATAGATCATCACCCAGGGTCTCACCAACTGTACGCTGATGACACCCAAATATGCAAGTCTAGCCACCCAACTGAAGTTGATGTTGCCATGCATGGAGTAGAGAGGTACATTTACGATGTGAAATCGTGGATGACAAGTAACAAGCTGCAGATGAATGAGGATAAAACTGAAGCTCTTCTGATCACAACACAAAGATTTTCTCATTCACATCCTTTACCTCAGACAATAAATATCAGCAACACCAACATTAAATTCTCACAGTCACTATGAAACCTAGGTGTTACTCTGGACAGTACTCTCACATTGCACCAACATGTCATGAACATATGCATGGCTGCATAACTTGAGCTAAGACGCATCAGTTCCATTCGCAAATATCTTTCAGTTGATGCCACTAAAACACTTGTGTTTTCATTAGTACTTTCAAGAATGTACTGTAACTCAATTTTGTCTGGTTTATCACAATATCTACCCCAGAAACTTCAAAAAGTTTAAAACACAGCTTGTCAGATCATCTTTAGAGTACCTCGATCAGAGCATACATTACCACTGCTGTGTACCCTACACTGCCTATCCATTCGATACAGAATCAAACACAACATTTGTTCTCTGTGTTATGTTTCACTGACAGACTTAAGTCCACCATACCTATCCGGCCTCACTCATATACTTACGCTCCTCTTCTGTGAATCGTATACTCATTGTTACCACTATGAAAACGATGTCATATGGACAAATTTGTTTTGCATACCAGGGCCCGGCAATGTGGAATGAATTGCCCATTGAAATTAGACACAAATACACAGTGGTCCCTTTTAAGAGTGCTCTTAAAACTCACCTTTTTCGACTGCAGGGACAAACTTAGAGACCTAACAGTGTTTTGTACCTTATATGTTTTCAGCACGTTTTATGTTTTCCAATTTCATTGCTTTTGTCATTTGTTTTTCTGTAGCATAGTCATATCATTATAGATGTTGTAAAGCGCTTAGAGCTTCTAAAGATTAGGCGCTATACAAAGTTCTCATTATTATTATTTATTATACTATTGAATTTAAGAAATTGCTATGATGCTAAATTAATTCATATTATTATGTTGTGAGATAGGAAAACATATAGAGTAATGAAGAACTCATCTGGTAATTTGTAATGAGAGAAAATATAATGGAGCCCAATTAAAATTTAGCTGAAATTGTACACCAAAGAATAAAGTACCATTTTATTATGGATAATTTCAGTCATTATGTGTCATGTATCATTTCTAGCCCAACATAAAACGATGTTGAAAATTTTCCTTAAGTTTTATTTGAAAATGTCTTAAAGGTATTATTATGTCCCTTCCGTCCTCTGCATAGGTAGGTATGAGAGAGAGAGAGAGAGAGAGAGAGAGAGAGAGAGAGAGAGAGAGAGAGAGAGAGAGAGAGATGAGGCAGGTAACACAAAATACTACAATTATGAGGATTAATGTGCTTACAATGCGAGAACAGTATGAACGCTGTATGTATGTATGTATGTATGTATGTATGTATGTATGTATGTATGTATGTATGTATGTATGTATGTATGTATGTATGTATGTATGTATGCATGCATGCATGCATGCATGCATGCATGCATGTATGTATGTATGTATGTATGTATGTATGTATGTATGTATGTATGTATGTATGTATGTATGTATGTATGTATGTGCAAAGTGAGAGCAACTTATGAAAATATAATACTGTAAATAGCATCTTCATGATGCATTCATTATTCTGAGCAAATTCAACTCATCTATTCATACCGCATAATCATCATCATCATCATCATCATCAGTCTCTTGACCTAGTGTGGTCGTTAATGCACTGTGCTGCTGAACATTTGACATGTTCCCTCCACTTGTCTCGATCATGTGCCAATGCCTGTGTCTCCGCAAAACTTTTCCTGGTCCATTATGTGATGTAGTCACTCCACTTTTTTTCTCTGTCTACCTGTCCTTCTACCACCTTGGACACTACCGATCAGGTGGCAGGGTCCAGTTTCGTAAATTGGCCCCTGGCAAATTTCTTAACTTAAGGGTATGGTGTGAGTTTTTGAGCTACTATTGTGTAATAATTAAAGATATGGATAAATTTGTGAACTAGGTGTTTCAGGCTTGTGTTGTTCTTGAAATTGATGTCAGACATGTACACTTTCTATAGTTACTCTGCAGTATGTTGATTGTGAAATACCAATAGTCGGCTAGGAAGAAGAGCTAGCCTCCCATAGCAGTAGACACGTGGGTTCAAGGCAAGTAGAATATCTCAAAAACGGCATGGATGACAACTATTATGAATTGCATCAAGCTATTTAGTAGACAATGTTTTTCAAAATTTTCATCTTGGAAAAGGCCATGCGTTTGCACTGTGAGCACCACATGCTGTCAAAAATGGCCTTCGGATGTGAAAAATGCATGTATAAAATAAGGGTTTGGATACATAAACAATTTATTCTAAGAACTTCATTAGACTTGTCAGATCAAGTGTGTGATATGATTATGTTGCGCTACATAATACCTATCCAGAAATATGTACCTTTTTGACCTCACTCGCGTATTATATTTTTAATGAATTTTTATATTAGGCAGGTGCATGCAACATTAAATTTGTACATAAAAACTGGACCCTGCCCCCTCAGTACTGCTGTGGATAAACAGTTGGCTCTAGTGACATGGCCATACCATTTCAGCATTCTCTTTTTGACAGTGGTGTGGAGGTCTTCATAATGACCTACTTTGTGCCTGATGGTGTTATGCACTTCTTCTATGCACTGCATTAATATCCCTAGTATTAAAAACTAACAGATTCTGCTCAGTGTTCCGTACGATTATTAGACTCTAACGCATATTTACTGCAGGGTAAAAACCGCTAGAATGGGCTACTTCCGTCTGATTCTATATGGTCATACATCACAATTAACTTTCTATATGTTCTCTACATATATTTCTCAGTATTGACATTGTTATGCGTTGGTACGTCACTGTCTATTGAATGTATATTTGTAGTTTTTCAGTCAACTTTCAATTCTGAAGCGATTAAAGACGCGTGTGAAAAGTCGAATCGAGTTAGCCTGAAGGTTGTGGTCGTCTTAGTACTAATATTAGTACCCTAACTCGTACGTCGCGGACAACAAGAAATCAAGTTGAGACTACGACATCATAGCTATGGTCGTCGTTGCATTCTGGACTCAATAAAGAGAGGAAGTGATTATATACATGTGTAACTGAGAAAGTAGAGAATATATAAGTAAGATGATGCCACTCTTTGTTAAAAGCAAATAAAAATGTCTTAAAGAAATTATAATGGAAAGGAAAACATTTTATATGAACTTTTAAAATATGCATGAAGTTGATCTTGCCGATATTGAAATGCTGCTTAATTCTTCTGACATTCTAAGATTAAATGATTTACAGAGACTTTGTTTGAATGAACCTATATCTATATATCTATCTATCTATCTATCTATCTATATATATATATATATATATATATATATATATATATATATATATATATATATATATATATATATATATATATATATATATATAGGATCTGATGGATTCACCATAGAATTTTATAATTACTTTTGGAATTACTTTTGACAGTTTCAAGTGAAGGCTGTTAAAAGTTGATATGAGTTTATATTCCAAACAGAACAAATGATTTACCAAATGTTTTCCAAAAAGTAATAAACCTTAGCAGTGTATTTCAAGCTAGAGACCCATTTCACTAAATGTTTCGTATGTATTATACAAAATTACTTCTGCACATACTGCAAGTAGGGTTACAACTAGACTACCCAGTGGCGTAGCGAGGATATTTGGCGCCCAGGGCAAAACATCCAAATTTGCGCCCCTTGCTGCCCCTGTTGCGCAGTTATATTGATACTTTGGGTGCCCTTTTGGCGCCCCCTAACCACCGGTGCCCGGGGCAAATGCCCTACCTGCCCCCCCCCCCCATCGCTACGCCACTGAGACAACCTACAAGCATGCAAAAAGATCAGACAGAATTTGTAAAAGGATGATTCATTGAAAACATATATGACCTAATGTTTTACACCAAAAAGCACAATGTACTTGGACTGCTCCTTTTTTAATAGACTTTGGAAAGGAGTTTGACTCAGTTGTTAGGCTATTTATTTGACTTAGTTGTTAGGCTATTTATTTGACTCAGTTGTTAGGCTATTTATTTGACTCAGTTATTAGGCTATTTATTTGACTCAGTTGTTAGGTTATTTATTGATAAAGTTATGAAAGGAGTTTGATTCAGTTGTTAGGCTATTTATTGATAAAGTTATGAAGTTTTTCAATTATAGTATTATATAAAGAATAAATAAGAAACTGGAAAATACTTTTCTATCTGAACATCAAATCTAGTGTAGTTTTTAATGGTAAGGTCTCTTGTTGGTTTGGTATTTTAAAGATAATGTTGATAGGGGTAACCTCTCTTCCCATATTTTTGTATCCTGTGTGCAGAGATTTTAGTTTGTACGATAAGAAATATTAAGATATAAGGGGAATAATTATAGGTGACATAAAATAGATTTATTCTCAATATGGTGATATGTTCCTCACTCCTGATGGTCAGATAAATCTCTGATGTCTACTTTGTATTTTTTTATATTAATATTCAGAATTGTTTGGGCTTTATGTAAATATCGAAGAAACACATTGGATCGGAAGTAAAACTCCTGAGAAATATTATCCAGAATTAAAATTAATTGGGGTGTACTGTTTGTTGTGTTAGGTTTTCAACTAATTTGGAAATAATGAAATCTCATTATTACCGATCTAAGATAATGGAATTTAAAGACCTGCTAATTAAGTGGAAGTAAATGATTTTAAACACCATTTGAAGAGATAATTATAATAAAAATTCTAGTTATATCCAGAATTAATCATCTTTTATAGTCATTACCAATTCCGTCTACACAGGTTCTTTGCGAGCTAACCACAATTTTGTTTTGCAAGTTTTTATTTCACGAGTCAAAGGACAGATTTTAATTCATTCTGTATACAGGTTTTTGAGGCTTTTTTAGAATGAACTATAGCATTAGAAATGGTCTCAGCCAAATATATTTTAGAAATACAGGCATGATTCAATAAATGGAAAAATTGTGTACCTGTATTATAAAGTATGGTTTAATAATTGCTTTAGATTGATGAAAGATTTTGTCAGACACACTCACATGACAACCTAGTTATGGAATGACTGCGTAGAGAGATGAAAATTAACACATGAGCACATAAAATGCAGAATCAGTAGCATCTGATTATGTGCTTAGTCATGATGGAATATGGACTGGTGCATGCAGGCAAGGCGATGGGTGCAGTTTACTTGCAGATCTGGGTTCAGATCTCCTTAGAGTATGAATGAAAAAATCTGTAACCTGTATGATATACTAAAGCATTAAATGTTAATTCTGCATAGTATTATCAGGCATTCTTTTGTAGAATCCAAGGATAGCATTTTCTGTTCTGTTTGGTGTGTATTTGTAATTCTATAATTACCCTAAATCAAAGGTAAAGCTGCAGATATATAGTACAAACACTTGCATAGATGTACTGCTGGTGGTAAATACATTAATACAAGAACGAACCAAAGTTATAACACATGTATACTTTTATTTAATTTGCAAGGCATCCATAGTAGTTTGCCACTTGTTGCTTAAACTAATCATTATATCTTTAACTTCAAATAATTAGTTTTGAGTGTAATGTATTCTGCATTAATTGAATGTTAAAAATAAATAGCACAGTGTTAATAATGAAGTTATTCTTGTATTAAGTTTGCATGTAAATTTACTACAAGGATAAATATATAATTATTAATTATTTGCAGGTCTCAAACATTTGCATGTTCTTGTAAAGGGGTAATTCCATTGAATTAAGTATCATCTTTAAGTGCTTTGTATGAAAGTGATGCTTTGTTTTTAGGTTTTAAGACATTTTATATTTCAATTATTTTTTTAAAAAAATTTTGAATTATAAGGAAGTATATCGATAGAGAAAAAAATGGCGAGTATCGGGAAAAAAATAGTTCATTGAGAATGAGAACAATCTTTTATAAAACATACATATATTATCTTCTGTGAAGAATATTTTATATGATGGGTGGGTGGTTTTCTTTGCCTGTCCATATTATTTAAATAAAGAATGAAGATAGTTTACTGAGAAGTAAGAGAAATGGCTGAGAATAACCTACTCTATACACTTTCTTTATGTTGCAAATGAAATAATGGCAGAAACTGTGGCCTATAGACAGGGTATGAATTTAGGCTGAAATAATGGCAGAAACTGTGGCCTATAGGCAGGGTATGAATTTAGGCACTACTTTTGACCTGCAGACTGGCATCATAGGAATGAACATTTTTCCAAAACAGTGCACTTCCAGTCCTCTTGTTATGGAACATCCTTCAACTGAAATAAAATATTCTGTTATAAAAAATATCCAAGATATTGGCAACATCCTTGAGGTCTCCGCAGAATATACCCTCAAAATCTTAGCAGGTATTGTCAAAGCCGAGGGGATAGGGAAGTATCTTGAAGAGGACAGATTTGAGGAGAACACTTTGCTTATACTGGCCAAGGCACATGTTGAAACAGTAAAGGGTGAGAGAGATAAAATACACTATTATGTGCATTAAGGGCATCCCATGATGCTTCATTTGCTAACTTGATCAGTGGCCTAAAAATTTAGACAATTTAGAATTTCTAAGACCTAAGTGTTTTTTTCTTTTCTTCTTGTCATATTTAACTGGAACTTTGAACCTATAATTTCTGGGTCAAGTGTTCATTGCCTGGACATTGACAACTATATAAATCACTTTTCTTTCCTTCACCTTATGTATTTTCATTTTTAAATTTAGGTGCACTTTAGGTAGTGTGTAGACAAGTGCCATCTCATGAAACATGTAATTTTTCAGGATATCCCAGTTAAGATGGAAAACAAGTACAAGATAAATAATTCCCCAATTCCAGTCTTTAGGAATTTTTCAGGATATATATAGGAATTAGGACCTCTGTGGCTTAAAATAAGAACAAATATATAAATGCTAATTTTCAAAGATAATTGAAGTTAACGTTTTAAACAATTGCAATAATATTAGCATCAGTGAATATATAAATGTGTCGATGCTAACGGGATGCAATGTGGTGAATTGGGGTTTAGTAAATGCAGACACTAGTGAGTTATATGGAAATAAAATAACACTAACAAAAGCACTATGGAAGCGCAAAAGAGAGTCTGTGTGAATTTTACATTATCAATAGCACTATATGAGATTTTAATTTTGTAGAGAACACTGTAAGGTCTATAGGAATTAGCATTATTGGTATGTGAAGTGGACTTATGACACATTTTTAGGTTCTTATTACATATTTAACATGACAGATGTCATTACATATTGAACATGACAGATGTCATTACATATTTAACATGACAGATGTCATTACATAATTAACATGACAGATGTCATTACATATTTAACATGACAGATGTCATTGTGGGGACCTATAGGATTGAAACATGATAAGTACCGGTACGTCACTATGGAGGGCAATACAAATTTAAGATTGATGGATGACATTGTGATGGTCTTTGCAAAATTGTCATTAAATCAGGATGGAGGTAAGGATGTCCAAGCACCCATTTTTACAACCCAATGTCCAGTTTAATATCATATTCAGTTTCACCTGCAATGTGATATGAAAATAAATTGAAACACCATGGTCAAAATTTAACTGTGATGTCCTTTTTTATGTGGTTACAGAATAAACAAATTTAATATAATTAGATAAAAAAATAAAATAGTTGGGGCCAATTGCAAGATGTACTTCCATGAGAAAAAATAAATTAACTCAAAGTTCTGAAATGCAGTTAGCAGTTCCATTTATATTGATACATCAAATTTCATCACAATATTGAGTGTTCCAAACTTTATTTGTCCAGCATGTATTCCAAGGCCTGATAACTTTATTTATCCAGTATGTATTCCAAGGCCTGATAACTTTTTTTGTCCCACTTGTATTCCAAGGCCTGATAACTTTATTTGTTCAGCATGCATTCCAAGGCCTGATAACTTTATTTGCCAAGCATGTATTCCAAGGCCTGATAACTTTATTTGTCCAGCATGTGTTCCAAGGCCTGATAACTTTATTTCTCCAGCATGTATTCCAAGACCTGATAACTGGTTGCTGTTCTATCTCCAGAATCAACATAGCTTGTTTGTTGGGCCTGACTTGAACTGGAACATTCTTAGGTTCTCTGTGGCCTATTTAGGTGTCACTCAACCTTTAGTGGCAACTTTCATTCGTCGAGTCTCTTGAACTGATCATTTAATCACTTATATTTAGTTGTGGAAGCTATTTGCTGATAGACAAAATGTGGCCGACACTCATTCCATACTTTTTGGGTAGAACATAAATCTCACTTTCCAGTAAACTATGAGTAGCCTATATGTTTCACAAAAGACATTACATTGCTGATTGACTTTATTCAGATCATAAGATCAAATACAAACAATGCCATGTTTGTCTACACACAGTTGAGTTTCTATCTTTCGATAGATAATTTATACAGTGTGGGAAAAATTTATGTATTTCTCCAATACAGCTAGTTACTGTTACTGACTGATCTAATTTACTTAGTTAGGCCCCACTGTGAGAATCAATGTCCTGAACTAAATCTCAGACATGCAAACACACAAGACCTATCAGTAAATACCATACATCAATGTCCTGAAATAATTCTCAGACATGCGAACACACAAGACCTATCAATAAATACCATACATCAATGTCCTGAACTAAATTTCAGACATGCAAACACACAAGACCTATCAATAAATACCATACATCAATGTACTGAAGTAAATCTCAGACATGCGAACACACAAGACCTATCAATAAATACCATACATCAATGTCCTGAACTAAATTTCAGACATGCAAACACACAAGACCTATCAATAAATACCATACATCAATGTCCTGAACTAAATTTCAGACATGCAAACACACAAGACCTATCAATAAATACCATACATCAATGTCCTGAACTAAATTTCAGACATGAGAACACACAAGACCTATCAATAAATACCATACATCAATGTACTAAAGTAAATCTCAGACATGCGAACACACAAGACCTATCAATAAATACCATACATCAATGTCCTGAACTAAATTTCAGACATGCAAACACACAAGACCTATCAATAAATACCATACATCAATGTGCTGAAGTAAATCTCAGACATGGGAACACACAAGACCTATCAATAAATACCATACATCAATGTCCTGAACTAAATTTCAGACATGAGAACACACAAGACCTATCAATAAATACCATACATCAATGTACTGAACTAAAACTCAGACATGGGAACACACAAGACCTATCAATAAATACCATACATCAATGTCCTGAACTAAATTTCAGACATGCAAAAACACAAGACCTATCAATAAATACCATACATCAATGTACTGAAGTAATTCTCAGACATGGGAACACACAAGACCTATCAATAAATACCATACATCAATGTACTGAACTAAATCTCAGACATGGGAACACACAAGACCTATCAATAAATACCATACATCAATGTCCTGAACTAAATTTCAGACATGCAAAAACACAAGACCTATCAATAAATACCATACATCAATGTACTGAAGTAATTCTCAGACATGGGAACACACAAGACCTATCAATAAATACCATACATCAATGTACTGAAGTAATTCTCAGACATGGGAACACACAAGACCTATCAATAAATACCATACATCAATGTACTGAACTAAATCTCAGACATAGGAACACACAAGACCTATCAATAAATACCATACATCAATGTACTGAACTAAATCTCAGACATGGGAACACACAAGACCTATCAATAAATACCATACATCAATGTACTGAACTAAATCTCAGACATGGGAACACACAAGACCTATCAATAAATACCATACATCAATGTACTGAACTAAATCTCAGACATGGGAACACACAAGACCTATCAATAAATACCATACATCAATGTACTGAACTAAATCTCAGACATGGGAACACACAAGACCTATCAATAAATACCATACATCAATGTACTGAACTAAATCTCAGACATGGGAACACACAAGACCTATCAATAAATACCATACATCAATGTACTGAAGTAATTCTCAGACATGGGAACACACAAGACCTATCAATAAATACCATACATCAATGTACTGAACTAAATCTCAGACATAGGAACACACAAGACCTATCAATAAATACCATACATCAATGTACTGAACTAAATCTCAGACATGGGAACACACAAGACCTATCAATAAATACCATACATCAATGTACTGAACTAAATCTCAGACATGGGAACACACAAGACCTATCAATAAATACCATACATCAATGTACTGAACTAAATCTCAGACATGGGAACACACAAGACCTATCAATAAATACCATACATCAATGTACTGAACTAAATCTCAGACATGGGAACACACAAGACCTATCAATAAATACCATACATCAATGTACTGAACTAAATCTCAGACATGGGAACACACAAGACCTATCAATAAATACCATACATCAATGTACTGAAGTAATTCTCAGACATAGGAACACACAATACCTATCAATAAATACCATACATCAATGTACTGAAGTAATTCTCAGACATGGGAACACAGAAGACCTATCAATAAATACCATACATCAATGTACTGAACTAAATCTCAGACATGGGAACACACAAGACCTATCAATAAATACCATACATCAATGTACTGAACTAAATCTCAGACATGGGAACACACAAGACCTATCAATAAATACCATACATCAATGTACTGAACTAAATCTCAGACATGGGAACACACAAGACCTATCAATAAATACCATACATCAATGTACTGAACTAAATCTCAGACATGGGAACACACAAGACCTATCAATAAATACCATACATCAATGTACTGAACTAAATCTCAGACATGGGAACACACAAGACCTATCAATAAATACCATACATCAATGTACTGAAGTAATTCTCAGACATAGGAACACACAATACCTATCAATAAATACCATACATCAATGTACTGAAGTAATTCTCAGACATGGGAACACAGAAGACCTATCAATAAATACCATACATCAATGTACTGAACTAAATCTCAGACATAGGAACACACAAGACCTATCAATAAATACCATACATCAATGTACTGAACTAAATCTCAGACATGGGAACACACAAGACCTATCAATAAATACCATACATCAATGTACTGAACTAAATCTCAGACATGGGAACACACAAGACCTATCAATAAATACCATACATCAATGTACTGAACTAAATCTCAGACATGGGAACACACAAGACCTATCAATAAATACCATACATCAATGTACTGAACTAAATCTCAGACATGGGAACACACAAGACCTATCAATAAATACCATACATCAATGTACTGAACTAAATCTCAGACATGGGAACACACAAGACCTATCAATAAATACCATACATCAATGTACTGAAGTAATTCTCAGACATGGGAACACACAAGACCTATCATTAAATACCATACATCAATGTACTGAACTAAATCTCAGACATAGGAACACACAAGACCTATCAATAAATACCATACATCAATGTTCTGAACTAAATCTCAGACATGGGAACACACAAGACCTATCAATAAATACCATACATCAATGTACTGAACTAAATCTCAGACATGGGAACACACAAGACCTATCAATAAATACCATACATCAATGTACTGAACTAAATCTCAGACATGGGAACACACAAGACCTATCAATAAATACCATACATCAATGTACTGAACTAAATCTCAGACATGGGAACACACAAGACCTATCAATAAATACCATATATCAATGTACTGAACTAAATCTCAGACATGGGAACACACAAGACCTATCAATAAATACCATACATCAATGTACTGAACTAAATCTCAGACATAGGAACACACAAGACCTATCAATAAATACCATACATCAATGTACTGAACTAAATCTCAGACATGGGAACACACAAGACCTATCAATAAATACCATACATCAATGTACTGAACTAAAATCTCGGACATGGGAACACACAAGACCTATCAATAAATACCATACATCAATGTACTGAACTAAATCTCAGACATGGGAACACACAAGACCTATCAATAAATACCATACATCAATGTACTGAACTAAATCTCAGACATGGGAACACACAAGACCTATCAATAAATACCATACATCAATGTACTGAACTAAATCTCAGACATGGGAACACACAAGACCTATCAATAAATACCATACATCAATGTACTGAACTAAATCTCAGACATGGGAACACACAAGACCTATCAATAAATACCATACATCAATGTACTGAACTAAATCTCAGACATGGGAACACACAAGACCTATCAATAAATACCATACATCAATGTACTGAACTAAATCTCAGACATGGGAACACACAAGACCTATCAATAAATACCATACATCAATGTACTGAACTAAATCTCAGACATGGGAACACACAAGACCTATCAATAAATACCATACATCAATGTACTGAACTAAATCTCAGACATGGGAACACACAAGACCTATCAATAAATACAATACATCAATGTACTGAACTAAATCTCAGACATGGGAACACACAAGACCTATCAATAAATACCATACATCAATGTACTGAACTAAATCTCAGACATGGGAACACACAAGACCTATCAATAAATACCATACATCAATGTACTGAACTAAATCTCAGACATGGGAACACACAAGACCTATCAATAAATACCATACATCAATGTACTGAACTAAATCTCAGACATGGGAACACACAAGACCTATCAATAAATACCATACATCAATGTACTGAACTAAATCTCAGACATGGGAACACACAAGACCTATCAATAAATACCATACATCAATGTACTGAAGTAATTCTCAGACATGGGAACACACAAGACCTATCAATACATACCATACATCAATGTACTGAACTAAATCTCAGACATGGGAACACACAAGACCTATCAATAAATACCATACATCAATGTACTGAACTAAATCTCAGACATGGGAACACACAAAACCTATCAATAAATACCATACATCAATGTACTGAACTAAATCTCAGACATGGGAACACACAAGACCTATCAATAAATACCATACATCAATGTACTGAACTAAATCTCAGACATGGGGACACACAAGACCTATCAATAAATACCATACATCAATGTACTGAACTAAATCTCAGACATGGGGACACACAAGACCTATCAATAAATACCATACATCAATGTACTGAACTAAATCTCAGACATGGGAACACACAAGACCTATCAATAAATACCATACATCAATGTACTGAAGTAATTCTCAGACATGGGAACACACAAGACCTATCAATAAATACCATACATCAATGTACTGAAGTAATTCTCAGACATGGGAACACACAAGACCTATCAATAAATACCATACATCAATGTACTGAAGTAATTCTCAGACATGGGAACACACAAGACCTATCAATAAATACCATACATCAATGTACTGAACTAAATCTCAGACATGGGAACACACAAGACCTATCAATAAATACCATACATCAATGTACTGAACTAAATCTCAGACATGGGAACACACAAGACCTATCAATAAATACCATACATCAATGTACTGAAGTAATTCTCAGACATGGGAACACACAAGACCTATCAATAAATACCATACATCAATGTACTGAACTAAATCTCAGACATGGGAACACACAAGACCTATCAATAAATACCATACATCAATGTACTGAACTAAATCTCAGACATGGGAACACACAAGACCTATCAATAAATACCATACATCAATGTACTGAACTAAATCTCAGACATGGGAACACACAAGACCTATCAATAAATACCATACATCAATGTACTGAACTAAATCTCAGACATGGGAACACACAAGACCTATCAATAAATACCATACATCAATGTACTGAAGTAATTCTCAGACATGGGAACACACAAGACCTATCAATAAATACCATACATCAATGTACTGAACTAAATCTCAGACATGGGAACACACAAGACCTATCAATAAATACCATACATCAATGTACTGAAGTAATTCTCAGACATGGGAACACACAAGACCTATCAATAAATACCATACATCAATGTACTGAACTAAATCTCAGACATGGGAACAGACAAGACCTATCAATAAATACCATACATCAATGTACTGAAGTAATTCTCAGACATGGGAACACACAAAACCTATCAATAAATGCCATACATCAATGTACTGAACTAAATCTCAGACATGGGAACACACAAGACCTATCAATAAATACAATACATCAATGTACTGAACTAAATCTCAGACATGGGAACACACAAGACCTATCAATAAATACCATACATCAATGTACTGAACTAAATCTCAGACATGGGAACACACAAGACCTATCAATAAATACCATACATCAATGTACTGAACTAAATCTCAGACATGGGAACACACAAGACCTATCAATAAATACCATAAGCCCACAATGCTGATTTAATGTTAAACAGCTTATTCAGCACCCATTAATGTTAAAAGACTTAACATCCTAAGTGATTGAATAAATCAAAGAAAAATTTATTTCTTAGCCTATACCACACTATTGCTAACTAGCAATGTCTTGAAAGAAAATATGCTACAAACCTAATAATGAGCAATTCTTAGCATACTTGATTAATACATTATTTAAAATAAATCTCTTAAGACTCATATAAAAGAAAAATGATGTGTGAAACAGCACCTTTTAGCACACCACTGAGGTTCACTCATTTCCATTTAGCAAAACCGCATCCTTACATCCCTGGTTATGTGTCTCTCATAGACACTCAGCTTCATTACCCTCAGACAACCTCTATGAGGGTTTCACCTCCACCCAGAGTCAGGACCATTTCACACTGCATTAAACCCGGACTGCTTCCTTTGTTGTATTTCATGCTTAACAATACTTTGCTTAGGCCCCCCCCCCCCCCAACAGACCATTAATTACCGAATTAGAGCTCAAGTTTATGTAAATTTCATTGTTAATGCAATAACACTGCCCCATGACCTTGTTCAGATGTGTTGGTATATACAACAAAGTCCTTTGTCATGTCCAGTAATCTCACTAATGTGTATGGCATAAGCCTGTACTTTAAAGTCTTTAATGTGTATGGCATAAGTCTGTACTTTAATATCTGAAATGTGTATGGCATAAGTCTGTACTTTAAAGTCTTTAATGTGTATGGCATAAGTCTGTACTTTAAAGTCTTTAATGTGTATGACATTAACCTGTACTTTAATGTCTTTAATGCGTATGGCATAAGCATGTACTTTAATGTTTTTAATGTGTATGGCATAAATCTGTACTTTAATATCTGAAATGTGTATGGCATAAGCATGTATTTTAATGTCTTTAATGTTGTCACGGAATTGTATAAACCCTTTTCTTTATTTATTGAATTTGTGTACTAGAGTTTTGTTTTTGGCATACAACGATACCTTAGAGTGATTAATGTATACTATATTGTGTCATATTTCAAAATAGTGAGTTTGGTTCATCCAATGCTGCATGTGCGAAGTGCTTTTGATGAGATGAACCGAATGCCTTAAATGCAAAGACAATATCTGTGTATAAATACCTTACCACGAGTAAAGCCCTTTACATTACGAAAAGTCTTGTCATTTTTCGGTCTGCTATAAGGACTCGCACATCTCCAGCTAAAGAGGTAGGTAATTTTAAATCATTTCTCGTATGTAAGATATTACTATTGTACTACCACATCAATTTCTGCATGATTTGTAGCTTTAGTAAACACGGAATAATGCACATGTTTATATTCTTGTTTACGACTTAGCGAAGGACTTTGTATTAATAATAAATAGAAGGCTACATTTTTAAGAAATGTTTAGTATAATAGGATTCTTTTGAAGCAGGGTTAGGCTGAACTTGTTTTGTTTTTTTAATTATTGTACGGTAATATAAGCAGTATAACGTACCGTGTATAACATTATTATGTTTTTATGCTTGTGTAATATATATATATATATATATATATATATATATATATATATATATATATATATATATTTATATATAATACACAGGATTGGATATGTTTTCAACTGCCCAGTGTCTGAAATGGAAATGTCCAGAATGTCTGGGTTTTGTCCAATACTGTTGAGTGTCTGGAACGTCCAGTGTCTGGAGTGTCCCATCTGTAGAGCTGTCCAGTGCCTGGAATACCCAGCACCCAAACTGTCTGGTGATGTCCAGTGTCTGGAGTGTCGCAGCTGTAGAGTTGTCCAGTATATGGAGTGTCCACTATCTGTTGTCTCCAGTGTTGTATGGTGCTGTTCAGAGTGACTAGAGGGACTAGAGCATTCCAAGTATGGGAAGAATCAAGGTCTAAGTGGTGCAAGCTGTAAAGCCAACCAGAGGAATCATTCGTAGCAGCTGTAAAGCTGAACTTTGGCAGCCATGGAGCTGAAATAAAGTGTTCTGACAACGGAGTATATCTCTTTGCATATAATATTGTAGCCTGGGCTTAATTTTGGGGTTTGTAAAACCCATTGTGTATTTAAGGACTGTAAAGATAAGTTAAATATCTGTCCTTTTTTCATTTGCACAATTTCACTGTGAGTGAATTCATTTTACTACATGAGTAAAAATCTACATTGTTTGCTAGCTGAGTAAATTAAACTGTATCCATCTTTCCATTATTCAGTCATTGTGAATCATTCACGCTTTGTGTTTGTAGAGGAAAGGAATTTGTTTATATTTTTCTTCATTACATTTGTGTCATATTATGTTAAGAATCCAATATTTGCATTAAATATACATATGCACATATTAATCATTTAATCACACATTCAAGTCATTCATTACTAAACATTGTATTTATATCATTGTCAAAAGTGTTATGTTGTGAATCTGAAAAATCCCAACCAGTTATATTGTTACAAATGTGTATGGCATAAGCCTGTACTTTAAAGTCTTTAATGTGTATGCCATAAGCCTGTACATTAATCACTGAAATGTGTATGGCATAAGCCCGTACATTAATATCTTTAATTTGTATGGCATAAGCCTACACTTTAATCACTGAAATGTGTATTACAATAGCCTGTACTTTAATGTCTGAAATGCATGCTTACAAACGTCATTCCAGACTACTTTAGTCAGAGACCTTTTTCATTGTCAAGTTTGGCAGAGTGGAACGTAGGAGTTGAGATCATCAGAGAACTCCTGAACTTGGTACTGGTGTGTTCCAGTCAAGGTCTCATCCACATATCTGAACCACATAGATAGTGGTTCTTGCCAATTCCAAGGCATTTGCCTTTAAAAAAAATGTCCATGTATAAATTGGTAACTGTTTGTGAGACAGGGGACCCCATGGCTGATCCCTTTTTCTGTTGGTAAAACTGCCTGTTACAGATCAAATATGTGCTGTCCAACACATTTAATAAATCACATATATGTTCAGTAGGGAGGGGGGACATGTCTCTGTCATTTACCAACAGTTCCATTTGCTTCATATAATAAACTGAGTAATACTGTGGTGATGCCTTTGTTGACCTGTAGGATACTTTTATCTATTGCTAAGTCCCTCTATGGCTATTCTAGCTTGTAGTTATATTACCTCTGGGAGGTTTAATTTTCTTAAGGCAACCTCACCCTTGAGACTCTTGTTAATCTGATTATATACTGCTTCAATTTCGAATTCTTAAGATATTTATGTTGTATGGTAAACTACTAATGATATGAATTATTGAAAGCAAAGAAGCAATCTTTTCAGTTGTTTCCATCTTAAGTTAGTGTTCAGTCATAGAATCAGCTAGGATTAGTGGGTCTTTGATGAGGGTGTGGCCTCGTTAAGTGAGTTTCTTTAACCCTACATGCCACTTAAAAGGTTGGGCGGTGAGCCCCATCTAAATTGCTCCAGAACGTTCCTCAGCAAGATTAAATGTTTGTCCCAGGTAACTGTCATTAATATTAAGTCATTCATGAAATTCTAAACTCTAGTCCCTCTTACTAGAGTAATTTCCTCACATTTAGGGTGAAAATACTTTGTGGATTATGGATCCCGAATGGTATGATTAACCATTGTTATGGCCAACCTAGAGTAGTGATGACACTTCTTGCTCTGTCATCATTTTGGATAGGAATTTGCCAACACCTTTTTGACAGATCTGTTTTTCAATGAATATTTTCTTTGGTCATTTTGGCAAATATATACTCCGGATTCGGTGAAATTTTCACCTTGAATTTTGTGATTCTATTTAACTTACCACAGCCAACACAAATTGAAGAATGTTATCTCTTTTCTGCACAAAAACAACAAGAGAGCTGTTTGCTGATTCAGCTGGTTCAGGTGGCACTCTACAGTTTCGTACTTTGCATTTTAAAGAAAAAGAATTTTCCAGGATTTCTTCACTGGTTATACTGGCAATATTATAAAGACTTTGTATATCTTAGGTGTTGGGAGAAGAACTTTCAATTCCCTTTATTTTGATGTATGATTGATGGGTGTACTTTAGGTTCTAGAGTATGCAGCTTTGGCTAACTTAAGATGTGCTCATGTTTTAAAACTGCTAGCTCCCGCATGGTCATTTTCACTTCCTGGACTTCTGAGGTAAATTGTAGAAAAATGGTACGATAACTTATTTTTCTTTTCAGATGGTTTGTAATTTGTTCATTGCACTTTCAGAAGCTGCTATTGCCTACTTCAGCAATATTCGTTTTCCCTAGTTTAATAACTGCTAAAGTTAGTGTACTTTTGATTAATTCTGGCTAATTTTTCAAGCACATGGGAGCATCCATTTTGTTATACCATGTGCTTAGATCATGTACAGTGTCCACAAGTGCAGTATCCAAAGAAATATCAGCCACATTACATCAAAGTAGCATTGAGATATGCCAACATTATCTCCATTGTGCATGTTAGAAATGCAAACAACTTAACCTCACATGCGTCACTATCTGAAAAGTACATACTAACTGGTGAGCGCCCCCATAAAGAGCATTCAGGTGTATACCCATGGAGTTATATTTATTGCTGTTTGTATTAATATTGGCTCATTTAGTTTAAATTCACTGCAGTTTAGAACTTAAATGTCTTTACATTCTAAATTCTGCTTTAATTAAGCGGCTGCAGGTGGGCTTGAGAAGAGTTATGTCCCTTGCTTTTGTACACGTTACGACATAGACTAGTGGCAATTAGAAACCTCTGTGTGTCATTGTTTTTAAAAATGTTTCATTAATTTCACATTTCTCAAGGAAGATGCTGTCAATTCTTCTTTGAAATGGTAATAATTTGGATATTTTTCCCTATTTTTTCATTGTCAAATTAAACTATTAACAGAAAATTTATTTTCTTGGTATTAAATAAGTTTGTATTCACATTATAAAAAAAAATTCTATAGTATCATATGGTCATGGTTTATTAAGCTAAGTCAGAAATATTTCAAACTAAATTAACAGTTCAAGAATTAATGACATATAAAAGAGCTTCAACTCAACATACACAAGTCTGCAGCAAGTGTCACATTTGGACAGGCTCACATGAACAAAATGGTTATGGAATAATTTATGTAACCTTTTGTGGGAAAAGAAAGATTGCTTTGGCTCACCGACTAAGGTTCTATGTTGAAACTATGGTAAATTCACTACCATATCAGTGTGACGTATCACATAGATGCCATACAAAAACATGACCATTTACCACTTGAAACAAAAAAGAGAAAATTTGGCTAGAAAATCATGTAAAGCCTATGGTGACTGCCAAGGCAATATGGGCTAGGGGGAGTGGTGTGTATACTGTGATAGTCAGGTACATTTAATACTTGTTACATGCATTCATTTAAAGGATTTAAAGTGTATGGATGTTCATTGGGTACAAAATTATTTATTGAATTAGCAAACATTGAATTTTGTACAAGTTTTCTGTTGCTTTTTTGTTTGCGTTTGATGTAGCATATGTACTTGTACTGAAGACTTGATTTCCTCTCCCTATCTTTTACTGTTCTCTGATCTCATTCTAATATGAGCTGAAATACTGGATCAGACTGAGTAGAACAATTCCATGAGACTTGGTTAGTGGGAGTGTAAAGTTTCCTGTACCATACTCAGAGCTATGAGGGGATGAATGACATAATGCATCAAAATTTCTGCTCCATACTGATATTTTAGGTGCATAAGTAAAAATGATATTGTGCAAGCTCTCGCACTTATGTGTTTTTAGAAAGTGTAAAATTTTACTTAGCTTGACATCTAAGATCTAAGACAAAATTTCTTAGCAAATATTCAAGCTTTTTAATATAAGAAAGATTTAAATGTTTCCTACATGGCATAAATTTTTGAGTAATAGGATGCTAAATGGGCAAGTCAGTCACTCCAACTTTGGCCTTGTAGCAAGAAAGTGCCAACATCGCATTTAAATTTCCTGTGCCTGGGCCTCACTTTTTATGTTCTTGGCACTTTTCTGGACAGGTAGCCTGTTCTGTTTCCTGCAGATTGCAGTTTGTACATTTAACTGTTAAAAAGGCACACAGTCCTTGAGTTTTGCTTTTATACATCGGTGGATTATATGGCTTGCAATTTCCAGCTCAGTCATACATTATGCACAATGTTCCCAATATCCTAGTTAGTTTTGGTATGTTCATAATTACATTTCCATTGATGTTGACAACACGCTGCAACATGTGACCAAACAATTAAGTTTTCTTCATTTCTTTCTTTCTCCAATTCAGGGCAAAGCTTGGGTGCACTTTATTTGGGCCACAGGAAGATAGTGATTCTTCATATACATCAATTCTTGGGCGCTTTATTTGTGGAGATGTAGAACCAGATTGCAACCTGAATAGGTTGGTCACTCTTGGATACTCGTAATCCATAGTCCTGTGGTTTACTGTGTTGTATGAACTCTTGTGGACAAATTGCTATTTTCTTAGCTCTTCCTTTAGCCATGTTTTCTTAGATAGTGGCTAATGTGGGTTGATGTAGTATTAGTGACATCATGGTTACCAGTTGTTCCTGGTTGTGATGGATTTTAGACAGTATGTAACATCATAATCAGGCTGGGGCTTGAAATTGTTGGGAAACACACCTACCCCCTTTTTTGGCATACAAGTCTGCATGTTTTGGTTTTATAATTAATTTTACCATATAAAGCAGTCAACATATTTGATTTTCATTGTAATCAATTATGTATGTAATCATCAATCACATTCCTGGTCCATGGAATGGTCTCACCAGGAGTTAATTCCCCTTGACTTTTCATTACAATTCTTTGGCATACAAGCATTAGTGCAGATTCAAATTAGATTACTAGTGACAGGGAAAAAAAGTAATTATTTACAAACAAAATATATATTTATGTTTACTGTTATGAATTTATAGCATCAAGGACTTTTTTTCTTAATCCAATGCTGAACAATTTTTGCACTATTACCTCAAACTTTATGGAATTTTCCTCACTTTTCTCACTTGATTTACATGTATACATGACCCAAGTATAGTTTGCAACTTTGGAAATGATCAAAATACATTATTTAATGTTTGGATTGAAAAATGAAACAAATACTTCATATGCATTTATACTTGAATGTCTTTCTTTAATGTCAAAATAATAGCATTTCCCAGTGACGTTAAAATACAGTTTTGACGTCATGAAGCTACATTTAAGTTACTTCATAGGGGTATAGTAAATTAACTATATGTTTGTAATTTTGGAAGTAAATACCATGTATGATATATCAACATGTTTGAAATTGACTGCAGAATATGACAAGTTTTTCAATAAGTTGAAAAGACATCTTCAGTGGTTCTTTAGGATGGCGCTCTACAGTTTCATACTTTGCATAGGGTTAAAATTTTAAAGAAAAAGAATTTTCCAGGATTTCTTCACTGGTTATACTGGCAATATTATAAAGACTTTGTATATCTTAGGTGTTGGGAGAAGAACTTTCAATTCCCTTTATTTTGATGTATGATTGATGGGTGTACTTTAGGTTCTAGAGTATGCAGCTTTGGCTAACTTACCGGTAAGATGTGCTCATGTTTTAAAACTGCTAGCTCCCGCATGATCATTTTCACTTCCTGGACTTCTGAGGTAAATTGTAGAAAAATGGTACGATAACTTATTTTTCTTTTCAGATGGTTTGTAATTTGTTCATTGCACTTTCAGAAGCTGCTATTGCCTACTTCAGCAATATTCGTTTTCCCTAGTTTAATAACTGCTAAAGTTAGTGTACTTTTGATTAATTCTGGCTTATTTTTCAAGCACATGGGAGCATCCATTTTGTTATACCATGTGCTTAGATCATGTACAGTGTCCACAAGTGCAGTATCCAAAGAAATATCAGCCACATTACATCAAAGTAGCATTGAGATATGCCAACATTATCTCCATTGTGCATGTTAGAAATGCAAACAACTTCACCTCACATGCGTCACTATCTGAAAAGTACATACTAACTGGTGAGCGTCCCCTCAATGCCTACCAAGTCGATGATATCTTGGATTTCATTATGGACAGTTTCAAACTTTGTGTGTGGTAGCGGATATGGTTTTAATTATATGAGGTTTTTGTCAAGGAGCTTGAAATTCATGTTGCCAGGTTGTCCTGTCAAGACGCTGCAGTAATCTTGGAGTTACGTCTCCACGTCGTTACCTTACTCTGACGTTAACGTCTCCTTAAGGATCACATCGACATAGGTTTCTTCCTGTGTCAAATGACAACTAGGGAGTACTTCCGCATCTCCTCTATTGTTGTCGGGTTCTTTTCAGTTACAACTCTAACACCCTTTTCCTCCGTCAAAACGAAAGGTTCCCTCCAAGAGACTTGTAGTTTATTTTGCTCTAACGGCAACAACAGCAACACGTTGGCCCCTCACTTTGAACTGTTGTTCCTTGGTTTTTATATAATACCTGACATGATGAATACTTCCATATAAATCATTTTGACGAACCAATTTTTAAACTTCCTTCAACTTGTTTTGTAGATAAACAACATATTTGTATGTTGTAGAGCTTTTTGTATGATTGCTCATCCTTCCATAATTGTTTGAATACAGACGCAGGTCCACTCAATGGCACCCGTAAGCTAATTCAGAACATGAAAATTCCATACCAGCCTGTGGTAGTTTGTGGTACAAGAAAAGTATCGCGGGTAGGTATCGATCGCAATTCCTGTGTCGACCTTGTCAAAGCTTACTCAAATTATTTCAGTGTCCCATTAACCTGTTCTATAAGACCATTACACTGCGGATGATACAGGGTAGTAGTTCGAGTGTCATATGGGAAACAACTGGCTTATCTCGTCCATCATCAGGTTACAAACCGCGTCCACTGGTCAGTAGGTATCTCATTATTCACACCAACTCTCGACCAAACTCCTAACAAAGCTTCAGCCACCGTAAGTTAGTCAATTTTCTTAAATGCGACGGCCTCCGGATACTGGCGCCACCTGGTGGCGTAATGAACTATCGCAAATATATAATGATTACCGCTCTCCGACTCGGGCTTTGTAGGACCTACCAGATCCATCGCCACTCCCAAGAAATGATCATCAATCAAGGGAGTGGTTCCTAGCAGCACTTGGCAATAGGATGTCATAGGTGCTACCTGATACTACTTGTTACATGAAAAATAAAAAACCTCCGAACATATAATTCCCTTATTGGCCTATATCTGGTCATCGCCACACCCATGTACCCTCCAAGCAGACCCTCGTGTTCCAGCCTAAGCACTTCTGTTCCTTTCACTCCAAGCACAATAACTTGGTTGAGCATATCTGTTCCTTTGCCTTAGTACCTATACGAAATATCTCGATTAATCATGACCATCACCTTGCAGTCGGTCATATCCATATGAATCAATCTCTTGTATACCTGCATACATTGTTGATAGACAAATCCTCCTCATAAAGTTTCCCTAACTTTTAAGGTAGCAAATTGGCTATCGTGGGTCTCAGCAGCTTAAACGATGACCTCCGCTTCATATCGCTCGTTTGAACCGTATACAGCAGTACACGTCGTAGGATTTGTCTGTTACAGCACATACCAACACCCAAACATTACGACGTGTGACAACCATGACAAACACGCTGATTGAATTCATCCTTTCATATACGGCAAGTCTATGTCAATTTTAAGGACCTGGAGCGAATATTTTGTCTGGGTAGCAAACTTTATTTCAACTGTCTGTCTTGTATAATCCACATGGCTTGACATACTTACTGTCTACTAAGGACAGGAGGCTAAAGCCGGTATCTTAAAGCACAGTTGCACACTCTTTATAGCTACTGCTGTGTTGGTCAAGAGTAGTATATGGGGGCACTATAGGGTCTATGGAAAACCCAGTCAAAAACAGCTTGAGGCACTATAGGGTCAAGATTTATAGGGTCAATGGAAAATCCAGTCAAAAACAGCTTGGGGCACTATAGGGTCAAAACAGCTTGGGGCACTATAGGGTCAAGGGAAATGGAACAGGGTGGGTCTATATAGCGTCAAGGGAAATGGAACAGGGTGGGCCTATATAGCGTCAAGGGAAATGGAACAGGGTGGGCCTATATAGCGTCAAGGGAAATGGAACAGGGTGGGCCTATATAGGGACAAGGGAAAAAATGGCGGCAAAGAAAGCTACTATCTTTTCGAGACCTATGAGTGGCCCTGAAAAGAGCCTTTGGATACTTCTTCTTCTTTTATTTTCTGCCATTGTTCCACCACCTTTTGATTTTACCAATGATTCCCGTTTTCTTCTTCTTTTCTTCTTCGGGAATCCAGTCAGGATGTCCTATAGCTCTAAACTTTTCCTGAACTCTCATCCATCTTAGATTGAGTAGATCAAAGTCCTCTTTCGTGTTTTTGTTCTTTTTTTCCTTTCTCTCCTTAGACCAGTTTTCTTTAATCTGGATCACCTGTTCTTCCATCACCATTCTCATCATTGCTTCTGCTTTCTTTAGCCTGTCTAGACCCCACTTCACATATTCCCACTCTATCAGATGTAATGTTTCTTCTAGAAAACACCTGACTTTGATGACATGATCAAGTGCTTGCTTCAAGTCCCCTATTCTTATATATTTTCTTTTAATACGTCTTCTTAATTTCTGGTCTTCCTCCTCTATCATACCTTCTAATAAATCTCTTGCTAATTTCAGTTGGCTTACAAAGCCATGGTTACTCTGAAATTCTTCCTCAAGTCTTTCCACTTGATATTCTGCATCAAGGATCCCAAACCAGCTGTCTCGGAGTTGGATAAACAATTCAAAATTCATCTTGATGTGTTCAAAATTGAATGGCTCCAAGGTTCTGTTCTGTTCTCTTGGGTTTTTGGTGGTGTTCGTACCTTGGTACAAGTACCACCGGTTAATGTGTGCACCGCACACTTCTTAGATTATCCACGGGGACGGAATTGTGCCACGTCCCAGGGCATTAATGTGTTCATGGAACACTACTGAAATTCTGGCCGTCTAGGTTGGTTCTTGGCCGTCTGGGCTGGTTCTTGTATGAAGGATGTTTCTGACGTTTCTGATGTCATAAGTCGGTGCTACTTGACTCCAGGCTAGGTCTAGACATCGCCGTATATTTAATTTTGAATGATCAGTGCTGTTTAATTAGAAGGTCGGGAATGGAACCAGGGTTGTTTTTTTTTTTGAATAAAAATGTTGTTTGCTGTTGTTGATTGTATTGTTTTGTTGGTTGTTGTTATTGTTTTTTTTTTGTTCTTGTTTGATGACGTGTGTTGTTGTTTGTTTATTGTTGTTGTTGTTGTTTGCGTTTGTTTGTTGTTGTTATTGTTGTGTGTGATATATATATATATATATATATATATATATATATATATATATTTTTTCCCCCTGGTTCCAATAAGTGGGATTAGGGAGGGAAAAGAGAGAAGATGTTGTTAGTCAAGCAGAGGCCATATGTTATGAGAGATGATATAGGGGTGGGGGATGGGTTTGTTTGGTACATTTTAAGTGAATGTATATGTATAGGTTCTCCTTCTTGTATTAGTTGCTGTTGTTATATTTTGTTGAGAAGGCCCGTGTCTTTAAGATATTGTATGATATTCCGGTATGTTGTTTCGATATTATTGTTTGCGTTTTAGAATATTTCCGGGTATGTATGAGGGGATCCGATTTCCGCCTGTTTTAATATTAGTTCCTTTCTTTCTTTTCTCAATTTCGTGCAGTCGTTTATAATATGTGGTAAGTCTTCAGGGACTTTGCAGTGATAACAATTTGGGTTATTTGGGAATGGGCCGAGGTATTTGCCGAAACTGTTGGCCAATTTTGTTTTCCCTGTCAATAGCCGATTTATAGTTATTTGCTCCTTAGACTTGAGTTGAGGACTTTTGCGATTTCGCCAGGCTTTGTTAATGATATTGAAAAGCCTTCTTCCCTGGGTAGAGGCATTCCACCCGTCTTGCCATTTTTGGTCGATTAGACTTGAAATAAAGCCATATAGTTCTTGAGTACTGTAATCTAGGTGTATTTGTTCGTTTTCGGACAACTTTTGTTTCGCTGTTTGATCTGCGAGGTCGTTACCTCTGATGTTAATATGGGAGGGAACCCACATAAACTCAATTTGTTTATTATTTTTGTTAACATCTTTAATGATTTTATTTGCTTGTCTTAGGAAGTTCCCTCTGGAGGCTGTGTTGTTATTTTCAATGGATGTCAAAGTGCTAAGAGAGTCGCTAATTATGACTGTTTTTTCAATTTGGTTGGTTTGGGCCCATTTTAGCGCTTCTAGTATGGCCCAGAATTCTGCCGTATAGATGGAACAGTGGTTAGGTAGTCTTTTGCCGAATTGGATATTTAGCTCAGGGATGACATATGCGACGGCTGTTCGTGGTGGGTTAGCTGTTTTTGCGCCATATGTATATATTTTAATGTATTGCGCGTATTTGTGATTAATTTCCTCAATAACTTGGGATTTAAGGGCGAGTTCTTGCCCTTGCTTGTTTCCCTGTAGTGCTATGGTGGTGTTGACGTTTATTTTACTACAGTCCCAAGGTTCTGAGTCGTAGTAGGTGATTTGTTCCGCTATTAGATCTTTGATAGGGAGTTGTTCAGTTAGTTTATGTGTGATGTGGCCCGCCGGTACATATTGCGGGTTTCCTAACGCATATCTTCTTTTACAGTTATTGATGGCAACACGGGTGGGGTGCGTTGTTGGATGTATTGATATTCTCGCAGCGTGCCTCAATATTAGTTCCTGTCGCCTAAGATGTAGAGGGAGTTCTCCCGTTAAGATTTGTAGTTCGGCGAGGGAAGTGGATGGTAAAGTGTTAGTGCATAGTGCGAGCGCTTGCCTTTGAATTTTGTCTAATCTTTTTAAGTGTTTTTTTGGGGCTGAGTAGTACACCTGACACCCATAGTCTAATTTGGATCTTATTAAGGCTCTGTACAGGGTTAGGAGTGTTTCCTGGTTGGATCCCCAGGTGGTGCCTTTTAGGTTTTTAAGAAGGTTAAGGTCTATTTGGCATCTTTTGACTAATTCATTTATATGATGGCTCCAATTTAGATGTCTGTCGTAAAACATACCTAGGAATTTGACCGCTGGTACAAATTTTATTTCCTTACTCTGAATTGTTAGCTTGGGGTATTCTGCATGTTTTTACCAATTGGCGAGAAGAGAACCGCAACAGTTTTCTCGTTGGACAATTTAAACCCCCATTTATTAGCCCAAATCCCTATGTTATCCAGGCTCTTTTGTACATCCATAATGGTTTTGTGGTGGGAGGGGTTGCCTGCTCTCCATAGGCCACTGTCATCAGCAAATTGTGAGATCTCCATTAGGTTCGAGGTTAGGTTTTTGTCAAGGTCGTTAATCATGATATTGAATAGGGTGGGACTGAGTACACTGCCCTGTGGAGTGCCATTTTCCAGGGGGTGTGGCTCTGAATGGGTGTCCCCTATTCTGGTTATAATTTTCCTGTCCGTAAGGAAGTTTTCAATGAATTTGAACATACGTCCGGTGATGCCATAGTGGTTTAGTTTGGCTATGAGGCCTTTTGTCCAGACGAGGTCAAAAGCTTTTTCAAGGTCAAGAAAAACGGCTACTAAGTTTCTGTCGGCCTTTTTCTTAGCGTGAAAGGCATTTTTAATGGCGGTTTCTAACCGAATTAGTTGATCCGTGGTGGATCTGTTGTTTCTGAAACCACATTGATTGTGCGATAGACGCTGGTTGCTCTCAAGGTGATATTTTAGCCTGTTTACCAGTATGGTTTCCATAAGTTTGCATATATTGTTGGTGAGGGAGATTGGTCTTTAAGAGTTAATAATATTGGGGTCCTTGCCCTGCTTTAGAATCGGGACCACTATTGCGGTTTTCCATTTATGTGGGAGTTGTCCTGTAGTCCATATTTTGTTTAGCAAGTTTAATACCGATTTTTTAATGTTGGGTGGGATATGTTTGTAGATAGTGTAGCCTATTTGGTCTTCACCTGGTGAAGTCTCAGTTTTAGAGTTTAGGGCTGTATCCCATTCGTATTCTGTGATTTCCTTGTTTAGTGGTGTGTCGGTGGGGCCTTGGTCTATAAAGAATTTTGTTTTATTTTCGGCTAAGTGCCGATGATTTTGAAATTCAATTGTATGGTTTGTGTTGCTGCTCATGTCAGAAAAATGCTGAGCTAGATTTGCTACCTTTTGTTCGTTAGAGATGGCTCCTGAGAGTTTGGGGATTGTGTTGCTAGTTTTCCCTCGAATTTGTTTGATCTTGTCCCAGACTTGTTTTGAACTGGTTTTAATGTCGATAGAAGAGCAGTAATCACGCCAGGTTTGTTCTTTGGCTTGTTTAATTACTGTTTTTAAGTGCTTTTCTTTATTTTTATATGTTTGGAAATCACTTGAGTTCTTAGTTTCCCTAATTCTACAGAGTGCTGTTTTTTGGCCTTGTGTGCCTCTTTGCAATGATCGTTCCACCAAGGTATGGGTTGCTTATTTATTTTACGTTTGGTTTTGGGTATGTTGTCGGTTGCTGCTGTCCTGATTGTGTTAATTAGCTGGTCGTAATGTTTCTCTATGTTTTCCCCCTCCATGTTTGTTACGTCAATTGAGGCTAGTTGTGTTTGGAAAGTGAGCCAATCTGCTTTTTTGTAATTCCATTTTGGGTTTAAGTTTAGTGGGTTATATTGGACTGTCATCTGTAGCGTGAGCTAATGCTGGGGTGCACATGGTGAGATCGATGGAGGTCATGCTACCGTCGATAGGATTTAGTCGTGTCTTAGCGCCATCGTTTAATATGGTCAAGTTAGATTCGACTCCAAGGACCGACGATTGCGTATATATATATTAAGCACGGACGTGAAAGTAAACACCCGCCTACATTCACTTTTCATATTATATACTATCCACAAACCATATCATTTACTATCCCAAATCACACTATATACTATCCACACACACGGGGAAGTAGCCAAAACAAACCCTATTATATACTATCCAAAATCACACAATTTACTAACCACACACGGGGAAGCAGCCAAACACACCCTATTATTTACTATCCCAAATCACACTATATACTATCCACACACACACACACACACACACACACACACACACACACACACACACACACACACGGGGAAGCAACCTAAACAAACCCTATTATTTACTATCCAAAATCACACCATATATCATCTAAATAGAGTCAGTGTTTATAATCACACTACTCCTCTCTCACACCCATTGGCAATTGACATAGTATTTCTTTTCTAGTTATTTGGGTAGCCCTGAGAAGGGCTGTTTTTAAAACTTCAAATTACACCTGGTTAATGCTGGCATCTCCCAGGTCTAGCCCCACACACACATCTCCTACTCCAATCATTCTCCCAATTCACTCTTGTGATTGGGAGCGCAGACGGAGAATGATTGGCTTCACTATCCCAATCTTCTGTTTGAGGGATAGTGAAAGTCTCTTCATTTCTTCCTCTATTCCGCAACCGTGGATGAGACTGTAGTTGTTGCGGCTGAGACTGTGGTTGTTGCAGTGGGGGCTGCGCCTGTAGTGGACGAACTGGTTCTGGTGAAGGTGTCCTCACCATAGGCTTGACTTCACTAGTCTGTCTCATCATGCGGTGAGGCAAGATGGTTCTTTTCTTCTCCTCCTCTTCTTTCTTTTTTCTTTCCTCCTCTTCTTTTTCAATCCTAGTCTGTTCTACTATGGCCTCCATAGCCAGTTCGTCCAGGAGACGCCTAACATTCTCCAAATGCATTTGAAGTTCTCTTAATTTCTGTACTCTATTCATCTTTGGTGTTGATGCGTCAACGATGGGTAGCCAGACTGACAAGTACTTCTTTATATATAATTCAAGCGCGGACGTGATGGAAAACACCCCCTAGATCCAAAAAAACTTACATTATCCCTATCATTACCAAAACACGCGGACGTGATGGAAAACACTCACTCACTTTTATACTTGACTCATATTAATTATAAATTGAACAAGTTATTTTGAAAAAATACGTTGTGCTTATAGACGCACTTCAAAACAAAAGTAAAAAGAGACAGTGATTATAGACTCACTTCTAATTTTTTTCTAACTTCCTCTCATACCATGAGCAAATTGAATGATTAATTCTTTTCGAGAATATTGGGTAGCCCTGAAAAGGACTGTTTTTTGTGTACGAGGAAGGATGACAATCTTTTATCGTCTAAGATTGCGTCCTCGTTTGGCTACACGATAGGGTCTGCTTCTTCGGAAAGAGAAAGAGAACTCTTTCGTGTCCACACGACAGTCGACAAAACTTCTGTCTGGGTCATGCTGCTGTTGTTGCTGTTGCTGCTGCTGCTGCTGTTCTCTCTGCTCTCTCTGCTGCTTTTGAAGTCGATACTTCTCAGTCCATTCTTCTTTCTCTTTTTGAATTTCCTCTCTGAAGAGTTCTTCTATGAGGTCTTCCGTTTCTTGTAGCATTCTCACATTCTCTATCTCTTCAGGCTTTGGCATCAGATTGTGTCTGATACGATGCAGAGTGACATAAGCTTCGTTCAGCTTAGCTAGTCTTGAGCACATCTTCGTAGGAGGATGAGTCAAACAATGGATGGCCAGACTGGAGACTACCCCTGCTTTATATGGTTCAAGCGCGGACGTGATGGAAAACACCCCTCGACGGTTTAGGGTTTTGAAACGTTTAGATAGTTTGATGTGAGGGATAGAAAGAAAAGTCAAACAGCATTTATATGAATACAAATGTAAAATAAACGACAGACGCATTGGTTTTCAAAACACAACATTTTTATTCAAATAACAAACATTATTTCAAATAACAAACACAATTATTTTCAAATAACAAACATTTTTTCAAATAACAAACTTTTTTTCTTCCATAACACTAATACATTATCTTTGACATGGTTGACAACGTTGTGAATTAAATTGAGATTTCCACTGTTGGAAATCATTGGGCCATTGATGTACACTACGTTTCCTAGCTAAAGACAACAGATAGCCATAATGGTCACAAAACCATCTATCTACTTTGTCATCGTTTCGAGACGAATGACGATCAAAATAAGTCACTAAATGTTCTAAAGAATATCCAAGACTGCGATGATGCAGATAATAGACACAATATTGTCCACACACCATAGAATCTGTGCTTTGTAATTTCACATTATTGAATCGTGTCGTCTTGGCATTTCTTCTCATAAGTCAATGATATCATCTTCGAAAGGAGGTAATCCATACGAATCAAAATACTCCACACAACCCTCTTGAGGAAAGTAGACAGCTACCCAGTGAGTTCCTGGAAGATGACTGTCATCTGTGTTGATGACATAAGCTTGATTCTCTTGAGGTTTGCGATGAGGTAGTTCATCTTTAGCACACACGACAGGATTCCAAGAAGCAGTGTACGAACTACGGTTCAAAAGATAATAAAGTTCCCAGGTATCCAATTGTTTGTTGTGTAGCCTTGTTATTTTTTTTCCCTTTCTTCACAGGTGATGATAAGTCATCAATTCGATCCAGACTTTTTGTTTGAAACGGTCTGTCAAGTAACTGTTGGTTTGCTTTGTCTCTTTACTCTGTGCCAAGAGAGCTTCGATGCGATCAATTTCTCGAGCAAACAATGGAGGAGAGGAATGAGCACACAAGTCTTTATACCATTGAAGTAACACGTCTTCTTCTGAGATGAGACTCCAAGCTTCGTTCAGATAATCATCCAGTTTTTCTTCTTGACTCATCATCATACATTTATCGTGTTGAATTTGACTGGGATGATCGATTTGACATCCATAACAATCTTTTTTAATCATGTCTCTCATTTTATCCTCCAAGTGTTGTGCAAAACAAACCACTAACTGTTGTTCCTGTTCTGGCCATCTGGATTGCATGATCACTACTTCTTCTTTTTGGTCTTGAGGGTTTGCTTTCTCTGTAACCTCCCATTCCATGGATTCTCCACTATTCAAAGAAGGACATGGGTCTTCCATTGTGTCTAATAGTCTAGAATGACTTCTCTCAAACTGTTGATTTCTATGGTATTATCGAATTCAGCATACAGAATGATATTCACCGTTTCGGGAAGAGGTGCTGCAAACTGAAGTTCCACACGCAGTTGCCCCGATTTTATAGGGTGGAAATGTCCTTCGTCGCTGCCTTGGTCTGGAGTGAAATCAAAAGCCCACAACGTGTAACCTCTTGCATAGTCGTCGTAGGAAATACCGTGACTGGTGTTGGTTCCTAACTGTCCTGTGGCTTCGTACAGCGACAAGTACGACCTCAAGTAATTTTTCTGTTCGCCAAAGTCGGGCTCGAAGGGTCTGGTACACAAAGTTTTGCCATCGCGACAGACTTCAATTTTGGATACTCTGCAGTGCTTAAACTGGAAAAGATTTTCATCGTGGGCACCATTGAGGGCTGCATTGCTGACGATACCAATGAATAAACGTTTGGGTAACTGTCCTTGGAACAGATGATCTTCAATCTTAGATCGGAGTCCAGCGGCAATGGTGAAAGTTTTGACTTCCACGCGTCGTATCGGATACTTGGCTGTCGTTCTGCTCAAAGTGTGACTGATATCATTTCCCACTTTAGGTAACACTTCCACGCGACGTATGTATAACCTGGCTTCTTGGATAATGGTTTTGTATTCGTTGGCATGAGCCATCAAATGGAAAGCAGTACTACTTCGATTTAGTCTCAAGCGAATATCTACTCCGTTCAGCAAATACTTCTCTTGAAACCACATGTCCAAATGCAAACGATCGAACAGTTCTAAACTACGTCCCTGCAAAATTTTCTTTCGCCGGTCGTTAAAACCCACATTGTGAGGATCTGCAGGATTATCACCCTCAGCTGCTACGGGCAAGGCTGTGTCGTTAAACTTATCTGCGGTGTCAGGTTTCCATACCACGCAAGCATCTAGATGAGTGTTCTTGGCTTCTTTTCCGTACGTCAAGAGATTTTCGAGGTACGCTCGGTAAGGGTAAGTATCCATGCTACTGCTGATCAGTTTGCTATTCATGTACAAATCCACATCGCTGAACAAGGAATGCATGAAATTGTTGACAGGAGCTACTCTATCATTGGCTCCTGGATTGGTGTTGTCCGTTTCGGTTACTTTCACTTTCAAATACAAGTAACTGTTGTTGAGATCGATGTAATCTTCGGGTTGTCCTTTGATTTCAAACTCGATGGGAGCTGAATCCGTCAAAGAGGAGACGGGATGAAATTCGACCCATTGGGCTTCTTGCATGGTCATCATCGTAGGTGGCATGGCAAAGAGATCCAGTTCCGACTTGGAACAGGCACAAGATTCTTGGTGCATCATTTTTCTTTATGTTTTTTCTTCACTTTTAATAATCAAAAATGTCTAAGTCTCGAGCGGTTCTTTTTTTCTTCGTCTTTCGAACTTTAGAGATATGGAAACTTTTGGAAGGGTGTCTTCGTCGACGCTTTCTACCTTGTCCTTGCTGTGTCGTCAGGGAAGTAGGAATGTCAGACTCGGTACCGTTCAGAGCATTTATAGGACTTTCTCGTCGACCCAAAATCTCTTTACCCGTTTGAAGCAAGGCATTTTTGCCTGCTCTCAAAAAGGCTTCTTTAGGGTTTTGTTTGTCAATGAGAACATTGTAAAGAAAATCTTCGCCGTGAGTCAATGCGGCATATTTTAAGGTGTGCAATCCTCGTGTCACCATTGGTTTTAAAACAGGGACCACGGAACGAAAGGCTGATTTAAACATATCTCCTAAACCATGTCCTCGTTGTCGAGTGACTCCTTGGTACACAGGATACATCACTTTTTCAGTTGTTGGAGAATCGTTTTTGAAAATGGAGTTTCACTGTGACTTTCCCTTTGGTAAATAGAATATTTTGACCTAGTTCTCCTTTTATAGTAATGTTGACCTGTCGAAATACGACTTACTGACGGGTAAATAATGAGGATGCACAAATTCGCGGTGAACGTGATAGGTATTTCCACCTTCCTCGTCAGCGGTAGTGGTATCTACTTTGAAAGGAATGACACGCAGTAACGGTACAGAGGTGTGTCCTACCACGTTGTACTCCACCACATCGGAGTACACAAACATCAAATTGAGTCCTTGGTTCAGTTCTACAGGGGATCGAAAATATTTGGTAAAATCCAAGTTACTGGATATGCCTGGTATTTCTTTTTTGTTCGGGAGCATCTTGAGGTCTCCACCTAAGATATCAAACAATTCAGGACAAAAGGTAATGGCTATTATTTTCTTCTCTGAAAATTTGATCATGAAGCGACGAGCCACTTTAATGTACTCAAAGGTAACACTTTCTTTGATTTTGTCCAGGGGTTTACCAAACACAACATTGAACCTGCTTGCAATCGTATTCACTAAATGTTGACCGCTAAAATAGTAGCCTGCAGGAATGGTCAACACATGAGTGGACAGTTGTTTAGTTGTGGGTCCATCTGATTTCTTGGTGTCAATGCCAGTGATGACTCGTTCATCTAAGGCTTGTTGCAATTGCTTGTCATACACTTCAACTGTGAAAAAGTTTTGATTTTCGACGATGTTTTTGATTTGTGTCGGGTGTATTATTTCCACTAAAGCTGCTTCCCAATGATCATCTTGATCCAAATGCATGGCTTGATGTAATTTAGACGTGTAATAACACAATGTGTTGTTAGGAAACACCTCCATGGAACTGTCACTAGGTAACGTTAAGTAAAATTGGTTAATAGTGTTGTTCATATTTCCAATGTTCTTCTGTCCGAGGAGTCACTCGAGGTTAAAGGAGTGTCTAAAAGAGGATTGTGATTGGAAGGGTGACTGTCAGGAGAAGGACTAACGTTGGCCGCAAGACTCCCAATATTGTTACTCTTGTTCCCGTTGTAAGAGTATTTCAGGGAAGGATTGGGAAGAAGATACCCTATGCAACTGCTGAGTAAAATGGTCCACAATTGTTTGTCTCCTTGTTGCAAACTCAAATTAGCAATGGCTGCACCAATGACACAATATACCACAAAGATTTGACAGAAAAAAACGATTTGCGTTTTAGGGACACGTTCTCCACACCACACCCACAAGGGTTGCTTTTGTAAATCTTGCAGAGATGACGTGGGTGAAGGAGTAGTCACTGTGGTCGCTGAAGCTGTATTGAAGGGCATGATGGTCACTTCTTTTTATAGTCGATGACATGGGCAGCGTCAATCCAAGAATCAAAACTAGGAGGATATCCTTTCCAACGTACTTTGACTTCTTTGACACGACGTTTTCCTACTTTACGGGTTCTTCGTTCGAGAATGCTTTCAATGTCGTACACGTCGTCTTCTTTTTTGGTAACACGTTGTAACTCAGGCAAGTAAAATGTTCCTTTTAATACTTCTCCGTTCATGTCTTCCAATTTATAGACGGTAGGATGACGATCGCGCACTCGTCCAGTAACACGAAACAATTCGGTGGTCCAGTTGGGTAAGTAACCTTTGTCGAAAGTGCGTTTGGTTTTGCCAATGCGTACCCAATCTCCCGGGGTTAACACTTCTCTACCTTTCTTGGGGACAGCCCTCGTCCGGGACGTACCAAACAGACGCTCAAAAACAGTGACTTCGTTGTCAGGTGTCACCTCTTGTGGGGAACGTCCAATGCTTCTATGGTAAGATTGATTGTAGGCTTGGACTAAGTGTGGTAAGACGTCGATGTACTTGAGAGTGTGTTGATGCGTAAAATATTTCCACATGCGTTCTTTCAAGGTACGTTGAAAACGTTCCACGATACTGGCTTTGGTTTCAGGATTTTCGGTGGTGAAAAAATGAATGTCACGTTTTTTTAATTCTCGTTGGAAAGCTTGGTTCAGAAATTCGGTGCCTTTGTCGGTTTGCCATCGAAGAGGGTGACGACCACTTTGTTTCAACACCAGTTGCAAAGCTCGTACTAACTCTCCGCTCGATTTGGATGTCAATGGTACGACCCAAGCAAATTTAGAAAAGACGTCGATGACACAAAACAAATATTTGTAGCCACGATTGTAGGTGGCTAAATGAGAGACATCAGCTAAATCGGCTTGCCATTGATGATCGATGCCTTTCACTTGAGTGCGACTTCTGTGAAATTTTTGTCGAATGGGTTTGTGTAAAGTGTACGTCGCTTGTTCTTGTAACCATCGTTGTACTGCTGGTAAACGGAGCTTTTTCAGTCGAGTTTTGGCAGCACGATACAATTTCTGAATGCCTCCGTAACCTGCAGGGTGAGCTGGATCGTAGTAAATGCTGGCTAATACCTTCTCCATGGCTTTTGTTAATAAGGTACCCACTGTTCGAGGATATTGCTTTGCTGGGACGAAATGCGGGTTGTTTGGAAACGGTTTTACGTGTCCGATGTGCCACAGGAGTCGACGTCGAGGGTACTGGTGGTGGCGGTGGTGGCGGAGGTAATGGGATAGCTTCTTTGGTCTTCTTTTCTTTTCTAACTTCTGGTTTCCTTTCTTTCTTTTTCACATCTGTCGAAGAAGGAGTAGCCATCATCTTTTTAACCCAAGTTTTGAGTTCTTCTCGTGGGGGAGTGGGAGAAGGGGTCAATAAGGAAGCGGCAATCTTACTCGGAATGGGAGTAGTAGTGGGTGTTTGAAAGAGATCATGGGGTTCTTCTTCCTTGGGTAATGGTGGGGTAACGTCTGTTTTAACCACTGTAGAGGGCGAGGGTGACGGGTTATTCATTAGAGCCTTAAAATCGGACAAAGTGGGTTGAGCTGTTTGTTCCACAGCTTTCTGATGAAAGAGTTGTAGCCGTTTCAAGAGTTGACCGTACTTTTGTGATTTTTCGGTTTCGGATAAATCGTGGCGATGGATCAAGGATTGCAATTCGTGTTGTAATTGCGACATCTCAGCCAAATTGGGATTGGGTGGTAAATGGGGGGTTCGTTGTTCTTGCCAATGATGGTATTCCATCCATCGTTTGTAAGGAACCAAAGTTAGTTTTCGTCCTTCCATGAGCTTTCAAAGGTTATGTCTGAGATTGTGGTACTCCATAGGGTCCTTTTATCTTCTACCCATCCCTTGAGTCATCCCTTGTATCAAACCTGGCAACACACCGGTTAGCACATTTTGCGCTAATCCTCCCAACAAAGGAGCAAGAATGGGTAAAAATCCTCCGCGTTGCACCAACATCTTTTTCTTTTGACGGACGGATATTTTCTTTTGGATTTTTTGACGAAGAACGTGTCGATGTTTGGCGAAGCATTTTTTCTGGTGTGGAGACAAAGGTATCGTGCCTTTTAAGACATTCAAACAACATTCACACACGGTATCGATGACATCTTTGGAGGCTGTTTTAATGATTTGTTTTCGCATGGGTGGAGAGGCTTTGGACAGGACGGACAACATGTCTCCGTGTTTGGCTAAACGTGGAGGTAGTCCTTTTCTTTTCTTTCCTTTGTGGGGTGAATAAGAATGTTTTCTGCGATGTGACATCTTTGCTTGTTCGTTCCAGAAATACACTGACGTCAAAGACTTGGTACACACCCTCTTTTATCTTCTTTTTCTATTGGCTTCTCAAAAAGGCAGCGGCATGCCTCGCTAAATCCTCAAAAGCAGGGCTAAAGATGCCAGTTCGGTTATTAGCTGAATTGATAAATTTTGTTATTAAAGATCCTCCCCTTTGGTGACTTCTCTTTTTCTTTTGACGTTTGGGTAATTTCTTTTGTGTCCTTTGACGAAGAACGTGTCGATGTTTGGCTAAACGTCCTTTCCTTTTCTTTCCTTTGTGGAGTGTAGAAAAATGTTTTCTGCGAGGTGCCATCTTTGCTTGTTCGTTTCACAATACCACTAGTGTCAATGACTTGGTATACACTCTCTTTTATTTACTTTTTTGGGAGCTATCGCTTCGTCAAAAAGGTAACAATGTGTTTCCCAAAATTGTCAAAGGATCCTCCTTTTTGGTGTCTCTTCTTTTTCTTTAAAGGTCTACGCCTTTGGAGGGAAGGACGTTGATGTTTGGTTTTAAAGCTTTTGGTGAGATGACGAGATTGTCTTGTTCCTTTTCCTTTTTGAACAGCAGAACGACAAGGGTGGTGGTGGTGGTGTGCATGTTTTTGAGGAAACATCCTTGAGTGTTCAGCATTAGCACAGAAAAAATACTGATTGACGTCGTGGTCCTCAAGTCATATTTTTATACTGGAATGCGACGTCACTGATTATCTTTGCGTCGTATCAACTTCATGGCAGGTAACACACGTCGTGAAGGAGTTCGCAATGGACTCAATCGGGACAGTTCTTGTTTGGACAAATCTAGTAAACTCTTTAACATGCCAGATCTTTCTTGGACTTTGACATTCGGGGCAGGTACTTTGTGAGCAGCTGCTACTGCCGCTAATGTCGATGAGGGTGTCTCCGGTGGAGGAGACGTTTTGGGAGACGCAGATTTCCAATGTTTCATCAAATTAGGAAAAACGGGTGTCAAATTGGGTTTGGCTGGCATCACCCGCAACGGAGAAGTGGCAGTCCCTGAGGCTATTGGTAACGTAGTCCCTGCCAAACGTCCTTGTAGATCTTCTCTTACAGGTCGTGGTTGACGAAGGTAAGGTTGTGTCCTGGCCGAAGTGCCTCTTTTGCGGGTGACCGCTTTTTTCTGTGGACTTTTCTTTTTCTGTGCTTTGGTCTTGGTAGCCTTGTTTTTTTTTTCTTAGGAGTTTGTTTGGCTTTTTTTGTTTTCTTCTTGTGGTGAACTTTGGGAGTATTGGGATCCCATTTTAAAAGGGAACGATTGATGACACCTCCTAGAGAACCACTACCTCCAGGTTTCAATATGATTTGCTTTTTGGTGTGAGTGTCGATGCGAGGATTGGCCAGTTGCGTCAAGGCTACTTTGTTTCTGTCAAAAAAGCGTTTGGTTTGATTTGGAATGTGAATGATGCCTTGCAGTATTTGACGTGCTGTCACCGTAAACCATCGTAAGACTTCTTTGAGACTGGCTTCTAAGACGTGAGCACGTATTTGTGGATTTTTTTCGCGACTGATGCCGTACAAGGCACGAATCAATTTGATGGGAAGATGAGACTGAAGGGACGTCATGTTGACGATGTATGAGACAAGATCAAAGTAACCCAAGGTTTTTATAGATTTTTTAGTGGTTCATAGTGTTATGTCGACGACGAGGACGTGTACACAACAGGTCCTCCGTCTTGACACCAGTCGTGAAACAAATCGGTACGAAATCGCAAATAATCAGGGGTAGTGGGTTTTAAATCCACGAGTAAATAGGCGTGTGGTGTTTGAGTGGCATCATCGTACGCATGAGTTAGCCAAGGTGTTCCTAACTGTTTGGCTAAAACTTGCACTTGTGATTTATCTCGAGGGCTTTTAAACAAGACCACGTAATGAGCATTGAGACTAATGGTACGATGGGCTTTACTTTGTTGAAATAAATTTTGTGTAATGTAAATGACACTGGCATTACGATGATGCCCTTTACGTGTAAACCACAGTTTAATTTCTTCTTCGTCTTCTCCTAAAACATGTCGTCAAAAATAACCCAATGAGTTTGACTAGGGTCAGACACGATCCCCTCGTCTTCTTTAGGAATGCCTGCTACAAACACAATGGAATCACCTTGACTTTCTTGCAAGAGGCTGTATGCCGATTGCCACTCTTTGTAACACCACACGATGCGTTGAGGTGGACGATCGATCAAATGATGTTTATGTTCAATCAAACGTTTGACAAATTCGGTTTTGCCTGAACCGCTCGGTCCAGCGATTAACATGTTAAAAGGATGACGAAGATACAAGGCTTTCCAACTAGACTGATCTAAGTGTTCGTCAATGACTTTGAATGTGGAGGAGGAAGGAGTAGTAGAAAGAGCAGAGTGAGCCATAGTCGTGTAGTGGTATGATACGATTGACACAAAAACAGACAAGACAAGAGGTTTTTATACTTTTTTCAAGACACGTTTATTTCAATGCATGTTTTAAATTCGAACAACACGAAAGACAAGGATACATAAAAGCCAAATGGATAAATACAGGGATAAAATACATAGGGAAACGATCAAAGTGGCATATAAACAAGTCACTGTACAACATGGTTTGCGTAACGAAGGTGTCCTAGAGGTAGTATGTAATGTTCTTATAGTCTCCTCTACAGGGGGTACGGTCACATACGTATCCTCTCGAAAGGGTTTTTGTGGGGGAATGTCCATGACAGTTCTGTCTTGAACAGAGGGATTGTCCTGGGTGACAGATTCTTTCTCTTCTTCTTCTGGTACTGTCACTAACACAGGATTAAAAGTGACTTTTTTCACTCGACGATGTATTTTAGGAACACAACGCTTGGGCATAATGGGATGCTTCGTTTGTCCAAGCCTCAAAATCCCAACTTTTCCAGTCACGTACATCTGTCCAATGAGGGTGTAAGTCACAAGCTACACAAACATCTTCGTACACTGCTTCCGTACGTAAAAGTTGACGAATTTTTTTTTCTTGGAGAGGTCGAGACGTATCCAGATGAAAGCGTAAGGCTTTGAACAGAATAAGTCTCTCGTGGACATTTAAAGGAGTCACCATACTGTCTTATTTTTTTTTTGATAGGTAGTGTTCGTAAAGTGTCCACAAGGAATCGACAGGTAAACGAAATCCCAGAAAGCAAGTCACTAAAACACACACGACACGTCGACCCCAATTCATAGGGTATAGTTCTTGCAATAAGTGTTCGTAATCTTTCACCGTGTGAATCTTCTCATTGATATCCTTCCACGGAATCTGTTGGATCACAAGTGATAAAGGTTGTGGCATGGTTGTTTTCTTTTATACTTCTTTAGGTCGAAGATCATCAGTGTAGATTCAACCCAGAATTAAACACAGAATTAAATTTGCTCCAAAAGCGAAAGTGATTAATATAACGTGTAATTTCGTCCCACTGCCATTCAGGGTAACGGTTAAGAAGGATCAAAGTATCTTCAGATGTAAACGTACTAAATTGGAAACGGAGCAAAAAAATACCCTTGATCCAGAGAAATCTAACACGTTGGTTAATTTTTGTCACTTTCCTCTTGTGAATTTCACGACACAAAAGTTCTACAGTCACCCATTGAGATTTTTCTTTAGCAAGGCCTTGCCAAACGTCCTTGTAGATCTTCTCTTGCAATTCGTGTGGTAATCCTTGAATATTATGTTCTAGGCGTGTTACACGACATGGAACAGTAGTGTCACTTCCAATCACTAGGTCCTACTAAAGGTAGGTATTGACAATTCGGAGACCATTGAGCATGTTCCAGGTAAGCGGAATCTTTATGTTCCCACTCGTAAATGGATACACCACAACTGAAACACTTGACTTTATCCCCTTCGCCCAAGTAGAAAAATCCAGCTCTGGCTAATTCTTCAGGAGTTGGTCCAGGCAGATATTTTGGCCATTTATCTTTGAAGGTTTGGAATCGACTTTTGAAATGACAGTATTCAGGTAAACTCGTCGGGAACGAATATTCGACTCTCCTCACTTCTGTTCGATGCAGGTACGGTGAAATTCCTAGGAGTCCACGATAACGTGTCGCACCGCTTTCGCATCCCTCAGGTTTGACACGCACAGCATCACTTTCCAGGGTAGATATAGGGGTAGTAGTCATAGCAAAGTTCCCACGATATCCTGCTGAATCGCTAATGTCACAGCGCCTGGCATCTCTGCAATCGTACGGTTCACCATCGCCCTCTGTAACGCAATTACAGTGCATACCGCAAGGACACTTACAGTTTCCTTCCGGACAACTTCCGTTGCAATGCATGGGTCTTATCCATCCAGTACTTTTCACACTCGGGGAAGGTACATTTGTTTTACAATCCCCAAATTTGAATGATGTCTGTTTAAATGGATTCATCTTCTTGTCGCTGTGCCGTTGTAGTGACAAATGAACTATTGATAGTGGACGATGTCCCTTTTTATATGCTGCTCAATTTTGACGTGACCGTACGGTAGAGTAAAATGATTGGGAAGTCGTACTCTTTTTTGGTACACGCTTTGATAGACTTTTTCCAAAGGTCGGCTAACAATTTGGTGTGTGGGTAAACGGACAATCTTGTGCGTTTCGTGGGTAGTCACTTGAAACGTTTCATCCTGTCCCGACTGTAAGGCTTCTTGAAGCACGTCAAAGTTCACCACTCGACTGGTGCGATAATTGAGAGTCAATCCTTTCACTTTACATTCGGTGTGCATTTCTCCTTGTGGGTCTCGGTATTCGTAGCCGTAATTTTTAGGACCACCAAATGCAAAACATAGAATCTTGTCGTCGGGATATTCATCGGTCCAGGCTCCTAAACGGTCTCCTTCAATGACAGGGTTACACTGGTTCGCCCGGTGAATGTAAATGCAACTGGCCGTGTCAAAATACAACACACGATCTCCTAACAGTTCTAACACTTCGTACAATTTTAAACGAGCGTGGGCTGTCACGTAAGCCGCAATGATGACATTTCCAAATTTGTCGGCTTCTACAAAGTCTAGTTCTTCTTCGTAATTGACTAAGATCAAGTCCTCACGAATGACGTCCACGTGTTTCATGACTTTGGTTGGGTCGTGAATCATCTGGAAGTATCGAGACGGCTCGGACAAATACTCCGTCTTGGGTAAAGAGGGTCGTTGTGCCATTTTACCCCACAAACAATTGAGCATCACTTTGGCAAACGATCGCCTTCCTTCATTTTTCTCGATGTGGTCTAAAGTGATGCCTTCCTGCTCCCGATATTTTTCTTCGAATATCTTTTGGTCTTCGGGAGTGTGACACCAGGAAGGATAACCACTAGCTTCTTGTTTTAGTTTTAAAAAGGCATCCACGTAGTCTGCAAAAATACCTTTCTGTGTCTCGTCGCCCTTGCGGTATTGTTGTGTCTTGGGAAAGTGGTAAATTTCGTACACTTCTAACAGTTGGTATCCCAGGTCCAGTGCTTTAAACAATTCCACGCTCACCCACGTTCATGTCAAAGCGCGTTCTTCCTGGGTGTGATGACAAGGTTGGTCTTGGTTGCACGTTTCGGCACATGTGCGACACAAAGGAAACATCAGATTTCCTTGGCAATGGTGAGGTAAAACGGGATGGTACAAGTCTGTGGGAGGTAAGACTTTACACTTGATCAATCCTTCGTACTGTCGAATGTGGTCCAGGTCAATGTGTTCTGTCATCAATTATGGATGCCCTACTGGAAAGTGACAATATTTGCACACGTAAGGATACAACCAACACACGTCCAAGTATTTGATTTCTTCTCCTTTCTCTTCGTCCGCCTGGTACAGCAAACAGGTGGCATTCGTCCGTCCTCCGTACAAACTATCCCGAGGGTTCAGGGGGTCCACCCACTTGTAACTTTCTACGATGCGTTTAAACTCGGGATCGGTTTTCAAACGCTGATCGTACTCGTGTTCCCACATTTCCACCACCTGGTATCCTTGCTGTTCTAACTTCAAACGTCGTTGACACGTAGTCTGGTACAAGTCTTCCATGGTTCGTTGTAAAAACTGATTTTTGGTGTTACGCTGAGGGTAGCATAGGGGACATCCGTGAAATAAGCATCCGTTAAACTCGTACACGATCTGAGGGTTTTCTAAGTCCCATCCGTCTACCGAATACGTTCCGATGGTCTTTTCGCCTCCTCCGTTGCGAGCGTGTTGGATCCATTTGTCTTCCTTGTCGCACAAGTAATGGAGCCAGCGTAGGGCTTTGACCGAGTATTGACGTTTGACAAAATTTGTCGTTTGAGGACTGATGACCGCTAGAGTATTTTCGGGCATAAAGCGTTTTCGGTACACTAAGGAACATGCTTTGGCGATGGTACAAGCTTCTTTCAAAGGATCGATCCCACCGTATTCCATGAACAATTCTCGAAATTTTCCACAGGAGCGTCGTAAAATGTCCACGTCAGATCGACAGTACTTTAACATTTCTTCTTGAAAGTCAAAGGGGTTCGAGGCGCGAGTCTGGTACCAAGCGACGAAAGCTTCTCGTTGTTCGGTGCGCATGTTGTCGGGGTCGTAGTCGTCAGCCTCAGGCAAATGGGTTAGAATGGCATGTTGATTGGCTTCGGTATTAAAAAAGTGTGGAAAATAACCTTTGACCATTTCTGTCATTCCAAACGTTTTAGGCATGCGACTCAAAGGCATGGCCAAGTAACACATCGAATCTTTAAACTGTACTTGTCCTACTTGCATAGAAATGATTTTGGCTCCGTTCAAAGTCACTTGAGGCCGTTCGGTACTTTGTTCCGCATAGTATCTAAGCAGAAATTGCCCATCGTATCTCGAGAAATTGTGAGCCATGACCGTGGCATGGCAATGACACTCTCCGTAACGTTCGATGTCTTCTGGATTCCACGTTTCGTCAATGGGGTTTAGGATCCATTGGGCAAAATCGGCTAGCGTGTTTGACCCTCGAAAGATTTTTTCACGTCCTCCAGGAATCTTGCTGCAGTAAGGGCAATGACTAAAGATAGGTTCTTGGATGCACTTCTCGCACGCACGGTGAGCCACGCAGAAATTAGGAATGTGAATACCAGTTTCTTGCATGAATTCGAAATCAAAAAAGATAAAATTCCCTTTCTTCTGGGTATCATCTGGTCGGGGTTGATATTTTTGAATGAAGCATTCGTGCTCCAAGTCCACAATTTGATGACAAATGTGACATCGTTTCTTCCCTCGACAAACGTGAAACTTGGCACTATTGGTACGTATGCCTTGTCCACAAGTAGGGCACAATCTCAAAAGCTGACAAGTATTTTTCTGTTGTGAACCTTGCATCTTCAAATGTTGTTGGTAACAGGTAAGACTGACAAAAGTGCGCTGACACACAGGGCAATGCACTCTTTCTTGTCCTTTGTCCAGACAAGGTTGAGAGGCCAAACATCCCTCACATTTCGATCCACAATGCTTGTGTTGTTCTCGATTGTTATAACAATAGTCACATTTTTCACAGTAGTAACTGAATTTCAGAAATCCAGTGATACTGGTAATGGTATCAAAATTACCATCGTGATGATAGACGTGAATGTATTTTCCGTCTTTGAAATCGTGGCCTCGAAACAAAAGAGGACCACGCACTTCTTGAGGGTGTGCTTTCAAAGTGTAACGTGGAGCCAAGACGTCTTGCAATTTTTGCATTTCTGGAATACCACAAGGGGTATCTTTGGATATCCCGGCTTGCTGTAACAGGAGTTCTGCTTCACTTCGTTGTTTGGCTCGGTCCGATTGTCGAATAGTTTCCCAGGCTCTTTTCCATTCTATCGTCTCGTTCTTGTTGACATACATTTGTCCCACGACGATGGCACGGGCTAAACACATCTGGTCTTGAGGATTGTTAATTCGGACGAGGCTTCGCTTCATGTTACGAAGGCTGTCCACCAATAACACTTTTTTGCGTCCGATCCCCTCAGGAAGAGACACGTGGGTCATGAACAGTGTGGCTTTTCCATCGGTGATGTGAAACTTGTCGTTGGATTGTTGCACATGTTGAATTTTGTCAATGACTTTGGAAGGTGTTAATTCTGATGGGCTAGTAAACTCGATCCAAACGGGAGACTTTAAATTATCGTGATGAATAGAAAGTCTCAAGCGATCGTCTTCTTTGGCTTGACATTGCTGTTTCAATGCAGTTAACACAGAATCCCACACCTCGGTAATGAACCCTTCTGTATTCTCCAAAGGTACATTGGCCTTGAAATCTTTAAACTTTACGGCATACGTGTAAGCCGTTGTTCTAAATTTTCGAGAGGAACGCTTTTCCGTCTCTCGAATGTGATAATAATTTTCAGGGTTTACTAAAGGTGGTGCACTTTGCTTGGACGTCGATTGCTTAGGCGTAGATTCGGGCTCACTCATGTCATCTTCAAAATCACTGGCATGAATTTGAGCCAAGACTTCAGCTACTGTGCTAGGCGATACATTACGTTTCTGTCTCTTACTATCTTTTCCTTTCTCCACAACATGATGTGGTTTTTTCATCTTGTCTGCAAAAAGTCAAATGACTACCTTTTAAAGACCATAACCCCTATATATTCATGTCCGATCCGTGCATATATAAAGGGTTAGTGTCTAACCTTTCAGTATTCATTTCACTCTCACATTGACCAGAACAATGAAAGAACCTACAGAAGTGGAACTTCTCATTAGAGCTTTACGTGGGGTCATAAGAAAGTTTTCGTCAGACCAGCCGACGACCTACTCTCCCTCCTATCGAGATAAAAGTCAAGATACTTGCTATATCTTTAAGAAGAAAGGACATTGGGCTACAGAATGTTCAGATCGTGACAAAAATAAAAAAGGTACCAATAGAGACAAAAGTCAAGATACCTGTTATTATTGTAAAGAGAAAGGACATTGGTCTCCAAACTGCCCTAAGAAACAACAGGAGCAGGAGGAGGAGGAGGAGGCGGAGGAAGAGGAGGAGGAGGAGGAGGAAAGAAATTCTGAACAGGAGGAGAAAGAGGTACCCTCCTCCAAGGAAGAACCCCGTCACGTTCACAAAAACAAGAAAAGAAGACGAAACGAAAGTGAAGAGGAAGAAGAAAAAGAAAAAGCTGTGACAGTAAAGAAAATGAAAAAATAGAAAGAGTGAAACAGAAGAAAACCTATGAACTTTTTTAAAGTGGTATTGTGTTATGTTATGTTGTGATATTGAATTGTAACATTTGTAATAGAATACACCAGAGAGAAAAAACGTAAGTGTCTCTTGGTTTTGATTTGATAGAATAATTACCTACACTTACACATTCAATCACTCACACGTACATCATGGGTTTTTTAAAAAATATAATAAAAAGGACTTTTGAGTTTTCATTGAATTAGGCAATTGAAATAGTATTTCTTTTCGAAATAATTGGAGTGGTCCTGAAAAGGACCGTTGGTGCTTTGTGTGTTTAAAACAAAACAAACTCAGAAACGGGATGAAATCATCTTGAGCTGTCTTAAGCCTTTGCTACGGCCAAGACCTACTGTCAATGATTTGGTAGAAATCACTAACGGTGGTAAGGTAGACGTAGTCACAGAGAGATCGGGTTGTTTCGCTCGAGAAGGTCTTTTTCTCTTCGGTCGTGATAAAGAAGTCTGATACATTTGTTTCAGACTCCTTAACTCAGCTAAAATATCTAAAAGTACCGTCGTGACCGTTTGATTTTCACAATTTTCTTTCTGTCCTTGGTCTTCTTTCTTCTCGGTTGCTTCTGCTGCTACTGTTTCTTCCTGGTGTTTCCTTCTTGCTTCTTCTTCCTGCTGTTGCATAAGAAAAGCTTGTTCTTCTACTTTCTGTTGTTGTAAAAATCGCTCCAATTCTTCTTTTTGTCTTTGTTTAAAATCATCCATAAGAAGATACAGAAGGCAACGAAGGTTCCGGAATAAATTCTTGCGATGTTAAAAAATCCACAATATCCCAGTTAAAATCAACTTCTTCTGGATGTAGATTTGACATGACTTTAGTAGTCATTGCTGTCCCATGACTTGCTGTCTCTACTCCTGGCTCACTCCAATTCATCGTCTTCTTACTGTCCGCCATGATTGACAACTCTGTTGAATCGATTGACTGCGCACAGACGCTAGTACCTCTATATAGAAAAGGTGACGTCACAGACTGCTCTCTTCCGATTGGATGGCTGTGACTGAGTTTTGTAACGCACGTTTGGATTGGTGGATACACTCAATCCGTTTCGATCCGCTCTTCCCCTATAAATAACCGCAGTACACGGCATTCGCTTCACCTGTTCTCATCAGAAGATGTGGACTAACGTTGAATCGTCAACCCTTGTGTCTAGCATGCTGTTTAGGACTGACATACCCATGTATGTCAGATCAGCGTGGAGTGTCAGTCATAGGACGGAGACAGCTTTTTGGAAGAGAAGAGTCTATGTGGAAAGACAAGGTTGCTTGAAGAGAGTTCTCTTCTATGGACCCACAGTAAGGAGAAGTTTAAGGAAGAGAAGAAGATCTGTGAGATGTCCTCTGTGTTAACAAGACAACGTTAACATTACACATAACGGTCCTTTTCAGGGCCACTCATAGGTCTCGAAAAGATAGTAGCTTTCTTTGCTGCCATTTTTTCCTTTGTCCCTATATAGGCCCACCCTGTTCCATTTCCCTTGACGCTATATAGGCCCACCCTGTTCCATTTCCCTTGACGCTATATAGGCCCACCCTGTTCCATTTTCCTTGACGCTATATAGACCCACCCTGTTCCATTTCCCTTGACCCTATAGTGCCCCAAGCTGTTTTGACCCTATAGTGCCCCAAGCTGTTTTTGACTGGATTTTCCATTGACCCTATAAATCTTGACCCTATCGTGCCCCAAGCTGTTTTTGACTGGGTTTTCCATAGACCCTATAGTGCCCCCATATACTACTGTCAAGTCCAACGATTAACTTCCTACAACATCTGGAGTTACCGTGTTTATTGTTGTCGGAGGGGATGTTTTACAGTCCTTAAGAATATGACCTCATTTGTTTCAGCCGTGAAACATTAGCTTTTCTTTCTTCCCAGGGGTATTCTTTTCTGCCTTTTATGTCTTCCCATTTTACATGGAAATATGGTGCATATGAAACTCTCTTGAAAGTCCAAAGTCGAGCGCTTTGTGGTTTCTGCTCGTTTTCTCCTATTCAGACTTTATTATTTATTGTTTAATCGGGTTCAAAAACACAAATTCAATTTGCATGTGCTGGTTCTGATCATTTTATGGAACGATTTTGTCAGTCGCTTGATATTTAAGTTATTCACAGGTTCAGATAAACAAAACCTTATTGCAAGATAGTCAGAGCATTTGGAATACCTCTCGTATGTTCAGCTACGTGCATACTCTTGATGGTTTATGTGCGATTAATATTTTTTCCAGTCTGTGGATGCATGATGCATCCATTTGCATACCCAGTTTACCAGTAATATTTTTGTCAGTTTTAGTATCAGTGCCTGATTACCAAATATGCAGAGTAGGCATCGGTCTATGGGTCTAACGCCTTTTAGGGGTCCCATGACAAAGAATCAAAATAATACTGATAGGAGATAATTTGCGAGGGGCCCCAAGACTTTGACTTCCTAAGGGCCTCCACAGGGTTTGATATGGCACAGTTTAGTATGCATGATGCATCCATTTAAATGCCTTTTTCACGAGTGAACCAGTTTTCTTATGAGTATTACATTGAAAGTCCACATGGACAGGTCTTTCGTTTTGGACATATATCTTCACTGTCTTCCTTTTTATTTTTAAAAAATATTTTTATCGCTCAAAGTTAATATGGAGTGAATACAAATTAATGTAAACAAAATAACCCAAAGATCATCTTCCTTTTATAGGGAAACTGCATTATATCTTGGAGGGGAATACTATTCGTGTTCTACATCAGATTAAGCTCTTTACATGTATGTAAGTCACGTTTTTAAATTATATTTAACCTGATAGTACAGAATGACCTTTCCCATAAAACTTCATATATGGAAAACCGTCATTGCTTATCATGTGCATTCACTGATTGCCATCGGCCTAATGTAGCTATCACCATCTGACAATCAGACAAGATGGATTTCTTTTTCCCTTATCTTGCGGAAATTCTGCTGGTGTGTAATGGTTTCCGTGATTTGTAATGATCTACTGGCACTAGAAAAAAACGCCTGAAATCTTTCTGTTTTTTGTAAGCTAGTCAGTACATGCAAACTCATACAATGGGTACAAACCATATTAGTCAATACAGTGAGAACACTGATTCATTTTAGTTTCGTATGTTTCTGTAACCTTTATAAATATCATTAAATCTTTCAGTGATAAATATTTACAGCTGCTTTGATTGATAGACAGGCAACATTTATCCTTACAGCTGACTGAAACTCTGACTAAAGAACAACCAATTAAGAATTGGAAGGAAACCGTGAAAAGAACTCACTACGTTCGATCGATAACTTATGGTGGAGACCTGGTTATCATGGTTCGAATCAAAGGATCGGATACCCATCACCTTAAGAGGATTAAAGAAACATTTGAAGGTAAACTTTGTATGATGTTTAATATTGCGACAGGTTCTGATGCCCTTGAAAAAGCGCGAGACAAGCAAAATAAAATCGACATCGATTGCTACCCAGATGTTCCGCAAGAACAAAAACCTAAAGGTTACAATGGCGTTATGCTAACCCTGAAAACGTTTGCCAATGATGTGAGGCTACTAAATAATGGGAAAGGAAATGCAATCCTATGTAAGCTGCTACCTTTGCAGTTTCTGGACCCTGACGCTCCACGTGTTCTCCGGAATATGGGAATCGAAGTATACCTTCGAGAGATGGTAGACGCATATGAAGATCTAAGGCATGCAAATTTAGCATTAAATACATTTTTGCACGTGAATACGAGGAACATGTCAAAGGAATAGAAAAAAGAGGCGTGCATGATTGAGAGACGAATTGAAACTGGTATTGCGCGATTTTGTGAAATTATCTCAAAATTAAATAGAAATTCCGCAGAAGCTATGCACGGCGATATGGAATCGGCTTTGGAATATTACGTCATGAGTAAGAAATTCGGAGGGTTCAGCTTTGAGGTCAAACGGTTTATGCGATCAGTTTTGACAGGCTAGATCAAAATTCTACACAGACAATTGTGATGCATGTACATTCAATTCTATATTTCTTACAGTTTGTAAGAAAAAATAAGAACCAAATAAAGCATATGTTCATTAGCACAGGAGCATGTGTGTTACCCTTGAGACTATTAATATCGTCAGTTGCCTTCTCAGCAACGTAACTGTTTCTAGCAACACGAAGACACAACGAAAGAAGAAAAGAGGCAAACAACTCATGAAATCTTAGAAAGAGGGAATCAACTCATGAAATCTTAAAAAGAGGAAATCAACTCATGAAATGTTAAAAAGAGGCAATCAACTCATGAAATCTTAAAAGGAGGCAATCAACTCATTATATCTTAAAAAGAGGAAATCAACTCATGAAATCTTAAAAAGAGGCAATCAACACATGAAATCTTAAAAAGAGGCACACCACCTCTTGTTTTAAATTGGGATCTTTTGTCATGAATGTTTACCTATATTTAAGAAATTGAACGACTTTCCGAATATCATTAAGCTTTTGTTGGCAGATACACATAACTTCTTACTTAATTTAAGCACTGTAGTGGCATATCGAGGTAGCGAATACCTTCTGCTGTTAGGATCAATTTCACACCAAATACATATAGTCATACGAGAATAATTGCAGTTGCATCAATTGATAATGAAGAGATAATTTCTTCTGTTCAGAACATAATCATGTGATCAGACCCAATGGCGTTCAGTTCTGTATAAACTGTACGGAGAACGACTTTATACTAACTTATATAAATAGAGTCACGTGCAAAGTAACAAACGTAAACACTGAACTGGAAGGCATACACACTGCATGCCTTTAAAAAGATATAAAAAGCAGTGGGGTTTTATTATATTTAGAAAATTAATAAGTTTATTTGACATAATCAAAAAACACATATTTACTTTTTCTGAATATTAATAATACATTCTTTTTTTAATAGACTTGGAAAAAAAAAGCTGGTAAACTCAAAATCTGCCAGGAACAATGGAGCTAAATCACTTTTACTTTTGCTCGTTACAAATGAATTTAAAGCTATTGGTAAATGGATATATGGATTGGAAGGAGGAGGGGTCAACAATTAACATTATAACAATTGGATTCACATTCATACAGTGTAACACGCTGATCTTGATAATAACTATTTGGGGTGGATGGGAGATCCGGTATATCCCCTAGCGTAACTGTCAGTGTCGATGTCTTGCACTATTTGACTATTGGATCCCCACATAGGCGTAGCTAGGGGGGTGCAGGGGGGTACATATGTCCCCGGGCGCCAAGGTACAGGGGCGCAAAAATGAGGCTTACAACGTTACATTATAATAAGTAAACAAGGGTAATTAATCGGTCACATGATCGCTGGGGCGCCAATTTTATAGTTCGTCCCCGGGCGCAAAATATCATAGCTACGCCTCTGGACTCCCCATCATAATTTACTGATAGAAGTAGACCTGTAGGTAGCCTAAACTGTTAATCAACACGAAAATAGATTTTAAGACGCGAGCATTGGTTACTTAGGTGTCTGGACAATAGGGAATCGGCTAAGTCACAATGAACTCATGATAGCATCAAATCTAGGAGTTATTCACATGTCAAACAAAACAACGATTAAGACAATGTTGTGGAAGATTTTCAAAACCTTAGATTTCCTGCCATTGGTTGAATTATTTTTTTGATACTGACGTAGATATTACGTTGCAGATGGAGAATCTCTTATTCTATAATAGCTACTACATACTGAATAATTTTTTTTTCGATGCGTCTTTTATCTTTCTTATTCGATATGCAGAAATTAAAAACTAATATATTTTATATTTTAAATTGCATCGAAAAAATGATACAAAATACTTATTGCAAGCTAGAAGTGGCTTAAATGCAACATGTAACCTGACCGCTCCGGTGGCCTTGTGGTTAGAGCATCCACCTGGGAAGCGGGAGGTCGTGGGTTCGATCCCCGGCCGAGTCCTACCAAAGACTTACAAAAATGGTACTAACAGCTGCCTCGCTTGGCGGTCACCATTAAGAGGTTAGTGTTAGGATTGGTCCGCCTAGTGTCAGGATAATGTGACTGGCTGTTTTATCGGTATAGTTACTGTACTACCCAGCGATTTAGTCTGTGAGATGGAGATACTCATTAAAGGTTTTGCTTTAATTATCTTGGTTATGGCATATTCAAGAAAAGTATACAGAGCATTCCATATATTTCGAGACAAGCAATGCTCATTTGATGTTATATTCGGTTCTAGAACCTCAGACTCTGAAAAAGCAGAAACTGAATTCTTTACATTAGAATTATGAAACAAAAATCAATTTTAAGGACCTATTTATAAAATTTTATGATAGCATACCAAACTCTGGAATATCCATGACTGATGTTGTTACACTACAATGGTTAGAAGGAGAAATTCGCTGTAATAAGTGGCTCTATTATTAGCATCGTATTGTCACCTCAGGATGAATTTACAGATACTAAATAGTCATTTCATTCAAATTCTATAATTATTTATTGTAAATAGTCATTTCATTCAAATTCTATTGTTATAAACTCTTAAATATTTTCTTTTAAATTCTATTGTTATGATATCTTAATAGCCATTTCATTCAAAATTCTATTGTTATGTCCTTTATTTATAATCATTGCTATTTGAATCCTCACTCCCAGCATTAGGTCACTTTCTAAAATACATTTTGCCCTTGTTCTTTTGACAATTGATTAATTTTTAAGCTTGCTTGCATTTTTTACCTCCGACATTTTAACTTTTAACCTCTATATTTCACTTTTTGACATGTTCTTTTCTTTTCTAGTATGCCATAATCCAACAATTGTATCACGTACTATGTCAAAGTTTGGGTCTCAAACACTCAACTCGATCATAATGAGTCTTAAATTTGGACACTTTATACACTAGGTAACTGTTGTTGGCAATATGTCTTTGTATAAAGAAAGCTTTTAGTTTGGTAGATTTTGATTAACTTAAGTAAATTTGAATTATTTTGCATGAATAAAACGGTCTAATATCATCAATGTATATAATTAGATTAATTCAGTTCTAAATTGTAATATATTTACTTTTGAAAATTTTTACAATTATTATTACTTAGAGTTAAAAGCCTGATTCATGGAACTGATATTGAAAGTACGAATGTATTTCCTCATTCGTATGCAACACCGTACATACGTTGTTGAACATTCTTTTGTAAGCCGAGTTTAAACTTTATTTTAATTAAAAGAAAATATGCCCTATGTTGTAAGGGTTCTTCATCTGCCAACCAACAAACTATTTTAAAAAGAGGCATTGAGTCTAATGTTTTGGAGATTCCATGAAAACGAAAAAAGATCTGAATAAAAAGTTAGGTAAATTGTAAGATGGAAATCTTTATCATCCAATTTAATTCTTTTCACACACAGAAAGAGTTAAAGGAAGTAACTGTGTATGAGAACACAAGATTGTATATTAGTTGATATCTGATTAAAATCTAAAATTTAAATTTCGTAGCTGCAGGCACGTGATAAACTGAAAGTTGAATATCCACAAGATGTGCTACGGTAAAGATATATAACAAGCTAACGTTTGTGAAGGAGAATAACAAGAACAAGGCTGTGTAATGGTTAGAATATGACCTTTATTATATACGTTACAATCCTTTATAATGCATATGCTTCACACCTGTATTATATACGTTACAATCCTTTATAATGCATATGCTTCACACCTGTATTATATACGTTACAATCTTCTATAATGCATATGCTTCACACCTGTATTATATACATTACAATCCTTTATAATGCATATGCTTCACACCTGTATTATATACATTACAATCCTTTATAATGCATATGCTTCACACCTGTATTATATACATTACAATCCTTTATACTGCATATGCTTCACACCTGTATTATATACATTACAATCCTTTATACTGCATATGCTTCACACCTGTATTATATACATTACAATCCTTTATACTGCATATGCTTCACACCTGTATTATATACATTACAATCCTTTATACTGCATATGCTTCACACCTGTATTATATACATTACAATCCTTTATACTGCATATGCTTCACACCTGTATTATATACATTACAATCCTTTATACTGCATATGCTTCACACCTGTATTATATACATTACAATCCTTTATACTGCATATGCTTCACACCTGTATTATATACATTACAATCCTTTATACTGCATATGCTTCACACCTGTATTATATACATTACAATCCTTTATACTGCATATGCTTCACACCTGTATTATATACATTACAATCCTTTATACTGCATATGCTTCACACCTGTATTATATACATTACAATCCTTTATACTGCATATGCTTCACACCTGTATTATATACATTACAATCCTTTATACTGCATATGCTTCACACCTGTATTATATACATTACAATCCTTTATACTGCATATGCTTCACACCTGTATTATATACATTACAATCCTTTATACTGCATATGCTTCACACCTGTATTATATACATTACAATCCTTTATACTGCATATGCTTCACACCTGTATTATATACATTACAATCCTTTATACTGCATATGCTTCACACCTGTATTATATACATTACAATCCTTTATACTGCATATGCTTCACACCTGTATTATATACATTACAATCCTTTATACTGCATATGCTTCACACCTGTATTATATACATTACAATCCTTTATACTGCATATGCTTCACACCTGTATTATATACATTACAATCCTTTATACTGCATATGCTTCACACCTGTATTATATACATTACAATCCTTTATACTGCATATGCTTCACACCTGTATTATATACATTACAATCCTTTATACTGCATATGCTTCACACCTGTATTATATACATTACAATCCTTTATACTGCATATGCTTCACACCTGTATTATATACATTACAATCCTTTATACTGCATATGCTTCACACCTGTATTATATACATTACAATCCTTTATACTGCATATGCTTCACACCTGTATTATATACATTACAATCCTTTATACTGCATATGCTTCACACCTGTATTATATACATTACAATCCTTTACACTGCATATGCTTCACACCTGTATGATATACATTACAATCCTTTACACTGCATATGCTTCACACCTGTATTATATACATTACAATCCTCTATAATGCATATGCTTCACACCTGTATTATATACATTACAATCCTCTATAATGCATATGCTTCACACCTGTATTATATACATTACAATCCTCTATAATGCATATGCTTCACACCTGTATTATATACATTACAATCCTCTATAATGCATATGCTTCACACCTGTATTATATACATTACAATCCTCTATAATGCATATGCTTCACACCTGTATTATATACATTACAATCCTCTATAATGCATATGCTTCACACCTGTATTATTTACATTACAATCCTCTATAATGCATATGCTTCACACCTGTATTATATACATTACAGTCCTCTATAATGCATATGCTTCACACCTGTATTATATACATTACAGTCCTCTATAATGCATATGCTTCACACCTGTATTATATACATTACAGTCCTCTATAATGCATATGCTTCACACCTGTATTATATACATGACAGTCCTCTATAATGCATATGCTTCACACCTGTATTATATACATGACAGTCCTCTATAATGCATATGCTTCACACCTGTATTATATACATGACAGTCCTCTATAATGCATATGCTTCACACCTGTATTATATACATGACAGTCCTCTATAATGCATATGCTTCACACCTGTATTATATACATGACTGTCCTCTATAATGCATATGCTTCACACCTGTATTATATACATGACAGTCCTCTATAATGCATATGCTTCACACCTGTATTATATACATTACAGTCCTTTATAATGCATATGCTTCACACCTGTATTATATACATTACAGTCCTTTATAATGCATATGCTTCACACCTGTATTATATACATTACAGTCCTCTATAATGCACATGCTTCACACCTGTATTATATACATTACAATCCTTTATAATGCACATGCTTCACACCTGTATTATATACATTACAATCCTTTATAATGCATATGCTTCACAGTTGGCATTTTAATTCCAGCATTGTCTGTGTGGTGGAATGCTATAATATACATGAGTTTACACCTGATTTAAACTGTATTGACACCCTTCCTGCCGGTAGAACTAATTTTCAAATGCATGCTTTACAGTTCACAACATTTAGCAAAATATATACAGATACACATGTCTCTTACACTGAGTGATAATTGTCGACATTAAAACTTTTTAGCATTCCTTTCACAATAATAAATTGGAAGAACGGTGGTGATCTTTGGTAAGGAATTATCCTGTCATGTTATTTATATGTGTATCTGGATCAACTAAGATAGTATCTTTTTGTTTATACGAACACGCATGGAAAGGGAGAGTAAGATTTACAAAAACAACATTTTGAAGCAAAAACGAGTACATCTCTCAGCAGCAGAGAAGGTGAGCATACCTTTAGCTAGAACGTCGTTTAATTTTTTTTAAAAAAATAACTTCCTATGAAAATGAAAAAAAAGGTCAATAACACGAGCTTCTAACTAACCGAGAGTTTCTCTAATTGGGTTAGCTCAGCTTGCTACTTTATACTGTCGTTTTTCTCACATTTGTATGTATATTCGTTTATCCACCCGGACGTTTAACCACCCGGAAGTTCTTTAACACACGGCGCTTCATCAATATCGGTGATAAAGTTATATAATCACCTTCATTTAATAATTTTGCGATCTCATTAAAATCTTTAAGAACATGTGGTGCCACTAAATATAATGTTTCCCACTTGAGCCACCTCATGAAAAAAAATTAAGTAATTATTGTGTCTTTCCACTTCCAGACGGACCTATTATTAACATTCTGATATAATTCGGTAGCGCTGGATGATGTTTGATTGGTTCTTAATTTTGTGTCCCTGAGACATCCATGTTATACAAATAGAATAATTAATTTGAATTTATATTGTGTTAGATGCAGAGCATCTACAACTACCTGTGGTGTAACAGTCGTTGTTGTTAGCCAACTTAGCAATGATTTGCCGCCTGTGTCCATAAATGAGAGTAACCGCTCTTCTATGGCGATTGATAGGGTCATTACTGGCAACAACAATACTATTTTACTCAAGAAAACTTTACCTTCAGCGGCACCAGTACGCCAGATTGCATGAAAAATATTGTTGTTGTCCTTGTAACATCGCAACTCGTGTTGCAAACCCTAGATTGAAACTGCGATTAATATATACGACATCAAAGGTACCAGCGGGTCTAGTATTTCCGGCTGGTGCTGGATCAACTGCGGTATCTCGTGTTGCTTTTACCCTAGTATGATTAATGTGATCAGCGTGATCATTAAATCCTTTGCAAACATCATAGACGGACCAAACCGATCTTGTATAATCATCAGAATATCTTCCTAGTCCGATTATTGTTGTTGCATCATCAACCTCGGGTTCTATTGATTCAATTTCTTTTCCATCAATGAGATATCGTGCGCTTTCAAATAACGCCATTATGCCATTTTTAACAAAACCAACTCAAACATTTGGGTCATCTGCATATGGGGTATCAGATGCAACATTTGTTACGAGTTTTCCCTCGATTTCAATTAATGCTTCACACGGCAAAAAGTATTTACTGGTATCTTGAACTTGAAGTTCAATTCGCGATCGTAGGCTGAGTTGTATTGCATGATAGGACTTGTATTGATAATCGCGGACGGAATCGTCTTTGCCCACTGGGGCTTCCATATCAAGCGCGGGATCAGCTGTTCGTTTAAACATTTTAACATTCTAGTATTTTCAATTGTGAAACTCTTTGTAATTATCGTCGTTTTCGTTTTCGTTTCAAACAACTTGCTGCTATCGCGTTCATGATAGCGTTATCTGTTACCGGCGAAGCTGTCAATGGCGACGGAGTCACCGAAGCAACCAACGACGCTAGTTTTTCTTCCACTGCGCTATTTATTGCCTTGCTGATTTTTGCAGGCATCACTGTCGTTGATGGCAGCACCGGTGGTTTCACCACCGACTTCGCTGTTGGTTTCTTTCGCACCAATGATGCTATTTTATCTTTGACAGCAGAAAATGCCCTTCCGTCAAGATTTCCAACAACGCTGATTCCCTTATCACGAATAATATCAATGGCTTTCATTGATAATTGTTTAGCTAGCGGCGCCACCTTGGGAGCCATTCTTGTAAATAACCCCGCAATGGTACTGCCGAAACCATCTCCGTACCACGAGCGGTAAACAGGCAATCGTGAGTTCACCACGTAGACGCTTACGGGTTTATCATGGCTGTAGTGTATGATCATCTTGTTATAAAACTATTAGTTTTTCAATTAGTGATCAATCGCTAAAATCCATAGGATTTTCATCATAACCATGGGCATCTCAGTGATTTTCAACTAATTCAGCAATGAATTCTCGATATACATCAATGCCCATGATACCAACGGCAAATAATCGTCTACAGATATCAGCTGCTTCATTAATTATTTCAACGGAGTTGTTTCCAGCTCGCTTTCCACTCATAAGTACTTCTAACCGTGATATATCACTGAGAATATTACCAGGACATGTCACGCTGGGGTCAACGGCGTTGGTGAAACCAACACCGCTGCGTCGTACATATCCTTTTCCGCTTGTTTTCTTAGAACCGGCTTCTGCTCTTATGTCTATTTCCTCCGGGATTGGATCCTCCGTATAACGTGGTGGTTGTGGACCGCCTTTAACCGCAGCTAGAAAGTTATTATAACCAGGGTGCTGTAACGCTGAGATTTTATCCCCGCCGTATTTCGCTAAATATATTTTTGATGCCCAAATGTCTATGTTTCTTATACAATTTTTAAACCTGTCGTTTAAAAAATTCTCTCTTTAAACCTTCGGAAAATTTTCTCAAGCAAAATTAGCTAATTCGAAATCCGTACCTAGTTCTTCAATTTTATTTAATGTTTCGGCTGTAAATATACTTTCAGGTGAATAGTCTCTTCCTGCAGCTGCTTGTTGTTCTTCTTTGCGTCCTTCAATTTCGCGTTGGCTTTTTATATCACTGGATAGCTGTGGTATCCCTGTGCGTGTTTTTTCAGTCTCTGCTGCTATCTTTTCAAGCGTATCAAGCAGCGGCGCTTTCTTTGCTCGTTCTCGCGCAGGAATATCTCCGTATATCGCTGCTTTAGTTAACTTTTTCACTTCTTTGGTTGCACTTGTTATCGGAGTAAACAGTTGTTCACTTGACACAGAAAAGTCAGTCTGCGCTTGTTGTCGCTGCTGAAGGTTCTCGCGAAGTCTGTCTCGAACCGGTATAAACTTTTTAATTGCTGCTAGCCGCTCTCGGGCTAATCTAGTTGTAAGCGATTCACCTACCATATATTGTTTGTGAACTGAGTTTTCAAATGTGAACCCAGAGGGTTTCAACGTGAAGACGTTATCACAATTAAAAGCTGAGTTATCAAATAATGTACTATTAAGCTAACGTATCCATCTCCGACAGGGTTAAACTGTACGACGCTATCCGCGAGTGTTTCAAAAATAACATCGCTGGGGGTTTCAAAATTGTAATATCTGAGAACGGCGATGAACGATTTTTGTTAACGACGCGACAACAACAACAACTGCGTGAAAATGGAGGCGTCGCGGTGATTACATGCTACCACAGCCAGATCATCCAGTACGCACATAACTGCATGAGCAAACCCAAACTGCTGAGTATTCTTTCAGGAGAAAATCCTATGTAGTTACAAAAAACGCTAAAAAAAAATTAAATTTTATTAAAAGATTTACTGAAAGCCTATTTTTTATAGTAACTCCCACGTGATTAAGATACGGGTTTTTCCTCGTTTAATATTTTTCTAAGATCACGAACTATCTATCGTTTGCCGCCACAACTGAGACATAATTGTGATTTTCCCCTGACGCCCACCCCACATCGGAGACACGGGAGGGGGCCAAAGGAACCGTTGCGAACGCTTTGTAAATAATATCCACAGAATTTGCCTCTACATGATTTATTACACGGGGTTGCTGATCCAATCATAAGCCACTTGCAGTGATTCATTATACTATATTTTTTCTTTTTAAATACTTGTTTTAATTATATGAATGATGAATTCGAGAGACTATCAGCAATTAAGCCTTTCAAAAATGTTAAATTTAACCTCGATAGAACCCTCGAAAATGTGCCAAAACGGGCAATAACGGATAGAGCCCTGATAAATAAAATTCGTGACTGTGCTGTTGAATTCAAGCACGACGGTGCATCTCATAGCTGGTCAACATTTCGAATTGATGGCATTGTTGATGCCACCATGAACGACAGCGACGCAGCTACGATAATATCACAACTTGGCAACGAAAAGTATTTTTCTAGAGTGTAATTCATTATTCGTGTAGAATCAAGCGATTGGATTATACGAGACAAATTTGAACCGATTCTCAAAGACAAGAAAACAGTCGTTGTTAGCCGTGATTCTAAGCCGGGTCTGTTAACTGGAATTGACAAACCATACTATGAACGAGCATACCTTGAAACAGCAGTTGTTTATGGGATATATCCGTTAAATGAAAAACCTGATATAGGAAAACTAGTGCCGATGAAATACTCGTCGCTGAATTGTGTAGCAGAACGAATAATAGAACACTACACAAATGCGTTGCGTGGAAATAAATTGACCGATCTAAGACGCACAAAAATAAACGACTGGGAATTAACAGTTAGGAAGAACGGAGCAACTATTAGCGATATAGCTAAATTAGAAACGTCACTGAAATTTCCAATACCCGTTACAACGATAACCGGTGAGGTATTATATAAATCGAAATACAATAAACAGGGAGCTCCAATCAAAATTATTGATCATAACGAACAAGCATGGACGCCCGCGGTCACAATATTTCCACGAGACAGAACAATAAAGTATATACCTGACGAATTCTTGGGAGAAGATTTCTCCAGGGATGGATTTCTCGTTGAAGAGAAACTATTCGATGCTATTGCGCATTTAAGTAAAAACGACCCCGTATCGGTGTGGTTACTTCGCAGCACTGAAAACGACACGGACACGTTTGATGAGTTTGTAAGACCAAACGGTGAATTATACCGCACTGAAGCATTTCACAACAAAATGAAAAAAAAAAAAACAGCTAGTGGGTTTTTAACGGCGTGTGGCGGAGTCGCCAATAGCGAAGCCGCCAGTGATGAAATTATCAACGATGAACAATTATTGACAAACTGTTTTATAATCCCGTCGGTTTCAGCTCATTTTGCGAGAATCGAAAACGCATGAATACCAACACGCGTAGAATTCTTGCCATACATTGAGGATAGTTGCCTCGAATTTTATCATGGCGGTTTATACAATAACAAATACGACCGTGATAATATCATTTCAGTTGATATGGCTGCTTGTTATCCCGCGAGTTTTCTTGGTTTTATGGAGAGTGTACTGAGTATTTTAAACGATTTGGATACCGCGTACTTGAAATGACTCGTGTTGCAATTAATGGGCCGCTGCCTGATTTTGATTTAACTGGATTCGCTCGTGTAGTATCATTTGAATTCGCAGTAGGACTTCATCGCGCTTGTTATATTTGGATTGATAGACACATGTCTGAAAAGAAGTGGCTGCCAATAGCGTTATTACGATTCATGATTGATACAAAAATGTTAATTTCGCTGACGGTCAATGAAGCAATTATATCATATCGGAAACAAATCTATGTCTGGTTCCCAACACCGGCTTGATACTATAATTGAGGAATCCAGAAAACATATTGATGCCGACATAGAATATATCATTGAGTTATCCAAACGAGTATTTAATCAACGAAACATCGAAGCAAAAGATATCGGCAGAAGAATAATCGGAAAATTCTCTCAGGGAGGAAACAAATGCGACTATAAACGATATTGTTCACGGTTGAGTATAGATAGTACCGAATATGACTTCGTAATCGCGGATGCAGTATCTAAAAACATATATGTGGATCGTAAGGATGATTTCATGTCCGATGGAACAAAATTTATCACAATTGTTACTTACAGCGACGGTTACAGATCCCCGTATACACATTTGAGGTCATCGATGCTGGGTTATGCTTGTATCAATTTCTTTTCAATGATAAATAGATTTCTTGACACTGAGGTTATAGTTGCCGTTGAATCGTTTTACATTAACAGCAAGTACAGTCGCGCAGTTGCTGAATTCACTAATCCGAATGAAAGTTGGGGAACATGGAGAATAAAAAAAGAAATGCCGCGTTATTATTCCGAATCAGCAGATGTTACAATTGGAAACAATTACCTGAAAAATGATAAACTATCAGAGTGGTCTAATCCACCACCGATATCTGATCCAATTTGTAGATATAAAACAGTTTATTTAAACGGTTGCGGCCGGTCAGGAAAGACAACACGTGCGATTGAATTATATCGAACGCGGGCAAATGTGATTGTGCTTACACCAACCCACAGACTAGCGAGAGAGATAAAACAACGAAACGTTGAAGCTTGTACTTATCACAGCTTTTTTCGATGGAAGGGTGATAAATGGACCTCTGAAAGAATGGGTGAGAAATTCATTCCTGAAATCATTATTTGGGATGAAGCGTGTACGATTTCGGAGGATGTATTAAAAATGTATCTTGATTGGTTGCTGCAAAGAATACAGAGGTATTAATGTGTGGAGATCATGGCCAACCACCACCATTTGTTGGCGCGGGTCCACATGATTGGTTAGAAGGGTTTGTTGACTATTATGAAGAAATCGATACTGACTATAGAGCAATTGATGAACAATTACGCGAGGTCAAGAAATTAATTAGATTACATCCGGATGGAATCCAATGTGAAATAATCAGAGAAATAATTCCTGAAACTCCCATGGACGAATTTTGGGAAGCATGGAGACCAACCGATTTTGTAGTGGCAAATAGAAAGGTAGTCAGAGACACACTTTAGAGAAAGTTGTTTGAGCTTCACAAAGAAAAATTCCCAACGGGCCCAGTACCGCTGTGTTATAGACCCTGTGATACACGGTGGCAGAATATTGAAGTTGAAATTCCAGGACAAAACGAAAAACAAACACTAGTGTTAAATGATATTGTACTGGTTGATATCAGTGTCGTCGAAAATGCATTGCGTGCTGATAAATCGCCATGGACACTGGGTTACGTAACGATGATACATTCCTCGCAGGGATTAACCATCGCGGATACAATTGTTTGGATAGTCGATAATCGCATTGAGTGGTCCAATTTAGTCTATCTTGCAGTGTCTAGAGTACGGCGAATAAATCAACTTCGAAGAAATGTTTTCGCCGACAACACAACAATGGATGATATTGATGTTAGCATCATTAATAAAAAAATTCTCCGGATATAAACAACAAGACAAAAAAAACAATGAGAATTTGACATTGATGCTGAATTAATAATTACGCTGCAGCAACAACGGAATAATTACTGCGCGAGTTGCAATTGTATAATGCGTTGGCGTTATTCGGATAAAGATCCTCGCCAATTTACCGTAGACAGAAAAAATAACAGTCTCGGTCATGTCAGAAACAATTTGATGTTGACTTGTCTTGAGTGCAATAGACGCAACGGCGCGAATTAAGACCGCGCGGTGGCAATTCAGTATCGTCAGGAATCACTTGTAATTGTTTGCGTGTAAAACCCCGCTGAGGGGCAGTTCAATACAATTTATAGATTGGAGGTCTACCAGTTGATCGTGTTATAGTAGATATGCTATGCGTAGTGACACTCCAAATAGGATCAGTAGCTCTTTTTTTACCACCTTCGAGTTCTCTGGTTCATATAAATATCTCACGGTGACATTGCTGAGAATTGGCTGAGAAACACTATCCCGCTGTGGTTGTGGTATATACGATTTTTATTGCGTTGTTAGGTTTCATATTGATTGCTCTGGTAATCTCGTTATTTAGCGCTGCAACTGCCCCTGGTAACCTTTTGACCCATTCACGGGATCGCTTTACTTGGATGAATTCTTTTGCGTATTGATATCCAAATAACCGCTCTGCAAGAGTCCGATTAAATCGTTCCACAATTGCCTGATCGCGATGTAACGCAGTATGCCCCCGTCTGATGGTGACATTGTGATGTTTCATCGCTGATAAAAGAGCGCCTTGAAATTCCTTGCCAGGATCAACTTGTAATAGATTTGGCCAGCGTAGTGGGCCTCGTCGATAAATCCTTTCAAATGCAGAAGCAACTTCAGGTGATAATTTTGTTTTTAGCGGTTCTGCTTGCTTGTATCGACTCGCGACGTCAACTACGGTTAGCGCGTATTTGTAACCGTTGTCATGCGGTAAAAACAATAAATCAGCTTGATGAACTTAATTGGGTCCGGTAACATCAAAATGCAAGAAATTGATTTGTTTAGGACGCGGTAGATAAATTTGCCATATAGCCTGTTTGGATAACCAATTAGCCGCAGTGGCCTTTTTCACTATTGCGACGTTGGCGAGTTTATTGATTGCAGCGTTACCCCTCCAGTATCCCCTCAAAGAATAATAAATAGATTACATATTATTAATTACCAGCGACCATCATCAATTTGCCTTTCATAGCTGATTTTACCAACCACGAAGCCAATTTTTCTTTGAAAGATTTATCAGGAATAGCATTTAACGCATGAATTAATTTCACATCCGCGAGTTGCCTGTGTTGCAAATTGCTGCCTTTATATGCAACATCATGAGCATGACACGCCTTATCAATGGCATTTATCGGTTCTTCACCACGTCGAGGTTGATTTTGATCATCAAGTCTGATATCTAATCGTGTTCCGGGGCCACAGTAGCTATATCCTGGAAGATGCTTTTCTTCTGGATACTTCGCCCACGGCGTTTATGGAAGTTTTACTAACTTGGCTGCGATATCGCCTCCTCGTTTTTTTTTAAACATCTCCGGATTTCACAGAAACAAATCTAAACTTTTTTTATACCACATGTTGCACATCTACCAGTAAGTGCTGATCTGTTATTGCTAGTTGTAATCGTCGTCACATCATTTGTGCCAGTACGCGTTTTACACTTAACACAATATAGATCCATAATTTATGTCTAGAGATATGAATATAATTGATTTTTCAGCGACTAAAACAAGAGAACCAGTTAAGCATCATGCAGCGCTACCAAACTCTATCCGCGCAATTATCATCGGGCCATCTGGATCCGGCAAGACGCAATTAATTGTTGCTCAATTTAATAATGAGATGGATGAAGTGGGATAAGTTGTATTGAATTGCCCCTAGCGTAGATGATCAACGATGCTATGAAGTGTTAAAGGATTTTAATGAGAATGCATCAGAAATTAAAGGCGAGAACATCGTTGATTTTATAACTGATATTGACGAGGCACCATCCGTGGATGACCCTGATGGGAACATTAACAATTTAGTCGTATACGACGATGTGATGTTAGACAATCAAAAAAACCCAGCTAGAATATTTTCCCGAGGCAGGCATAAAAACACCGACGTGATATATGTCACTCAACGCTACACTCAGATTCCAAAAGTGATCAGAGATAACTGTAATATTCTTGCTGTATTCAACGGCGTTGATACACATACGCTACGAAATATTTGGCAGACATGGTGCTCTGATATGGACTTCAATCAATTTAGAAGTTTCTTGAGTAATGCTCAGTCAACCCCGCATGGATTTATAACAATAAATTTTTCATGATCCTAGAACACGATATCGTATCGGACTTGATTAAATATTCGGTTGAAATCGTAAAAAACCTTGTGAAAAATCATTTATGATTTTTGTTAACCTGTAGCAGCAAGGGGGGGGGGCGATGGCATCATCGTTGCGACCCAGATGATTAAAAAATCAAAAAGTCTCCGTTTACCAAATGGGGACTTATTTTTTTTTTGTTAAAATATGAGATTTCGCAGGAAGGCTCTATTTTCCGTTTTGAGGCTTCAATTACTTTTGTCGAAAAAAGTTGTGAGATTCGCCCCCCCCCCCCCGCTGCTTAATTTCTATATTACTGATTAGTTTTTCTATCATGATAAAACTTATATTTTCCTAAGGGTTTCTCCATAAAGAATCTCCGCAGATATTACCTGTTTTCCTATACCCTACCCGTTGTCCGCTTTTCCGCATGGGTCTTACCCCTTCTCCTTCCGTGGCTGCTAAAGTCAGCATCTACCATTATGTACTGCTGTATGGTCTTGCAGTCTAATAGCCGGTGCTCTCAAGCAACGGGGAGGGTCAACCCACCTAATTGTATAAGGTCCCATTTGTTAAACTAAAGCTTTTTACAAAACAAAAAAAAACAAAAAAAAAAACGTTAATAACGACAAACAAAAGCCTCTAACTTTTGAGATTCTCTCTTGGGGTTAGTTATACTAGTTGATGTTTTCTTATTTTTCAAAATATATCCGCGTGATGTTTACTCTTATCGAGGTGGGGTTGACTGAGGATGACTAAATAAATTTCTAAAAATATAATAATCCATGTCACTGCTATATCAGGTCTGATGAGTGTTACTTAACGTGTGATTATCAATTCCATTAAACATGGCAAGAATAGTACAGTTGTCTCTGATCACGTTAGGAATATGTGTGTACATCTAGCATGGTTACAAAAATCACATCTGTGCTTTTATTCCTACATTGGGACAATATTATAACCGGATTGGGCTGGACATCACATTATCCTACAAAACTAAATTAAATATAGATCCATCAATGTCATTTACAGTTGGGGCTTCACCAATATCAGTAATAAAATCATAACATCATTCTCATCTTCATTTATCATCGCTATGTTTTAATTAAAATCCAAAGACGTCAAATAACTTAGAAATACGCGTTAACTGTAGTTGATGTTGCAAGCAGATACAAAAGAAGCAGAGCCGTTATAAACAAAAGCAGGAGCATAAGTTGTTTATGTGTTTTAACTAATGTATAAACGCGGTGTTCTACGCTGACCATGGCTGTTACAGGTTAATATTGACATAGAATTTCAGGCTATAGTACCATCGCAATATACCGTCAAAATACGATGAGGATATACTGCAATACACCGTAATCAGGCAATTGTTAAGTGAATTAATCAAACTCTTGCCGATCAGCGTTTTGGATATCAGTATGCAAAGGAAATAATTAAGTATACACAATGTCGAGCATGGGTTGGAAGACTACCAAGTGTGATAAATTAATTAAATAAGGCATTTTCTCGAACAACAAACATGAAACCTAACAACGCGATCAACAAAGTATATACCTGTAGATCGATATGATTTTTAAAACAACCAGTATTAGGTAATGTTAGATGTTAATATGAATCATGGGAACTTGAAGGGGTTACAAAATAGGAGCGACTGATCCTACCTGGAGTATCACATCAAACAAAATTTATATTGTAGTTACATCCACCGTTAGACCTCAATATGCAGATTAGATTAAACTTCTCCTAAGCGTGGATTTACGCGTGAACATTTTGCAGGTAATTCCCGAGGATACACAATTACCACCACAATCATTTAACTAGCAGCTCGACTTCACTTACATTCAAGAAAGATCAGCAGCGTATTTTGATGCGTATGACCGCGACTACTATCCGTTCTATCTATGCTAAATTGTCTTGGATAATTATTCGAATACTGACATAGCATTAATGTGTTACAGCTCGAAGAAAGATGATGCTAGTGTTAATTCAGCATCAAGATTAAAGTCGCGATTTTTTTTCCTTCACTTTGTTTATATTTGGCTAAGTTACACTTACAATTTCATTGCTGGTGTCAGTCAAATTTACAACAACCCTTCACATCTGAGATATTCTTCTAACTCGTGATACTGCGAGATAAACTAAATTTGATTGCTCGATACGATCATCAATAATCCAAAACAATAATATCAGAAATTGTTAACCCATGAGGTGAGTGGATTTTCATTGCATATCCTAACGTCTATGGAGATTTATCAGCGCATAGTGCATCCTATACAGCACTGTTAGGAACTAGAACAATATCATTTAATATGAGATTATGTTTCCTTGATTCTCCTAGAAATTCAACTGCAATTTCCTGTCGTCGTGTATTACCTGGTCTATAACATAAGGGTACAGGCAATTCTAATTTTTTTTTGTTGTTTATCAAATAACTGCTGCTGAAAGTGTTTCATGAACTATCGTTCTAATTTCCACTAAGAAATTGTTTGGTCTACATTAGCCACAAAATTTAATTTATGGAGATTTCTAAAGTTATTTCATTTGCTATTTGTTATTGGATTTTATTTAGTGGTAGTCTGATTAATTTCTTAAACTCTCCTTATTCTGGATCAAACGCTCTATGATCATCAGTTACCTCTTTGTAATAATCTACAAAATCCTTCAACCAATCATGCGGAGACAATCAAACAAATGGTGGTGGTTGACCGTGATTGCCGCACATTATCACAGGTATACTCTTTAACAATAGCCTGTTATGAGACATTCTTAATACATCTAGCAACACTGTGCATATTTCAACCCAAATTATTATTCCAGATATATATTGCTCACCCATTCAATCACTGTGATAAGTACATGACTTTACAACTCTCTCATTTCTCTCTTGAATCTGTGGGTAAGAGTTAAGACAACTAAATCTGAATTCAGTCTAAATAAATATATCACTCGAGTTGTTTTCTCGCACCCTTTTCATTGCTGAGGAATATTTTGGCTTTGCAAAAAACCACTGTGATATTTCCTCAATCTTGGATGAATGTGGAATAAGTAAGGGTTAGTTGAGTTGGTAGACTGGATATCTTGTCCAAACTGGAAAAGATCTTTTTAGACTGTGTACCTGATTGTTTTGGGCAAACATCTGTCGTAACAATGGTAAACCTTGTTTACCACCTTATCAAAAGACCAGACAAAGCTTCTGTCTTGAACTCATTGGAGTCAATGTCATCGTCATTCATCTAGTAAAGGATGCTTCGAGTTGGAGTGACAGGGCATCACTATATATGTTAAAGGAGGAGACAGGGAAGCCCACTGCGTCACAATCCCTGGATGATCACAATACACTGACGGGATACAATAATGTATCTCTACACCTTTCATCTTCTGAGAGGAATCTACCTGGTGTGGTGATGTGAGACACAAGCTGTAGCATCACTTAGACTGGGAGGAAAGTGTCCAGTAGCCCATGTGGACATGATGGACCGAGCTTATTGAGGAGAACGGAGCCATATTCCATAAGGGATCATATGTGAAATAAGTCAAACATAATGATGACATAAACAACAGGTGTTTGCAAATACATAAATTACTCAATGGACTGCTGGTTTGGTTTATTATTTACTAAGCAAACATGAAGTCTGGACCACATTTATCTTGAACACAACAGTTGAAGTGGCTACTATAGAAACGAAACAGAACCTGCTACCTCAGATGCATTCATGCAGTGGAGCATGTACACCTGCAACAAATTTGTAAAGTCTTTGCCAAGAATATAACCAAAAAAGGTGATAGATATGTCTCACCATAATTATGCAAGGGAGACAATTAGTTAAATACAATAGATTTTGTTTTCCTAATTATCCTTACCATCAGCGTTTAATTTTGCCATTCTTCGCTTCTTGAAGATTACAGCACCACCAACAACAGCAAATCCTGTGAGTACAACTGCACATACTATTATAACTTTGTCAGATCCATTACCAGGCATATTTTCTCCTTTGATATCTTTAAAGAAATAAAAATATGACTGAATTTACATACACTGGTGGTGAAATATTTAAACTATTTAAAGAGGATTTCAATAATGAAGCATAATCTGAGACTGATGCATCAAGTGATGTTCATCTAAAATGTTTGTAAAGCAGACCTTAATTACTTCAGCTACAGTTTCACAAATGTAGTTCTAATTTCCACAGATCTCAAAGACTTCTTGATTTTTATCACAACTTGGCATAATATTTGGGTATATTTAAATTTTAATTGGTGATTGATCATCACCTGTCATGCTACCAGACATACTCAAATTAAGACATGATTTCCAATAACTGTAATTGTTTGCATCTTTTCTTTTTACCCCATGCCCAAATCTAAATATGTATGAAATTTTGTAAATATCAAGACATTAACAATAATTATACAGACATCAATAAAGAAGAAATAAGCTTTCTGTAATCAGACATTTAGTGATAAATATATATTGTTTTACTCATTATATAATCAGGATAATTTGTTTCATGTCACAAAAGGGTGAATTTATTAAAAATATCATAAACTGTGTCAATTATTGTGTAACTATTCTGAAACTTGCTGCACATTTTACAACTTTACCAAGGTTTTCTTATTGATATAGAATTCATTTGAATGTATTCATTATGACAAAATCTACATTTGTATGTTTACACTTATTATGGAATTCATTTGATTTTATTCATTATGACATCATCTCAATTGTTATGGTTACACCTCTTATGGAATTCTTTTGATTTAATTCATTATGACATCATCTACATTTGTATGGTCACTCTTATTATGGAATTCATTTGATTTTATTCATTATGACATCATCTCAATTGTTATGGTTACACTTCTTATGGAATTCATTTGAGAAGATCAGATGAGACTAATGATATTTTACAAGACAATTTTAATGGAAGAAATTACTGTGAACAAAAACATTTCCTGCTCTTATTTCATATGATGAAATAGTATTTTTTTAATTTGCAATTGCCAATTTACCATCATCTCTTCTGCTCTGACGCAGAATCAAATCAACACATGATTTCCAATAACTGTAATTGTATACACCTCTTCTTTTTACCCCATGACCAAATCTAAATATGTATGAAATTTTGTAAACATCAAGAAAATACCAGTAATTCACCATGATTACACAGACATCAATACAGAAGAATTATACTTCTTTCTGTAATACAAACAGTCAGTGACAATTAAACAATTTATTTCATTAGAATCCTTATACTTTTTCATTAGGATCTCATGTCAACAATTATCAGCAAGAGAGAAATATTTCCCTCCTGGATATTAACATCCCACATAATTTAATTTTAATCTAAATATTTTACTCAATTATGACATCTAAAATGTTGTCTCAAAATGGTGAATATTTTAAAAATATACTAAACTGTCAATTATTGAGTAACTATTCCGAAACTTGCTATACATTTGTTAACTTTACCAAAACCTCTCTCATCGATATGGAATTCATTTGAGAAGGTCGGATGATACTAAATATATGTTACAATGCATTCATTGCACACTTTCAATGGAAAAATTAGATAGGAATAAATAGCAATTACTTTATAAGGTCACACTTAATATTTCCAAATAACAATTTTAAGACTACAACATGTGCTTAATAATCCTCTCCTTGTAGAAGCTAGTAGGTATAGTTAATTTTGGATATTACTGACCAATCAATCTTAATGACCTAAATCTTTGGTCAAGATATGCAGTACTGATCTAATGTTATTATGCAGATTTAGATTTACTATGATCATGACTTCTGACCCCAGAATCTGCATGAGTTCGAGTCTAAGATTTGGCTATGTAGTTATGTGAGAAAACTTCCCAGTAGCTTCTCGTGGGTTAATCCTTCACCAATAAAACTGGCCACCATATATAGCCTACTGTGTGCTGAAACAAATGGCATTAAACAATACAAAAACAACAACTCTCAGACCAAACCATAAAAATCCTTGATCTCTAAATGTACTTAAGATGGTTTGAATTTATAATTTATAACTCTTAACCACCTATCTCAGTTTTAAGTGATAAAGTTGTGTGTCAACCAGAATTGTGTACCAGTCAAACTCCCAAGAACTGTAACCAGATTTATGTACTAGTCAAACTATCAAATACTCTAACCATATTTATGTACAAGTCAAAGTACCAGAAACTGTAACCAGATTTATGTTTTAGTCAAAGTACCAACAACTGTGACCAGAATTTTGTTCTAGACAAAGTACCAAGAGTTGTAACCAGAATTTTTTTTCCACACTAAGTACCAGCAACTGTAACTCAATTGATGAACCAGTCAAAGTACCAACACCTGTAACCAGATTTTTGAACTAGTCAAAGTACTAGCAAATGTAACCAGATTGCCGTACCAGTCAAAGTACATTCAACTGTAACAATATTTATGTACTAATCAAACTACCAACAACTGTAACCAGATTTATGTAAAAATCAAAGTACCAACAAATTAAACAAGATTATAGAAGTAGTCATCCAATTAACACTGTAGCCAGATTGTTGTACTAGTCAAACTATGAACCACTGTATCCAGATATTTGTACTAGTCAAAAAACCAACAACTGTAACCGGATATATGAACTAGTCAATCAACCAACAACTTTAACCAGATATTTTTACTAGCCAATGTACTGTAATCCAATTTATTTACTAGTCAAGTAACCATCAACTGTAACCAGATTTTTTGCACCAAAGTGCATTGAACTGTACCAGAATTATGTACTAGTCAAACTATCAACAACTGTCACCAGATTAATGTATTTGTCAAACTACTAACAACCGTAACCAGATTTATGAACTAGTCAAGGTAACTACAACTGCAACCATATCTAAGTACTAGTCAAAGTATCACCAACTGTAACCTGATTTTTTGTACTAAAAAAATAAAACCGACCAACCATTGTATCAATATTTATTTAATCAAACTACCAACAACAGTAATATTATTTATGTACAAATCAAACCATCAACCACTGTAACCATAGTTATCTATTAATCAAACTACCAACAATAGTAAAAAGATTTATGTATAAATCAAACTACTGACAACCTAACCATATTTATATACTGAATGAAGAACCAACCACTGAGACCAAAGTTATGTATTAATCTAACTACTAACAACAGTAACCATAGTTATGTACTAATTCAACTACCAACAATTGTACCAAGATTTATGTACTAATCAAACTACCAACCACTGTAAAAATATTTATGTACCGATCAAAATACAAACAACTGTAACCAGATTTATGTATTAATGAAATTACCAACAACTTTAACCAGATTTATCTACAAATCAAACTACCAACAATTGTAAGAAGATGTATGTACTAATGAAACTATAAGCAATGGTAACCATATTTTGTATTAATCAAATTACCCACAGATGTAATCATATTTATGTACTAATCAAACTAAAAACAATGATAACCATGTTTAAGTACTAATCAAATTAACAGCCACTGAAACCATACTTATGTACTAATCCAACAACCAGCAATTGTAACAAGACGTATGTTCTAATCAAATTCCTAACCATTTAACCAGATTTATCTACAAATCAAACCACCAAGAACTGAAACAAAATTTATGTACTAATTAAATTACATGTACAAAGAATTGCAACCATATTTATGTACTAATCGAACTGCCAACCACTGAAACCATATTTATGCACTAATCAAATTACCAACCACTCTGACCAGATTTATGTACTAATCAAATTACCAACAATCATAACCATTGTTATGTACTAATAAACCTACCAAAATTGTAGCCATATTTACGTACAAATCAAACCACCAAGAATTGTAACAATATTTATGTGCTAATCAAATTAGCAACCACTGTAACCAGACTTTTGTACTACTCAAGCTACACAAATTGTAACCAGATTGATGTACAACTCAAACCACCAACAGGTGTAACCATATTTTTGTGCTAATCAAAATACCAGCAACTGTTACCATCTTTATTTACTAATCAAACAGCAACCACCTGTATCCAGATTTATCTACTAATCAAAATACCAACAACTGTTATCAAATTTATGTCCTAATCAAACAACCAGCCACAATAACCATATGTATGTACTAGTCAAACTACTAACAACTTTAACTAGATTTATGTACTAATCAAAATACCAACCTCTGTAACCATAGTAATGTACTAATCGAAGTACCAACCACTGTTACCATTTTTATGATCTAATCAACCTGCGCAAGACACTAACCATAGTGTTTTTACTAATCAAACTATCAACATCTGTACCCAGACTTATGTACTGATCAAATTACCAAGAACTGTAGTCTTGTATATGTACTAATCAAACTACTATCAACTATACTACTATATACAAATCCAAATAGCAACAATTGTAACTACTATCAACTGTAACCATAATTATGTACTAATATACCAACAATTGTACAAAGATTTATGTACTAATCCAAATACCAACAATTGTAACCATATTTATGTACTAATTGAACTTCCAACCACTGTAACCATAGTTATGTAGTAATCAAACTAACAACCACTGTAACCAGATTAATGTACTAATCAAACTACCGACTACTGTAAAAAGATTTATGTATTAATCAAACCACCAACAACTGTAACCAGATTAATGTACTAATCAAAATTACCAACAATTGTAACCATATTTATGTACTGCTCAAATTACCAACCACTGTAACCATACTTATGTACTGCTCAAATTACCAACCACTGTAAAAATATTTATGTACTAATCAAACCACCAACAACTGTAACCAGATTAATGTACTAATCAAAATTACCAACAATTGTAACCATATTTATGTACTAATCAAATTACCAACAATTGTAACCATTCTTCAGTACTAATCAAATTACCAACCCCTCTAATCATATTTATGTACTAGTCAAATTACCAACATCTGTAACCAGATTTATATACTAATCAACCTACAAAAATTTTAACCAGATTTATGTACAAATCAAACTACCAACAACTGTAACCAGATTTATCCAATAATCAAACTGCCAACAATTGTAACCAGATGTATGTACTAATAAAATTACCAACAATTGTAACCACAGTTATGTAGGAATCAAACTACCAGCAACAGTAACCATATTTATTTACTAATCAAATTATAAACAACTGTAACCATATTTATGTACTACTCAAATTACCAACAACTGTTACCAGGTTAATGTACTAATCAAAGTACCAGCTACTGTAAACATACTTGTGTACTAATCAAATTACCAACAACTGTAACCTGATTTATGTACTAATTAACCTGCCAACCACTGTAACCATATTTAGGTACTAATCAGATTACCAGCTGATCTAACCAGATTCATGTACTAATCAAATTACCAACAACTGCAGCCATATTTATGTACTAATCAAACTACCAACAACCCTAACCAGATTCATTCAATTACTGACCACCATAACTAGCTAGAAACAATTGTAACCATATTTACGTACTCATCAAATTACCAACAAATGTAATCAAATGCATGTACTAATCAATTTATCAACCATGGGAAACTGTGCTAAATCTAAGCTTGACAGGATTTATAAACTCCAGAAATGAGCAGCACGTGTAATTTTAGATACATTTGTTGATCATTCCTCAAAAGCATTATTAATAGAACTCCAATGGTTCACAATAATTGACAGGAGAGATTTTCATAAGGCAGTTCTTTTATATAAATGTCTACATGGAACTGCACCAGAGTATATTCAGGTCTTTTTTAACACAATACCAGTTGAGATCAATGTCACATGGAAACCTTCTAGTACCAAAACCATGAACAAAGCAATTCAAAAAGAATTTTCAATACTCTGATACAGTTTTGTGGAATAAGCTTCCACTACATGTAAAATCGGCTGAACATATTAGAGTATTTAAGAAGAGATATCACGAACATGCATGTGTTTCTAAGAGATAATGGAATTTAGTATTTTAATATTAAACATGCTAAGGGGCCCCGAGTGGTCTAAAGCACTGTCCATTACGGACCACTGCCATTTCACATCTGTCTGCGTGTGTTCGAGTCTAAGGTTCAGCAAATGTATGTAAGAAAGCTTGCCAGTAGCTTCTCATGGGTCGGTGGTTCTTTCCGGAGTTTGTCCGGTTTCTTCCTCCACCATTAATAATAGCCACCATGTATAGCCTATATTGTGCTGAAAAATGGCGTTTAACCATAAAAACAAACAATAAAAACTAAACATGCTAAAATAAGCACTAATTATTGCTTTCTTCATTTCTTCATACAATGTGCATTTGTTATACACTCATTAAGACGGCCTAAAGGAAGCATAGTCCTTGACTAATGAGACACCCTCTATAAATAAAGCATAATTATTATTATTATTATTATTATTATTATATTATTATTATTATTATTATCATTATTAGTATTATTATTATTATTATTATTATTATTATTATTATTATTATTATTATTATTATTATTATTATTATCAACTGTCCTCACCTGCAGTGGCTGTTGCATTAATAACAACAGAGTATTCACCTCTGTTGTAAGAATTCCATTCATACATGCGGCATTGTTTCTTGATGCAGTCCCCCAACAGTGATGTTGAAATATTCATCCTCTGTCATCCCACCCAAGACTTCTTCTGAAAATTTAGTCCATATGTATCGATTGTATCCATATGTTCTATGATGTACACATTTACCACATTGCATACATTAATCTCAAATTGTGTTAAAGAACAAAAGGGAATGAAACGTATATGACATACCTCGAAGATATGATTACACATTTACCAGATTTCATCCATTAATCTCACTGATGGTGTTAAAGAACCAAAGGGAATGAATGGTGCATGATATGCCTCAAAGATATGATGTACACGTTTACCACGTTTCATACATTAATCTCAAATGCTGTTAAAGAGCAAAAGGGAATGAATGGTATATGACATACCTAGAAGATATGATGCACACATTCCAGATTTCATCCATTAATCTCAAATGGTTTAAAAGAACAAAGTAGAATGAATGGTATATGACATACCTCAAAGATATGATGTACACATTTACCACATTTCATAAATGTATCTTACTGATGGTTTTAAGGAAGAAAAGGGAACGAAGTGCGTATGACATACCTCAAAGATATGATGTACACATTTAACACATTTCATCCATTAATCTCGAATGGTGTTAAAAAATAAAAGGGAATGTATGGTATATGACATATCTCAAAGATATGATGTACACATTTACCACATTTTATCCATTAATATCAAATGATGTTGAAGAACAAATAGGAGTGAATGGTGTATAACATGCCTCAAAGATATGATGTACACATTCACCACATTTCATCCACTAATCTCAAATGGTGTTAAAGAACAAAAGGGAATGAATGGTCTATGACATATCTCAAAGATATGCTGTACACACTTATCACATCTCATCCATTAGTCTATAATGGTGCTAAAGAACAAAAGGGAATGAATGGTATATGACATACCTCAAAGATATGATGAACACATTTTAAACATTTCATCCATTAATCTCACTGATGGTGTTAAAGAACAAAAGGGAATGAATGGTGTATGACATACCTCAAAGATATCATGTACACATTTAAAACATTTCATCCATTAATATCAAATGATGTTAACGAACAAATGGTAATGAATGGTATATGACATACCTCAAAGATATGATGTACACATTTACCATGTTTCATCCATGAATCTCATTGATGCTTTTAAAGAAGAAAAGGGAATGAATGGTGTATGATATACCTCAAAGATATGATGTACACATTTACCACATTTCACCCATTAATCTCACTGATGGTGTTAAAGAACAAAAGGGAATGAATGCTGTATTACATACCTCGAAGATATGATGTACACATTTACCACATTTCATCCATTAATCTCACTGATGATGTTAAAGAACAAAAGGGAATGAATGCTGTATGACATACCTCGATGATATGATGTACACATTTACCACATTTCACCCATTAATCTCACTGATGGTGTTAAAGAACAAAAGGGAATGAATGGTGTATGACATACCTTGAGGATATGATGTACACGTAAACCACATTTCATCCATTAATCTCACTGATGATGTTAAAGAACAAAAGGGATTGATTGGTGTATGACATACCTCAAAGATATGATGTACACATTTACCACATTTCACCCATTACTCTCACTGATGGTGTTAAAGAACAAAAGGGAATGAATGGTGTATGGCATACCTTGAGGATATGATGTACACGTAAACCACATTTCATCCATTAATCTCACTGATGGTGTTAAAGAACAAAAGGGAATGAATGCTGTATGACATACCTCAAAGATATGATGTACACGTTTACCAAAGAACAAAAGGAAATGAATGTGATTTTACAAACCTCGAAGATATGATTACACATTTACCACATTTCATCCATTAATCTCTCTGATGGTGTTAAAGAACCAAAGGGAACGAATGTTGTATGACATTCCTCAAAGAAATGATGTACACATTTACAATTAATATCGAATGTTGTTAAAAAACAAAAGGGAATGAATGGTATATCACATACCTCAAAGATATGATGTACACGTTTACCACATTTCATCAATTAATCTTACTGATGATGTTAAAGAACAAAAGGGAATGAATGGTGTATGATATACCTCGAAGATATGATGTACACATTTACCACATTTCATCCATTAATCTCACTGATGGTGTTAAAAAACAAAAGGGAATGAATGGTATTTGACATACCTCAAAGATATTATGAACACATTTACTACATTTCATCCATTAATCTCAAATATTGTTAAAGGACCAAAGGGAATGAATTGGGTATGACATGCCTCAAAGATATGATGTACACATTATCCACATTTCATTAATTAATCTCAAATGGTGTTAAATAACAAAAGGAAATGAATGGTATATTACATACCTCGAAGATATGATGTACACATTTACCACATTTCATACATTAATCTCACTGATGGTGTTAAAGAACCAAAGGGAATGAATCGTATATGACATGCCTCAAAGATCTGATGTACACATTTACCACATTTCATCCATTAATCTCAAATAATGTTTAAGCCCAAATGGGAATGAATGGTATATGACATACCTCAAAGATATGATGTACACATTTACCACATTTTATCCATCAATCTCAAATGGTGTTAAAGAACAAAAGGGAATGAATGCTAAATGACATACCTCAAAGATATGATGTACACACTTATCACATCTCATCCATTAGTCTCAAATGGTCTTAAAGAACAAAAGGGAATGAATGGCATATGACCTACCTCAAAATATGATGTACACATTTACCATATTTTATCCTTTAATCTCAAATGGTGTTAAAGAACAAAAGGGAATGAATGGTCTATGATATACCTCAAAGATATGCTGTACTCATTTACCACATTTCATCCATTAATCTCAAATTGTGTTAAAGAACAAATGGGAATGAATGGTATATGACATAACTCAAAGATATGATATATACATTTACCACATTTCATCCATTAATCTCAAATGGTGGTAAAGAATAAATTGGAATGAATGGTATATGACATACCTTAAAGATATGATGTTCACATTTACCACATTTCATAAATGTATCTTACTGATGGTTTTAAGGAAGAAAAGGGAACGAAGTGCGTATGACATACCTCAAAGATATGATGTACACATTTAACACATTTCATCCATTAATCTCGAATGGTGTTAAAAAATAAACGGGAATGTATGGTATATGACATATCTCAAAGATATGATGTACACATTTACCACATTTCATCCATTAATATCAAATGATGTTGAAGAACAAATAGGAATGAATGGTGTATAACATGCCTCAAAGATATGATGTACACATTTACCACATTTCATCCATTAATCTCAAATGGTGTTAAAGAACAAAAGGGAATGAATGGTCTATGACATATCTCAAAGATATGCTGTACACACTTATCACATCTCATCCATTAGTCTCAAATGGTGCTAAAGAACAAAAGGGAATGAATGGTATATGACATACCTCAAAGATATGATGAACACATTTTAAACATTTCATCCATTAATCTCACTGATGGCGTTAAAGAACAAAAGGGAATGAATGGTGTATGACATACCTCAAAGATATCATGTACACATTTACCACATTTCATCCATTAATATCAAATGATGTTAACGAACAAATGGTAATGAATGGTATATGACATACCTCAAAGATATGATGTACACATTTACCATGTTTCATCCATGAATCTCATTGATGCTTTTAAAGAAGAAAAGGAAATGAATGGTGTATGATATACCTCAAAGATATGATGTACACATTTACCACATTTCACCCATTAATCTCACTGATGGTGTTAAAGAACAAAAGGGAATGAATGCTGTATGACATACCTCGAAGATATGATGTACACATTTACCACATTTCATCCATTAATCTCACTGATGATGTTAAAGAACAAAAGGGAATGAATGCTGTATGACATACCTCGAAGATATGATGTACACATTTACCACATTTCACCCATTAATCTCACTGATGGTGTTAAAGAACAAAAGGGAATGAATGGTGAATGACATACCTTGAGGATATGATGTACACGTAAACCACATTTCATCCATTAATCTCACTGATGATGTTAAAGAACAAAAGGGATTGATTGGTGTATGACATGCCTCAAAGATATGATGTACACATTTACCACATTTCACCCATTACTCTCACTGATGGTGTTAAAGAACAAAAGGGAATGAATGGTGTATGGCATACCTTGAGGATATGATGTACACGTAAACCACATTTCATCCATTAATCTCACTGATGGTGTTAAAGAACAAAAGGGAATGAATGCTGTATGACATACCTCAAAGATATGATGTACACGTTTACCAAAGAACAAAAGGAAATGAATGTGATTTTACAAACCTCGAAGATATGATTACACATTTACCACATTTCATCCATTAATCTCTCTGATGGTGTTAAAGAACCAAAGGGAACGAATGTTGTATGACATTCCTCAAAGAAATGATGTACACATTTACCACATTTCATCAATTAATATTGAATGTTGTTAAAAAACAAAAGGGAATGAATGGTATATCACATACCTCAAAGATATGATGTACACGTTTACCACATTTCATCAATTAATCTTACTGATGATGTTAAAGAACAAAAGGGAATGAATGGTGTATGATATACCTCGAAGATATGATGTACACATTTACCACATTTCATCCATTAATCTCACTGATGGTGTTAAAATACAAAAGGGAATGAATGGTATTTGACATACCTCAAAGATATTATGAACACATTTACTACATTTCATCCATTAATCTCAAATATTGTTAAATGACCAAAGGGAATGAATTGGGTATGACATGCCTCAAAGATATGATGTACACATTATCCACATTTCATTAATTAATCTCAAATGGTGTTAAATAACAAAAGGAAATGAATGGTATATTACATACCTCGAGGATATGATGTACACATTTACCACATTTCATACATTAATCTCACTGATGGTGTTAAAGAACCAAAGGGAATGAATCGTATATGACATGCCTCAAAGATCTGATGTACACATTTACCACATTTCATCCATTAATCTCAAATAATGTTTAAGCCCAAATGGGAATGAATGGTATATGACATACCTCAAAGATATGATGTACACATTTACCACATTTTATCCATCAATCTCAAATGGTGTTAAAGAACAAAAGGGAATGAACGCTAAATGACATACCTCAAAGATATGATGTACACACTTATCACATCTCATCCATTAGTCTCAAATGGTCTTAAAGAACAAAAGGGAATGAATGGCATATGACCTACCTCAAAATATGATGTACACATTTACCATATTTTATCCTTTAATCTCAAATGGTGTTAAAGAACAAAAGGGAATGAATGGTCTATGATATACCTCTAAGATATGCTGTACTCATTTACCACATTTCATCCATTAATCTCAAATTGTGTTAAAGAACAAATGGGAATGAATGGTATATGACATAACTCAAAGATATGATATACACATTTACCACATTTCATCCATTAATCTCAAATGGTGGTAAAGAATAAATTGGAATGAATGGTATATGACATACCTTAAAGATATGATGTTCACATTTACCACATTTCATAAATGTATCTTACTGATGGTTTTAAGGAAGAAAAGGGAACGAAGTGCGTATGACATACCTCAAAGATATGATGTACACATTTAACACATTTCATCCATTAATCTCGAATGGTGTTAAAAAATAAAAGGGAATGTATGGTATATGACATATCTCAAAGATATGATGTAGACATTTACCACCTTTCATCCATTAATATCAAATGATGTTGAAGAACAAATAGGAATGAATGGTGTATAACATGCCTCAAAGATATGATGTACACATTTACCACATTTCATCCATTAATCTCAAATGGTGTTAAAGAACAAAAGTGAATGAATGGTCTATGACATATCTCAAAGATATGCTGTACACACTTATCACATCTCATCCATTAGTCTCAAATGGTGCTAAAGAACAAAAGGGAATGAATGGTATATGACATACCTCAAAGATATGATGAACACATTTTAAACATTTCATCCATTAATCTCACTGATGGTGTTAAAGAACAAAAGGGAATGAATGGTGTATGACATACCTCAAAGATATCATGTACACATTTACCACATTTCATCCATTAATATCAAATGATGTTAACGAACAAATGGTAATGAATGGTATATGACATACCTCAAAGATATGATGTACACATTTACCATGTTTCATCCATGAATCTCATTGATGCTTTTAAAGAAGAAAAGGGAATGAATGGTGTATGATATACCTCAAAGATATGATGTACACATTTACCACATTTCACCCATTAATCTCACTGATGGTGTTAAAGAACAAAAGGGAATGAATGCTGTATGACATACCTCGAAGATATGATGTACACATTTACCACATTTCATCCATTAATCTCACTGATGATGTTAAAGAACAAAAGGGAATGAATGCTGTATGACATACCTCGAAGATATGATGTACACATTTACCACATTTCACCCATTAATCTCACTGATGGTGTTAAAGAACAAAAGGGAATGAATGGTGAATGACATACCTTGAGGATATGATGTACACGTAAACCACATTTCATCCATTAATCTCACTGATGATGTTAAAGAACAAAAGGGATTGATTGGTGTATGACATACCTCAAAGATATGATGTACACATTTACCACATTTCACCCATTACTCTCACTGATGGTGTTAAAGAACAAAACGGAATGAATGGTGTATGGCATACCTTGAGGATATGATGTACACGTAAACCACATTTCATCCATTAATCTCACTGATGGTGTTAAAGAACAAAAGGGAATGAATGCTGTATGACATACCTCAAAGATATGATGTACACGTTTACCAAAGAACAAAAGGAAATGAATGTGATTTTACAAACCTCGAAGATATGATTACACATTTACCACATTTCATCCATTAATCTCTCTGATGGTGTTAAAGAACCAAAGGGAACGAATGTTGTATGACATTCCTCAAAGAAATGATGTACACATTTATTACATTTCATCAATTAATATCGAATGTTGTTAAAAAACAAAAGGGAATGAATGGTATATCACATACCTCAAAGATATGATGTACACGTTTACCACATTTCATCAATTAATCTTACTGATGATGTTAAAGAACAAAAGGGAATGAATGGTGTATGATATACCTCGAAGATATGATGTACACATTAACCACATTTCATCCATTAATCTCACTGATGGTGTTAAAAAACAAAAGGGATTGAATGGTATTTGACATACCTCAAAGATATTATGAACACATTTACTACATTTCATCCATTAATCTCAAATATTGTTAAATGACCAAAGGGAATGAATTGGGTATGACATGCCTCAAAGATATGATGTACACATTATCCACATTTCATTAATTAATCTCAAATGGTGTTAAATAACAAAAGGAAATGAATGGTATATTACATACCTCGAAGATATGATGTACACATTTACCACATTTCATACATTAATCTCACTGATGGTGTTAAAGAACCAAAGGGAATGAATCGTATATGACATGCCTCAAAGATCTGATGTAAACATTTACCACATTTCATCCATTAATCTCAAATAATGTTTAAGCCCAAATGGGAATGAATGGTATATGACATACCTCAAAGATATGATGTACACATTTACCACATTTTATCCATCAATCTCAAATGGTGTTAAAGAACAAAAGGGAATGAATGCTAAATGACATACCTCAAAGATATGATGTACACACTTATCACATCTCATCCATTAGTCTCAAATGGTCTTAAAGAACAAAAGGGAATGAATGGCATATGACCTACCTCAAAATATGATGTACACATTTACCATATTTTATCCTTTAATCTCAAATGGTGTTAAAGAACAAAAGGGAATGAATGGTCTATGATATACCTCAAAGATATGCTGTACTCATTTACCACATTTCATCCATTAATCTCAAATTGTGTTAAAGAACAAATGGGAATGAATGGTATATGACATAACTCAAAGATATGATATACACATTTACCACATTTCATCCATTAATCTCAAATGGTGGTAAAGAATAAATTGGAATGAATGGTATATGACATACCTTAAAGATATGATGTTCACATTTACCACATTTCATAAATGTATCTTACTGATGGTTTTAAGGAAGAAAAGGGAACGAAGTGCGTATGACATACCTCAAAGATATGATGTACACATTTAACACATTTCATCCATTAATCTCGAATGGTGTTAAAAAATAAAAGGGAATGTATGGTATATGACATATCTCAAAGATATGATGTAGACATTTACCACCTTTCATCCATTAATATCAAATGATGTTGAAGAACAAATAGGAATGAATGGTGTATAACATGCCTCAAAGATATGATGTACACATTTACCACATTTCATCCATTAATCTCAAATGGTGTTAAAGAATAAAAGGGAATGAATGGTCTATGACATATCTCAAAGATATGCTGTACACACTTATCACATCTCATCCATTAGTCTCAAATGGTGCTAAAGAACAAAAGGGAATGAATGGTATATGACATACCTCAAAGATATGATGAACACATTTTAAACATTTCATCCATTAATCTCACTGATGGTGTTAAAGAACAAAAGGGAATGAATGGTGTATGACATACCTCAAAGATATCATGTACACATTTACCACATTTCATCCATTAATATCAAATGATGTTAACGAACAAATGGTAATGAATGGTATATGACATACCTCAAAGATATGATGTACACATTTACCATGTTTCATCCATGAATCTCATTGATGCTTTTAAAGAAGAAAAGGGAATGAATGGTGTATGATATACCTCAAAGATATGATGTACACATTTACCACATTTCACCCATTAATATCACTGATGGTGTTAAAGAACAAAAGGGAATGAATGCTGTATGACATACCTCGAAGATATGATGTACACATTTACCACATTTCATCCATTAATCTCACTGATGATGTTAAAGAACAAAAGGGAATGAATGCTGTATGACATACCTCGAAGATATGATGTACACATTTACCACATTTCACCCATTAATCTCACTGATGGTGTTAAAGAACAAAAGGGAATGAATGGTGAATGACATACCTTGAGGATATGATGTACACGTAAACCACAATTCATCCATTAATCTCACTGATGATGTTAAAGAACAAAAGGGATTGATTGGTGTATGACATACCTCAAAGATATGATGTACACATTTACCACATTTCACCCATTACTCTCACTGATGGTGTTAAAGAACAAAAGGGAATGAATGGTGTATGGCATACCTTGAGGATATGATGTACACGTAAACCACATTTCATCCATTAATCTCACTGATGGTGTTAAAGAACAAAAGGGAATGAATGCTGTATGACATACCTCAAAGATATGATGTACACGTTTACCAAAGAACAAAAGGAAATGAATGTGATTTTACAAACCTCGAAGATATGATTACACATTTACCACATTTCATCCATTAATCTCTCTGATGGTGTTAAAGAACCAAAGGGAACGAATGTTGTATGACATTCCTCAAAGAAATGATGTACACATTTACCACATTTCATCAATTAATATCGAATGTTGTTAAAAAACAAAAGGGAATGAATGGTATATCACATACCTCAAAGATATGATGTACACGTTTACCACATTTCATCAATTAATCTTACTGATGATGTTAAAGAACAAAAGGGAATGAATGGTGTATGATATACCTCGAAGATATGATGTACACATTTACCACATTTCATCCATTAATCTCACTGATGGTGTTAAAAAACAAAAGGGAATGAATGGTATTTGACATACCTCAAAGATATTATGAACACATTTACTACATTTCATCCATTAATCTCAAATATTGTTAAATGACCAAAGGGAATGAATTGGGTATGACATGCCTCAAAGATATGATGTACACATTATCCACATTTCATTAATTAATCTCAAATGGTGTTAAATAACAAAAGGAAATGAATGGTATATTACATACCTCGAAGATATGATGTACACATTTACCACATTTCATTCATTAATCTCACTGATGGTGTTAAAGAACCAAAGGGAATGAATCGTATATGACATGCCTCAAAGATCTGATGTACACATTTACCACATTTCATCCATTAATCTCAAATAATGTTTAAGCCCAAATGGGAATGAATGGTATATGACATACCTCAAAGATATGATGTACACATTTACCACATTTTATCCATCAATCTCAAATGGTGTTAAAGAACAAAAGGGAATGAATGCTAAATGACATACCTCAATGATATGATGTACACACTTATCACATCTCATCCATTAGTCTCAAATGGTCTTAAAGAACAAAAGGGAATGAATGGCATATGACCTACCTCAAAATATGATGCACACATTTACCATATTTTTCATTTAATCTCAAATGGTGTTAAAGAACAAAAGGGAATGAATGGTCTATGATATACCTCAAAGATATGCTGTACTCATTTACCACATTTCATCCATTAATCTCAAATTGTGTTAAAGAACAAATGGGAATGAATGATATATAACATAACTCAAAGATATGATATACACATTTACCACATTTCATCCATTAATCTCAAATGGTGGTAAAGAATAAATTGGAATGAATGGTATATGACATACCTTAAAGATATGATGTTCACATTTACCACATTTCATCCATTAATCTCACTGATGGTGTTAAAGAACAAAAGGGGAATGAATGGTGTATGACATACCTCGAAGATATGATGTCCACGTTTACCACATTTCATCCATTAATCTCACTGATGATGTTAAAGAACAAAAGGGAATGAATGGTGTTTGACATACATCGAAGATATGATGTACACATTTACTACATTTCATTCATTTATCTCAAATATTTTTAAGGGACCAAAGGGAATGAATGGTGTAAGACATGCCTCAATGATATGATGTACACATTTACCACATTGCATCCATTAATCTCAAATGGTGTTAAAGAACAAAAGGGAATGAATGGTATATGACATACCTAGAAGATACGATGTACACATTCCACATTTCATCCATTAATCTCAATTGGTTTAAAAGAACAAAGTGGAATGAATGGTATATGAGATACCTCAAAGATATGATGTACACATTTACCACATTTCATCCATGTATCTCACTGATGGTTTTTAGGAAGAAAAGGGAACGAATGGTGTATGACATACCTCAAAGATATGATGTACACATTCACCACATTTCATCCTTTAATCTCGAATTGTGTTAATAAACAAAAGAGAATGAATGGTGTATAATATACCTCAAAGATATGATATACACATTTAACACATTTCATCCATTAATCTCAAATGGTGTTAAAGAACAAAAGGGAATGAATGGTATATGACATACCCAAAAGATATGATGTACACATTTACCAAATTTCATCGATTAATCTCAAATTGTTTTAAAGAACAAATTGGAATGAATGGTGTATGACATACCTCAAAGTTATGATGTACACATTTACCACATTTCATCCATGAATCTCTCTGATGGTTTAAAAGAACAGGGAACGAATGGTGAATGACATACCTCAAAGATATGATGTAAACATTTACCACATTTCATCCATTAATCTCGAATGGTGTTAAAAAAACAAAAGGGAATGAATGGTATATGACATAGCTGAAAGATATGATGTACACACTTACCACATTGTATCGATTAATCTCACTGATGGTTTTCAAGAAGAAAAGGGAACGAATGGTGTATGACATACCTCAAAGATATGATGTACACATTTACCACATTTCTTCCATTAATCTCGAATGGTGTTCAAAAACAAAATTGAATGAATGGTAAATGACATACCTCAAAGATTTGATGTAAACATTTACCACATTTCATCCATTAATCTCGAATGGTGTTAAAAAACAAAAGGGAATGAATGGTATATGACATACCTCAAATATATGATGTACACATTTACCACATTTCATCCATTAATCTCAAAAAATGTTGAAGAACAAATAGAAGTGTATGGTGTATGACATACCTATAAGATATGATGTACACATTTACCACATTTCATCCATAAATCTCAAATGGTGTTCAAGAACAAATGGAAAACATGGTATATGACATACCTCAAAGATATGATGTACACATTTACCATATTTCATCCATTAATCTCAAATGGTGTTAAACAACCAAAGGGAATGAATGGTGTATGACATGCCTCAAAGATATGATGTACACATTTACCACATTTCATCCATTAATCTCCAATGGCGTTAAAGAACAAAAGGGAATGAATGGTCTATGACATGCCACAAATATATGATGTACACACTTACCACATTTCATCCATTAATCTCAAATGGTGTTAAAGAACAAAATGGAATGATTGGTATATGACATGCCCCAAAGATATGATGTACACTTAACACATTTCATCCATTAATCTCAAATGGTGTTAAAAAACAAATGGGAATGAATGGTATATGACATACCTCAAAGATATGATGTACACATTTACCAAATTTCATCGATTAATCTCAAATTGTTTTTTTCGAACAAATTAGAATAAATGGTGTATGACATACCTCAAAGATATGATGTACACATTTACCACATTTCATCCATGAATCTCACTGATGGTTTTAAAGAACAGGGAACGAATGGTGAATGACTTACCTCAAAGATATGATGTAAACATTTACCACATTTCATCCATTAATCTCGAATGGTGTTAAAAAACAAAAAGGAATGAATGGTATATGACATACCTGAAAGATATGATGTACACACTTGCCACATTGTATCGATTAATCTCACTGATGGTTTTCAAGAAGAAAAGGGAACGAATGGTGTATGACATACCTCAAAAATATGATGTACACATTTACCACACTTCCTCCATTAATCTCGAATGGTGTTAAAAAACAAAATTGAATGAATGTTAAATGACATACCTCAAAGATTTGATGTAAACATTTACCACATTTCATCCATTTATCTCGAATGGTGTTAAAAAACAAAAGGGAATGAATGGTATATGACATACCTCAAATATAATGGTGTATGACAAACCTCACAGATATGATGTGCACATTTACCACATTCCATCCATTATTCTCAAATGGTGTTAAAAAACAAAGTGGAATGAATCGTATATGACATACCTCGAAGATATGATTACACATTTACGACATTTCATCCATTAGTCTCACTGAATAACCAAAGGGAATGAATGGCGTATGACATGCCCCAAAGATATAATGTACACATTTACCACATTTCATCGATTAATCTCAAATGGTGTTAAAGAATAAAAGGGAATGAATGGTATATGACATACCTAGAAGATATGATGTACACATTTACCAAATTTCATCGATTAATCTCAAATTGTTTTAAAGAACAAAATGGAATGAATGGTGTATGACATACCTCAAAGATATGATGTACACATTTTCCACATTTCATCCATGAATCTCACTCATGGTTTTAAAGAAGAAAAGGGAACGAATGGTGTATGACATAACTCAAGGATATGATGAAAACATTTACCACATTTCATCCATTAATCTCGAATGGTGTTAAAAAAACAAAAGGGAATGAATGGTATATGACATACCTCAAAGATATGATGTACATATTTACCACATTTCATCCATTAATCTAAAAAAATATTGAAGAACAAATAGGAATGTATGGTGTATGACATACCTATAAGATATGATGTACACATTTACCACATTTCATGCATAAATCTCAATTGGTTTTGAAGAAAAAATGGGAATGAATGGTATATGACATACCTCAAAGATATGATGTACACATTTACCATATTTCATGCATTAATCTCAAATGGTGTTAAAGAACCAAAGGGAATGAATGGTCTATGACATGCCACATAGATATGATGTACACACTTACCACATTTCATCCATTAATCTCAAATGGTGTTAAAGAACAAAATGGAATGATTGGTATATGACATTCCCCAAAGATATGATGTACACATTTAACACATTTCATCCATTAATCTCAAATGGTGTTAAAAAACAAATGGGAATGAATGGTATATGACATACCTCAAAGATAAGATGTACACATGTACCACATTTCATCCATTAATCTCCCTGATGATGTTAAAGAACAAAAGGGAATGAATGGTGTATGACATACCTCAAAGATATGATGTGCACATTTACCACATTCCATCCATTAATCTCAAATGGTGTTACGAACAAAAGAGAATGAATCGTAAATGACATACCTCGAAGATATGATTACACATTTACGACATTTCATCCATTAATCTCACTGAATAACCAAAGGGAATGAATGGCGTATGACATGTCCCAAAGATATAATGTACACATTTACCACATTTCATCCATTAATCTCAAATGGTGTTAAAGAACAAAAGGGAATGAATGGTATATGACATACCTAGAAGATATGATGTACACATTTACCAAATTTCATCGATTAATCTCAAATTGTTTTAAAGAACAAATTGGAATGAATGGTGTATGACATACCTCAAAGATATGATGTACACATTTTCCACATTTCATCCATGAATCTCACTTATGGTTTTAAAGAAGAAAAGGGAACGAATGGTGTATGACATACCTCAAGGATATGATGTAAACATTTACCACATTTCATCCATTAATCACGAAGGGTGTTAAAAAAAACAAAAGGGAATGAATGGTATATGACATACCTGACAGATATGATGAACACACTTACCACATTGTATCGATTAATCTCACTGATGGTTTTCAAGAAGAAACGCGAACGAATGGTGTATGACATACCTCAAAGATATGATGTACACATTTACCACATTTCCTCCATTAATCTCGAATGGTATTAAAAAACAAAATTGAATGAATGTTAAATGACATACCTCAAAGATTTGATAGAAACATTTACCACATTTCATCCATTAATCTCAAATGGTGTTAAACAACCAAAGGGAATGAATGGTGTATGACATTCCTCAAAGATATGATGTACACATTTACCACATTTCATCCATTAATCTCCAATGGCGTTAAAGAACAAAAGGGAATGAATGGTCTATGACATGCCACAAAGATATGATGTACAAACTTACCACATTTCATCCATTAATCTCAAATGGTGTTAAAGAACAAAATGGAATAATTGCTATATGACATGCCTCAAAGATATGATGTACACATTTAACACATTTCATCCATTAATCTCAAATGGTGTTAAAAACAAATGGGAATGAATGGTATATGACAGACCTCAAAGATATGATGTACACATTTACCAAATTTCATCGATTAATCTCAAATTGTTTTTGCGAACAAATTGGAATAAATGGTGTATGACATACCTCAAAGATATGATGTACACATTTACCACATTTCATCCATGAATCTCACTGATGGTTTTAAAGAACAGGGAACGAATGGTGAATGACTTACCTCAAAGATATGATGTAAACATTTACCACATTTCATCCATTAATCTCGAATGGTGTTAAAAAACAAAAGGGAATGAATGGTATATGACATACCTGAAAGATATGATGTACACACTTACCACATTGTATCGATTAATCTCACTGATGGTTTTCAAGAAGAAAAGGGAACGAATGGTGTATGACATACCTCAAAGATATGATGTACACATTTACCACACTTCCTCCATTAATCTCGAATGGTGTTAAAAAACAAAATTGAATGAATGTTAAATGACATACCGCAAAGATTTGATGAAAACATTTACCACATTTCATCCATTAATCTCGAATGGTGTTAAAAAACAAAAGGGAATGAATGGTATATGACATACCTCAAATATATGATGTACACATTTACCACATTTCATCCATTAATCTCAAACAATGTTGAAGAACAAATAGAAATGTATGGTGTATGACATACCTATAAGATATGATGTACACATTTACCACATTTCATCCATATATCTCAAATGGTGTTCAAACACAAATGGGAAAAAATGGTATATGACATACCTCAAAGATATGATGTACACATTTACCATATTTCATCCATTAATCTCAAATGGTGTTAAACAACCAAAGGGAATGAATGGTGTATGTCATGCCTCAAAGATATGATGTACACATTTACCACATTTCATCCATTAATCTCCAATGGCGTTAAACAACAAAGGGGAATGAATGGTCTATGACATGCCACAAAGATATCATGTACACACTTACCACATTTCATCCATTAATCTCAAATGGTGTTAAAGAACAAAATGGAATGATTGGTATATGACATGCCTCAAAGATATGATGTACACATTTAACACATTTCATCCATTAATCTCAAATGGTGTTAAAAAACAAATGGGAATGAATGGTATATGACATACCTCAAAGATATGATGTACACATTTACCACATTTCATCCATTAATCTCACTGATGTTGTTGAAGAACAAAAGGGAATGAATGGTGTATGACATACCTCAAAGATATGATGTGCACATTTACCACATTCCATCCATTATTCTTAAATGGTGTTAAAGAACAAAGGGGAATGAATCGTATATTACATACCTCGAAGATATTATTACACATTTACGACATTTCATCCATTAATCTCACTGAACAACCAAAGGGAATGAATGGCGTATGACATGCCCCAAAGTTATAATGTACACATTTACCACATTTCATCGATTAATCTCAAATGGTGTTAAAGAACAAAAGGGAATGAATGGTATATGATATACCTAGAAGATATGATGTACACATTTACCAAATTTCATCGATTAATCTCTAATTGTTTTAAAGAACAAATTGGAATGAATGGTGTATGACATACCTCAAAGATATGATGTACACATTTTCCACATTTCATCCATGAATCTCACTCATGGTTTTAAAGAAGAAAAGGGAACGAATGGTGTATGACATACCTCAAGGATATGATGTAAACATTTACCACATTTCATCCATTAATCTCGAATGGTGTTAAAAAAACAAAAGGGAATGAATGGTATATGACATACCTCAAAGATATGATGTACACATTTAACACATTTCATCCATTAATCTAAAAAAATATTGAAGAACAAATAGGAATGTATGGTGTGTGACATACCTATAAGATATGATGTACACATTTACCACATTTCATGCATAAATCTCAAACGGTTTTGAAGAAAAAATGGGAATGAATGGTATATGACATACCTCAAAGATATGATGTACACATTTACCATATTAAATCCATTAATCTCAAATGGTGTTAAAGAACCAAAGGGAATGAATGGTGTATGACATGCCACAAAGATATGATGTACACACTTACCACATTTCATCCATTAATCTCAAATGGTGTTAAAGAACAAAATGGAATGATTGGTATATGACATGCCCCAAAGAAATGATGTACACATTTAACACATTTCATCCATTAATCTCAAATAGTGTTAAAAAACAAATGGGAATGAATGGTATATGACATACCTCAAAGATATGATGTACACATGTACCACATTTCATCCATTAATCTCACTGATGTTGTTAAAGAACAAAAGGGAATGAATGGTGTATGACATACCTCAAAGATATGATGTGCGCATTTACCACATTCCATCCGTTAATCTCAAATGGTGTTAAAGAACAAAAGGGAATGAATCGTAAATGACATACCTCGAAGATATGATTACACATTTACGACATTTCATCCATTAATCTCACTGAATAACCAAAGGGAATGAATGGCGTATGACATGCCCCAAAGATATAATGTACACATTTACCACATTTCATCCATTAATCTCAAATGGTGATAAAGAACAAAAGGGAATGAATGGTATATGACATACCTAGAAGATATGATGTACACATTTACCAAATTTCATCGATTAATCTCAAATTGTTTTAAAGAACAAATTGGAATGAATGGTGTATGACATACCTCAAAGATATGATGTACACATTTTCCACATTTCATCCATGAATCTCACTCATGGTTTTAAAGAAGAAAAGGGAACGAATGGTGTATGACATACCTCAAGGATATGATTTAAACATTTTCCACATTTCATCCATTAATCACGAATGGTGTTAAAAAAACAAAAGGGAATGAATGGTATATGACATACCTGAAAGATATAATGAACACACTTACCACATTGTATCGATTAATCTCACTGATGGTTTTCAAGAAGAAACGCGAACGAATGGTGTATGACATACCTCAAAGATTTGATGTACACATTTACCACATTTCCTCCATTAATCTCGAATGGTGTTAAAAAACAAAATTGAATGAATGTTAAATGACATACCTCAAAGATTTGATATAAACATTTACCACATTTCATCCATTAATCTCAAATGGTGTTAAACAACCAAAGGGAATGAATGGTGTATGACATGCCTCAAAGATATGATGTACACATTTACCACATTTCATCCATTAATCTCCAATGGCGTTAAAGAACAAAAGGGAATGAATGGTCTATGACATGCCACAAAGATATGATGTACACACTTACCACATTTCATCCATTAATCTCAAATGGTGTTAAAGAACAAAATGGAATGATTGGTATATGACATGCCTCAAAAATATGATGTACACATTTAACACATTTCATCCATTAATGTCAAATGGTGTTAAAAAACAAATGGGAATGAATGGTATATGACATACCTCAAAGATATGATGTACACATTTACCAAATTTCATCGATTAATCTCAGATTGTTTTTTCGAACAAATTGGAATAAATGGTGTATGACATACCTCAAAGATATGATGTACACATTTACCACATTTCATCCATGAATCTCACTGATGGTTTTAAGGAACAGGGAACGAATGGTGAATGACTTACCTCAAAGATATGATGTAAACATTTACCACATTTCATCCATTAATCTCGAATGGTGTTAAAAAACAAAAGGGAATGAATGGTATATGACATACCTGAATGATATGATGTACACACTTACCACATTGTATCGATTAATTTCACTGATGGTTTTCAAGAAGAAAATGGAACGAACGGTGTATGACATACCTCAAAGATATGATGTACACATTTACCACACTTCCTCCATTAATCTCGAATGGTGTTAAAAAACAAAATTGAATGAATGTTAAATGACATACCTCAAAGATTTGATGTAAACATTTACCACATTTCATCCATTAATCTCGAATGGTGTTAAAAAACAAAAGGGAATGAATGGTATATGACATACCTAAAATATATGATGTACACACTTACCACATTTCATCCGTTAATCTCAAACAATGTTGAAGAACAAATAGAAATGTATGGTGTATGACATACCTATAAGATATGATGTACACATTTACCACATTTCATCCATAAATCTCAAATGGTGTTCAAGAACAAATGGGAAAAAATGGTATATTCCTCACTACCCTAGATGTCGACCCGGATGTTTTACAACTCAGACAGCTCCGACACTCGGACTTCTAGCTTTCCGGATATTTACACGTTACACAGATGTTGACGAACAGACAGTTCGACACACAGACAGATACTTCAATTCCGTTTGCACAAATTAACGGCACAATCACATTCAGATATTTATACAGAGATGTTCCGGAACAAATAATAGATGTCCCACAACAAATCAGACGATATCAAAGACGTTTATCAAAAGATGGTATCAGATGTGTTAACAGCTACGGTATCAGAAATGGTATCAACTACGTTAGCAGCTACGGTATCAGAAACATTGACATCTACGGTATCAGCGATTATCAGATCTATGGTAACAGCGATTGTCAGCTACAGTATCAGAAACACGGTAACAGCTACGGTATCAGAAACACGGTAACAGCTATAATAAACAAAACCAGACTAATAATAGTCGTCTCAAAAATAATCTAAGCCGTAGATTACGATATTGCATTTAAAGTCTAATAGTGACTAGTAATTCCAAATATTCCACGTTTAATTGCAATAAAAGCATCATTATACGAAAAGATAATCTGAATAATATTCACAATAAAACGAAAATGTAAATTTAACACTCACCCCTTTGGCTGGAGATTGCAAGACGAGCTTATCTATCCTTCGATTAGATATTTTGGTTCCCGTAGTTATTATGAGAAATATCTCGCCTTATATACTCTCTATAGGTGAACATAAATCACATCGAGCTTGCCGTGCACCACGTGAAACGAGTATTTCGGATTTCATGTAAATAACAAACTGGCACATGCAAATCGTTACACGCCACTTACCTTGGAGAAAACCACTTAATCACCCCAGGTAATGCGTGTACGACGAAATCAAGAAAATGGTGAGTTTCGCTTGCAATTCAAGAAGAACAAAAATCAGTTCAATTTTCGCCTAATTCTGTGACAATACCTCCCCCCTAAGAATAAAAATGTACACATTTTTAAAACTAACACAGAATAGAAGAAAATAACTACTGATGATATCTTACAACATTTACACTGGTTATACTACAAACTGTATTTTATTACTGGGCAAATTCATACAAATTTCTCATCATGCCCTACTCAAGTAGTCTGCGCCTATATTTTCAACTCCCCTTATTGCTTCTACACGGAAACGATAAGGTTGTAGTGTTTGCGCCCAACGCATCAACCGAGCGTTAGCGACCTTGGCCTTGTTTAAATACAGTAGGGGTTGGTGATCAGTCTCGAGAACGAAATCTCTCCCAAACAGATATGCGTGACACTTCCCAATTCCCCATACTACGGCCAAACATTCCTTTTCTATAACGGAATAATTTTTCTCCCTGGGTAGCAATTTTCTACTCGAGTAAGCTACGGGTAACTTACTGTCGTCCTGCTCTTGCAATAAAACTGCCCCCAACCCAGTTTCAGAAGCGTCTGTTCTTAGAATAAAAGGTTTGCTGACATCTGGCAATTTCAATATAGGTTCACTAACCAGTTTCTCTTTCAGAGTACAAAATGCTTTATCTTGTGGCGGTCCCCATTCAACTTTGTTTGGTTGCCCCTTCTTGGTCAAATCAGACAGCGGGCTAGCAATGGCTGCAAAGTTCGGTATAAACTTTCTGTAAAAACCTACTAGACCTAGAAATGATCTTACCTGCGTTTTGTTGGTTGGCTTCGGTGCGTCTCTAATTGCTTCAATTTGCTTGGGATGAGGTTTTAACTGACCCATACCGCTGACCCTATGACCCAAACAATCTAAATCTGTATAACCAATACTGCATTTAGTGGGTCTCACTGTAAGGTTCGCTTTGCGGAGTCTATTGAAGAGCTCGCTCAGGACAGACACGTGCTCACTCCAAGTATTCGTGTACACGAATATGTCGTCTACAAAGCTATCAACGTTTGTTAAACCTTTAAGCAATTTACGCATCAAACGACAACAGGTGGCGCTGGCTCCAACTAACCCGAATGGCATCACTTTGAATTGATACAGTCCTTTCTGGGTCGCAAACGCTGTCAATGGTCGGGATCCTGGGACAATGGGAACCTGCCAATATCCCTTGGCCAGATCTAATTTGGAAATCCATCGGTTTCCCGACAACTTCGCAAATAGACCCTCCATATCTGGCATTGGTTCTGCATCGAACACAGTGATTTTATTTAACTGCCGAAAATCAATGCAGAATCGGTTCGTCCCGTCCTTTTTCCTGACAAGCACTACTGGAGAAGAATATGGCGAGTTGGAGGGTTCAATCACCCCCAGATCCAACATTTTACCCACCTCTTCGTCCACAGCTTCACGTGCGTTGTATGGCACCGGATAGCCCTTGATTCGAATAGGGTCAGACGTATTCAGCTTAATTTTGAGGTCCAACAAAGTTGTACAACCTGGTCTGTCAGTGAATACATAAGAATGTTTAGCCAAGAGCGCATTAATCTGTTGACGCTGGTCTTTCGCCAACTCCGCACTCACATCGACTTTATCTATCCCCTCCCCCGCAACTCCCAAGGGACATTCAAGGGAACTCTCTATATTCGAATCAGCTTGATCATCGTCTACGACTGCCGTACAAACGACATTTAAGACCCCCTTTCCAACATTGTCGCTCTGTCTCTTAATATACAACTTGAGCGTATTTGCATGGAATGTTTTAACAGTACCGTCCATGTCAATTTTATAGTCCATGTCACCTTTTACTTCTTTAACTTCATATGGACCTTTCCACTGGACTAATAACTTATTCGAACTCGTTGGAAGAAGCAATAGCACCTGATCTCCCACAAGAAATTTCCTATTACGCGCTCTGCGGTTGTAATACTTGGTATATCTGCGCCCCGATTTAAGCAATTTGTCACGTGCCATCTGGCATGTACTCTCAAGTTTGTTTCTTAGATCTAAAACGTACTGGTAAGTCGTTTTTATTTCCTCGTTCGCGACATCACCAGTCCATAGTTCGCGTAGTATCCGCATCGGGCCTCGAACTGTTCTACCATACAACAGTTCAAAGGGTGAGAACCCTAAACTTTCCTGCGGTACTTCACGGTACGCGAACAGAACAGCGTTTAAATAACGGTCCCAGTCTTGCGGACGTTCCGCGCACATCTTTCGTAGCATGCTCTTCAGGGTACCATTAAACTTCTCTACCAGTCCATTGCACATCGGATGGTATGGGGTAGTGTTTAGCTGTTTGATGGATAACAGCCTACTTATTTCACCCATGAGGTCAGAGGTGAATTGGGCACCACAATCCGTGAGGATTTCTTCTGGCACCCCTACCCTACTGAAGATTTCAACTAATGCTTCAGCTACCCTTTCCGTTTCAATAGTTGGTAACGCTACGGCTTCAGGGTATCTGGTTGCGTAGTCAACCAGAGTAAGAATATACCGATTCTTTCTTTCGGTAACTGGGTGTATTGGTCCTACAATATCTACTGCCACTCATTTAAACGGTGTATCTATTAATGGCATCTGTCCCAAGGGCACCCTTGTGACCCTTCCCTTACACACGGTTTTCTGACATACGTCGCACGACCTACATAACCGTGTGACATCGCCATTAACACCTGGCCAGTAGAATTCAGCGACTACCCTGCTAGTGGTCTTAGCCTTACCTAGGTGTCCTGCCATGCTTGACTCATGCGCCACCCTAAGTACTTGAGATCTATATCTCTGGGGTACGACCACTTGCCAATACTTCTTACCCTCCCGAGCGCTAAACTCCCTATGAATTAATCCGTTCTTGCGTCTGAATCTCGAGCTACCCCCACGCTTGCAATGTTTAATCGCGCCGGACGTGATTTTCTCAAGAATTGTTCTGATGGACTCATCACGTTCTTGCTCTTGTTTGAAATTATCGCGGGAAATTCCTGAGATCGATTCAGGGACTATTAATTTACGAAACGCGGTTTTCTCTCGCCGTGTTTGCGCTCGCGTTTCGACTGCCTGGGCCAAAGGTATTTTAAAATCGGTCATGGTTGGAAGACGGGAACCTTCAACATTACCGATCGTCAGATCGTAAATATGATTGTCCAAACAAAGGGCATCAACAGTTCCCGTTAAGAAAGGTGTTTTTACTGTGATCCTTGCTACGGGAATGCGACCCATCGTCTGATCAAGTAACATACATGGGGATTCCCACCCGAGCATTTGGTTATCCTGTACGAGACTACGTTTGATCACTACGCCCGTACAACCAGTGTCACGCAATACCACGACTTCTCGACAGTTGACAAACCCTCTCGCGGTTGGTACACGCGCTTCAGGAAATAAACACGTGCCAAGCGAATGAATACAAGGTTCTACCTGTACGATGTTATCAGATATACCTTTACTTTGTATAGCCACTGCTACCTTATGTATAAGTGCCTTTCTTTTAGGACAGTCTTTTTGAACATGACCCCATACATTACACAAGAAACATTGCACACGCTGAAAAACTGGATTCCTAACTGACCTTTTTACCTCAGCTGATTTTACAGGTTCCCTAGGCATAGGTCTTACAGACTGGTTTCCAGACTTAAAATCTTTCAAAACCACGTTCTGGGTTCCCCCATGAGCTTCGGCAAATAAATCGGCTTGCTTAGCCATATCTTTTACGTTCGTGAAGACTTTCTCCTTCAGAAATTGATCTAATTCTCGCCCAACTGTATTAAATAATTGATCTCTGAGCAAGAAATCAGTCAACCCTTCAAACGTTTTCACCGCTTTGCCGCATTCAATCCACCCTCCTCTCGGTAAAAATTACGTTCGTGAAGACTTTCTCCTTCATAAATTGATCTAATTCTCGCCCAACTGTATTAAATAATTGATCTCTGAGCAAGAAATCAGTCAACCCTTCAAACGTTTTCACCGCTTTGCCGCATTCAATCCACCGCTCAAAATAGTTCGCAATTCTGACGGTGAACTGACCAAATGTTTCTCCCTTATCGGGCTTGCTATACCTGAACTTTTTACGAAAACCCTGTTCAGTGAGCTCGTACCTTTTGAGAAGTGCTTCCTTTAGGACGACGTACTTAAACACATCGTCCCTAGGAAGACGTGAGTATACATCCAGTGCTTTACCTTTTAATAGAGCACTCAGATGCAGTGCCCAGTCATTTTGACTCCACTTCTGGTTTTCGGCATACCGCTCAAACCGATGAAGATAACTATCTATGTTATCTTTTTCATCGTCAAAGGGAGGTAATTTGGGGCCCCTTAATTTGGTAAAGGCAGAATCGTGTTTTCTTCTAGATGTCGCTAATTCTACCTTACGCTCATGATCCCGCTGCTTTGCTTTTTCATCTAACTCTATTCGCTTTTGCTCCGCTTTCATTTCCCATCCTATCCTATCCTTTTCGGCCTGCTTCTCTAATTCTATCTTTTCCTTCTATAATCCTATCTTTTCCCTCTCAAAGGCCCATTTCCTATCTTCTGATTCCCTTTCTAATTCCCGTTTTCTTTCATCAGATTCCCTTTTTAATTCCCTTGCTCTTACCCTTTCTTCCCTTTCCCGAGCTTGTTCTTCCTGAATAAATTTCCTTAAGCTTTCACCTTCATATCCAAATTCTTTGCCTAAGGCAACCAAGTCCTTAAGGGATGACATGACAATGACAATTGTAATATGAATATAGATAGGTAACCAAACCAATGCTTAAACAAGTTTATACTGGACACACGGACCTAGATAAACCAAACAAAAATAAACCCCAACTTGATTATTATCCTGTCAAGAAAGTCAGGCTCAAATATAAACATTAAATGATTACTTTCACAAAAAAATGATTGACAGTTCACTTAATCCAACGATCCCACTTCTGACACCATTGTAACAGAATTGTTACCGAGAGGAGGGTGGATTAAATGAACAATACAAACACAATTTGTGAAAGAAAATATAAATTTATGTAATAAATTATAAATGAAAAAAATACAGATGTAACAACACAATAATTCATGCACTCAACCCACAATTACACTCACAACCATTCACAATACATGAACAAATTAAATATTAATACAAAAGGAATCTCAGATGTAAAGGGATCTCTTGAACTATACACAGATCCAAGGATTCTTTACGAAAGTTAAATTAATGCAAGTAAAAATTACGAAAAATGAACACAAACGACAAACTATACTATCGCACGATGGATTGCGATAACTAGCACGACCATATACTTGTATTCAATCAAGTTGCTAGCTTTTATTGATATCTATGCGATCACTTGAAATATTATTGTGATCTGACATAAGCATGCAAATACAACAATGTATTAAACTGTATTACAATTTCAATACACATATGTGTCTCGACCCCGTATAACCGCACGATTCAGCAACAGTTGAATCGTCTCCCAGTTTCCCCGAAAACCTAGGGTTGACCAATACTATTATCGGACGTTTCCCTTCACGGATCCACCACAGTTATACGTTCAGACAACATACAACATCTACCAGAACCAACGGTTCCTCACTACCCTAGATGTCGACCCGGATGTTTTACAACTCAGACAGCTCCGACACTCGGACTTCTAGCTTTCCGGATATTTACACGTTACACAGATGTTGTCGAACAGACAGTTCGACACACAGACAGATACTTCAATTCCGTTTGCACAAATTAACGGCACAATCACATTCAGATATTTATACAGAGATGTTCCGGAACAAATAATAGATGTCCCACAACAAATCAGACGATATCAAAGACGTTTATCAAAAGATGGTATCAGATGTGTTAACAGCTACGGTATCAGAAATGGTATCAACTACGTTAGCAGCTACGGTATCAGAAACATTGACATCTACGGTATCAGATCTACGGTATCAGATCTACGGTATCAGATCTACGGTATCAGAAACATTGACATCTACGGTATCAGCGATTATCAGATCTATGGTAACAGCGATTGTCAGCTACAGTATCAGAAACACGGTAACAGCTACGGTATCAGAAACACGGTAACAGCTATAATAAACAAAACCAGACTAATAATAGTTGTCTCAAAAATAATCTAAGCCGTAGATTACGATATTGCATTTAAAGTCTAATAGTGACTAGTAATTCCAAATATTTCACGTTTAATTGCAATAAAAGCATCATTATACGAAATGATAATCTGAATAAAATTCACAATAAAACGAAAATGTAAATTTGACACTCACCCCTTTGGCTGGAGATTCCAATACGAGCTTATCTATCCTTCGATTAGATATTTTGGTTCCCGTAGTTATTATGAGAAATATCTCGCCTTATATACTCTCTATAGGTGAACATAAATCACATCGAGCTTGCCGTGCACCACGTGAAACGAGTATTTCGGATTTCATGTAAATAACAAACTGGCACATGCAAATCGTTACACGCCACTTACCTTGGAGAAAACCACTTAATCACCCCAGGTAATGCGTGTACGACGAAATCAAGAAAATGGTGAGTTTCGTTCGCAATTCAAGAAGAACAAAAATCAGTTCAATTTTCGCCTAATTCTGTGACACGCAAGCGTATGCATTTTGGTTACCCCCTCCATGTGTACTTACTAAATGGATGGCCCCTAACATGATTTTTTTTTAATTACCTTTAAACTTTATGGATTTTTTTCAGTCAGTTTGATTTATAACATTTCAAAGATCATCTGATATTAAATTTTCTAGTCAGGTTGGTTTTAATTATTGTATTAGATTGTAAAACTTGTTTTTTATTTTTATAATTACTGAAATATATAGAAATCTCACTTTCCACATATGATAGTTTTTGTTATAATTTTTTTTATTGGTTGTTGCTTCATCAAAAAAGACATTGCTTTTATCCATTCCGAGAATTGGAACAATACAAATATATATATATCAAAACTAAAGCACCAATGAGGAAAACAAATTTATCTTGGTGCATTGAAGAAAAAAAAACATTAGCTGTAAGATTTTAGTTTTGTTTCTTTATTTGTATTGCATTGCATTTGGTGAGAGTTCAATGTATTTATTTATATAAAGCTTGATCAACAAGGGACTGCAAAGTTTGCTGTATAAATGTCTGACTGTAAGTGTGACTATATATATATATATATATATATATATATATATATATATATATATATATATTGGCTTGGATCTAGCATTGTGCATTTAACAACAACTAACACATACTGATAATAGCTAAATCAATCCTCTGGACTGCTCTCTGTCTCACAAACTTATGGACAGTCACTAAGTATGTCATGAAGTTCCCCATGATACTTGATGCCAAACTAATAGATGCCAGCCTAATAGATGCAACCCTTGGATGCATCTGATGCAGTCGTTACCAATGTCATTTTGACTTGTTGGGTTGCTAATGACGAATTGTCAAGCCATATGATGAATTCAAACAAATAAAAACCTTTCGTTTAATGATCACAAACTGAACTGCTTTAGCCTTGCTTATTTCTCAGATGCCACATTAACAGAGCACTTCTACTAGATCATATACACAGTGGCCTGATCAAGGAACATATCTGACAGCTTTCAGTCAGTCAGATTCCTGGTAGCATTGTACTCAGTGACATCCTTACTGTATAAGTTTAGACTACTGACATATGGTTTCTGCCTGAACCGTTTCTTGATGTTATTGACCACAATGAAAACATACTATCACTTTATTAAGTGAACAAAGTTACGAGGATACAGTAGATCGAGTTCACCAAAATACAGCCTTCATCCATCATCACATACACCAGATAGGAATACGTTGGGAAGACTGTGTGATAGCTACGGCTTTAATCTTCATAAATGAAAGATTCATCTTAGTAAGGGACTGATAAATCTTCTTACTACTTATGGTAACCCACTTCAAAAAAATCAAGTCAAATTATCAGCTGAGTCCTTAATAATGAGGAAATGTTATTTTCTACCCTTTCTTCTCACCCTTAGAAACTGCTATAAAGACCTAATGGGGTATAAGAATTTCATCTTGATCAATCAATCCCAGCACACATACTAATGGGACTGCAGATTTCAACCGGAAGCTATATTAATGCCAATAATCTCATTTACAATGGAGAGAAGCCAAGTCTCTATTTCCAATGAAATGCAAATAACCTGGTTCTATGGACTTGGCATGAAGCTTGCTCAACCACATGTTAAGGAAATAAAAAGCAAAAATAAAAACTATATTGAGGATAAGGTTATTCAGAAGCTATAGCAGAGTTTGCACCAATTGTTGTGCCTTTAGAAAGTTTGAGTGGGTTGGATACGGCTATACTATGATAAAACTTGATAGTTGAGACTTAGGATTGTCACTATGCAAAAGGGAAGAGAAGAAAATCAGCCACTACACTTAGGGTTAACTAGGATTAACACCATTCCTACTGCATCAAACGTAAACTATTATCCATTTATTTGACTTCATATACCTTGCACATATCTAAGTATCTCAAGCTGACAAAAATTAATGAATAAGTCTTAAATGTCTGTTAATTTTGTCAAAGGAAGTACAGAGTCTAAACACTCAAATATTTTGTGCATGTCAGCTCAAATATACTCAAATGTATACTTACCTTTAATCCAGACAGTTTCAGACACAGATTTATTCATTGAACCATCTGTATAGTCAGCTATTCCATTATTAACTGTACATGTGTAAATTCCTTTATCCATAAAGTTTGAAAACTGATAGCTTATGACCGATGTAGAGACAAAGTCAAAACTTGGATATCGAATCTTGATTCCAGTGAAAAGAGAACTGTGAGACAGTGTGAATACATATTGTTCTGGTATGCCATCAGCTGAACAGGTTAGTGCAATATATTTATTATTGTAAGTTCCATTTTGACTGTTAATACTGACCACAGGTGGATCTGAAATGTAATTTATATTTAATACATGACTCAGCTTAAAGAAAATAGATAACTGTGTTCTTTAATTCAAATTCAATTAATACATTTTACCAAGCATGAATTTAAAGATTAAGGATCAATAATTCATCAATGTGAGCAATAAAACGTTTCCCACAGAGACAAATTAATGTTCTGGCAAAATGGTAAATTTTCACCAAAATACGAGCAAACGAATATTACCACAAAATAGGCAAGTTCATAATTATTGGAAACTGGCAATAAAGAAGCACACACCTAAACAGCAAACAATTATCATGAACTCTAGTGCATAAATCTATAAACTTGATCTTAAAGTTGAAACCATACACAAATATAGCAATTATATCTTTTATAAATGTGGCAAAACTCAGACGTACATAAGTGTTTGATAAATCCGCTGCAGTCAAAAATTGTAAACTTAACACCATCCTCAAATCAGTATGCATATATATATATATATATATATATATATATATATATATATATATATATATATATATATATATATATATATATATATATATATATATATATATATATATATATATATATATATATACATACATACATACATACATATATAATACAGTCGACTCCGGTTCACTGCATAGCCTCGGGCCCATCACGAGACTATGCAGTTAACTGGAGTGTGCCAGCTTTAAATCAGTACGGCACGAAGATATGTGAAGAATAAATTTAAACAATGATTATAATCCACTCCTTCACATTCTACTTAAATGGTTTCTTCATCACATCAAAGAGACGAGGATGTCAGCCAAAAAAAATAAGGGAAGAAGAAAATATTGTTTTTGATTTAAATATAACATTATCCACATGTTATAACTTATGGTGTAAATTTATGATGTATGTATGTTTGTTTGTATGTATGTATGTATGTATGTATGTATGTATGTATGTATGTATGTATGTATGTATGTATGTATGTATGTATGTATGTATGTATGTATGTATGTATGTATGTATGTATGTATGTATGCATGCATGCATGCATGCATGCATGAATGTGTGTGTTTATGTATGTATGCATGTATATTTCATAAATACCATTGCAAATGTTATTAATAATGTTCATTATAATAATCATCTTTTTCTTACAAGTAATGTAGAGTATTAACATATATGTATACATATATATATATGTGTGTGTGTGTGTGTGTGTGTCAACTTTCCGTTTATACCATTGTAAATATTATTAAATATGATTGAAAATACTAACGCTAGTAATAATACTAAATTTATGTTATTATTGTGCAGCATATTCTCACATCTGAATACAGTGTGTAGTCTTTATACAATTTATTTATCATTCACACGATTTCTTATATGCCATAACGACACAGGTCCCACCCAAGCATTAGTCAGTTCCCAGTGATATAGGCCTCGCTAGACGGTTTTATCGCGTTACTCTTACCATCTAGTGATGCTGTTTTCATGCATGTGTCGGTAATTTAAATCTGATTTCAACAGCCGATAAATACACAGGTGTTCTGCTCTGACAGGGATTTATATTACAAAGGTGAGTGTTCTATAGGATTTAACGCAGTGGATTATTAGAAGAGGGATTATACTTACCGTCTGGGTACAAAGGTGAGTCCAAATAAATTTATTAATTAATAGCGTGCATCCGATCACACGCAGTTATTGTTCGCGGAAAAGTACCATATAGTGTCAACGCAGAATATGGCTGGTCTCAAAAGCCACCAAGTAAAAAAAAAAGGCTTAGAGACCAACTTGCTGGTCTAAAAGGAAATGTGCTGATTTTAAAGACATTTTACTTCAAAACAGCTTACGAGTTGGATTTATTAAGATCTTTCAAAAGTCATGTGATGTTAAGTTTATATTCAATTAGTTTATTTTAACTGTATTAGATTCAAACGTCTAATTTTGTTGTTTTTCTTTAACACAATCATAAAGCATGGAAGTTTAATTTTCCATTTATGACAATTACTTTTAGAGAGGTTGGTTCACTGAACACTGTGTATAGAGATAGGCATCACCAGCTATGAAGAAATATCAACAGCATGTGCGGATTGCCAGATGTTTCCAAAATAAATTGACCATCCATTCAGTACATATGCATTCAGTACATATGCAAAAATTTGGCAAAGCTTGGCGCCCTGCCCACCCCCCTATATGCATACTTATCAAGACATGCCTCGCCTCTGTACATACTCTTGATGCCAAACAAAAGTTTGTTTAGTGTCCACTAAAATTCAAACGTAGACTGAAGCCAGTCTTTCAGGTTATATAGTAGTCAAACTATTATCAAGGTTTCACACCCATGCACCCTGTTTCTTACGCATACGTTCATTATCAGTAGAAATGCATACTATACACAATCGTGTATGCATTTTGGTTACCGCCTCCATGTGTACGTACTAAATGGATGGCCCCTAACGTGAATTTTTTAAATGACCTTAAAACTTTGATTTTTTTCAGTCAGCTGGATTTATTAAATTTTATAAAATCGTCTATTATTAATTTGTCTAGTTTGTTGGTTTTAATTATTGTATTAGATGCAAAAGCGTTTGTTTGTTTTTTATAATTATTGAAATAAACAGAAATCTCATTTTCCATTTATGATAGTTCTTGTTATAATTACTTTTTCATTGGTTATTGGTTCATCAAAAAAGACGTTGTTTTTATCCATTCCGAGAATTGGAACAATACAAAGAGATATATCAAAACTAAAGCACCAATGAGGAAAACATATTTTGGTGCATTGAAGAAAAAAAAACATTCGCTGTAAGATTTTAGTTTTGTTTCATGATTTGTATTGTGTTGCATTTGGTGAGAGTTCACAGTATATATATATATATATATATATATATATATATATATATATATATATATATATATATATATATATATATATATGAAGCTTGATCAACCAGGGACTGCAAAGTTTGCTGTATAAATGTTTAATGCTCAACAACTTAAACCAGCTATATATGCTGGGGAGAGTTAACGAGGATCAACACCACCACCACCCCATCCCCACCCCCCACCGTACGAGCCTGCCAAGACTTCGTAATCGTTCCAAATCTGACCTCTACCTGCAACACAGCGAAGTCGCGGGCTCGCACGTACGAAGTTGCAGCAAGCTCGTATACTGACTTGAAATAAGCTCGTGTATTTTATAAGGGATTTTGACAGTACATAATGCAAAAGCAGCAAAATACATGGTGAAACATGAAAGTTGTCATGATCGTAGCAGTGGGAATTATAGATGAGGGATAGTTCATTTTATTTCCAGTCAGTGCAATGAAATTAATGAAAAGCACTGACATACATGTCTATTTCCTATATGAGCTGACCAAATGTCAGTAATGATTCTTAATTTTACTGACTGATGATGCTTAAGATCAACTTCTAAGTGCATTTACAGTGAAACAATTATGTAAAGCTAAGTAGCAGTGTGTATTTACATTTAAATGGCCAAAGATAGGTTATGATCACTGTTACAGTATAATTAATTGTAATTCTTTAACCCGATATATTTCACCATTTGGTCTTACAAATTGATCAAATCCCATTTCAGATTCGCTACTAAGTAACCACACTGACACAGGATCATCTTTACACAACGCATGAGTAGCATCAAATAATTTCTCTTCATAGAAAACACCTCGGGGAATATATCTCACGATTCGTTCTCGTGGAAATATTGTTACTGCAGCCGTCCACGCGTGTTTGCTATGATCAATAATTTCAATTGGAGCTCCTCGCGATTGATATTTCGGTTCGTATAATACTTCTCCTGTTATTGTCGTTACTGATATTGGGAGTTTTAATGATGCTTCTAATTTAGCTATATCAGAAATCGTTGCACCGTGTTGTTTCGCTGTCAGTTCCCATTCGGTTATTTTCTTACGTCGCAGATCAGTTAGTTTATTTCCTCGGGATGCATTTGTGAAGTGTTCCATTATCCGTGTTGCCACACAATTCAGTGTTGAATCACCTTGTGATTTCGACGATAGTTTCATAGGAGCTAGTTTTGCAATATCGGGTTTATCATTTAACGGATATATCCCATAAACAACTGATGTTACAGAATAAGATCTCTCGTAGTATGGTTTGTCAATTCCAGTTAGAATTCCTGGTTTGGAATCTCTACTCACAATAACAGTTTTTTTATCCTTGAAGATTGGTTCAAATTTATCCCTGATAATCCATTTACCTTCGACTTCGATAATGAATTTTATTCTAAAAAAATACCTCCTTTGAAATCCCTTGGATTTCCCACCAAGATGTGAAATTATCTCAGATGCTCTTTCATCGTTCATAGTAGCATCGATGTTGGGTACATTGATATCTTCATCAATAATTCGAAATGTCGACCAACCGTGTTCTGCACCATCTATGTAGAATTCATTTAAACACTCTCTGATTTTACCCAGTATAGTTCTATCACCGATATTTGGTGTATCAGAGACTCTATCGAGATTGAATTTAGCATTTTTCCAGGGCTTAATTTTCGATAATCTCTTGAACTCTTTCATATTATAATTAAAACAAGTATTTAAATAGAAAAATATATTATATAATGAATCATTGCAAATGGCTTATGATTGGATCAACGACCCCTTGTAACAAATCATGCAGAAATGAATTATGTGGGTATCATATGCAAAGCGTGAGAAACGGTTCAAAAGGTCCTCTCCCATGCCTCCATTGTGGGGCAGGTGTTAGAGGCAAATCAGAGTTATGTATCAATTGTGGTGGTAAGCGTTATAGAGAGTTGAAGCGTTATTATGACAAAAAAAGAATAAAAAATCCTGACTCTGTCAACGACAACGTCAACGGCAAAATCATAAAAACTGCCCTGGACTACATAGACAGATTTCCCAATGTTATAATTCAGCCAATCAATGAATTAGATAAATAAAAGTATTATGGATACAAATGAGCCAAGAATTTCAACGACATCCTGTTATTGCAAACTATGAAGCCTCTCGTGATGGTGTTGTTAGACACTGTAGACTCAAGAGGCCGGTTGGTGCTCTGAGTAATCAAGGATATTTAATATTTACTGCTGGAGGAAAAATGCATCATAATCACCGTTTCGTTTATGAAGTGTTTAATGGATTGATCAAGGATGGCCTTGTTATTTATCACATTGATTCCGATCGTAGGAATAACAAATTGAAGAACCTTCAAGCTATTTCACAACGTGAAAACACAAAACGAGGCGGGACTGGGAAATACCCGAAAAATGCTAGACCTGTAAAGTCGTTTAATACTGAAAATAACACGGAGACAGTATTTCAGTCAATAACCTTAGCTGGTAGACATTTCGGTATTTATCCGTATTCTATTCAATGTGTTGCAGAGAATAAAACCAAAATCGCTTTTTCAAAACGCTTCAATAATAGGATTAAGTTTTCATATATCCTATAGCATTAACGGATATAACTCGCTGGTATATGGCATGTGACAAATCACCAATGACAGAGTTACCGTTAGTGAAATACTGTCATTTAATTTTTGATTGGTTGGTTTCGCTATCATGAATCTCAACAGGATATAATCAATTCTCTTTTTTTGTAGAAAACTAATACAACTGTTTTATATACATTTCGTATTTGATTTGTTTTTAGTGTCTTTTGCAAGTATTCTGTCTTACTTCAACGTTTTCAATAATCACTATTAAAAACAACAAGGAATAAAAAGCACACATCTCTCTATTTAACTTCCTTGTAATGAATGGTTATATACAACCTCGTCTGTGTTATGTTTGGGCTTTAGCGAAGTTCAAGTGCAAACTCAAATCACACCGTCACACGTGGTGTGAATGTTATTATTGACATTCAAACCGGGTTGATTTTGGGGTTTGTTTTTGCACCTGAATGTAGAATAGCCCACGCGTCATCCATTGTCATTTCATTCATTGTCATTTCATTCGTTGTACATACCATTGTCATATATCCATTACATTGTAAATACCATAATCACCCTATAATCTATTGTTGTGCCGTCGTCATCCATTGTCATTTCATTCATTGTACATACCATTATCATATATCCATTGCATTGTCAATACTATAATTACCCTATAATCTATTGTTGTGTCGTCGTCATCCACTGCATTGTATATATACCATTATCATCCTATAATCTATTGTTGTACCGTCCTTAATTAAGTATTCATCCATTGCATTGTATATATACCATAATCACCCTATAATCTATTGTTGTGTGCCGTCCTATATGTATATAACCGTCATACACACTAGATCATTGGGGTTGAATGTGTGCCGTCCTATATGTATACAACCGCCATACACACTAGAACATTTGGGTTGATGTGCCGTCGTCATCCATTGTATATATACCATCATCATCCTATAATTGCATAAAGCTTCTGGACGTGCTAAGATGACCAACACCTTAGCGGGTCCAGAATTCATTTTGTGAAACTCAAAGGATTTTCACTCAAGGGATTTTCACTCAAAGGATTTTCACTCGAAGTAATTCATTAATTAAACAAACATATTTGTATATAATATGAATTCTGAAAATATCAGGTGTATTATTTTTGAAATTAGTAAATTAAAAAATCAAAATATTCAATTATCATCGGAGTTAAATTGTGATCAAATAATGACCGATTTTGAGGACATATAATTTGCACAAAACAGCGGTATGTCCTTTCTAAACAATATTATCTAATCAAGCGCATTCAAAACTTTATCCGTGAGAGTTTAGTTTATCATGAAGACGTTAGTGTGTTTGTACCATTATGTACGGTCGTAGAAGATGTTAGAAAACAATTAGGTGCCGAGTATGAACAAAGAAAACTTATTAATTCCAAGGCGAAACAGATAAAAGCTCTTATCGAGCAAGCTGAGTCCTACCCTTAGAGAGGCTCCTTCTTGTATAACCTTGTACACAGGTAACGATGAATGGCCGTTATGCGTCTCCGATTACTCAACTAGAACAAGTTTTTAAAGACAAGAAGTAAAATTGTATGACATGTGTGTTTATAATACCTATTGGTAGATTAACAACAGGGAAGTATAATGGGTTGGTGTAATTTTTAGTGATTTCTTTTTTTTCTCGTAAAATTCTTCGAATTTCCAAATACTATGGATTTCCGTATAAAATCTCTTTGAGATTTTGCACGGATAAACATGAATGAGTATATTGCATTATTTGATCGCGGGTTAATCGTACCGCGGTTATAACGTTTTGCTGAAGATTTAACATTTGATAATCAGTCAATAAAAACTTTTCCTGACCTAGGTTATCTATGACTATATCCACGTGGTATTCTCTTGTTGTTGCTCCACTAAATATCTCTCTGATAGCTTGTTCAAGAAGGTCTTTGTCATGGATAGATACTAGCGTGTGCTGATACATTATTGATGTTCTTTTTGAAAATCTAAAAGGATTTTTATTTTCTAATTCGATAAGAGGACTTTACATCTAGCGTTATTTGTAGTGTTTCCCCGCGAAGGTCAATCAGGCTAAATTCTTGGTCGGTTATTGAAAAATTCATCTTGGTTATTAACGGATTAATGGGCTCTAAGTAAGTTAAATTAGGTGGATTTTTCACTATAAGACTTCCAGGGGAAACGTCTGGGGAAAATGTATACATGATATATCCTTGATTGGCTTTGTTTGATTTTGAAGTATCAATTGAGAAACTTCCCAAGATTGCATCACAAATAACATGTATCGCAATGACAGATGATATATCAACGTTGCCGGGAGATCTATGTTTGTTGTCGCGGTACACTGAATTCGTTGATGTTAAAATTTAATTTGGTGGATTTATTTTAAACCATAACGCGTGAATCTGACGAAAGAATTCGTCAAAGAGTTTTCTCATTGATGCTTTCATCGCTGGTACATCCCAACCTGGAAATTAAACGAAGACTATATTTTCGTTGGTGCGTGAAAACACTCTTTTGAACTTTTCTCTGTTTGGTGATTTATCTTCATATACAAACGAAAGTAATCTATCATTGAGGAATTTCATATCAGCGATAATTTGATTTAATTGTTGTTGTTGCTGTTTGATTGTATCACGCTGAGTTGTTAAATCGAGTAGTAGAGATCGTTGTAGGTAATCTCTCAATTGTCCCAATTTTGTTTGGAACATTTGTTTCATCGCGTTGAAAATCCCAGTAAGTGATTTCTCTGTGATCACAAATACTCCTTGATCACCAAGAGCAAATCGCCATATTATTCTACCATATTCGTAGTATTTGTATTTTCTAAGTGTATCAGTTTCTGTTCCGTCGTAGACATCATATGAATATTTTTGATAAATGTCTTTAGGTCGTAGAAAACTAATATCGAAGTTATAATTGAACTTTGGATCTGTTGTGGGTAAATCATCAATGAAAAAGTCTGGCTTTTTAGGTTCTGGAAACGTGTAATGAACCGCAGGAAGACTATCCAACCATGCTTTGTGAATCCGTGGAAAGAATTCGTCAATAGTATCACTGAGTTTTTGACGCATCCATGGTACGTTATATCCTGGAAGCTTAAACGTTGGAATATCCTCCTCACGGTTTTTATAATGCGCTGCAATTGCTGTTCTCGCTGAAGATCTCTTCATAAATTGAATAACCAGCTGGTTAAATTCTTCTATGTCGGCGATAATTTGATTACACACTTTCATATATTCGATGACATCATCGCGACGCGGTGGGATTTCACTCATTGCTGTTATCAAATAACCTCGAAATCGCTCGAAATCGCTATTCATCGCTGTTAATCTATTACTAATTCTTATATAATCGTTATCTACCAAAAAGGTTATACTATCAGGACCATAAATTTCATGACTTGTTAAATAATATGATAAATAACCAACACCATCAGGACGAAATTTATTAATTTCATGTAGATTATGATACCCATGATAATCTTTTTCCGTGGATACATAGTCGGATTTCAATGGCTCACGTGGTAGATCCTTTATGTCGACGGTGCCTGGAATAAATTCAGGATACCCCAATACGGTTCTAATTGAGCTGTTGTATATATCCACGGCGTAATCAGATGAATTTACTTCGATGACCGTTGAAAGTAATGGTTCATGTCCTTTTATCTCAATGGGGTATTTATCAGGTTCATCTTTGACGTCGATGATATTTGGTCCTGTAATTGCCTGGATTGATTCTATGATTGCTTCGTTGATATCTTCGATATCGTATGCACCAGTTGGTATATGTATTGTATGTGTTTCTGGTTCGGATTTTGTTCCATCTGGGTTAGTTTTTCTATACGAAAATGTAAAACTGTTATTGGGGAGTTTAGCATTGAACGGTTCTGATCTTACATTTGGCCAACTGTAATAACATCTTAATTGTGTTAGCGCTATTGCAGATATTGCCAACGGAGGATTAAATTCAACGCTGAATTCTGGTGTTTTCGTTACCAGCGAGATTAACCTTGTTTTTGTCATGGTGGTATTTGTTGCTATTCGTTGAAGGAGTTCTTGTGACATTGTTATTGTAATTGTTATTTTCCAATTTCGATATCGTTGAATCATACAACCAAACCATCTTTGAAAATTCTTCTCGGATATTTTTTGATCATCAATCGATGACGAGATCAACATTGATATTGGGGAGTTTAGCATTGAACGGTTCTGATCTTACATTTGGCCAACTGTAATAACATCTTAATTGTGTTAGCGCTATTGCAGATACTGCCAACGGAGGATTAAATTCAACGCTGAATTCTGGTGTTTTCGTTACCAGCGAGATTAACCTTGTTTTTGTCATGGTGGTATTTGTTGCTATTCGTTGAAGGAGTTCTTGTGACATTGTTATTGTAATTGTTATTTTCCAATTTCGATATCGTTGAATCATACAACCAAACCATCTTTGAAAATTCTTCTCGGATATTTTTTGATCATCAATCGATGACGAGATCAACATTGATAATTCCGAATACGCATTTGACGCAGTAATAAGTTTAACAGCGTAATCGTGTAATTTCCGCTGAGAACATGATGATATTTTTTTTGTTATCCCGGTGAATACTCCTGAGATTGCTGCGGCTGCAGATATACAAATTGGAACAGCAACCGGAGCTATCATTGTCACCAATGATAATATTATTCCAGCGCCGGCAATTATATCAGATATTGAATATACTGAAATGTCAATAACGGTGATTCTACGCTATTATTTTTTCTTTTTTAGAGTATATTCTTCAATCAACGTTTGTAATTTATGTTGAAATTCTTTGACGGTATCATATCGATATTGAGATGTGGTCATCATATTTACTTCAATTCACTTTAATTAAATTGTTTACTTAAATCAGCTACGAATTCCACATACCATGACATTGAAACCCTAGCTAGATTATTATCAGTGGATGTAATCGTGAATTGTTCAATCGTATCCTTGTCGATGATCGTTGATATTGTATTATTGACTCCAGATGAACTCGATGATGATATATTAAACAACGTTGGTGTTACTAACGTTAATCGATAAATTCCCCTTACGGTTGCAGTAACGTGTAAAATATTATTTGTAGGTGTCCACGTATATGATCCGTGTTGAATCGTGTATACTACGTTGATAGTCCTATCATGAGGAATTTTTATTTTTTCAGCTATTGCTATCATCCTTGTTGCATCCGCTACGATGTTATTAGTGGTCGTTTTAAGATCATCGATGGATTTCTTTATATCTGGAAGTTCCATGTCGAGTTTATCAAATGTAGATCCGAGAAATTTATCAACGATATTTCTACGAAAAGTTGAAAACTGTTTTACATGTTCTTCATATTTGGATTAAAGTGTTGCTAGTTCCAATATAGAAGTTTTTATCTCTGTAAGATTTGGTGCAGTCACACGCGGAACACCAAAGAAATTCTTTATGGGAGTTTCAATGGCATCAATGATATCCTGTTGGAGCTGATTAAACTTGGTTATATCATCGTTATAATCGTCACGTAGTTTTTTCATATCATTAGCGGAGTCACCAGCAGTGACTTTAACGTCATCGATGGTTTTTTGTAATCCCGTTATAGCATTTATTTGATCATATAATTTTTTTTAGTTCATCTAAGTTTGCTATCGATGAGATAGCTTTGTTGATTATTTATTTACTTGTCCAATAGTAACTGTTTCGGAAGGACGTGGTACTGATCTTCCAAAAATATCTGCCATGTTATATATACACGTTTTTCTTTGTTAAAATCATTTTTGAATTGCAAGCAATTTATGATTTTTCATCATCGTGTATTCATGGATGGCCTTGTGAGGTAATTTAGAACTCGTTGAAATAGCCATCAACGCGTTAAGGGTTTCTTGTCCACATACTGGAGGATCTGTTAATGTCTGCGCGGGCAACGTTGATTACCAAATGGGGATTTTCGATGAAATCATCGAAGTATATCTGACAAATTCAATCGGAGGTGGTAATCCATATGAGTCAAAATAAATAATTGAACGTGGATATATCGCGTAACAAACCCAGTGAGTTCCAGGTAAAGTGTTATCATCAAGAATAATTATGCCAGTTTCTGGTATTTGTGGTTGTGCTGGTAATTGATCTTTCATAAATACACCTCTGAAATGCTTTATTGGGAGTTTTTTTACAGCTTCAAGTAAATCAAAATTTGACATTGGATTTAACTGGGGTAATGTCTTTTGAATCGACTTCCTGGTAGTCTGAATCCCTTTCCCTTTTTTATACCCGCTTCCAAATATTTTCCCTATGAGATTGCTACCAACCGCACCAGCTGCGCCTAGTCCAAGAGCTTTAAGAGCGGAATTGCCAGTGCAGCAAGTGGAAATATACCACCGGTTTTAATCATATCGTTGACAGCAGCTTGTGAAAAAGTCAATCTGATTCCTGTTTTTCCTTTAATGCTTTATTGAAATGACCAAGTTGAGTTTTCGTCAACGATAATTTATTTGATCCACCTGTCATTTGTTCTTTTTTAAGCGTTATCGTTGTGCCACACGCAGTATAATTTTTCGATTGAAATTTCTTTACCTGACCAGATGTCAGGGTGACATTAACATGATTGTATGACATTTTATTTAGATAGTGATCATCTAATTGTTCCAATACATATTTGGAAAATCTTACATGTTTTCCACTGGTGCATCAATGACTCGCATTTTTCCACCACCACCTTCAAGTATCATATTTTTATCACTGAGAATAACTGCAACCGCCCTAAATCCTCCAAGAGCATCACAGATACGGGCTTGAAATTTTACATCAATGGTTGAATGCTTGGATAAATCAAGATGTTGCAGCGAAAAGTAATAAATCGGATACAATTCCCTAAAATCCAATTGCGATATTTGTAGTCCAGTATCGATATTTTGATCACGATCAAAAAAATGACCACAATTGATGATAAACTCGTCCTATTTGATAGTTTTCGTAATCGATAATAAGATTTTCTGCGGGTTCTTGTTGATTACTTAGTCGCAATGATACTTCACCGACATCACAACGATCAAATATCATATGAGATCTTAATTGTAGACTATCATTTGCAACACCGGCTATTTTTTATGTTTTATTTGAATTTTGCAACACAACAAAGATATGTCTTGGTGCTGAAGCATTCTTTGTCAACGCAAGTTGCCAAGTAAAAATTCCAGTACCGGTACAGGATGTTGTAGCTGTTGTAACATCATACCAACTCAACATCGACTTTCCTCCCTGATCCATAAACGACAACAATTGTGTCTCAACGGTCAAGGATGGAGTCATAACTGGCATCCACAACGCTAACTTTGTTAATGTTACAATACCATCTTGTACAGGATCAGGACCGTGCCAAAGAGCATAATCGTCAGTTGATCTTCGTGTGAGAACTACAGTATGACTAGCACCAAATATAACTCTTCGGACATCTCGGCAAAATCCAAATATATGAGATAGTGGAATCGTACATGAAAATCTACCATTGTCGTCAATGTTCTTTTTTCGTGTTGCAAATCCCGCGTTGTAATTAGGATTATCACCTACAATTACAGGTTCACTTTTAGAACCGTCAGCAAAGGCAGAATTATCTAGCTTATTTGGTGTTCTTATCGTAAATTGACGATGTTCAGCGTGAATGGTAGTATCCTTTGCAAACATCATTGAATGACCAGCAGATTTAATAAAATCATCAGAATATCTAGCTAAACCTACAACTGTAGTTGCAATATCAACATCGTTATCGATGGATTCAATTTTAGTAGAATTAATTATATACTGGGCGTTGTTAAATAACGCCATTATACCGTTGTTAACAAATCCAATCGGAATATTTTTAAGATTATCAGCAACTACAAACGGAGTATTATCATGTTTCCTTAGTTGTCCTTCTACTTCGATGTATGCTTCACAAGGTAAGAAATATTTAGATGTATCATCAAATCTAAGTTCAATTCGTGATCTTACATTTGGATCCTGTGCTTGATATGAAAAACGTTGATAATAGCGTATAGAATTATTTCTCATTACAGGATCATCTACTTTAAAGGCATCATCAATCTCATCCCTGAACATTTTATATTAACGTAGTTGATCTAAATGTTTAAACGTTTCAAACCGGAGCCAGCAATTAATCTCAACCTTGCCTATGCCATTTTATTAATCGCACTACCTATTTTAGGTGGCATTTGTTCCGTAGACTGTAATTGAAAATTTCTTAGATTTTTCCCTTTACCTCTCGCCAACAACATAAGTTTTTCTTTTGCATCACCTAACATACCAAATGCTTTATTACCAATAACTGTACCAGCTCTATCACCGAAAACCCCAATAGCTTTTGACGCTATTTCTTTACCAACAGGTAAAATCTTTGGAGCAATTCTAGTCAATAATCCAGTGACAATATCACCAAGTCCATTTCCATAAATAAGTTTATAAACCGGCAACCTTGAGTTTACAACGTAAACAGGTCTAGCTCTGTTCATACTACGATGTACTATCATTTTATTTAAATGCTATATATATAATCATGAAAATTCCTTTAAAATTTTTCGGTGATCAATCGCTGTAATTATCATCGGTAAATTCATCGATGAAACTACGATATAGTCCGATATCCATTACACCACCTTGAAATAACCGTTGACAGATTTCAGTCGCTTCGTTAATTATCCTTTTGGAATTATTTCCAGCTCGTTTTGCTCCAATAAGAACTTCTAACCGTGATATATCATCGAGGACACTTCTTGAACAGGGTATATTACCACCGTGATAACCACTACCGGTAAATTCTTCTTCTTTATGTTCTTCTCGTTGAGGATCTTCCATAACAGTTTTTTCTTGTTTTCGTGGTCGTCCTCGTTTTTGTGGAGTTGATTTTGTGCGTTTTCGTTCTTTTGCTCGTTCTTGTTTTAATCGTTCTCGTTCCACTTTCTCTCGTTGTTTTTGTTCGGTTTTTAGTCGCTGTTGTTCAGTTACTAAAAAACCTCTCCTTTCCTGATTTTCGAGATATTCTCGTTCAACAGTAGTCAAATATGCCTGATATATGGGATCATCCTTATCAATTTGTGGTAGTTGATTTTTAATTTTATAAACTGCTTTAGCTAAATCACCTACGTTTTTTTTATATAACCTTTTTGCCCAGGTTTTAAATAGTTTTCTTTAGTGTAATAGCCCAGCGCAGCAAAATTTACTAAAGCAGTTATATCATCTTTATCAATCCTCGCTAAAGTTTCCTCAGTAAATTTATCTCGTAGCTCCTGAACTCTATTATCTGTTTTTTTAGGTTTTACCTCAGGTGCAACCGTAGGTTTAGATTCTTTTATCGCGGTTACAATTTTACCAGTTGCTGTAGTTATAGGCTTAAATAATTGTTCAGTGTCGGTGGTAAAATCCATCTTTGCTTGGTGACGCACTTGCAAATTATCTCTGAAAGAATCTCTCACCGGAAGATATTTCTTAATTGCGGCCAACCGTTCTCGAGTTAATCTAGTTATTTGTGCTTCTCCGATATTTGTCATTTATATAAATAAAAATCGAAGATTTTCAATTGCTAAATCATCATCGTATCTATAGCTAATTCGGTTAACCCAGAACTGAAAGTTCCAAGCAGCAACGGAGGTGGTGACAACAAAAATGGCGTCGTTTGTTGTTTACCCCTTGAGGAAGGCTCCGTTTGACAAACAGAGCCCTAAAATTGCTAAGTCTCAGTTTGGCAAATGGAGACTTAAAATATTTTGTTTTAAATATACCCCAATTAGAGAAAGTCTGTTCACACATTCTGCTGCTGCCTGTAAGGGATGTTATAGCACAGGTGCCTTCGAATTGTATTTGCACCTATGGTCCACTGCCGCCCTATATTTTCTAAGATAATGTTATCAAGCCCTCACTTCTCATTCTTCTCATTGCTGTTTTTGTCTCCTTTAATTCCATTATCATACGCTACATCTCCCATTTAGTTACACACTTTCCTCCTGTTTTTAAATCTATTGGACTCACTATACTCATTGTAAAACTTGAGCCTTTTTCTGTATTTTAGTTCCCAATTTTCACCCCCAAATCCAACATAACTACTTAAAAAGATGTTACCTACTTTATTTAGTGTCAGATTGGCTTATTACATCAACTGTATTCACTATACAAAGGAGGGAAGCTTTCTATTTGTATGACAAAGAGGCTGGGTAGCTTGACCTTTGTGTGAGGACTGGGGGTTACTGACCTTATTCATATGCTGACACTGTACAGTGTTCACAGCTAAGACTTTATAATTAGATTGGGCCATGTCAACCTGTCCCTGTTGTTACTTTCTGTGTTCATGAAACAAATATAAGTCCTTTATTTTAGATCAAAAGATCTCTATAAGAGTAGAAATGGTACATGCTAACTAGTGCATTGACCTTTGACCTTACTATTAAACAATATGACATAATGTGATTTATCCCCTATCACCAAAGTGAAGTTCGATAAGTGCTAATATGAATAAAACACAACTCATAGTTAAAAGAATTCATTTTATTTCAAAAGATGAGTTTGATAGTGAAGCAAAGGTATGAAAACAAGAGTTCAGACAGGTCAGTAACATTTCTATACACAATCATATAAAACATAGCTTAGTACCTCATAAAATTGTTTTTGACAAGCGAGACTAGGTACATGTGTTACTTATATAGTCTCGAGCTATTTCACAGATTATTGGAAAAATCAAGGTTTGCTATAGGTATAACGGTACCAATTGCGCAAGTCCAGGTGGGAGGAGGTTAAGGTGTAGGGTCGATTGCATTCAAAAATAAACAACAACACAAGCTATGATTGGTGGATTATGTAAGAGTTGTACTTTCTGTTAGGCTTTAAATAAAGTTTAGCCTCTTGGCAACATGTTAATTTATGCTAATTCCTATATAGATCATATTTTGTATTTTTTATGATTTTTTGAAAATGTGAGAGACATGACTGAAAATAAGTATGTTGTGACTAGATAACTCATACCCCTGTCCAAGTTCCAGCAGAGTTATCTCTCTTAAATGCAATGGAGTACCTGGTTTTGTCATCATCAAATTGACAATCTAACATTGTTCTCTATAACAGTGTGTGAGATGCATGCTAAATTAGGAAAGAAAATATATTTATCTCTCCAAATAGTAGCATTGAGGTCTATGGAAAAAAACAATTGGTACCGTGATACCTAAAAGGTAATACCAGCTTCACAGTGTATCCATAGCACCGAGTATACAGAGCCACCATTTATATACTGTCATAGTGTCATTTGGTTAAACAATCGATATAGAGAAGATTTTGTCTAATATTGACAGACATTTACATAGAAAATGTAAAAATCTTCAGAAAATAATACACATTAGCTTTGGAATGGGGCTTTTGTAACTATACATATAACATTATAGACTGATGGCTTTGTGCCTGTGTAGTCAGCTTCAAGATTAGCATACAAGTAAAAAAAAATAAGTTATGTAATGTTAATTTAGTTAATTTTAGCCAACTATTGTTTATTTTATGCGCAAAAGATGAAAAATCATGGATACAAAACAACTCTCTTGTTCTTCTAAAGCATGTAATAGACCAGGATAGAGGACACTACTGGTCCTCTTGTAGATAGTTCACTTGTATCATAAAGAATATTCTGGTATGAGTATTTTAGGTAATTTATTAAAGATATGGTATTCCTTCCTATTTTGATTGGAATTGTCCTGCTATATTTGTCTTTTTTTTGTTGTAAACTTTTGTGCCTTGAAAAATTAACATGCGATTCCTTAGTTAGCTAATCATTCTTGAGGTCTCTACTACATATAGAAGCCTGGAATTTAGGTTCTCACTTTATCAGTAATGCATTTTTGGATAATTTAATTGCATTGAAGTTAATACATATGTTCTTGTACATACATGGATAATATATTGGAGGAAAAAAAAGACCACACCTTATGTATATCATTAAGTTATCTCCCTTACACCAGACAACATTTTCAATAGATAAAAACCCACAATTTAAGTGCATGTGTAAGAAAATAAATAGACGATTTGTGAAGAATCATATTAGCCCTTGGTTTTGATGCAAATTGAACTAGAAGTACTTTTATAATTTCTCCCAGTAAAGTTTAAAAGTTTGAAAACTGATCAAACATGCTTTGTTTGGTTTAGGTATTTTGTCTGTCTAACAGAAGCCCATTATTGTTAATTTCTTATTTAGAAAAAATATAACTTATATGCATCTATATTATCTACATTATTCACCCCTTTATATTAGCTAGGAATGAACACCATGTCACCTGACATTTGGTGCCTGTAAGGGATGTTATAGCACAGGTGCCTTTGAATTGTATTTACACATATGGTCCACTGCCGCCCTATATTTTCTAAGATAATGTTATCAAGCCCTCACTTCTCATTCTTCTCATTGCTGTTTTTGTCTCCTTTAATTCCATTATCATACGCTACATCTCCCATTTAGTTACACTTTCCTCCTGTTTTTAAATCCATTGGACTCACTATACTCATTGTAAAACTTGAGCCTTTTTCTGTATTTTAGTTCCCAATTTTCACCCCCAAATCCAACATAACTACTTAGAAAGCTGTTACCTACTTTATTTTGTGTCAGATTGGCTTATTACATCAACTGTATTCACTACACAAAGGAGGGAAGCTTTCTATTTGTATGACAAAGAGGCTGGGTAACTTGACCTTTGTGTGAGGACTGGGGGTTACTGACCTTATTCATATGCTGACACTGTACAGTGTTCACAGCTAAGACTTTATAATTAGATTGGGCCATGTCAACCTGTCCCTGTTGTTACTTTCTGTGTTCATGAAACAAATATAAGTCCTTTATTTTAGATCAAAAGGTCTCTATAAGAGTAGAAATGGTACATGCTAACTAGTGCATTGACCTTTGACCTTACTATTAAACAATATGACATAATGTGATTTATCCCCTATCACTAAAGTGAAGTTCGATAAGTGCTAATATGAATAAAACACAACTCATAGTTAAAGGAATTCATATTATTTCAAAAGATGAGTTTGATAGTGAAGCAAAGGTATGAATGTTTGTTTGTTTGTTTGATTAGGATTTTTAACGTAGCTTTAACAATTTTTCAGTCATATCGCTACAATGTCTGCATTGAGGCAGTTTATAGTGATGTCTAGCACTGAGACATCATGCCGCAGACATGTAGCATGATGTCTCACCCAGTCACATTATCCTGACACCAGGCCGACCAGTCCTAACACTAACCTCTTAATGCTGAGCGTCAAGCGAGGCAGCTGTTAGTACCATTTTTGTAAGTCTTTGGTATGACTCGGCCGGGGATCGAACCGACGACCTCCCGCTTTCGGGGCGGACGCTCTAACCACTAGGCCACCGGAGCGGTTCAAAGGTATGAAAACAAGGGTTAAGACAGGTTAGTAACATTTCTATACACAATCATATAAAACATAGCTTAGTACCTCATAAAATTGTTTTTGACAAGCGAGACTAGGTGCATGTGTTACTTATATAGTCTCGAGCTATTTCACAGATTATTGGAAAAATCAAGGTTTGCTATAGGTATAACGGTACCAATTGCGCAAGTCCAGGTGGGAGGAGGTTAAGGTGTAGGGTCGATTGCATTCAGAAATAAACAACAACACAAGCTATGATTGGTGGATTATGTAAGAGTTGTACTTTATGTTAGGCTTTAAATAAAGTTTAGCCTCTTGGCAACATGTTAATTTATGCTAATTCCTAGATAGATCATATTTTGTATTTTTTATGATTTTTTGAAAATGTGAGAGACATGACTGAAAATAAGTATGTTGTGACTAGATAACTCATACCCCTGTCTAGTTCCAGCAGAGTTTTCTCTCTTAAATGCAACGGAGTACCTGGTTTTGTCATCATCAAATTGACAATCTAACATTGTTCTCTATAACAGTGTGTGAGATGCATGCTAAATTAGGATAGAAAATATATTTATCTCTCCAAATATTAGCATTAAGGTCTATGGAAAAACAATTGGTACCGTGATACCATATATGACTCCTGCAAGTATACTGTTTAGAATTTTACAGAGAGTGGCACTGATGTATCTCCCATGTTATCAGTGATTATATGCATTTCCTTGTTATCAGCTGATTATATGCATTTCCTTGTTATCAGCTGAGTATATGCATTTCCTTGTTATCAGCTGATTATATGCATTTTCTTGTTATCAGCTGATTATATGCATTTCCTTTTTCTATTAAAGAAAATATAACATTTATAATGCCAGATCAATATTTTAGATTATATTATTTGTTTGTGATTGGCACAGAAATAACCCCATGGCATGGGGTTAAGGATACTGTATTTTAAAATGTCTGTTGAGGACATGATTGATTAATAATGATAACTGTATTAACTTAGTAAGTGGGGGGGTTGTAGTTGTTTGTCAAAGATGCCAAGGGTTGGACTGTTGCAGAAACAGGAGTTGTTCTTGCTGAAATATTTGTCATAAGTTGAAATATTTAAAAACAATTCAAATCTCAAGTGTATGTGTTAATATCAGCAGTTAAAAAAACTTAAAATCTTATTCAATAAGTAATGACTTGAGATGTTTTTCTCTTGCAAAGTTTTGGGTTTTATTATGCCATAAAATCAGTCATCGTTTTGCCTGACCTGAAAGTCTTGGCTTCAGGGCAAGGCGTACTATCTGATAAAAATTGTCCAAGGTTCTAACAGAAGATTCAGAAAAAGTGAAAAAGAGATAAATGGAAATGAGGTGTAGATATAATACCATTTAGCAATGAAAGACCTGTATGAAAGAGATAGCATTTCATGCAGTAGCAAAGATCTTCGGAGTATTAAATTGACCACAACCTATTACTGTTGCCGAATCTTGAGTAAGCTTCAACCAATTCATCAAACTATGCAATCATGCTGGACAATTGAGTTTGAAAATGCTCACTTGATATTATGATGAAAGTTGGTCTATCTTTGACATTGAAACAGTTAATTATATTTTTTAATAACTTTTGATAATTATGTTTGCATGTAAAATGTATTCTTCAAGTATCTTTTACATTTTAATTTTGTTTATTTAACATATTAAATTTATATATTTTTTATTATAATAATTATAATAATGAGGACTTTGTATAGTGTCTAATCTTTAGATGATCTAAGCACTTTACATCTATAATGATATGACTACAAAAACAAAAAAGTAGACACAATCACCATGAAATTAGAAAAAGAAAAAAAATTCTGTAAATAGTATAGGTAGGAAATGTTATTAGGTCTTTAAGTTTGTTCGTGCAGTTGAAAAAAGTGAGTTTTAAGAGCACTCTTGTAAGGGATCACTGTGTATTTGTGTGTAATTTCAATCGACAAATTGATTCCACTTTGCTGGACCTTGGTAAAACAAAAGAATGTTGTCCATATTACTTTGTTTTCAAAATAGGAATAATAAGTATATGATTTATAAAAGAGGAGCGTAAATATCTTGATTGCGTGTACACATGGGTGAGGCCAGATGGGTATGTTGGGCTGGAATCTATCAGTGAAATGTAGCACAGAGAACACATATTGTGTTTGATTCTGAATTGAATGGACAGCCAGTGTAGGGTACAGAGCAGCAGGGAGGTGTGCTCTGATCTTTTTACTCTAAGGATTATCCGAGCAAGGTGTGATTTGAACTTTTCGATGTTTCTGGAGTAGATATTGAGATGAACCACACATAACTGAGTTACAATAGTCCAGTCTTGAAAGTACTAATGAATTGTGAACACACAACTGTTTTAGTGGCATCAACTGAAAGATAATTCTGAATGGAGCTGATGTGTCTAAGCTCAAGATATGCAGCCTTGCATATGTTCATGACATGTTGGCACAATGTGAGAGTAATGTTCAGAGTAACACCTAAGTTTTGTACTGACTGTGTAAATTTAATGTTGGTGTTGCAGATATTTACTGTTTGAGGTAAAGGGTATAAATGTGAAAGTCTTTGTATTGTGATTAGAATAGCCTCAGTTTTATCATCATTCATCTGCAGGTTGTTACATGTCATTCATCAGAAATGCACCTCTCTGCTCCTTGTTTGGTAGCATCAACTTCAGTTGGGTGGCTAGACTTGTATATTTGGGTGTCATCAACATACAATTGGTGAGACACTGGGCTATTATCTATGGCACTTGAGAGTGGCTGAGTATATATAATGAAGAGAACTTGAATGCTGCTAATATATTTAATATAAATCCTTTAATCTGTCCACATTCTTAACTGCCCTGACTCAACCTCCTCAGGCTCAAATCCATCAAATTCGTCCTCTTCACTGTTGCTGCCATCAAAACATTCAGTATTTATTATGATATTGTCCTCACATCCATTCAAGTTATTGTTAATACCACAAACTTTAAATGATTTTCAGTGCCTGAATATCTTTTAACTCCATTACATCATTAAAAATTATCATTCACATCAACACATCTTCTGCTGCAGAAACTGCAAATACTAAGGTTATATGCTTTTAATCCACACCAGTCTTGTAAATTCTCACACTTTTAACACCTTTCTTTTCAACAGTTCATCAGAGAATGTGATCAATGTACATAGGAGTTTAATCCATATTAACTGTCATCTCGTATTCGAAATCGTCTTCTGGCTTTTATGAATTCTTAGAATAATTTTGTTTCTCCTCAAAATCTTCTGGGAATTGCTGGGCTATCATTGTCTGCGAACAAAGCATCATGTTGATGTAGATAACATTATCTTTATTCAGTGACTTCAACTGAGTTTTCTTCCGAGAATGTGACATTAGTTTATGATCTGCACCATAAATATCATAGAAGGTGTACTGCCGAATTATTGGCAATGACCGTAGCAGAAGGTGCAAACAAGTAATACAAACATGAATGTTCAGTGAAAGATTGCAATACACTGTGGCCAAAGATAGAAGGTGATGAAGATACTAGAAAACAAAGGTGCTTTCAAGATATAATCTTAAAGTAGCATATGGTACACACATTACAAACCTCTGAAGGTACAAGTTCAAGACTAAATGGGTGATGGTGCTACCCAGGAGGAGCACAACTGTGACATGATTCTCAATACTTAAATCCCATAGAGTGCATTGGTTTCTGGCCCTATGATATACTCTTAAGGTGAGCAAACCTCTAAAGTAAGCTGTAGCATATCACATAACAAGAGGAAGTTTTGAAGTTTTACAGACTACTGCATTAAAGGTATAACATTTTCAGGAGATCATCATGCCTCTGTGTTTAAAAAAGTATTGCCATACCATCTTGAAATCTTTCATCCTCCATACAAGGAGCCATGGTTGGTTAAATGTTGATGGAAACAGAAATGTGTAGCTAAGTGCAACACAATAAATTTTAATCTACCATGCTGGAAAATGTTGCTCTTGGTTTTATACTTGTCATGCCAACCAATCAGTACACTTGCTACATTAGAGGTGAAGGTAATCAAACACTGCATTGTCAAAACAATGAAAGGACAGTGAGTGTTTTAATTTAAAACGATGCAGGTAATTAAAGTAGAATGTATGAATATTAATTAAATAATACTCTTATATTCAAGCAAAGATGTACACAACAAAAATAGAGCCCCACCCACCCCCAATTCATTGATCAATCCCAAAAACTTTTGAAAACATTTGTTTTCATAACAATATAAACTGTCTTAAGTATTTTGCATAGTTCTTCCTGTGGTTCTAATATATTTAGCGAAATAGTTATGCTTTGTTGTTGAGAATTTTAACTTTCAAGTTTTTTATATGCCTTTTTAAAATTAGATCACCTCCAATCAGATTAATTGTAGCGTCGGAGAAACATATCAATGCTGTGCTACAAGTGCTGCTCTTACATGCTATTCTGGGAGTTCAAACGATTTTTGCAGACAATTTAATTGCACAGGTATGTATAATGATATTGCTTTTTGTCGCAATCATGTATTAATAACCCAGCACATGAAAATTTCTGATATACAAGAAAAAATATTAAAATATGTTCATGCATATTAGTAGTTCAGAGAAACTTTAAAAAAATTGAAAGTAGACTCAACATTTGTTTTTGTATAAATATTTTATTCTTCAATAGTTCAACCATGTAATGTAATGTCTGTCACAATATCAAATATGTGAAAATCACAGGTAAGGAAAAGGTGACACTTTTGTAAATATCCACTTTAGTTCAAATTTTCTTTGGCAAATTCTTTGACCAGACAGAGTAATAATGAAAACTTTAGAGTCTGGGATCAATAGGACAGAGGTCATAGTCATGGTTAGTCTTATAAGAACATATTTTGTACTTTAGATTCATCCCTTGTACCTTGACTAGTCGTCAGGTCATTGAGAACCATTGGTCAATAATATCCATGCCCTACAAGTGCTTCTAGTTCATGGATGACAATCAAACTCAGAGTGGTAATATAATGTGCCATTTTCTTCCCTTTGATTCTCATGCCAATTGGGAAAGGACCATTATATTTTTGATATCCATGAGTATCCGTAGCTTTATTAATCTTTCCTACAGGTCACATACAGATTTCTTTTTTTTACGAACTTTTCATGAATTCACATATATAAAAGGGTGGGGGTGAATAAAAAACTATACTGATTTTGGAAGAAACCAGTCACGGTCACTGTTTATCTTTACTCTCAAGCCACCTTGCCACTTTGAACAACACATCCATGGCAATTGGGGATTTATATAATGGTCCAAACTGGCAATAAGTTCACAACAATGCTTCAGATGGGACCAATTACAGATGATTGAAAAGCATTCTCTGTGTGTAGCATGCTAACATGGTTATTAATTAATGAAGACTCAACCCTAAGATTCCCACATGCAAAATTCTAGACTAGGTGCTTTGAGAATCAGGTTGGTGAGAAATCTTATAGAAAAAAAGTAATTTCTGCAGGGCATCTTGAGATCAATGATTGAAGTTAAAATCGTACAAATAAGTTGTGTAGTCACTTTTTGACCTCCAAGTTTGAAGTTGAACATGACATGGTCTGAAGTTGTTAGATGTTATATATAATTCTCACTGAACATTCTTGGGATTGAAACTAACTATTGACAATTTCATTTCTGTTTTTATTTTGTGTAATGTTGTAGAATTTTAAAAACTTAAAAATGTTTGTGTATAATATTTAAATTTCAGTCTGTTTACAGAAAAATTACGTTTAGTAGCATTGATTTCAATCCTGAAATTATTAAAATAATGAACACATGCTTTTCCTCCTTTTTATTCTTTTAAAAGTTTATGGAGACTCATGACTTTATGCCAGGGACTCTCAGATATAGGCTGGAGTTATGTGTATCTGTATTCTTGACTATAGATTGAAACTGCCATTTTAGTAAATATTAAAAACAAATTTTATTTCTGGCTATGGATTTGTACTTTAAGATGATCTCATGAATTTAGTAAACACATTTTGCAAAACAAATGGATGTTTCCTATTGCACTAATTTTATAATTTGGGTATGTAGTTGTTTTTTTATAAACAACATATATATTATAAGGATTAGTATATATAATCCACTAAGTGCTTCAAGTATTAGGCAAAACAACATAATAAGATACACAAATCAGTCTTGGGAAATTTTTTTAAAAATGTTTATTATTTTTTAGATAAGCATGCAAGGGATAGCACCAAAACTTCAGCTGACCAGAAAAAAAACATTTTTTTGGTCTCCAAATTTCAGGACAGTAGTAAAATTGATGAGTTCTGTTCAGGTCATGTGTTTTCTAGGTAAACCAGTATGACCTAATTACTATTTGCCTAGTTGCTAAGTACAACAACATGTTGACAGTGATTTTGAATAGGCTATTTGAACCTCACTCAGTGCGTCTTAGTTTTTCATATCAGGAAATGACTGCTCAGGTGGCCTAGTGGTCAGAGTGTCTGCCTCGGAAGCAGGATGTCATGAGTTAGAACCCCAGCTAAATCATACCAGAGACTTACAAAAATGGTACTAACAGCTGCCTCACTAGTCACTCAGGTTGAGGAGGCTAGTGTTTGGACAGGTCGGCCTGGTGTCACGATAATGTGACTGGTTTGGAAACCATTCTACATTCTTTGTAATGATGCCCCAGAGCTAGACATCACAAAATACTGCCACACTGCAGACATCACAGTGATATGACTAAAAAGTGTTAAAGCTACGTTAAAATTCCTAATTGCACACATACAAATAAGGATTTTTTAAACTGAGAATTAGTTATTTCCACCATAAACATACATCATATAGGGGACAAATAGTTGTGTGTTCAATTCAGTTGTGTTGATTTAATTTATTTATCTGAATTATTCTTTGAAATTCCAAAATTCTTACACTATTGAATTTAATTGCAATTTTTATAAATACTGTGAATTCATTTAAAGACGTTTTGGTTGATATCATTGTGATACATCAAGAATATTGTCACATCAGCTTAATATATTGGACTATATTCACAACACTACTGGAACATATTTTGGAAAACTCAATACTTTTGGACTTGTATAGAATTTTGAGGACTATTTTGGATTTCATTCACCATACTGCAAGTTATATTTAATTTTGTCATTTTCTATTTCAAAAATAAATTATGGTGCACTTTTACAAACCTTGGGTTTTAGTCTTTTCTGTTACTTAGTTTAAAGCTCTATGGTTTCACTATTGTTGTGGAAAGATTGCATACAAGATGACTTAACTTGGGTGAGTCTCATCCACACTGGAGGTTAACGCATTGAGCAGAGGAGAACTGCACAGCCTGTGCAAGCAGTGGAAATCTCAAAACTGCAGCACACCATCTCCTGATCAAGCAAATCAAAACATCATAATCTGTGAAGTATGATAAAGACAGTTCAGACCACAAATAGGCTTGATCAGCTATTCACATTCTCATAGAAACCAACCAGTCATCTTTGAACCCATATGATGAACAACAATCCTGTCTTGATAGCAAGAACTTTCAGGTTTCTAAAGAGCATGTTGTGTAACTAGGTTTCATATGGCAAAACAAGCACAATCATGTAGTTCCATTTGGAGTTTTATATACTAAAAATAATCTATATAAGAAAAGAAAAGTTTTTTTTTTCCTCAAGCTCCGTCAAAATCTCTCTAACATGTTCAGAGGGCAGTTCCGTAGGATTATATGCAAGTATATGTACTGCTCATTTGTGTGATTTTAAAGTTTAGTACAAAGTAATTTCCACATACATTAAGGTAATAATCTACCATACGTTAAATATATGTGTTTAAATTTTGGATTATTTTAGCAGAAAGGAGACTTAATTTTGGCAAGAAGTTCATGATTTGTCAAATGTGCAAATTTCTTAACTGTTTTGATTTGGATCATGTCATCTACTAACAGGTGTAAATTAGATTTCTTAGTACTGTTTGGAAGGTCACTAATAAAAATAACATTAGAAGCCTTAACAATTGAATAAGAAGGTTTTGTGTTACCTATACATTCATTTTGCCTTAAATTGATATGAAACTTGTTGATCAATTTGGTTGTATAAAACAAGATGATAAATGGGTATCCTTTTCACGCATACTGTAACATCAGCAGGAAGTGTTGATACTTTGCATCACAGCTCAGTTGTTGATGATGCACAACCTAAATATATGCTGTAACCTACTGTTGCACAAAGTTCATATGGAAATAGAGATGCCAACACAAAACTAAATGGATGAACAGGAAAGAGAAGCTGAGCGTGTAATTAATGGTTACCATGGAAGAATTTGAAGCAGAAAACTTTTGAAAATATCTTTGAGATAGCCATGTACCATTCTATGAATGCATTTTTAAAGAAGAACTACCCTTAATATTTTATTGAATCATTAACAGTTTAACTGAAAATATTCTAAGAAAATGTCACATGGTGCATAACGAATCATGCATGTATCAATTATATAAGCAATTGAATACATGTCCAAATATACATGTATCAATTATATAAGCAATTGAATACATGCCCAGCTATACATGTATCAATTATATAAGCAATTAAATACATGCCCAGGTATACTGGAAAGGGGAGCAATATCTGGCATGCCAGCTTCTTTTCCTTGACTTGTTTTCTTCTGCTTGGTTAGATTCATAGATACCCTGAACCTGTTTCCTATATAAACTACTGAACTACTTATGACAAATAAATTCATACATCTGTCAGTTACAATTTATTCAACTTTTACAATTAGGTTATTTCAGACACTGTGGAGAGGTATTCATGTTTCATGTAGGCATTTCTAGTTTTAACCTGTTATATATACATGAAAGAGAGGAATGCCTTTCAGAATTGGGATTATGATTACAGTCATATGTAGTTAGTTATCACTATACTCCATTTACAGTATTATTCCAGACTTACTCAGAGGTTTTACCTTCCTTTCCAAATCTAGTAATAAAGAGCAAGTTTGCTTCGATCAGTTTCATTCTCAAACACTTGCTTTTACTGTGATAAATTTTGATCCATATATTTATTTATTTCAAAATAAATATAAACACATCAGATTAGACACAGTGATCTTTTTTTAGTTGCTTTATAGGACTTTTGGTAAGGTTTGATGATTGGCAATGCAAATGAGACTGTTTTTTTAAAAATTTGTAATGCACATTGTGACTAAACTGTCTGATTAGTTATACCACTTTATTTTCAGATGTGACCACAACCAAAACCAGTAACTGATCATTCTCTCTCTCTCTCTCTCTCTCTCTCTCTCTCTCTCTCTCTCTCTTCTCATAAGGTGAGTTGGGAATTACTGGCTCCTTATTCCTCAAGGAAGCGTTTTTAATTTAGACACTTGTGAAAAATCTCTTTAAGCTGCAATCATTTGAGGTAGACTGAAAAACTTTATAATGTCTAGCAAGTCCAAAATGAAAGATGCCAATCTGATGTCTAGGAGACTTATCATGGCTGCCATCCTTAAATTCTCATAAATGCAACTCCATCTGAACAGAAAGTCATGCTGTTAAGAAGACTTCTTATGATGTCTAATTGGTCTTTGATGAAACTGGGATGCTTATTTGCATCAAATATAACAGTGCCTATCTTTCAAATATTGTTATTCTGATACTTCTTGTGAACTGTAAGCTTCATCAATGCGATTTTCCAAGATAAACCTTATTATGCTGTCTGGTTGGTCCAGAAAGAACATTATACCAATCTGACCTCGGATATGGCCACTGTGCATGTTGGACATATTGTTAGTGCTATATCCCCAGGATGGGATGGTCATATCAGTGTCCATTATGTCTACCATGGTCTTTTGGTCCAGAATTCTGTATATAATGGGAGTGTATTCATTTTTTTGTGGTTGGGAGATATCTTTTACCATTCTTGATTCTTCCCCACAAATACAGCAAAACACAATGTAAGTACATTTTTAAGTTTATTCTTGTATATATATATATATATATATATATATATATATATATATATATATATATATATATATATATATATATCATATTTCTAAACTGTTATGTACACTAAAATGTCCATAACAGCCAAATTTAAATCGCAACTTGTAAGCTTTTTGTCATCTTTTTACACTGTATATTGTAATATCTTTCCTTACCACTGTTATTGACATCAGAAGATGGTATCATTTATTATTACCATAGGTTTCCAGTATACCATTGAACTGGTTATCCCGGAAATCTGTCTTTGACCTTAAGAACTGTAGATCTTGTATAACACATTCTTAATAAAATTTAATTTAACTTGCATCATCAAGTACCTGTGTCACAGACATATTAGTCATGGTGGTGAGTTGGAAGAAGTTTTCATAGATATGAAAAAAATAAGCTCCCAAAATAACCCTCTTTTTTGTCATTTTTTAAAACGGGCTAAAGAGGCGACAGGCTTAACTTGATTGCCCGTTGACACCAATCACGTAGAGTTGTAGTCACGTATGTCAAGCAGCATTAAACTAATCCTCAAAATTCCACTTTGTGGGGGACAGTTATTGCACAACCATGCTTTCATTGTTTGTCTTCTGTTGTAAATAAATCCATCAACATCAGTAAAAATTATTGGTTGTGCCCACTATTTGCAATTTCTACTTTTAATATTTCCATATAAATCAATTGAATAAATTAAAGGGAGAAACTCTTCTATAAATATGTACAGACAGATGTAACTCTAAAATGTACAGAATTATCAAGATTATCAAAGTCTGTAACATCCCATTGTTTAAGAAATATTTTTGTATCAGCCATCTTCTCAAAATCACATTTTTTTTTTCATTTCTGAATATTGTCAGAAATTTGTACCTGTTATCATTATGATGAATAGATTGGTTAAAAAAGGGGGATTTCTCATTATGTAAATGGCAAGGTCAACATGAGAGTTTTATTTTGATTCATTAGAATCTTTTGAAATGCAGTATTTATTTCCATTTTATCCTTTTCATGTCTACTTATTATATTTACATTTTCTCTTAACGCAATTGGCGTTGAATTGGTTTACTTAAAAAATAGACTTAAGCATTGACATTTGTACTTTTAATTTTTTCTTACCATTCAGCTATCTTTTTCATGAGTTTGTTTTATTGCCATGCCTAATCAGCCAGCCATGAATACTTGAAATGATACAAGTTATTTACAAACACGAATGAAGTTAAATAATACTAATTTACATAATATTTGGTTTTTAAAGATCTTGTTAGGAAATTTTGATGTTTCAAATTTTAATGGATGACTGAAAACCGTTTCATGTCTTAGTGACAAATGTTGCATGGAAATTTTATTTTCAGGGAAAATTGTTCCCTCTTTACGGTACTGATTGTTGGTGTGTGTGGCTTATATTTTTCAAGATTGTGTATGTCAGTTTGTGATTTATAAGATTGGATGTACCTTTGTATAAGGTTCTTAAAACATTGGCTGTTTACAAGATTTTTATTTCTGATCAGTTCAAAGCAACCATTTTGATTCATTGCTAGTCATTTATCATCAGATCTGTTCTTGACCAGATCTAAAGAACTGCTCAGAAGACAACCAATTCCAGTGTAAAGGAATAATGTTAGTAATAATATCTTTAACTTGGTATAAAGAGGTTGACACAGTTTGCTTTCAAAAATTGGTCTGCCTTATGCGTTTTAAACAAAGGAACCCACGCATGTATATCTTTCCTTTTGTATGTTCCACTCATACTGTCAATATGCAATTACAAAACAGATTGGTAGTATTTTGTCTTTTGACCTAGCGTGGTCATTGAGACATTGTACTACAGAATATCTGATCAGTTTCTTCCACTTGTCTCAATCATGTGTCAATGCCTGTGTCTTCACAAAACTTTTCCTGGTCCATTATGTAATGTTGTCAGTCCACTTTTTCTTGTGTTCTTCTCCCCCTGCCACCTTGGAAAGTGCCCTGAAGTACTGTTGTGGACAGACTGTTGGCGCTAGTCATACCATTTCAGCTTTCTCCTTTTGACAGTGTTGAGGAGGTCTTCATCATGGCCTGCTTTGTGCCTGATGGTGTTATCCACTTTTTAATTTGTCATGTGGTCCATGTAAGAGATGCCAAGGATGGTTCTGTAGCATCTCATTTCAAGTGCCTTGATTATTCGTTGTAATTCTGCTGTTAGGATCCAGACCTCACCTGAATACAAAATGATTGAGATGACTAGTGTTCTCAATACTCTGATTTTAGTTTTCAGACATATATTGGATAGCACATACAGTAATAAGCTTTGCTCATATGTTTTTGAACTGCTCATGTGGCCTCAGTGGTTTAGGAGCATCGGTTGCAGGAGATCATAGTTTCAAAATCACAATCGAGTAATGTCATAAGATGTAAAAAAATGGTACTAGCAGATGTCTTGCTTGGTGCTTAGAATTAAGAAGTTAGTAGTTAGGACTGGTTGGCCTTGTGTCAGGGTAATGTGACCGGGTATGATATGTTGCTACATGTCATCGGCATGATGCCCCAGTGCTAGACATCGCTGTATACTGTCTCACTGCATACATGGTAGCAATATGACTGAAATTGTTATAAAGATAAATTAAAAATCCCAAAACACGTACAAATGTTTTCACTCTTTAGTAGGTAATATCTGTTTTCTGGTCTCATAAGCCAGAATACTTTTTTATTGTACATATGTAAATTTTGCTATGGTTTGTTTTTATCCTTTGAATTAACTCATACTATATTGAAATAATCTCATTAGTGTTGTATATGACTGTTGTAAAATAGTTTTCTGTGCTGGGGGGGGGGGTTGTATTAGTGTAATGAGAAGTGAGAAGTCTTGAACCAGTCCCCCCACAGAACCTTTAGCAATTCATGCACTGGTAGACTTGGCATACATCTGCTTGATGGTATTAGTCAACGTTTGACCAATGTTGTACTTTTCATTGTGGTCCACAATGCTTCATGCCACACTCTGTCAAATGCCCTTTTGAAATCTATGAACACATGATAGATGTCTTGTTGATGTTGCGAGTACTTTTCACACAGAACTCTGCAATTTAATATTTGTTCTGATGTGCTTCTCCAATCCGGAACCCTGCCTTCGATCTTGTTGCAGATATTTGTTAGTAGCTCTATCATTGATTTATGGTAGTGCAGCTCCCTTTTGCATCAATGAAATATCAATGTTCAAGGTCACTGGAATGCAAATATATGTTAATTTTGCATTTATAATAACTGCTGTCAAACAATGATATAAGAGTGTGCATTTCTAATCTAAACTGGAATACGTGGACCAGAGTATTGGAAACTTTTGTTGAATAACTCCTTTATTGGTTTGGGAATTTTTAATTTGTTTGGTAGACATGGATTGCAGGTGGGGAGTATTGCCAGGAAGCCTATATACTGGCATAGTGATTGTAAATATACAGGAGCACCAGTGTCTGATATCCTGCAGATGAACTTGCAATTTCTCAACTGGATTCAGTTTTTATTAAACAATATTTTTAATGTACCAGATAAATTTTCCTTGCTTTTTTATTGATATGCAATTTTTGGAAGATGTGCTAGCTTTTATTATTTATGGAAACAATAATTGAAAACATTTACAGTGTCAATGACATCAGTGATAGTGGTGTAATTTACCAGAAGTGAGTGAATTTTTATTGGTCTGTGCTGTTGTATGCTTCTCCAATGACTGCATTAAAAACTTTACAAATAAAATTTGTGTTGCGCTTTTTGTTTTCTAGCATTGATAATAAGCCATCTTGGGATTTTTTAATTTAACTTATATCTCCACACTGTATATTAGGCATCGATTCCCAAAGCCATGAATTAAGACATTCTCATATTTTCATGGCATATAGGATTTCAGTAGTGCCAGTTAGTTTGGATTTCATGCTACCCTCAATGTACTTTCATTTGGGCATGTTTAGAGACTGCATCCATAAATAAGACAGTCCACACTGTTGAAAATTCATCTCATTAATAAAAATTTTAGACTATATTCCTTGGAATTTTATTTTGGTCATCCAGAAATTATTCATTCACAAAAGCAATTAATGATTTGCAATTGATTTGTTTTGTGTGGGTTTTTTACCCTATTTGTCTTATATTTTAGCTTTCTTGTGAAAAAGTAGGATAGTGATTGTCCAGTAACTGGTGTCATGCTGCAAGTGTCTGTCCATTTTTGCAAGTCAGCAAATGGCAGCCAAGTAAAGCTTCTCATATTTGTATATACATTAAAGACATTGATCCTATAATAAATGTAGATTATCTAAATTTATGTACAGATAGGCGATTGAAGTTTACTATTTTGGAGACGTTCAGATACATTGAATAGTTTTTGGTATTACCTAATATGAAAAATGCTGTCAAGTAGCACAATATTACAAGAAAAATAATATGAAAGTTAGTAATGCATCTCTACGTCTTCAAAATAATAAGCTAACTCCATTTCTTTCAGATTAAACAACAACAACAGTAAAAGAAACAAGTACAAATACAGCATCAACAATGAAAGACATAACAAGTACAACAACAGTAAAATAAACAACTGAGACATCAGCATCAACACCAACACCATCATTTAACAACACATCAACAGGTAAACAAGGTGCAAATGACAGCCATCAACTTGTAATAATTATCAGTGTTAGTGCTGGTGTCATAGCGATTGTTACAGTCATTATCATCATCATCATCTTCTGCTGCTTGCAGCACCATCGCAAGAGGAAAAAAAGACCAAAAACTAAACACAAAGGCATATCATGCCATAGCTAGAAATGAATCCAAGTCCACCAATGAACAAAATGAATTACATAATGTAACTAACACTTAACAAGTTGATTCTTGTGTTAGGATGTGAGTAATGTTCCAAGACAAAATCTGACTAAGGAAATTCAGTTGCACAAATTCAGTTTACACATATTTAATCAAACAAGCACTAAACACCAGAATGGGAAGGATAAAAAAAGTTAAAGAAGCTAAACATGCAAAGTAAAGATAAAAAAAATAAGTTCATGCCCAAAAGCATATTCATTTAATATCTTATAGTTGATGTCATTTCAAATTAAATTTACGGTTCTTGAGTGAAAATTGACATTCTGTGAGGCAAAGAAATTTTGCTTGAGAAAACCTGTAACATTCAGCTTATCATTCATGAATAATCATGATTTGATTCAATGACACCACAAAATAATGCAGCGAACTAATAGTACAGGACTGTAATATAGTTGTCAGGTGTTATTTACAAACTTTGTCACTAGCACTTGACATTCTGAAAATATTACCGAAAATTGTGTTGAAATATTTGGACAGTTTACATTAGCCCATTGATTCTTGAATCTAAACATAATATATTTACAAAAACAAACTTTTCAAAGTGACTCTTCTGTTTAATCTTTTATTTGCAAAATTCAACAACTATAAGCTTACACAGAAATGAACTGTATGGCACAGACAACTAATTCAATTCATATGCACTTTAAAGTTAATGTTGGCCATATTACTTTTGTGGTAAGATTAGTAAATAAGGCTTAAATCTTTTGAGTGATCTCTCTGAGAAAATTGTATAATGATGAAAACACTATGCTGTACCACTTCTAATGACACAAATTCCATTTGCCACTGCAAAAATCAAGTCAAGTTAGACAACCCTGTTTGCATTCAGTAGTACCTGTGAGATGGCAGTGGCAAAGTAAAATTTGTTTTATGTTCAAGCAATTAACCGATACAGACTACTTTTGATAAACTATTTTATTTCGTTTCCAGTAATTAATTTCTGATAATGAGCATCTTTTTTTGGCAATGTGATATTCAGTATTCTAATATCAATTGTCTGTTTCCATACATCTAACTCCAAAAAAACTAGTTGCTAATCACAAGTTACCTATTTACATATTTCATAGTTTATTAACCTACTTTCATATGCGTTTTTTAAAAGGCATGTAGTACATACAAGCAGGTGAAAGGAATTGGCCATCATAGGGTTTCAAAAACTCATTAAAATTTTACTTGCTCAGTGAGGCAAGTATTAAACAATTTTACTTGCCCAGAATAAACTTTTAAATCAAAACAGTTCATAAATATAAAATAATAATTTTAAAGACTTAAATGTGATAATCTTGTGTTTAGAAAAGTATTTTGTGTCCTTTTTAACACCATTTGTAAATGATTAAAAATTGATTACATTATTCACATGCCAGTATGAAATTTAATGTCAGTATTGTTCTGATAGGAGTTTCTAAACTAGTTTATATCTACTATGGGAATGGCACCATCTCACAGTCTCAATCTTTAAGGTACATTTTTCACAAACATTTAATGTACAAAGATTTTCTGGTGATATTTTTAAATTAGTTGTGTAAAGATTCTGATCCACACCCCACTTAATTGTGGGGTCATCACCCAATAAAACATTATACTTTCACATTAGTAACTTCACCCAAAAAAAACATTTTAAATGTTTTTGTGAGATCATAAATTTCATAATAATTTACATGTTTGACTAATTCTATAGACGGAATAGAACCAAGGATCATTTCATAAATGTGTGCCTTTTCCATACAACGAGAATGCCACATATGAAAATTTTAAAAACCTTAAACCCAAAGTACACTTTTGTTTGCAATCAAAATTAAAATGTAAATAATTAATGCAGGGTTGAAAAATCATTCACCCAGCTCAGAATGGTGAATGAAGATTCAGTGCTGACAAATATATCTCTTTTAATGGTATGGCAATAATATTGCTAATACTATGCAGTGAAAATTCATACTTTGTACTCAAGTCAGTTTTTTTCTTCTGATTTGATTAAATGCATACATATGTTTTTCAAAAGTTCAATAGGTAGAATTAATAAAAAAGACAGTCAGGTAGATTTGTACATTAAATTAGTTTTTTTGTGGCATTTCTAATTCTTACTAAATAATGACCAATCTTCCAAGTCCAAAATGCATGAAATTCTCAAAGGACTTGCCTTTTCTCCCAGTGACACGTCTTATCCTGGTCAGTGTGACGAAACTGCACAATAGCTAAAGGTTAGTCGGAAGTAAACAACCAAGAAAACTAGTGCAACTAATTATTAGTTAATCCTTATCTTGTGAAAATGACTGGCCCTCTGACATAATTCAAAGAAACCATATTCTATAGTGTATTAAGTAAGCGCCAGCAGGACACATGGTACCAATTTTATGGAAAAATAGCAACCAGTCTGGAAACTGGTGAACATACAATAGATTATATATCGATTTGTATGGCAATATTGATTGATAATGAAAGTTGGAAAAAATCTTTAGAGGGCTTATCCCTCTTGTAACTAAAAATAAAAGAGACATTGTTTTACTGATGAAATTTCAGTCCTTTAACACCCCTGGTGGTTTTTGCTGTTTTCGCATGAAATGCGAGTAGAAAACACATTTTGGGACTATTTCTGAATAAATCCTAATGTTTGTTTATTTTATTTTTGTTTGTTTTTATGGTTTAACGTATTTTTCAGTACAATATAGGCTATACATGGCAGCCAGTATTAATGGTGGAGGAATAAATCGGACAAGCCCCGGAAAGAACCACCCACCCACCAGAAGCTACTGGCAAGCTTTCTCACATAACTACATTTGCCGAACCATAGACTCGGACATCCACAGATATGAGATGGCAGTGGTCCATAATGGACAGTGCCTTAGACCACCCGGCATTGATTTCCAAGGAATATTCCGTTAGAAAAATGGCTAGTTGTGCTAAAGAAAATGTTTTTCATGAGCAGATGATAAAAATTGACATCTTTTTTGCTGAACGGACCCATAATATTTGTATGGAGAATTAGACTCTTTATTTAAAATGTCTACCTTATCCTACCTTATGCACATTTTCACCTGTTTGTGTGTGCTTCAGACCAGCCTGCAATAGATCTGAGGCCATAAAGTCTAAAATCTTGACACAAATTTGGATTCTAACCATGGGCAAGTTTTAGGTGAATACAAAATTGGTCCGTAAACTTCAGATTTTCCCTCTGTATTTTGTAGTGCAAGTAAAATGTCCTGGTTATGTACGATCATTGTAGAGCTACATATGTTATTCTTTCTATATTATCAACCGCTTTAGCGTTTCTTGCATGACCTTGACGCTACAAACCTTGGAAGTAGGCTACTGCCTCATGCCCCATAAAGTCGTCGCAAGATGTTAGTGTGTTACGTCTTGAGTTTGGAACACTTTTTACTGAAATTAGCACATGACACTTTGGTGTTAAATTGAAAGCACGTTTTAAACACATCTAGATCCAGAAAATGCCATTGCTCACATCCGTTTCTCTACACTGAAGCTGACATCCAGGTTTCATCTATACTGATAAATATAGGTTTGATCATGAAATTTAAAGTTGTTGGATCTTTAGTATCATGGTGTTTGCATGGGTTTACTATAAGAACTGAAGTAGTACCTGGAGTCCAGCAATTGATTGGGAATTTTGGTGCCGAAAAGACAATATCACCGTAGCATACACGTGGAAACTGTTTTCCCCTCGTATATCCCACCTTATTTCCTTATTGCCAGCTCTTGAGTCATTTAACATTGTCAACTATAAAATATATTATTCTAAATTAGTTTTCTTTGTTGGGGACACATATGCTGCGTGGAATGTATTTTCAATGATGGCAAACAATGTTTTGATATATGGTATAGTAATGCCAGGTGTTGACTGGTTCAAGTTTCTTTGGTGAGAATGAAACTATATGGAGCTACAGTATATGTGTTGTTCATTCTTAGGATTTGAATTAATTGCCAACAATTGCATTGCTGTGGTTTATTTTTTGTTCTGGTTTATTTTCTGATTTTGTATTGTTGTACATGTAACAAATATTCATAAATTTACATGATTAATTTTTAAACTTAACATTCTGTTTAGTGAAGAAACAAATTCTTTCAAGTGTGGTAATTATTGCATCACAACAATATTGACAGATGATAAAATAGAACATGGCTTATGTTGAATGTATATATCTTTTACGTAGGACCTTTGTTTTAGGAGAAAGGAAATCAAAAGACATAATTAAATAATTGGGAGTTTTCTGCAAAAAATGGGATATAATATAAAAGCGGGAGGTAGGTGTAGAATAACCCCACAAATCAAAGTTTTTTTTTCTCTCCCAGCATGAGAGTTGACAGGTTTGTAAACACTTATCACAGGAATTGGCTGGTACCACCCTAAGTTTGGCTAGCCAGTTTTCTAGAACTGTAAAAAGAACATGTTGTTTCTGACTTGTTTAGACGCAGTAAAATTCTGTGAAAAATGGAAATGGGTGAGTGATATTTAGAGATGGCCTTAATGTCTGTGATGTGTTTTTCTACACATCACTGTGAGAAATCTTAGGTCTTCTTATTCATAATAATAAAACAAAGTTCCGAAATTTGTCACTATTTACTAGAATGTATCTTTAGTTAAATTATCATAAACCTGTGAGTAGTTACTAAAATGTGTCCTTAGTTGTACTTTCAGACATTCTTGTTAGTGTTCATTAGAGAGTCCATAATGATATATTCAGAAAAAATGTTAGCATTCACTCTAAGTATTCTTAGTTCTCAGAAATCCAAGTCAGTCTTCACAAAAATGTGCCCTTAGTTATCAGTTCAGAAATCCCAGAATAGAATGTGTCCATGTTATACCTTAATAAATCTTAAGTGTTTATGAAAATGTGCCCTTACACTGTCAGAAATCCCAGTCAATATTCACAAAAATATGCCCATAATTGTACTTTCAGAAAACCTAGTCAGTGTTTATTCAAGTACAATGTTCAGGTATTATAAAAGATGGTTTTTTGATGTGTAACTTGATCCTTGTTTCTAACACTATTAATTTGCCACAGATGTATGACATACTGATGATGGTTTTATTTAGTGTTGTGTTCTTCTTGTCAATGATTTTGAAAATGCACTGAATAGCCATTTACTCATGGTGCACTTGTCACATGTTCTGCTTCTTAAGTTCAGTGACTTATAAGTTTGCACAGTACAATAGTGATCTCACTACTTTAAGGTTGTGTTCCAGATATTATTGGGAAAATCTTAATGTATTGTTCCATATCAGTTATCTTTTTTATAAGCAGTGATTTTGGTTGATCAGTTGTCATGTTTTCAAGAATGGTAGTTTGCCACTTTCGTTTTGCTCAGAAACTGGATCAATGAAGTTGTGATGATCGGAGAACTCCAGCAAATGATATTCTGATATAGTTCAAGGTATTGCAAATATATATTTAACACATTGATGGTGGGTTCCTAGCTGGCCAATCCCAAGGTCTTTTTCTCAAAAACTTGTATACATTGGCAATTGGTGAGAATGGGTTCATCTCATTGCTGCTTCATGTTTATGTTGGTCAAACAGATATGTTATTAGCAGTAGTTTCTGATGAAGCCGGTGAGGTACCACCAAAATGTGTGAACTCTCAAGACATATTTGCTCCGAATAAGGGAAAATTCTAATAATCATGCATTATTCTGAGCAAGGAAGGGAGCCAACGTTTACAGCTATATACGTGTTTGGTTATATTATGTGAAAACCAGGTTTGCTAGAGTAATCCTTAGTTATATCATAAATCCAAGTCACTGTCCTCTAGAATTTATACTTGGTTATGTTGTCAGAAATTTTTCCAATCACTGTCCACAGGAATTTATATTTAGTTATGATAAATTCTAGTCACTGCTCACTAAAATTTATCCTTAGTTATGTTATCAGACAACTGCCCATGTTTAGCAGAATATGGTGTTAGTTCTATTTTCAGAAACCTCAAGTTGGTGTTCACATTGTTAGTTTTAATATCAGAAAAAGGAAGAATTGGAAAATGATACGGTAAAATGTCGGTAGTTTCATTAACATAAAATCGGAAAGCATACATGTTCTTAGTTAATGAATGAACTATTTAAATATACGTGTACTTCATAACCTTACATTTGCAATTTCAATATTAATCATTGCTTTCTTTCTTTGATAATTAGATTTAAATTATTAATCTTGCTATTGTATAACTTTGAGATAAATTAACTTTTACATCATGATCAGCTGAATAAGTTTTGCAATGAGCCTTCATCACACATCATTCTTGGCTTTAATTTATTTTACCTAATTATCAGCATTTGACTAAGCATACATTTTGGTGATGTATCACATTCTTTAATGTAATATTTTTTTATTCACTTTTATAACCAGGAGCACCCAGAGAAATATTTTCAAAGAGAGATAAACCTGTTAGTTGTCAGCTATTAAGCTCTACAAACATGTTTGAAATTCCAGCGTATATCAAGTGCCCAAACCCACCCCTACTTTATAGTTGTGGATATCCATGGCTATAACACAGTCTTATATGTCATTCCTCAGTTTACAATGGTACCCATATGAACAGTTTATAAAGAACAAATTAAACCAATTTGGTCAGACAGATTGTAATTTTTAGCTGTACTCATTATAGACAAGATGAGCCTATTGGATGAGTCTGTTTGCTATTGTCTATCCATTTTTTAACACATGATTGCTATTGCTATTTATCCTTAACTACTTGGATGATTGCCATTAAACTTACATATGCATTTTCTAGTTGGCCATAAATGAATTCAGATTTAGTCACTACAGCAACCATGTTGAAAATCATACTCTTCATAAATGAATGGTAACATCGACATGCATTTTGCTCTGAGAGACTTCTTATGATGTCTTGTTGATCCAAACTAAAAATGATGCCAGTCTGGTGGTCAATATGTCCTCTTTAGCAACCATTTTGTAAATCATGACCACACTACTGCTTAGCGACCATTTTCCAAATCATGACAACACTACTACTTAGCAACCATTTTGTAAATCATGATAGCAGTACTACTTAGCAACCATTTTGTAAATCATGATAGCACTACTACTTAGCAACCATTTTGTAAATCATGATAGCACTACTACTTAGCAACCATTTTGTAAATAATGATAGCACTACTACTTAACAACCATTTTGTAAATCATGATAACACTACTACTTAGCAACCATTTTGTAAATCATGATAACACTACTACTTAGCAACCATTTTGTAAATCATGATAGCACTACTACTTAGCAACCATTTTGTAAATCAAGATAACACTACTACTTAGCAATCATTTTGTAAATAATGATAGCACTACTACTTAGCAACCATTTTGTAAATCATGATAACACTACTACTTAGCAACCAGTTTGTAAATCATGATAACACTACTACTTTTGAACACAAAGTCTTATTGACTGAAGGTTTCAGCATAAAACTATTTTCCATATTTAAATTTCACCAAAGTCTTCCATTGTTGTAAATAAATAGTCCTGGACAAAAAAAGGTACTCATTTTATCCAATATGGCTGCCACAGTTGCTAATTTGAAACCCTTTTGATGCTCAAGAATATCAGAGATGGGTTCAGCATGCTGCAGAAATGCCTGATCTTTGAATTCCTGGAAATTCTTTTTGGACATCAGATATCAATCCCTTAAAGGGGCTCTTGTTTCTTCTGTTAGTACAATGTTAAACAATGTAACACATGGAAAAGTTCAGCATCCTTAAGGAAAATGAGTCCATGAAAATCAGTTATCTGGTGTTGCATAATCCATGGGTTCCTAAGATTGGCTGATTATAAAAGCGTGGTTAAATGAGGGTCTGACACCTTGGCTAATTTTACTGTGCAACATGTAGAAATTAAGATAGATATTATTTCACCATGGTTCACCTAATCTTCCCTATGAAGTAAATGCTGCTATCTGTTAAATTAGTAGATATGGTCATTTATAATAATGATAATGCTAATTTGTTATGTAATAATGATAGCTTTAAAAGAATGCAGATATACCCAATCAATGGCTATTTATCAGAAAGTTTTGAGCTAGAAACAGGAATCTACAAAATAAAAAGCAATGTAAAAACTACATCTCCTAAAATTAAATTGTCATAAACGTTAATAGTGTTAAATATATTTAAAAATAATATGTAGAAAAGCAAATTGTAGGAACATGGGAAGTGTAATGGATCATTCAAACAGCATGGTTTAAATATGTTATAGTGTTTATCTGTTACACTTTAACAGATTTTGCAGTTTCAACGTGTGCAATCAAAGATTTAAATATCCATGCACCAGAATATATCAAACTACATTTAAACTGTTCAATATTGATTTTTCAAAGTTTCAAGAAAATTAGCAATGCTTATATATAAGAATAAGGTATGTGAATTTATTTAAAACGTTCTTTCAGGTATGCTGTCATATTAGAGAAATTTATTGGCAAGTTATCCTTTGTAAAGGTTTATTTGATTAATTCCTGTGAGCCAAGCAATTTAATGGAATATATTTTCAGATGTGTCAATGTTGTATCCAAAAGTAACATACACATTTTCTCTTAATTGAAAATTGGTTTATTGATTGATAATATTGTGAGTCAATTAGTGTATGATTTGTTATCAATATGAGTATTGCTGTATTCTTTTTATAGCGATGTAGTATTTTTGGGTTAATTATTCTCATAATTTTGTAATTTACATGAAATAATTAAGTTATAACATGATTATTTAACATTTTTAAACATATCAAGTGCGATTATAATTGCTGTTAATTTTAAGCTGCCATATTCCAGATTTAAAGAAGTAAAAAGCATATCAATTGATTCTGTATGAAAGTACGTCAATTTAAATACTGCATATTATTGATTTTGACATTTATTGATTGTATGATTCAATAAAAATATTCTAATCATCCAAACTGTTGTCATCTTGTTACATGTCAATTTCATACGAACAATTTCGTTTTTGATGATCATTTAACAGCACCAATCACCAGCTTCTTTTTTCATCAATTAGCTACTAAAATAACATCAGTGGATTTCCAGCTCTTTAACAACAACTTACACCTTAGAGTACCATGATCAGAGCACACACACACACACCGCTGCTCTGTACTCTACACTAGTTATCTATATATTCAATCCAGAATCAAGCAAAAAATGTTTTCTCTGTGCTACATTTCACTGACGGACTCGGGCCAAAATACCTGTCTGGCCTCCCATGTGTATATGCCAGCATGATACTTACACCCCTCTTCTGACAATGATATACTCATTATTCCCACTATGAAAACAAAGTTGTATGGACATTCCTTGCATACCAGGGCCCAGTAATATGGAGTTAATTCCCAGTTGAAATTAGACACAAGGACAGTGATTCCTTTCAAAAGTGCTCCTAAAACTCACCTTTTTCGAATGCAAGAATAAACTTAATGATCCAATTGTTCCTACCTTAAATATTTTTAGCATTTTCTTGTTTCTAATGTCATGTTTTTTGGGGGGATTGGTTGTTTTTTAGTGGTCATATCATTATAGATGTTGTAAAGCACTTAGAGCTTCTAAAGATCCGGCACTATACAAAGTCCTCATTTTTTTTTGTACATAAATAAATTATGGAAAACATGATAATCTTGGAGAAAAGTCAGTTCATCACAATGTGAAAAATGTAATAATTATTTTTATTTGCTCAAACGTATAGCAGTTTAACCATTATTAACAAGACAGAATAAAAAGTACCACTGGATCATTAACCTGGACAATGTCTTTCCTCAATGGACATATTATTGGCAGTGAGTTAGAAGCTTTTGGAACCAGATTGTTTGGCAATACTATAATGCTTTACTTTATCTAAAGGTCAAATTTATTTTGATGTGTGCCTTTTGAACATTGATGATGATCCTTATTTGAAACCTGATGTAAATATCACCATAGTTTACTTTTCATTCTCCAGTCATTATATACTTTAAATCACTGGGGTCTCAGATTTTAATCACCGTAAGGACCATATAGTACATTGACCCAGGGCCAAATAAAAAAACTTAGGAAATAACTCCATGGACCATGTGTTTAAGACTCCAGCGTTAAACATGCATAAAACTTGAAGGCAGTATGTTCTTTGATTATAATTTGTTATGAGTGTTTATTCGGCTGTTAATTATATTGTTTATTTTTGTACAAAGTTTATTTTTGCATAAACTTACAAGATTATCTCTAATTGTAATGTTATGATCATTGTTTAAAAAAATATATCAGGTTCAACAACAAAAACTATTTGGCAGTATGAAAGAAATAAATGCTGATATAAACATTGCCATGTTCATTTTTTTAAAATTTATTATGTTATTAATCAAATATAAAGCAGTCAAAACTGTTGTCATTTTCCATGGAATTTATCAATTACTGGCTAGTAGATATGTGTTGTATCAATTTAAATAGCTTACTTTCAAATTGTGGTAAACACTTCTTAACCTGATGTGATTTATATTGTACTTATGTTAAAGTAGAGTTTATATGTTTTCCTTAATTAGCTACTACCATCAAATCTGTGGATATCATCACACCCAGTACTATTATACCAACTGACAACACTGGTAACAGTAGTGTGTTACCCATATCAATGTATGTTTTTGCATCAGTAACTCTGACTTCAACTGACAACATCTCATTTGGGAATGCTGTTACATACGGCTCTGTAATACTAACTGTTAGCAACAGTACCTCAGTCACATTCATGGATGATGTCACACATGGCACCATGACACCAATTTACAACACTGGTTACAGTAATGTCTCAGTAACATTACCTTTTATTGGAACACCAATTAGTACAGCACCAATTTACAACACATATACAGTCTCTCAGTCATCAGGTATACAGTAACTGTTGTGTCTGCGTGACAGCTTAAGTATCTATAATAAACTTTCCACTACTGCTGTCATGGGTAATACATCCAGGAATATAGGTATTACTTCTGTCAAATTAGTTAACTGCAAGTTAGGCCTGTGATAAGTATTACTTTTGTCAAATTAGTTAACTGTAATGTAGGCATGTGATAGGTATTACTTTTGTCAAATTAGTTAACTGTAACTTAGGCTTGTGATGCAAACAAGTTCTCACTTTGAGTGCACATGAAACATTGATGATGATATAAACGGTATATATGGTGAATTGCATACACAAAACTGTCTATATAAATTCAAAAGATGTTTGGCTATTCTGGATTGTCATTATTGTTATACATAGACATGAGTAGTGTTCTCTTTCATATAAGCACAAAGGCTTTATAACTGAGTTACGTGTGCATGTCCCAAGGAATCGCCAATGCAGTATCAGAAAATTAACAGATGCCTTGCGATATTGTTCCATGAGATCTTATCTATGGTTGCTTTTAACTTCCAAAACATCACCGGATATGTATATTATTGTCTGTGCTGTGAATATTCATTGTCTGTTGTGACACAGTTTACTATGTCTAATATCCATTTCTACATTTCATGAAATTCAAATGTTGCACAAGTTTCTGACATTTTGCATGACTTTTGCATAAGCAACTAAAACATGTTTTGTCATTGAGTGATCCAATCATAAGACATGTTGTTACGCCAGGTGACCTGACAAGCATATTTGCTTCATTAATATGACTTTTATTTATAATTATTCATGGCAGTCCTGAATCAGCAGTTTTCCTCATATATTGATGGGTTTGATTACATTTTAAAGATCATAAGGGCTCATTAAGGATTTATTTTCACAGACATTAAAGTCCTGTATTCAACTTTTTCTGAGAGAAGCATTAAGAAGTTAGTGTTAGGACTGTTTGACTGGTGTCAGGATAATGTGACTGGGTGGGACATCATGCTACATGTCTGCAGCATGATGCCCCAGTGCTATTGAACACTAAAAACTGCCTCACTGCAGACATCATAAATTTCAATGAATGTCCTTGGTTCTAATGAATATGGTTTGAACATGCTATATGGCCAGCACTGTGAAAATCCTATTGTCACTATTCACTATTCTTTCTGAAATTATTGTCATATTTGATACTTGTTATGTTTAGGCTCTTACAATACATAATATTCCAGTGCTTTAATTCTGTGTAAATTTCAATGACTGCCCTTGTCTAAGAATTAATTTAGAGGATTAGTATTTCCAGGAAAATTATTTTCTCTTGGAATCCAAATAATTTGAAGGAAAACTAAAAATTCAACTCAAACTGGTCACAACAAAACAAATTTAAGTGTCAGTGGTTTAAAGTCTAACTGCCCTTATTCTGTATAGAAAACAGTAATACACTATAACACAAAAGAGATCCATGTATGAGGGTCACAAGATCACCCTTCTAGAATGACATAGAGCTTTTAAGATGCTTAACATCATGTACTCCCGTTATGGAATCTATTTCACTTTATGATCTTACACAACGAAAAAAAAAGAAGAAAAAAGTTGTTTACTTCAACTCTTACTAATTCTGAATCAAGGTCAGGAGCTAGGGCAGCATTATATACAGTTAATATTATTAATTATTCACAAAAAAAAAAAATCGAACATAACTAATTTTCTGGAAAATGTAAAATCCACTAAATAAAGTTATATTGCAATAGCATGTAATGGAATTTAACAAATTTTAAAACTAGCAAGAAAGCAATTATTTGAACTAAAATGTAAATTAAATCAAATATACATAACAATATCAACATTTGAACTTTGCTAAATGACTTCTTATGATTTATTACAACTCTGTGTCTTAAAATAAATAATAAAACAATAAGAAACACCAAGCTCTGTCAAGTTTGACAAATAATTTATTTTCCAAAAACGTCAGTACTGTGGATCTCTTTTGGGATGACCTGGAATCATTTTGTTTTTCAGTACTTTCTCTACTAAATATTAATGTAACCATATTTACCATATGGATATGTATTTAAAATTGTCTGGTATTGATATCATATTTACCATATGGATATGTATTTAGAATTGTCTGGTATTGATATCATATTTACCATATGGATATGTATTTAGAATTGTCTGGTATTGATATCATATTTACCATATGGATATGTATTTAGAATTGTCTGGTATTGATATCATATTTACCATATGGATATGTATTTAGAATTGTCTGGTAATGCTATCATATCTACCATATGGATATGTATTTAGAATTGTCTGGTAATATATCATATTTATCATATGGATATGTATTTAGAATTGTCTGGTAATGATATCATATTTACCATATGGATATGTATTTAGAATTGTCTGGTATTGATATCATATTTAGCATATGGATATGTATTTAGAATTGTCTGGTATTGATATCATATTTAGCATATGGATATGTATTTAGAATTGTCTGGTAATGATATCATATTTATCATATGGAGATGTAGTTATAATTGTCTGGTAATGATATCATATTTACCATATGGATATGTATTTAGAATTGTCTGGTATTGATATCATATTTACCATATGGATATGTATTTAGAATTGTCTGGTATTGATATCATATTTACCATATGGATATGTATTTAGAATTGTCTGGTAATGCTATCATATCTACCATATGGATATGTATTTAGAATTGTCTGGTAATATATCATATTTATCATATGGATATGTATTTAGAATTGTCTGGTAATGATATCATATTTACCATATGGATATGTATTTAGAATTGTCTGGTATTGATATCATATTTAGCATATGGATATGTATTTAGAATTGTCTGGTATTGATATCATATTTAGCATATGGATATGTATTTAGAATTGTCTGGTAATGATATCATATTTATCATATGGAGATGTAGTTATAATTGTCTGGTAATGATATCATATTTACCATATGGATATGTATTTAGAATTGTCTGGTATTGATATCATATTTACCATATGGATATGTATTTAGAATTGTCTGGTATTGATATCATATTTACCATATGGATATGTATTTAGAATTGTCTGGTATTTATATCATATTTAATTGATATCATATTTACCATATTGATATGTATTTATAAGTGTCTGGTAATGATATTATCTGGTAATGATATATTTTTAGATCAAGGTTTAAGGCCACATAACTTTTGAACATTTTCACTCATATATATTTGAAAATATTTTTCTTACCAAATTTAGTATGTTGAACTTTCTTTGAATTTTTTGAGATGGTTCCATTACTCAGCAATGTCATTTGGTTTCTTGTACTTGACATCAACATTTGCTGAGATCAACCTTTAAATGGAAAGATTTGTATCAATTTACTTTCAAAGCATTTACTTATTGTTACATTGTAATGGAGATTTATTTGTAAAGCTTTTTAATGGGCTGTCAAAATGATTATACTACAATTAAAGATAGACAGGAGCTATTTGATTGTTAATATTGAATGCTGGAAACAAAATTAAATGTAAGTTATTTATTTTTTAGCTTATGATTGTTAATATTGAATGCTGGAAATAAAATTAAATGTAAGTTTTTTATTTGTCTAGCTTATTTTTGACGTTTATTGTAATGATAATACTTCTTACCAATATTTAAAACAAGGTGAGTAGGAGTTGTCATGCTGGCAAATGTTTAACACTTTTCAGGATTACAAAATTCAATGTGATACCATATATTGTCACTATAATAAAGCTTAACATGTTTTATAATTTTATTCAGATTTATAGAGCATTCATGTAACCAATTAATTTTTTTGTGAGCAGTGTATGACACTTTATTGTTTTCACTTTCATTCAGAAAAATGTTGTTTATGAACTCTATCTTATTGGCAGTGTTGACAATGTAATGTTGCTAGCAAAATAGGAACTCTATATTCTGTGAAAATCTTGTTTAATATTTAAATGTTTGTTTTATTTCCACCAGATAAGAAAGGCAGATGTTATATACTGTGACATTCTTGGTAAAAATTGTAATGTTTGTTTTCTTTCCACCAGATAAGAAAAGCAAGACTAAAAATTCAAGGTGAGACATTTCTGTGCTGTGTTGTACACTATTAGCTTTTCTCCTTCTTGTACATAGTCCAATGACTGTACCAATAATAGTTAGCAATTCCTTTGTTTTCCCTTTTTCATGACATCAAAGAATTTTTTAAAAATTATTTATGAACAAAAGTGGGAACTTTGATGACAACATCACATGTCATAGAATTGGTTTTAACATGAAATTCCAGGAAGAGTAATGGATGGATTGCTATATCAGTAGTATTGTGAATGATGAATTAAACCAAGCTCATAGATTCAAACTTTATGTATGATAGGCTTTGCAGAGCATATTGATTTTGGACACAGTAGTTTAATTTTTGTAGCATTGCAGGGAAAAAAGTAAAATACATGCTTTATATCATGCCTTTTAAATTCCTGCCACTTTCACATGCCATAATGATATAGTGTGATGTTTGATGGCTTTGTTCATTGCTACAATTTAGCTGGATAAAAGTGTGCATGCTTTGTATAATAGTTTTTACACATGTCTTTTTTACCAATGAATGCTGTATTTTGAAGATAATTTATTTATAATACAACACAGAAAGGAAGAAAAAAGTAACAGGTATCAAAATGCAAGTTCAAGCAGTATGCATTTATATTACAGACAATTTTAATGCATTTATAATACAAACAATTTTAATGCATTTATAATACAGACAATTATTTTGCATTTATAATACAGACAAATCGTATGCATTTATAGTACAGACAATTTTAATGCATTTATAATACAGACAATTTTTATGCATTTATAATACAGACAATTTTAATGCATTTATAATACAATTTTTATGCATTTTATAATACAGAAAATTTAAATGCATTTATAATACAGACAATTTTTCTGCATTTATAATACAGACAATTTTAATGCATTTATAATACAGACAATTTTTATACATTTATAATGCAGACAATTTACATGCATTTATAATACAATTTTAATGCATTTATAATACAGACAATTTTAATGCATTTATAATATAGAAAATTTTTATACATTTATAATACAGATAATTTTTATGCATGTATAATACAATTTTTATGCATTTATAATACAGACAATTATTATGCATTTATAATACAATGTTAATGCATTTATAATACAGACAATTTTTACGACTTTATAATACAGACAATTTTTATGCATTAATAATACAGACAATTTTTATGCATTTATAATACACACAATTTTTTATGCATTTATAATACAGACATTTTTAATGTATTTAGAATACAGACAATTTTTATGCATTTATAATGCAGACAATTTTTACGCATTTATAATATCAGACAATTTTTATGCATTTCTAATACAGACAATTTTTACGCATTTATAATAACAGACAATTTTTATACATTTATACTACAGACAATGTTAATGCATTTATAATACAATTTTAATGCATTTATTATACAGACAATTTTAATGCATTTATAATAAAAGACAATTTTTATGCATTTATAATAATGAAAATTTGTATGCATTTATAACACAATTTTAATGCATTTATAATACAGACAATTTTAATACATTTATAATAAAGACAATGTTAATAATACATTTATAATACAATTTTAGAGAATTTGAAATACAGACAATTTTTATGCATTTATAATAACAGAAATTTGTATGCATTTATAATACAGACAATTTTAATGCATTTATAATATAAACAATTTTTATGCATCTATAATACAGAAAATTTTAATGCATTTTTATAATACAGACAATTTTCATGCATTTATAATACAGAAAATTTTAATGCATTTATAATACTGACAATGTTTATGCATTTATAATACAGACAATTTGTATTCATTGCTAATACAGACAATTTTTATTCATTTATAATACAGACAATTTTTATACATTTATAACATAACACAGACTGATTTTATGCATTTATAATACAATTTTAATACATTTATAATACAGAAAATTTTAATGCATTTATAAGACAGACAATTTTAGTGCATTTATTATACAATTTTAATGCATTTATAATACAGACAATTTTTATGCATTTATAATAATTAAACATTTTATGAATTTATAATACAATTTTAATGCATTTATAATACAGACAATTTTAATACATTTAAAATAAAGACAATCTTAATGAATTTATAATACAATTTTAAAGAACTTATAATACAGACAATTTTTATTCATTTATAATAACAGAACGTTTTTATGCATTTATAATACAGACAATTTTCATGCATTTATAATACAGACAATTTTAATGCAATTATATTACAGACCATTTTTATGCATTTATAATATAATTTGTGTGCATTTATAATACAATTTTAATGCATTTATAATACAGACAATTTTAATGTATTTATAATACATATAATTTTAATGCATGTATAATATAATTTGTGTGCATTTATAACACAATTTTAATGCATTTATAATACAGACAATTTTTATGCATGTATAATATAATTTGTGTGCATTTATAATACAATTTTAATGCATTTATAATACAGACAATTTTAATGTATTTATAATACAGACAATTTTAATGCATTTATAATACTGACAATGTTTATGCATTTATAATACAAACAATTTTATGCATTGATAATACAGACAATTTTTATGCATTTATAATACAGACAATTTTTATGCATTTATAATACAATTTTAATGCATTTATAATACAGACAATTTTAATGCATTTATTATACAATTTTAATGCATTTATAATACAGACAATTTGTATGCATTTACAATACAATTTTAATGCATTTATAATACAATTATAATGCATTTATAATACAGTCAATTTTCATGCATTTATAATACAATTTTAATGAATTTATAATACAGACAATTTTAATGCATTTATAATACAGACAATTTTAATGCATTTATATTAAAGGACAATTTTTATGCTTTTATAATAATGAAAATTGTTATGCATTTATAATACAATTTTAATGCAATTATAATACAGACAATTTCAATGCATTTATAATACAGACAATTTTAATAAATTTATTATACAATTTTAATGCATTTATCATACAGAAAATTTGTATGCATTTATAATACAATTTTAATGCATTTATAATACAATTTTAATGCATTTATAATACAGTCAATTTTCATGCATTTATAATACAATTTTAATGAATTTATAATACAGACAATTTTAATGCATTTATAATACAGACAATTTTAATGCATTTATATTAAAGGACAATTTTTATGCTTTTATAATAATGAAAATTTTTATGCATTTATAATACAATTTTAATGCATTTATAATACAGACAATTTTTATGCATTTATAATAGAGACAATTTTTATGCATTTATAATAACAGACAATTTTTATACATTTATAATATAGACAATTTGCATGCATTTATAATACAATTTTAATGCATTTATAATACAGACGATTTTAATGCATTTATAATACAATTTTAATGCATTTATATTGCCGACAATTTTGATGCATTTATAATACAGACAATGTTTATGCATTTATAATACAGACAATTTTTATGCATTTATAATGCTGACAATTTTGATGCATATAATACAGACAATGTTTATGCATTTATAATACAGACAATTTTTATGCATTTATAATATCAGACAATTTTTATGCTTTTATAATACAGACAATTGTTATACATTTATAATAACAGACAATTTTTATACATTTATAATATAGACAATTTGCATGCATTTATAATACAATTTTAATGCATTTATAATACAGACGATTTTAATGCATTTATAATACAATTTTAATGCATTTACAATGCAGACAATTTTGATGCATTTATAATACAGACAATGTTTATGCATTTATAATACAGACAATTTTTATGCATTTATAATGCAGACAATTTTGATGCATTTATAATACAGACAATGTTTATGCATTTATAATAACAGACAATTTTTATACATTTATAATAAAGACAATTTGCATGCATTTATAATACAATTTTAATGCATTTATAATACAGACGATTTTAATGCATTTATAATACAATTTTAATGCATTTATATTGCAGACAATTTTGATGCATTTATAATACTGACAATGTTTATGCATTTATAATACAGACAATTTTGATGCATTTATAATGCAGACAATTTTGATGCATTTATAATACAGACAATGTTTATGCATTTATAATACAGACAATTTGTATGCATTTATAATATCAGACAATTTTTATGCTTTTATAATACAGACAATTGTTATACATTTATAATAACAGACAATTTTTATGCATTTATAATACAGACAATTTTGATGCATTTATAATACAGACAATTTTTATGCTTTTATAATACAGAAAATTTTGATGCATTTATAATACAGACAATTTTTATGCTTTTATAATATAGACAATTGTTATACATTTATAATAACAGACAATTTTGATGCATTTATAATACAGACAATTTGTATGCATTTATAATACAGACAATTTGTATGCTTTTATAATACAGACAATTGTTATACATTTATAATAACAGACAACTTTTATGCATTTATAATACAATTTTAATGCATTTATAATACAGACAATTTTAATGCATGTATAATACAGACAATTTTAATGCATTTATAATACAGACAATTTTTATACATTTATAATACAGACAATTTGTATACATTTATAATACAGACAATTTTAATGCGTTTATAATACAGAAAATTTTTATGCATTTATATACATTTATAATACAGACAATTTTCATGTATTTATAATACAATTTTAATGCATTTATAATACAAACAATTTTAATGCATTTATAATACAGACAATTTAGATACATTTATAATAAAGACAATTTTTATACATTTATAATACAATTTTAATACATTTATAATGCAGACAATTTTTACGCATTTATAATACAGACAATTTTTATGCCTTTATAATACAGACAATTTGTATGCATTTATAATACAGACAATTTCTATGCACTTATAATACAGACAATTTGTATGCATTGATAATACAGAAAATTTGTATGCATTTATAATACAGACAATTTGTATGCATTTATAATACAGACAATTTCTATGCATTTATAAAACAGACAATTTTTATACATTTATAATAAGAGACAATTTTTATGCATTTATAATAACAGACAATATTTATGCATTTATAATACACACAATGTTAATGTATTTATAATACAGACAAATTTTATACATTTATAATACAGACAGTTTTTGTACATTTATAATACAGAAAAATTTCATGCATTTATAATACAGACAATGTGACTGCATTTATAATACAGACAGTGTTAATGCATTTATAATACAGACAATTTTAATGCATTTATAATACAGACAATTTTTATGCATTTATAATAACAGACAATTTGTACGCATTTATAATACAATGTTAATGCATTTATAATACAGAAAAGTTTTATACATTTATAATACAGACATTTTTTATACATTTATAATACAGACAATTTTCATGCATTTATAATACAATTTTAATGCATTTATAATACAGACAATTTTATGCATTTATAATACAGACAATTTTGATGCATTTATAATACAGACAATTTTGATGCATTTATAATACAGACAATTTTTATGCATTTATAATACATACAATTTTTATACATTTATAATACAATGTTAATGCATTTATAATACAGAACATTTTTATACATTTATAATACAGACATTTTTTATACATTTATAATACAGACAATTTTTATGCATTTGTAATACAATTTAATGCATTTATAATACAATTTTAATGCATTTATAATACAGACAATTTTTATGCATTTATAATACAGATAATTTTTATGCATTTATAATACAGACAATTTTAATGCATTTATAATACAGACAATTTTTATGCATTTATAATACAAACAAATTGTATGCATTTGTAATACAATTTTAATGCATTTATAATACAATTTTAATGCATTTATAATACAGACAATATTTATACATTTATAATACAGACAATTTTAATGCATTTATTATACAGACAATTTTTATGCATTGATAATAACAGACAATTTTTATGCTTTTATAATACAGAGAATTTTTATGCATTTATAATACAGACAATTTTTATACATTTATAATACAATTTTTATGCATTTATAATACAATTTTAATACATTTATAATACAGACATTTTTATGCATTTATAATACAGACAATTTTTACGCATTTATAATACAGACAATTTTTATGCATTTATAACACAGAGAATGTTTATAAATTTATAATACAGACAATTTTTTTTGCATTTATAACACAATTTTAATACATTTATAATTGAGACAATTTTAATGCATTGATAATACAGACAATTTTTATGCATTTATAATTCAGACAATTTTTATACATTTATAATGCAGACAATTTTGATACATTTATAATACTGACAATTTTTATACATTTATAATACTCATTTGCACCTCTTCCAGGATTTCTAATTATTGCGGACCCATCTAGTCCAGTTTATACGCGATGTCATAATAATTCGTTAACGAGAATTAATGTTAGACTCACTGACCAATCCAATAATCTTATTGATTTACAAGGCGAGGTCTTACAAATTAGTCTGTTTGTGAAATCTTAGCGATTTTCTTTGTTAAATTCATAGCAGAAGAGAAAGAGAGCGGACTTGATAAAATATTCGGTTAAAATCGTTTACTGAATCTCGTGAAAAAATTGTTAACCCGAAGCAGCAGAGAGAGTGGACTCCAACGACAATGGCGTCTTTCTTTTGCTAATGGACCCCTACGAAGTTACCAAATCGACCTTTTCTATTAAATATTTACTAAGAAGCCTCAAATTGTCAAAAAGACCCTTCTAGTAAATATTAACGAGAATGAAGCCTCGTCGACGCCTACAACGTTGGTCTGTCCACCCCCTCTGCTGCTTGTCATCTATATAGCATCACAATTTTCTAAACCAGAGGTGATCATATTCATGAGACGTTAAAATGTACTTTCTGACCCTTTAATCCCGAATGGCATTACTTTATATTGGTAAAGTCCATCTGGAGTCACAAATGCCGACATTTCCTAAAGCTCTTTCCGTTAGTGGAGTCTGCCAAAATCCTTTCAGAAGGTCAAATTTGGCGATATACTAGGCATTCCCGATTTTATAAATACAATCGTCAATTCTTGGTAATGGGATTGAATCTGTTTTTGTCACACCGTTCACCTTCCTATAATCAGTGCACATATGGAAAGTTTTATCTGGTTTTGGAACAAGTATGCATGGTGAACTCTAGTCACTTTTACTGGGCTCGATACAATCATTCTTTAGCAAATATTGAATTTCCGTCTTTAAGTATTCCTGTTTGAGTGGATTCATCCTGTATGCATCTTGTTTGACAGATTTGGAATTTACAATTTCAACGTCGTAAACAATTATGTTTGTTCTTGTAGGAACATCTGGAAATAAGTGCTCATATTCAAATAATAACTGTTTCAGTTCATTTGTTTCTTGCACTTGTAAATGTGAAAGTTTCTGGTCTAGATCTTTCAAAATTTCTGAATTACAAAGATTCGTCATTTCAATATCAGTAGAATCTGATCATATTCCTTCACTAAGTGGGACAGGTACAACTAAATTAATTACATGTTTAACATGGCTATCTCTTTCAATATGCTGTTTTATCATGTTTATATGGCAGAGTTGGTTTTGATTGCACCTCTCAGGAGTATTTATGATGTAATTTAAGTCATTAATTTTCCTGTCAACTGTGTAGGGACCATAATATATGGCCTGAAGAGGATTTTGTGGCATTGGTAAGAGAGCCAGGACTCTATCACCAGGCTGAAAACACATTTCCTTCGATTTTGCATCATCTCTTGATTTCATTTTATATTGAGCGGAGTACATATTTGATTTTGCGACCTCACAAGCCTTTAACAACTTGTATCTAAAATCTGAAACATAATCAAGAAGATTGATCTCAGTATCTTCATTAGAGAGAAGTTTCTCTTTCAATAACATCAATGGTCCACGCACAGTGTGTCCAAAAAACAGTTAACATGGTCTGAAGCCTAAAGATTCTTGAACTGATTCTCTAACAGAAAACAATAGTAAATGAAAGCCTTGATCGAAATCTTTATCCGTATTAAACTAAAATGATCGGATCATATTTTCAAAGTCTGATGGAATCTTTCTAAAGTCCCATGGCTCTGATGGTGATAGGCAGAAAATTTGAATTACTGAATGCCCAATTCATACATAACTTGTTGGAAAATTACAGACAAGAAGTTCGAACCTTGATCAGACTGAACAGATTTGGGAAGGCCATAATGAGTAAAAAAAACTTTATCAAAGCTTTAACAATTTTTTTAGGTTTTATATTCCTCAATGGAATTGCCTCTGGAAACCTTGTTGACGCACACATAATCGTCAACAGGTATTGCTTACATGACTTGGTCTTGGGTAAGGGACCGACACAATCTAACATGATTCTACTAAATGGTTCGTTAAAGGCAGGAATAGGTTGTACATGAGCCTTAGGTATCTTCTGATTGTGTTTTCCTATCATTTGACAAGTTCGACAAAATCTACAGCATTTGGCAACATCACCTTTGATTTTTGGTCAATAGAAGTGAGTCAAGATCTTGTGTTAAGTTTTATTAATACCTAAGTCACCAGCCAAAGGAGTTTCATGGGCCAGATTACGTATTGCCTGTCTGTAAGGTTTTGGAACAACTATTTGATAGTTCACCGACCACTCATCACCAGCAGGTACCTCGGGAGGTCTCCATTTTCTCATAAGAAGTCCATTTTTAATGAAATAACAGACAGGAACTTCAGTGGCTTCAGTCTCACTTATGGCCTTTTGAAACAAACAGGAGATCTCAGGATCTTTTACCTGTTCGACGACAAGTGATTGTCGTTTATCACCCTGATTAGAATAAAGAGAATGAATTGTTAAAAGAGGATCACTATGATCAATACCTTCTGATTGATCCAAACAAGGAGTAAAAGTGAACTCATCAAAACCTGACCTATACAAGTGACAGATAAAGGAATACTGTCTTCATGAACATCATTCTCAAGAGCTTTCTTTGCTTTGCCATGGCTCTGGCAACTGCACAAGCTTGAAATATATCAGCGAATTCTTTTTTCTAATTGGATCAACTTTCTGATCCAAATCAGGCTTGTCAGTTACAAGTGGATTAACCACAACCTTGTCTCCAGCTAAGTGGTTGCCTAGCAATAAATGAATACCTTCAACGGGTAAAACCGAGACTGTTCCGACTGTCACAGGTCCTGACACTAAGTCGGATGACAAATTTACGCAATGGAGACAAACATTAACAAAGCCGCACTCTACACCCTGAATAAGAACACTTTCATTAGAAGAAGACTTCTCAGAAAAAGGCAAAGTGCCTGACAATTAAAGACTATGAAAAGCTCATGTGTCCCTTAAGCTTTTAATAGTGGTGGGATTGGCTGAATCAGCCAAAAGTGATATAGAACCCGTCGATATGAATGGTTCATAATTATCCATAATAAAATCAGACTGGGATTTATTAGACTCAAAAACTGTATTGCTTTCAATACATGACTATGACCTCGACCACTTAGAAATAAGAGCATTTGGAACAGGTCTGTCTTGATTCTGATGCCTATTTTTCAATTTGCAGCAATCAGATATAACGTGTCCTTTCTTTTTGAAATATGTACACGTCAGAAGAGATAAGAATCTATAATCAAACTGCTCTGTACTTTGATGTTTGAAAGTTGTGCTAGTTTGAGTTTTAAAACGGCTTGTATTAAGCTGAAATACTTTTCTGCCAGAAGACTGTTGAGTAGAAGTCTTGTTAACAAAAGGAACTTTATGTGTCAAAGAATATTCGTCAGCAGCGCGAGCAGCATTCTCCAACGTTTCAATCCTATGCTCTTCAAGATAAGACTTAGCTTCACTATGGACTCAGTTTTTGAACTCTTCAATTAATATAATTTGCTTGAGATTTTGATAATTTTGTTCGACTTTCTTGGCTAAGCACCATATATCAAACAACTGATCTTTTTCTCTAGCAAATTCGACATGAGATTGTCCGGCTTATTTTCTGTAATTTCTGAATTTTACTTTGGTGAACGGACAGTCAAGTGTAAATCTCACTAGCCTTACCAGTGAGTACACATTGCAATAACTGAGTCTAATGCTCCCTTTGCCACTTTAAATTTTCTGCAACTTTTTCAAAACGAATGAGTAATCTGTCTACTTCTTTTTCTCTGAAAGGGGCATTAATCTAATATTCATTGCTAAATCAAAACTTAAATTTTGATTTGAATTATGAAGGTGTTGTTCACTTGCCAGCTCTATTTTTTTAATTTTACATTGATATTCCCCTTCTTCCTTATCTCTCTTATTATCAATTTGTTGTTCTTGTAAACGAATGTGCATCTGCTCTTTTTGTAATTCAAATTGTCTTTCTTTCTCCTCTTTGTCATATTGTAATTGTTTTTCATTCTCATTTTCCTGAAATTCCAGCTTCTTCAACTGTAATTCCATCTTGAATTTTAATTCTAATTTCTTTATTTTAATGTCAGAGTCTGATGCAGACTTACTGACCGAAATCAAAGCACTTTTTTCCAATACATTCTTCTCAACAAATTATTAGACCAAAATCTTTTTGATATCTTGTTTCGTTAAAGAAGCCTTGGCTTCAGAAAGATAATATTTTAAGGCAAGTTGAATCAACGCATCCTTTTTGAAAAGATGTAATTGCTCCTGAGTAGGATTAGAAAGAAATATTTCTACTTTAGATGTCATTTAAATACAAGCCTGTCAATCTCACTAAAGATTTTTAAAAAATTTCAAAAGCTAGGGGAATTCAAATTTAAAACAAAAGTTTTCTGAGAAAAAAAATTATATCCAAATTCCAATTGATCACAATCTCGGACGAGGCCCCCAATTTCTATGTTACTTACTTAGGCCCGAATAAACCGTAACATAGAAAGATTGAAAATAGCAAGCTTGTAAAAACTTAATAAATAATTTATTGAGCAAAAATATTTTCCAGAAAAGAAAAATAAACTTACGGTTTTAAGAATCAACTCCAAAATTAATCCAAAAATAATTCAAATTATAATCTACTAGTGAAATTGCAAAAGTCCTGGTAATAAAATATCCTAATAATTCCCAGTTCAAATCTTAGTGAAGCATCCAAGATGGAAGACGATATCACGTGATGAAGTCAGTTCTGGTCTGATGAAATTCATTGAGCACAATTGTTTTCCAGATAAATAACAAAATAAATCCTCTGGATCCAAACGAATTGCAATAATTTCCAGTACAAGGTAATTTAAAATAACTCAAAACAACACAACTTAATATTCTAGTAGCCCATCTTCTACTAATTAGTTCGCTCCAAAACATAATTTATATACCTGATTTTACGTAAATAAGGAAGGGGTCACATGATCTTCTAGAATCTTTAGAACAAATTTACGTTCAAAAAATCTCGTGCACACCGTATGACTCAGATGAGAATCAGTTATTTTTACTCTCGAGAACTAAAAAAAGAAAGACGTTTATAACAATGCTCCGTAATGTCCTTGGAAGCAACCAATCGTTTTAAAAGCTTGTTTACAACTCTGAAGCCTAGTCATAAATGAGGTCAACATCTGGTGTTTATTTGTAGAGTACAGGTTATCCCACTTTTTTAATAAAAAATATCTCCCAATGAATGACTCTTAAACTTAAAATTTCAAATATAAATCTGACAAACAAACAATTAAAATAAAATTAAATGACTTAAATCAAATATACGTAACAATATGTACATACATACAGGGGGAACCGAGTGGTCTAAAGAGCTCACCGTTACGGATCACTGCCTTCTCACCTCTGGGTGGGTTCGATTGTCGGATTCGGCCAATGTGGTTATCTGAGAAGGCTTGCAAGTAGCTTCTCGTGGTCGGTGTTTCTTTCCGAGGTTTTCCAGATTCTTCGTTAACCATTAATACTGGCCGCCATGTATAGCCGATATTGTGCTGAAAATGGCGTTAAACCTTAAATCCATACATATGCACACAGGCACGCACGCACGGGCGCACGAACCCCCCACATACATACACACATACATACATACATACATACATACATACATACATACATACATACATACATACATACATACATACATACATACATACATACATACATACATACATACATACAAACATACATGCATACATACATACATACATACATACATACATACATACATACATACATACATACATACATACATACATACATACATACATACATACATACATACATACAAACATACATGCATGCATGCATGCATGCATGCATGCATGCATGCATACATACATACATACATACATACATACATACATACATACATACATACATACATACATACATACATACATACATACATACATACATACATACATACATACATACATATATACATACATACGTACATACATACGTACGTATTGAATAATTAGACACATGTATACAAGGCTCAACATAGGGTAGTTCATCATTGTACACACCAGTAAACGAATTTTTCGGAAGATCAAAGCAGTATGAAATAAACATGCAAATAAAGACCAAATAAATTTCTTCATTCGTTGTATTTCTATATTGTACAAAGATGGCAAATTTTGCAATTTATCGCTAATATGTCTGCAGTGTGGCAGTTTATAGTTATGTCTAGCAATGGGGCATCATATCGCAGACAGATAACATGATGTCCCACCCAGTCGCATTATCCTGACACCAGGCCGACCAGTCCTAACACTACGCTCTTAACGCGGAGCGTCATACGAGGCAGCTGTTAGTACTATTTGGATAAGTCTTTGGTTTGACTCTCTGGGGATTGAACCCATGATCTACCGCATCTAAGGCGGATGCTCTAGCAACTAGGCCACCTGAACGGCGTTCGTCCTAAGTGTGTTGTTAATATAACGCATTAAAGTGTGCTATTAAAAGCTGTTTGCAAATATAGTTAAACATGACATACATAAATTAATATACTAATCCACGACAGGCCTGTTAAACATACCGGTCTAAAATATTCTCCTCTGATAGTTATTTTTGGCATTTCTATCATGTTGCCTTATCGTCTTATCGTCCTATCCCAGCCCTGTTTCTAACCTTCTGTTTCTTATTTATTCTTCATAAGAATCTTCGTGACACATTTTATCACGTCTGTTGTACTTAAAAGTCCCCTGACATGACACTCAATAGCTTTGGTAAAGAGAACGAGCAAGACATCTGCATTGTCCTGCGTACATCATGCATCATTATGTAACTCAATATATATCCATGGATTATTGGATTAAGGAGTTATGTCAATATTAATATATCCTTTTAATTAACAAATGACACTTTAATTCTGTTTTTCAGAATTTAATTGATTACAAGTTAATATTTGCTACACATGATTTTAAAAACTCCAAAAATTAATTAGAATCCATAGTCCATAAATTTAATCCCCATCTCACCGATCTCTGAAAACCACTGCTATCGTAAAACTTACGTTCGGTCACTAAATAAAACTTCCTAGTTGTATCATTCTTTTATAAAGAGAATATATTGAAAAATGTGTAGAAGGCCCAATTTAGGTAATGTTGGTCATTATATTCGGAAGATCAAATTAGTAAAAAAAAAACAAATATTTACCCTAATTTACTTGCATTTTTATGTTTTACCAATGGTTTATGAATTAATACATGTGAACCGAAACATTTCGAATTTAAGATCAATATATAGTTTCAAGGTATGTATCTGAAACGACGAATCCTACAAGTTCCTTTCATGAGCAGGTCTCATTCAACTACTTCATCTCCGGGAGGTGTACAATTCTTTTGACAGCGCAGTGGATATAAGATGTCATTCTATCTAATGTTATCTTTTTTCTTCAGGTTAAACCATCCACGTATTCCTGGATTGTTCCTGATGATGCAAACTTAGAACAATGAAGACTTCTAGGCCTACACGTACGTCAGTTAGATTTGAGGTAGTGGTTAAAGTCAAGATTTGGATTTCTCTGAATTTTTATGTTTAGGTTTCACCATATTCGCCAAATAACCAGAATACATCTTGTTTACATAATCAAAAGTGACATATTGCTCTAATTTAAAGCTGTATCGTTTTCAAAATGCTAAAACAGAACAATATATATATATATATATATATATATATATATATATATATATATATATATATATATATATATATATATATATATATATACAAAAAGTTCAAGATTCCGGATACATCATAAACTGACATCTAATACGGCTTTTGACACACAGCCCAACATTTATTTTCTCTTTCTTGTCAGACCAAAAAGACATGTTCCGTTAAGTGAGATCACACTTGATTTACCCTTGTTATTTGCTAGGAACTTTCATCCAGATGCTGAAACTATGGACACCAAATTTACAACCATAACAATATATCATGAAATTGTGAGAACAAATATCATGTACTTTGAATGTTGATCTTGCTCTACATTATTACAATTTTAACCTATCATAAAGCACTGCAGGGTATATAGATAGATACAATAACAATGGTTAATAAATACTAGAACAATAGTTAAATATGTCTGTCTTGAAAATCTGAATTTCGTACTAAACAAACGAAATATATTTTAAATAACAGCATGGAATTTCTATATTTAATGCCACATATTTAAAACAAAATCCTGGAACCAAAACTGTCCTCCTATTTTTGTGTGTGAATAGAAGGCGTTATAGTTGTTATTTTACTTTACTTGTCAACGTAGTTTAAAAAATGAATTAATATGCTAAAACATTATATGCCGATTAATCAGTGGTTTAATAAGTTCACCATTAAGTGTTATTTTTGAGGTTGATTTTTATCATTTAACCCTTTCATCTTGCACCCCTCCCCCCCGTTTCTATCTTTATAACTGTTATTTATTGATCAAAAGAAACATCTCAACACATTCTATCACGTCTATCGAATGTAAAGGTTACCTGACCTGACCTGACCCTCAATAGTGTGGATAACAATAACGAGGACGAGATCTGCATTGTCCTGGGAAAAACGTGATTCGTCATGTAGCTCGATATTTACCCGGGGATTAAGGGATGTTGTCAACATTAATGTAATATATATTACAAATAACACTTTAATTCCACATTTCACATGCTAATTAATCGTATCTTTCAAAATAAACAATTTGTAGCTTATGTCGCTTCTCAAAACTCCACAATAAGTTACAATCCATTGTTTTGGAAATGCTTTCTTGTCGATAGTCAACCCTCTCTAGCCGATCTTTGTTGTTGTTGTTATAGGGATTAATGCCATTTTTCAGCACACGATTGGCTATACATGGCGGCCAGTATTATTGATGGCGGAAGAACCCGGGAAAAAACCCCGGAGAGAACCACCGACCCACTAGACGCTACTGGCAAGCTTTCTCACATAACTACATTAGCCGAATATTAGACTCGAACCCACGCAGACAGAGGTGCTATGGCAGAGATCCGTAACGGAGAGCGCTTCAGACCACTAGACCACTCGGGGCCCCCTCTAGCCGATCTGTGTAAACCACTGCCAACGTGACATTCATGATCGGTTAATAACTTAAAGATCCTTCTTCTATAATGTATTATATTACTAAATTACTTAATAAAGATATTTTAGGTTTACACTAGGGGGTTAACCACGGCACACGACTGCATACGTTTGTTTCCAATAATATAATAATTAGCATTAAAGAAAGAAGTCAGTCGAGATTAACTGCAAATCTGTGTCTAAGTTTAATGTCGTATGTGAAATAATGCACAGTATACGCTTTTGTACACAAGAGTATTGTCAACAGAACGTCATTGTGAGGTGTTATAAAATTTCGTTTGCAAATGTAATACAATGGATTTAATAACAAAAAAATAAAATAGAGCGTTTCGAAAAAGAAAAAGAACCCTACACGGGTCGAATAATTTGAAATAACATGAAAGTTCGTTTTTGGCATTCTTATCTCTTGAACTTGCTTATCCTACATTTAACACCAACATCGACCGCTCCAATGGCCTAAGTGGTAAAAGCGTCCGACTCGGACTCTGGTTTGATCTTCATTTGAGACATAATAACAACAAAAAACATCAAATAGGTACTAAGGTGACCCTAGCATTAAGAGGTTAGAGTTAGGACTGGTCGGTATGGTGTCAGGATAATATGACTGGGTAGGATATGATACAATGCAAACGTCGTAGCGATATGACTGAAAAATTGGTAAAGCTTCGTTAAAAACCATATCACACACACACACACAGACACACAAAAATAAACACAAACAACACCTCCCCCTTTATTTCTGTTCTTTGAAATTGTTTTATTTGTTGTTGTTAAACAGCAAGGAGGGCGAACAGACCGAAACAATTTCAGACAAAAATCAGAAAAAAAACGGAAACTATTTCAGTAAAATCCTAAAGGATTTCAACCGAAACTAATTCAAACCAAAACTATTTTAGACAAAAAAAAAAGAGAGCGATGAATGGTTTCGGTTTCTCATGCTACGGAGACAAAATCTCCAGACAGAGAATCTCCAGAGTAAATAAAACCGACGCTGATGGCGCTGCGGAGACAAATTGTTTCAACCGAATATTTGATCAAGTCCGATACGATATCTTGATCTAGGGTCATGCAAATTTATCGTTACAATTCCATGTGGGATTGACTGAGCGTGACTAAAGAAATTTCTAAAGAGATTATAATCCATATCACCGGCACACCAAGTTTGCCAAATATTTCGTAGTGTATGTGTGTCAACTCTATTAAATACATCAAGAATATTGCAGTTATCTCTGATCACGTTTGGTATTTGTGTATATCTCTGAGTGACATATATCACATCAGTATTTTTATGTCTACCTCTGGAAAATATCCTAGCGGGATTCTTTTGATTGTCTAGCATCATATCATCATATACGAATAAAATTGTTAATAATTCAATCAATTAATGTCAATGCTCGGTGCTTCCACGATATCGGTTATAAACTCAATAATATCCTCATCGATTTCCGATTTTGCTTTTTCGTTAAAATCCTTTAACACCTCGTAACATTGCTGATCGTCTACACTCGGGGCTAACAAATACAACTTGTCCCATTTCATCCACCTCGTTATTAAATTAAGTAATAACTGTGTCTTGCCACTTCCAGATGGTCCGATTATAATCATACGAATAGAATTTGGTAGCGCTGCATAATGCTTAACTGGTTGTCGCCTAAAAATCAATTACATTCATGTTATTATACATAAATTATGGATCTATATTGTGTGAAATGTAGGGCGCATATTCCAACAATTGACCCAACACCTACTACATCTAAAAATAACAGAGAAGCTATCACTGGCAAGTGTGAACGGTGTGGTATAAAAAATATTAGATTTGTTAAAAAAGGAGAGGTGATATTGCAGCCAAGCTAGTAAAACTAACAGGAACACCATGGGCAAAATATCGGGGAGAAAAACACCCTGCAGGGTATAGTTATTGTGGTCCCGGGACCAGACTTGAAATCAGACTCGATGATCAAAACCAACCCCGACCCGGTGAAAACCCAATAAACTCTATTGATAAGGCGTGTCATGCTCATGATGTTTCTTATAAAAACAGTAATCTGCAAAACAGACATATCGCAGATGTGAAATTAATTCATGCGTTGAATTCTATCACTGATAAATCCTTCAAACGAAAAATTAGCTTCATGGTTGATAAAATCGGCGATGAAAAGTAAATTAATGCTGGGTGCTGGTAATTAATAACATCATGGAATCTTTTCATTATTCCTCAAGAGGATAGTGGAGGGGTAAATCAGCAATTGGTAAACTCGCTCGTGCTGCAAAGGTAAAAAATACCACCGCAGCGGATTGGTAATCCAAACTGGCGAGATGGCAGATTTATCTACCACCGCCTAAACAAATTAAATCACATTTTGATATCAGCGTCCCTAATGAGGTTCATCAAGCTGATATATTATTTCTGTCCCATGTTGATGTTTACAAGTATGCGCTAACCGTAGTTGATGTTGCGTAAAGATACAAACAAGCAGAGCCAGTAAAGACAAAGTCATCAAATGAAGTAGCTTCTGCGTTTGAAAGGATTTATCGAAGGGGTCCTCTGCACTGGCAAAATATATTACAAGCTGATCCTGGCATGGAATTTCAGGGTGCAGTGTTATCAACAATGAAGCATCATAATGTCACCATCAGACGAGGACATATTGCACTACATCGCGATCAGGCAATTGTTGAACGATTTAATCGGACAATTGCTGAGCGGTTTTTGGATATCAATACGCAAAGGAATTTATTCGGGATAAACGATCTCCTGAATGGGTCAAGAGATTACCGGGTGTAGTTATCGTGCTAAATAATGAGATTACTCGAACAATCAACATGAAACCTAACAACGCGATTAAAAGAAGTATATACCCGTAAAACCACAAAATGGTTTTTTAAAACAACCAGTTGTCGGCAATGTCACTTTGAGATATTTATATGAACCAGGAGAGCTCGAAGGTGGTAAGAAAAGAGCTACTGATCCTATCTGAAGTATCACTGCACATAAAATATCTAGCATAATGAGATCCACGGGTAGACCAGCAATCTATAGATTGGATTAAACTGTTCCTCAGCGAGGATTTACGCGTGAACAATTGCAAGTGATAACCGAGGATACTCAATGACCACCGCGTGGTCTTAACTAGTACCTCTGCGTCTGTTACACTCAAGACATGTCAGCATCACATTATCTCTGGTATGACCAAGGCTGCTATTTTTTCTGTCTACGATAAATTGGCGATGATATTTATCCGACCAGCACCAACATATTATACAATTACAACTCGCGCAGTGATTATTTTGTTGTTGCTTCATTGTAATCATAAACTCGGCATCAATGTCAAATTGTCTGTTATGTTTTTTGTCCTGTTGTTTATAACCAGTGCGTTTTTTCTGATTATGTCAATATCAATGATTGTGATGTCATTATCATCTAAAACAACTGTTCGAAGTTGATTTATTTTTCGTACTCTGGACACTGCTAAGTAAACCTGATTTGACCATTCGATGCGATCATCTGCGATCCAAACAATCGTATCGGATATAGTTAATCCCTACGAAGAATATATCGTCGCTGCGTATCCTAGCTTCCATGGGGATTTATCAGCACGCAATGCATCTTCGACAAGACCGATTTCATCCAGCACAATATCATTTAACACGAGAATCTGCTTCTCAGTCCCTGACTCTGTCAAGCCAGGAATATTAACTTCGATATTTTGTATTCGTGTATCCGAAGGTCTGTAACACAGCGGCACTGAAAGTGTTGCAATTATGCGTGTTAAATAACTTCATCTGATGTGTATCTCTGACAATCTTTCTACTTGCCACTATCAAATCGTATGGTCTCCACGCTTCCCAAAATTCATTTAATGGGGTTTCTGAAATTATTTCAAGCGATATTTCACGCTGGATTCTATCATGTTGTAATCTGATTAGTTTCTTAAATTCACATAATTCTGGATCAAGTTATCTATGATCAGTACTAATTTCTTCATAATAGTCTACATAATCCTTAGCCAATTATGTGGAGACAAACCGACAAATGGAGGTGGTTGACCATTATCACCACACATTATCACTTTTGCATTCGCTAGCAATAGCCAATCTAGAAACTTTTGTAATACATCTATCAACGCTGTGCATATCTCATCCCAAATGATGATTTCAGGAATATATTTCTCGCCCATTCGATCAGAAGTCCATTCGTCACCTTTCCATCGAAAGAAACTGATAAGTGCAAGCATTATTTCTTCGCTGTTTCATCCCTCTTGCAAGTCTATGTGTTGGTGTTTGCACAATCATGTTTGATTTCCCTCGAAATAATTCGATCGCACGAGTCGTCTTCCCTGACCCACCACAACCGTTTAAGTAACTGGTTTTATATGTACATATTGGATAGGATATCGAAGGTGCATTATATAGTTCTGATATTTGATTTTTTTTCAAGTAATTGTTTGCAATTGTAACATCTGCTGATTTAGAACAATTACACGTTATTTCCTTTTTGATTCTCCATGTCCCCCCAACCCTCGTCGGAATTTGTAAATTTAGCCACTTCTTCTCGATGTGTTACATCTATGTAAAATTAATCCTTGGCGACTCCTACCATAAATTCAGGAAATCTATTTAACATCGATAGCAAATTGATAGGAACAAGCAGCAGGGAGGGCGAATCGGACAAGGTCGATTCGGTAAACTAAGGCTTCTCGTAAAAATACTTTAATAGAAACGTCGATTCGGTAAACTAAGGCTTCCTCATAAAAAGGCTTAATTGAAGCGTCGATTTGGCAAACTAAGGCTTCCTCAAAAATGCTTAATAGAAGCGTCCATTTGACTAACTAATACTTCCTCGAAATTGCTAGCAATTCATCAAAAAAATAGACGCCGTGTCGTTGTAGCGCCCTCGTGACTGCTACCGGGTTAACGATTCTTGTTTGAAATCTCTTCCAGATTCACGTTAGCAATTTATATGATGAATTAGCGATACAATTTTAATATAACATGGCAAATGTCGGAGAAGCACAAATAACTAGATTAACTAGAGAACGATTGGCTGCGATCAAGAAATTTCTCCCGGTAAGAGATTCTTTCAGAGATAATTTGCAAGCTCGACAACAACAAAATTTAGATTTTACCGCTGATACTGAACAATTATTTAAGCCGATAACTACGGCAACTGGATAAGTTGTAACCGGGATAAGGGAGAGTAAACCAGAGGTAAAACCAGAAGCAGAACAAGAGGAAAAACCGACAAAGAAAATTGATATTAGAAATCAAGAGCTACAAGATAATTTTACTGAAGACTTTTTAGCACTTATCGATAAGAAAAAAGTTGATCCTGAAGAATTGATAAAAATTACAGCTGCTAGTTTTGTTGATAGATATAATAATTTAAAACCAGAACAAAAGAAGGGTTTTATCGGTGATTTTAAAAAATGGATTAATGTGGTTTATAAGATTAGTACAGGGTTAAACCAAGTTAGTTAAGTTGATAAGAGGTATAGTGCATTTGATGCTGCGGTTAGATTAAAAGATTTTGAAAATAAACAAACAAGAGAAGCTCAACAAAAAATTATACCATCGCGAGGACGAGGACGAGGACGAGGACTAGGAAGACGACCACGACCACGAAGACAAGAAGATTCTAAACCTAAAGTTGATCTTACACAAGAATCTACTTGTGTGGGATATCACGGTGGTAATATTCCCTGTTCAAGAAGTATCCTCGATGATATATCACGGTTAGAAGGTTTAATTGGAGGAATACGAGATGGAAATAATTCTCCGGAGATAATTAATGAAGCGGCTGAAATCTGTCAACGGTTATTTCAAGGTCGTGTAATGGATATTAGACTATATCGTAGTTTCATTGATGAACTTACCGATCATTATTACAGCGATTGAAAATCCAAAGGGATTTTGTCATCCAATTAGTTAATATCATTTAAATAAAATGATAGTGCATCGTAGTATGAGTAGAGCAAGACCTATTTACGTCGTAAATTCACAATTTGCCAGTGTACAAGATGACATACGGAAATGGTATCGCTGACGTTGTCACTGGATTATTTACTCGAGTTGCTCCAAAACTGATACCGATCGGTAAAGAAATAGCGTCAAAAGCTATTGGGGTTCTCGGTGACAAGATCAGTACAGAAGTTGGTAACAGGGCTAGTAATCTTGCCATTGACGCGTTTGATTCCGCGCGAGAAAAGCTTATGTCGATGGCAGCAGGTAAAAGAAAACCACTAAAATTACAATCTACGAGTCAAATGCCACATAAGATAGGTAGCGCAATCAACAGCAAAGTAAGAAACCGATTGAAAACAACTGCTGGTTCCGGTCAAGCGATTGGAATCTCTTTGAGATTCAATTAGATCAACGATTATATAATAAAATGTTTAAACACGAGATCGATGACGCTTTTGATGTAGATGTTCCTGTACAAAAAAATGATTCTATACGTGAGTATCAATATTTTTCGTATAGTGATCCAAATCCAAATACAAGGTCACGAATTGAACTTAGATTTGATGACACATCTAAATATTTCTTGCCATATGAAGCATTCATCGAGGTAGAAGGACGACTAGTGAAAAATGATAATACCGTATTTGTTGCTGCTGATAACCTCGGAAATCTCCCGATCGGGTTTGTCAACAATGGTATAATGGCGTTATTTAGTAGTGCTCAATATATAATCAATTCTACTAGAATCGAATCTATCGATAATGATGTTGATGTTGCAACCGCGATAATAGGTTTAGCTTGATATTCTGATGATTTTATTAAATCCGCGGGTCATTCAATGATGTTTGCAAAGGACACCACTGACAACGCTGATCATAATCCGTTTACGCTAAGACGGCCAAAAAAGGTTACAGTTGCTGATGATGATGCTGATGTTGAACCTGTTGTTTTCGGTAATAATCCTAACGCAGGATTTGCAGCGAGAAAAAAGATGATAGACCCCGCTGGTAGATTTTCATGTGCGATTCCGTTGTCTAATGTATTCGGATTTTGCAGAGCTATCAGAAAAAGTTATCTTTGGTTCTAGTCATACCGTTGTGCTCACTCGAAAAAATACCGACGACAGTGCAGTTTGGCGTGGTGGTGATGCCGCCGATAATGTTAATGTAGAATTGACAAAGTTGGCGTTGTGGATGCCAATTATGACTCCGTCGTTGTCTGTTGAAACGCGGTTCTTATCGTTTATGGATCATGGAGGAAAGTCATTGCTGTCATGGTCTGATATTACAACGGCTACTACAACTAGTAGCGTTGTTGGTGTATTTACTTGGAAACTTGTGTTAACGAAAAATGTTTCCACGCCAAGACATGTATTTGTTGCACTACAAAATGCAAATTGGATGCAAAAAACTGGTGCAGCTGATAGTTTACAACTGCGATCCCATATGGTATTTGATGAATGTAACGTCACTGAGGTATCACTGCGAATAAGTAATCAGCAAGAACCAGCAGAACAACTTATTCTCGATTACGGTAACAATCACATATCACGAGTATATCATCGGTTGTGGTCTTATATGGGTCGTGATCAAAACGTCGACACTGGACTACAAATATCACAGTGGGATTTTAAGGACTTATACCCGATTTATTACTTTTCGCTGCATCATCTTGATCTGTCTAAATACTCAACCGTTGATGTAAAGCTTCAAGCTCGTATCGGTGATACTATTGCAGGATTTAGAGCAGTTGCTATTCTTCGAAGTGATAAATCTATGATACTCGAATGTGGTGGTGGAAAAATGCGAGTCATTGATGCACCAATAGCAAATCTTTAAAATTCAGAAGTAATTAGATTATCACTATCTAAATAAAATGTCGTATAGTCATGTTAATGTCACTCTGACATCTGGTCAGATAAAAAAAATACAATCAAAGAAATCTGCCGCGTGTAGCGTATCAATAACACTGCGAAAACAACAAATGACATCAGGATAAAATAAATTTTCGTTGAAAAAAACTCAGCTTAATTATTTTAATAACGCGTTAAAAGCTGGTACAGGAGTCAATTTGACTTTTTCACAGGCTGCAATCAACGATATGATTAAATCCGGTGGAATATTTCTTATTGCTGCGTTAGCTATTCCAGCGTTAAAAGCACTTGGACTAGGCGCTGCTGGCGCTGTTGGTAGTAATCTTATAGGGAAAATGCTCGGGAACAGGTATAAAAAAGGGAAGCGGGTTCAGATTGCCAGGGAGTCAACTCACAAGACATTACCCGGGATAACGTTTCCGTTGTCTAATTTTGATCTCGCTGATGCAGTAAAAAAACTCCCGAGAAAACATTCCAGAGGTGTATTCATGAGAGATCAATTACCAGCACAACCACAAGTTCCAGAAACTGGTATAATTAATCTAGATGACAGTGTTGGACCTGGGACTCATTGGGTTTGTTACGCAATAATACCAGCGTCAATTATTTATTTTGACTCGTATGGGTTGCCTCCGCCGAAGGAATTTGTCAAATATGTGTCTAAGTTGTCTACGATGAAAATCTCCGATTTTCCAATTTGGTATTCAATGTTGCCCACACAGACATTAACCGATCCTCCGATATGCGGATGAGAGGTTCTTAACGCGCTAACAGCTATCTCGACGAGTTCTAAATTAGCTCAAAAAGTCGTCCACGAGTATACGATGATAAATCACTTACACAACAGCATGTAGTAAAACATGGCAGATATTTTTGGAAGATCAACATCACGTCGTAAAGAAGTTACTGCAGGCAAGTAGCACGAATGATCGACAAAGCTATCTCTGGCATGGACATACAACAACTAAAAAAATATACGATCAAAAAAAAACTTTTTCAGAGTTACAAAAATCTCGATGATATTAAAGTTTCCACCGGTGACAACGTCACTGATACAAAAGTACTACGTGACGAATATAACGGCCATATAGTTGAATTTATTAAATTACAAAAATCCATCGTAGACAATATTGATAAACCCGTAGTAGAATTTTTGGGTAGTCCACGTGTGACCACACCAAAACTCACAGCGATGAAAGATTCCATGCTGGAACCAGCAGCACTTCAATCCTAATATGAAAAACACGTTGAAAAGTTTACATCATTTCGTAAAAATATCATTGAGAAATTTTTTGCAACCACGTTGGATAAACTCGACATAATAAAACTCCCTGATATTAAAAAAATCATCGATGAGATGAAAAACTTCATCGAGGCAATGAAAAGCGAGGATGATAACAATCATTGAAAAAACAAAAATTCCCCATGAGAAAACAAATATCGTAAGCAACATTTACACGATTCAATATGGATCATTTGCGTGGACACCTACAAGCAACATTTTACATATCACCGCAACCGTCAAAGGTATTTATCGATTAACACTAGTGACACCGACTCAATTGAATATTTCATCGTCGACTTCATCTGGAGTCAACAATGTGATATTAACAATCATTGACAAGGATACAATTGAACAGTTCACGATAACATCCACTGATAACAATTTAGCCAATGTTTCAGCAACATGGTATGTGGAATTCGTAGCGAATTTAAGTAAACAATTAAACTGAAAATCTCCGATTTTTACATGTGGTTTCAATTGAAATTGTTCACTGTTGTAATAAATAAAATGTCATCACCAACGATACCTTCAGTATCTCAATACCGTTATGATACCGTCAACGAATTTCAAACTAGCCTAGGAATACTCGCTGAACAATACCGCGTAAAAATAAAAAAATACCGACGAAGAATTAACGTCGTAGACGTAACCGTGTATTCAGTATCTGGTGTAATCACTGGTGCTGCAATAATACTATAGTCGGTTACAATGATTGCTCCGGTCGTAGTTCCAATTTGTATATCCGCGGCGACAGCCATCGCAGGGGTGTTTTCAGTGATAACAAAAAAAGTATCATCGTGTTCCCAGCGAAACCTACACTACTACGTTGTTAAACTTGTTATGGTATCCAATGCATACTCGCAATTATCCGCGATGATTTACTCGTCGCTGGACGATGCCGCTATATCCGATGATTAATTCTCGAACATATCTAGGTTGTATGATTCAACGATTTAAAAATTATAAATTGTTAACAATAACAATAATAACAATGACAACGACAACATCATCGCAAGAACTGCTTCAACGAATAGCAGAAAATACCACTACGACAAAGACAGCGTTGATATCGCTGGTAACGAAAACACCCGAATTCAGCGTTGAATTTAGCCCTCCACTGGCAGCGTCCGAGATAGCGTTAACGCAATTAAGATGTTACTACAGTTGGCCAATTGTGCGATCAGAACCATTTAATGGTAAACTGCCCAATAACAGTTTTACGTTTTCGTACAAAGACAAGATTAACCCGGACGGAACAAAAACACCAACGTGGAATACAATACATTTACCCACTGGCGCATACGACATTGAATATATCAATGGAATAATTAAATAATCTATTGAAGCAATCACAGGAGCGAATACAATACCCGTCGAAGATGGACCGGATAAATCTCCCATTGAAATACGCGGACATGAGCCATTGTTGTCAACAGCCATTGATAAAAAATCACACGACTACGCCGTAGACATATATAACAGTTCTATAAGAACGCTATTGGGGTATCCTGAATATATCCCCGGCACCGTTGACATAGCGGATCTACCACGCGAACCGTTAAAATTTGACTTTTTTTCGACGAAACAAGATCATCACGGTTAACGCTTTGATAGTAATCCTGATAGAAGTATTTCTGAATTAACATGCGGTACTTTTGGCATTCGTTTTTTTTTTAGTAAAGATGATAAAGAGATAATTATTCTGGATGATATGATTTCGGATGCTACTAGAAATTTCACCGCGATGAATAACGATTTTGAGCGATTTCTAGGTTATTTAATAACAGCGATAAGTGAATTCCCACCACGCCGCAATGATGTAATCATGTACCACGAAGTGTGTAATCAAATTATCTTCGACATGGAGGATTATAATCGTAAATTCATTGAGTATATAACACATGATCGTGGTCATGATAACGAAAAATCAAACCAAGAAATTGCAACGCGGGTATACTATCCACGTTGAAGATATCCCTGATTTTAAATTTCCAGGATATAACGTACCATTGATACGTCAAAAACTCAGTGACACCATCGACGAATTCTTTCCACGGATTCACAGCGCGTGGTTGAATAGTCTCCCCGCGGTTCACTTTCGAACACCTGAACCTAAAACGTCTGATTTCTTCGATGATAAATTACCCGCTGTGGATCCAAAATTCAATTATATTTTTGACATCAGTTTCCTCCTTCACAGTGATATCTATCAAAAGTATTCATATGATGTATACGATGGAACAGAAACTGATACACTAAAAAAATACGAATACAACGAATACGGCAACATCATATGGCGATTTGCTCTTGGCGCTCAAGGGGTATTTGTGATTACAGCAAAAAGTTTACTTGGAATCTTCTCTCCGATGAAACAACTGTTCTTGACAAAGCTAAACCAGCTTCGAGATTATCTAGCGCGGTCGCTGTTACTCGATTTAAGAACTCAACGCGATACAATCAAGCAACAACAACAACAACAACAACTAAATCAAATTATCTCCGATATGAACTATCTCAATGAGAGGTTACTTTCGTTGGTATACGAATATAAATCTCCAACTAAGGAAAAGTTCAAAAAAGTATTTTCACGCACTGATACAGATTTACCGTTTATGAAATTTTCAGGATGGGATGTACCAGCGATGAAATAACAATTACGGAAGCTCATTGACGAATTTTTCCCACAACTTCACGCGTTATGGTTCAAAATACAACCTCCGTTGGAGATTCTACGGTCGAGCAACTCAGTATACCGCAATAACAAACACAGATCCCCCGGTAACGTTGACATATCGTCAGTGGTTGCCGTATACGTCATCATTGATGTAGTGTTTGGGAGTTATGCCGTTGACGTATCAAAATCAGAACACGCTGATCCCGGTTACATCATATTCACGTTTTTCCCGAATATTTCCCCGGGGAGTTTAATCGTGATGAATCCACCTCATTTAACATACTTGGAAACTACCAATAATCTTATCACCAGGATGAATTTTAGAAATATCGACCAGAACGTTTCCTTGATTGATCTTCGAGGAGAACATTTACAAATGACGTTAGATGTGAAGTCCTGAGGACTTTCAAGTTAACTTTTCATCGTAAACGATTTTCAAGTTATCATTTCATCGCGGGATTTTTACACTTGCAATTTAGAGCAATGTAGACTTTTTCAATAATATGTATCATCATACGCGAATAGTTATTTACAAGAAACATAAACTCGAAAACGCAATCAGGGAAATTTTTCATCACAAATCTCGAAGAGACTTTCAAGTTGAACTAATCATTGATAACCTCGTCGACGATGATACATTCCTACTCACTGAAGACCAAATACAACAGGTGCAAAATAATACTATAACAACAATTAGTTGTAACTACGATCAAATTATGCAATATGTCCATTCTTGCTTGCAAGTTGAGGAGTTACTGAGAATACTAACCTGAATCGGAAAATCTTCGAGAATCCTCAGTGTTAAAATCCGAAATATATAACTACCTGGTTTGACCATTCATTGATAGTATACAATTTCACCGACATTGTTTGACTAAAACTACCTTGTTGGTTGGGTTGAATATGCATACCTGTATTCGTACATGTCTGACAGTGAAGTATTTTTACACACAGTTTACACAACAAGGATTCTTAAAGAGTGTTTTCATTTTGTCTAATTAGATTCCTTATATTTCTGACCTTCGAATTTATTATTTTTAGTTTCATATTCGTGTTCCAAATCTTTTCTTACCCGCTCCACGATAGTACATAACGGGACGAACACGGCAACATCTTCACAAACAAAAAAACACTCTGTAATGACATTCTGAATTCGCTTTATAAACGCATACTTCTTTGAAAGGGTATATTTGTTATTCATAATCGCAAATTTAATGTTCTGATATTCTGACATAATTTCATCAACGTTTAGACCTTCCGATAATTGAATCCCTTGATTTTTCAGATTTAATATTTCAAATATAATCTGATTGATAATTTTTTTATCCATATTATATAAATTATATATTTCTAATACAAAAAATCCAAAAAATTTTTTGGGGAGTATATACTTAATTAAGTACAGCACATACAACCCCCAAATTGAGTGTTTATGGCGAGTTGCTTAGGACAATACAACACAACAATGAATGATAAATGATAATGAATATATACAATGGATGATATTATACAATCCCCAAATCGAGTTTTATGGTGAATTGTATTAGGACAGAACAAACAACCCCCAAGTGGAGTGTTTATGGCGAGTTGTATAGGACAATACAACACAACAATGAATGATAAATGATACTGGATATATACAATGGATGATATTATACAACCACCAAATCGAGTTTTATAAGACAATACAAAGACGATACTATACATAACAATAAATGAATGATAATAACACTCTACATTCAAATTGCAACCCACATAACCCATTAAGTCATTCACACCACGGTGGGTGTGGTTAATATTGTCCGTTGCAATTTGAATTTCTGGTGTCCCTCCCCAATGATAAAGCCATCTGTCGGCGCGCCGTTGACAATATGCCTATTACGGGATTTGAGCCAATGCCGCCAGGACGGAACTGCGACGTGTTACTCATTGAGCTAACTCTTCTGGTTACAAATATACACGTTTGAATAAAATATATAGCTAAGTTTACAGAATTAATGAATCAACATACCCTTTGTGTATTTAGTACTCATTATTGACAACCTAATACTTGAAAAAACACTAAAAAAAGAATACAATTGTTTGTAAACACTGCGTCGCTGATTCGTTTTATTATAATAAATGAATAATTGATTATATCCACTGAGAATCATGTCAGAGAAATCAACCAATCAAAAACTACCATTGAAATTAGGTTACAGTCTTAAAACAAAACTATTAAGATCCGTAACTCTCGTCAAGCCGTATCATGCCTACACGAGTTATTCCCCTTAATTCATATAGTTAGACATAAGAAAATTTAATCTTGTTTGAAATCGCTGATTGGGTTATTCCCTCTGCAACAAATCGTACTGAGGGCATACAAATATCAAAATATCTTCCGGCGTTAGTCATCGATTGCAATACTATTTCTTCATTAGTTACTGTATTAAATGATTTTACACGTCTCCCTGCAACTGTTTGACAAGTACCAGTTTTTCCAAATGCAGCATTCTCACTGTGTAACAACTCGTAAATTATTCAAAGAATTATCTATCTTAATACCATCAATATGATCAATAACAAGACCATCTTTGATCAATCCATTATGACATTCGAAGACGAATCGATGATTATAATAATGTTTTTTTTTTCCAACAGTAAACATCATATACCCTTGATTAGTTATAAAACCGACATATTTCTTCAATCTGCAGTGCTCGACAATACCATCACGAGACGCTTCGTAGTTTGTGATCACTGGGTGTGATCGGAATTCTTGGTTCATTTATATACTATATTATTGTTTGTCTAATTTATTATTTGGTTGAATCATACTTGAGAATCTTCCAATGTAGTCTTGAAGTGTTCTTATAATTTTGTCGTTGACGCTGTCAAGGTCATTGATGGAATCTTTGATTCTCTTGTCATAATAACGCTTCAACTCTCTATATCGTTTATCACCACAACGTAGACATAACCCCTATCCCACATCGAATACACGGGGTTGGGCCCAGGCTTCCTCGACGAAAGCTTTGCATATGATATCCACATACTTCATTTCTGCATGATTTATTACACGGAGTTGTTGATCCAATCGTTGATCCAATCATGAGCCATTTGCAATGATTCATTTTATAATAAATTCTTTATTTAAATACTTGTTTTAATTATAGCATGAAGGAGTTCGATAGATTATCGAAATTTACGCCTTGGAAAAATGCTAAATTCAATCTCGATAGAGTTTATGATATTCCAAAAAATCTAATAGACGATATAACCATATTGAGTAAAATCAGAGATTGTTTTAATGAATTCAAGCGCGAAGGAGCATCTCATATTTGGTCAACATTTCGAATTATACACGATGATGTCACGATGTACCCACAATCGATGTTACCATGAATAACGAAAGAGCAGCCGAGATAATTTCACATCTTGGCGGAAAGAGGTATTTTTTCAGAGTAAAATTCATTATCCATGAGGAACCGGTAGAATGGATTATCAGGGATAACTTCGAACCAATTTTAAAAGATGGAAAAACTGTCACTGTGAGTCGAGGTTGTAAACCAGTAATTCTGACTAGAATTGATAAATCGTATTACGAGAGATCTTATCCTGTAACGGCAGTTGTTTACGGGATATATTCGTTAAATGATAAAACTGATATTGCAGCGCTAGCACTAATGAAATTGTCGTCGTCGCTGAATTGTGTAGCAGAATGAGTAATAGAACACTTCACAAATGCATCCCGAGGAAATAAATTGACTGATCTAAGACGCAAAAAAATAAATGAATGGAGACTAACAGTGAAACAACGAGGGTCTACAGTTCAAGATATAGCTAAGTTAGAAACTTCATTAAGATTCCTAATATCAGTAACGACAATAACCGGATAAGTATTACACGAATCGAAATATAAATCAAAAGGTGCGCCAATACAAATTATTGATCATAACAAACACGCGTGGACACCTGCAGTAGCAATATTTCCATGGGAACGAACAGTGAAATATATACCTGGAACTTCGTTGGGAACTTCGTTAGGAGGTGAACCTCTCTCTGAGAAGAAATTATTCGACGCTATTCACGCGTTAAATAAAAACGATCCTGTGTCTCTGTGGTTTGAAGACGATGAATGCAGATTTGATCAATTTGTAAGACCAAACGGAGAATTATACCGCACTGAGGAACTACATAATAGGATGAAAAAAATAGCTAGGGATTTTTTCCCAGAGAATTCTTTGGAAGAGGATAACGAACAATTACTAACAAACTGTTTTTCAATTCCGTCTGTTGCAGCCCATTTCACGAGAAAGAAAAACGCATGGAAACCAACGCGTAGTGAGTTTCTATCAGATGTCAGATTGAGCTGTCTCGAGTACGGCCACGGTGGACTATGGAATACAAACTATGACCTCGAGAGTATTATTTCCGTTGATATGGTTGCTTGCTACCCCGGGAGTTTTCTCGGATACGGAGAATGCGCTAAGTACTTTAAACGATTTGGACACCCCACGCATGAAATGGCTCGCGTTGCGATTAATGGTCCATTGCACGATTTTGATTTAACCGGATTCGCTCGTGTAGTATAATTTGAATTGGCTACAGGACTTCATCGTTGTAGTTATGTTTGGATTGGTAGACACATGTCTAAAAAACACTGGATGCCAATAGTGCTATTGAGATATATGATTGATTGTGGTATGCTAACATCGCTATTTATCGGTGAGGCAATTATATCCTATCGGAGTCAGAAATCAGTCTGGTTACCACAACCTGACTTAGATAAAATAGCGCGTGAACAACGAAAAAACGATCCAAACAACCATTTGAAGGTGAAAACATATACAAAAGATCTCGGACGAAGGATAATTGGCGAATTTACTCAAGGTGGCAAATACGACAATACAAGATGTTCTTCACGGTTGATCATGGACGGTGAAGAATACAAATTTATAATCAAAGATGTGTTAGATAAGGGTATATACGTCAATCGCAAAGACGCTTTCTTATCCGATGAACCAATTTTGGTATAATTGTTACTTACAACGACGGATATAATCCGCAGTATACACATTTGAGAGCTTCTATTTTTGCTTATGCTTCCATAAATTTATTTTCTGTGATAAAAATATTTCCTGACACCACAGTTAGAGTCGCCACTGATTCATTTTACATAGATGAGAAATATAAAAATTTAGTAGCCGAATTTACAAGTTCTGATGAGCGATGGGGATCATGGAGAATTAAGCGGGAAACGCTGCATGATTATATTCAGTCAGCAGATGTCGCCGTTGAAAATAATTACTTGAAGCGTGATCAGATATCAGAGCGTTCTAATGCACCCTTGATATCCAATCCAATATGCAGATATAAAACAGTTTATTTAAACGGCTGTGGTGGATCAGGAAATACGACTCGTGCAATTGAACTATTTCGTGACAAGGCAAACATGATTGTGCTAACACTAACTCACAGACTCGCCAGAGAGATGATAAAACGAGGAGTTCAAGCATGTACCTATCACAGTTTCTTTCGATGGAAAGGTGACGAATGGACTCCTGATCGAATGGGCGATAAATTTATTCCTAGCGTCGTAATTTGGGATGAGGTGTCCACGGTGTCGTTGGACGTACTACAAAAATTTCTTGATTGGCTGCTACTAGCGAATACAAAAATAATCATGTGTGGTGATCACGGTCAAACACAGCCATTTGTCGGTTTATCCCCACATGAATGGCTAAAGGGTTTTGTAGATTATTATGAAGAGATTCACACTGATTATAGAGCACTTGATGAACCATTACGAGAATTTAAAGCGCTAATTAAATTACAACCGGATAAAATCCAGTGTGAGATAGCTCGTAAAATAATTTCAGGAACGCCGCTAAATGATTTTTGGGAAACGTGGACGCGAACCGATTTGATAGTGGCAAGTAGAAAGATAGTCAGAGACACACTTAATATGAAATTATTTAAAACACATAAAGACAAATTTGCAACGCTTCCAGTGCCCCTTTGTTATAGACCCAAGGATACACGGCGGCAAAATATCGAAGTTGATATCTCCGGCCTGACAGAGTCAGGGACAGAGTCAGGATAGAATCAAGAAAACAGATTTTAGTGCTAAATGATATTGTGTTGGATGATATAAGAGTAGTCGAAGATGCATTACGAGCTAATAATTCCCCGTGGACGTTAGGTTACGCAGCGACGATACATTCTTCACAGGGATTGACTATATCAGATACAATTGTTTGGATCATAGATAATTGCATCGAATGGTCGAATTTAGTTTATCTTGCGGTGTCCAGAGTACGAAGAATAAGTCAACTTCGAAGAGTTGTTTTAGATGCTAATGACACTGTTTTCAGCGTTGACGTTGTCAAGGATATAATCAGAAAAATACTATCTGGTTATAAACAACAGGATAAAAACAATAGAAAATTTGACATTGATGCCGAATTAATAATTACACTGAAACAACAACAGAATAATCACTGGTCGAGTTGCAATTGTATAATGAGTTGGCGTTGGTCGGATAAAGACTCTCGCCAATTCACCGTAGATAGAAAGAATGGCTATGTAGGTCATACCAGTGATTACAAATGCTGATCGGTCTTGAGTGCAACAGACGAAGAGGTTCTAGTTAAGACCACACGACGGTAATTGAGTATTCTCGGGTATCGCTTGCAGTTGTTGTCGAGTAAACCCACGCTGAGGGGCAGTTGAATCCAATCTATAGATTGCTGGTCTACCCGTAGATCGTATTATGCCGAATATTTTATGCGTGGTGACACTCCAAATAGGATCAGCAGCTCTTTTTTTACCACCTTCGAGCTCTCCTGGTTCGTATAAATACCTAACAATGACATTACCGAGTATTGGTTGTTTTGAAAAATATTTTAATGGATGTTTAGGTATAGACGCTTTCTTAATCGCGTTGACAGGTTTCATGTTGATTGTTCTAGTAATCTCATTATTTAGCGAAGTAATCACAGCTGGTAATCTCTTGACCCATTCACGAGATCGTTGAATGAATTCCTCCGCGTATTGATATCCAAATAACCGCTCAGCATGTGTCCGATTAAATCGTTCAACAATTTCCTGATCGCTATGTAGTGCAGTATGTCCTCGTCGTAACGCGGTATTATGATTCTTCATCGCTGATAGAACCGCACCCTGAAATTCCTTGCCAAGATCAAATTGTAATAAATTTGGTCAGCGCAGATGACCACTTCGATAAATCCTTTCAAACGCAGAATCTACTTCAGTTAATGATTTCGTCCTTAACAGCTCTGCTTGTTTGTATCGACTCGCAACATCAACTACAGTTAGCGCATATTTGTAACCACCATCATGCGGCAGAAATGATATATCAGCTTGATGAACTTCATTAGGGACAGTCACATAAAAAATGCGAGTAGTTAATTTGTTTAGGCGGTGGTAGATAATTTTGCCATATCGCCTGTTTGGATAACCAATTAACCGCTGTAGTATATTTTACTTTAGCGGTGCTAGCAAGTTTACTAATTGCCGCCTTGCCTCTCCAGTATCCACTTGAAGAATAAAAAATAGATTCTATGTCGTTATTAATTACCAGTACCTAACATTAATTTACTTTTCATCGCCGATGCTATCAACCATGAAGCCAATTTTTCCTTGAAGCATTTATCAGTGATATAAGTCAACGCATGAATTAATTTCACATCTGCGAGATGACGTTGTTGTAAATCTCCGCTCCGATAAGCTATATCACAGGGGTCGGGAACCTATGGCTCGCGAGCCAGATGTGGCTCTATTGATGGCGGCATCAGGCTCGCAGACAAATGTTCGATTATAACAAAAATGTTTCTTTAGACTCCTTTGATCTACATATTAATTGCATATCAATATTTCATTCTACAAATGAGCTAAAGTCTACTGCAGCTCAGCATCAGAAGTGGTAAAGGAGATAAACTCCTCTGACCTAAAATACAGAAATATAGCAACCCTGTATTTATTTCAATTAAAGGGAAATAACTCTTGCCTTACCTCCAAATGCAAGTCATGCTGCAAGAGTATCCACCTCTACACTCCCTCACGTGACAAAAAATGCGCGAACTAGAAAGCCGGTTCGCAGTGATTTATGTGGAAAAGTGGCAAAACTACATGTCATTGTGTCTATATCTTACATTGTTCAAGTGGGGCTGCCGTATATTGCTTTCGAAAATAGCGGCCGATGTGTGCATGTGCAAAAGGGTCCGCACAACAGATTGTCGTCGGATCAGAAAGTAAACATTCGTTTTAATAGCTTTGTCAGCTAACTAATTTTAGAAACCCTTTTGACAAGATGGCTAAAAGAAAGAAAGACGATGAGTATCGTACTTTTCAGAAGGAATGAACAGAAGAATTCGCCTTTGTAGAGAGAACGAGTTCTGCAGTGTGTCTAATATACAGTGATAAAATTGCATCTATAAAACGATCAAATGTAAAGCGACACTTCGAAACACGCCATTCTACATTTGCATCGAAATATCCTGCGGGAGACAGCAGGAAGAAAGCATGTCAAGAACTGCTATCAATAGTGCAAGCTAGTCAGCAGTAAATCCGTGTTTGGACCCAACAAGGTGACTGGAATTCGGCTAGCTTTGCTGGCGCTTTAGCTATTGTGAGAAACGGAAAGCCATTCACATATGGAGAGTATGCCAAAGCATTCATGCTTGATGTTGCCAATGAACTTTTTGATGACTTTTCGGATAAGGACAAAATAATTAAACGGATAAAAGACATGCCTCTGTCGGCAAGAACTGTTCGTAGCATCATCATGTCAAATCAAATTGAGGCAATGCAAGTGAAGGACATAAATGCGGCACCGTTTTTTTCTCTCGCTTTGGATGAGTCAACAGACGTCAGTAATTTATCCCAGTTCAGCGTGGTTGCAAGGTATGTTGTCGGTGATACACTACATGAGGAAAGTCTTGCTGTTTTGTCTATGAAAGGAATGACAAGAGGGCAGGATTTATTCGAGTCCTTCACTGAGTTCGCTAAAGAAAAAAATCTACCGATGGATAAACTTGTTTCGGTGTGCACTGATGGTGCTCCGTGCATGATGGGGAAAAACAGGGGATTTGTCGCTCTTCTTTGTGAGCATGAAAACAGACGCATCATAAGCTTTCATTGCATCCTACATCAGGAGGCGCTTTGTGCTCAGATGTGTGGCGAGCAACTTGGTGAGGTGATGTCGCATTTGGTTCTGGTAGTCAACTTTATTGTTGCCCGAGCATTAAAGGATCGCCAGTTTAAAACGCTGCTTGATGAGGTTGGGAATAATTATCCTGGTCTGCTTCTGCACAGCAACGTGCGTTGGTTGTCAAGGGGGAAGGTGCTCAGCCGATTTGCGGCTTGTCTGAGCGAAATCCGGACTTTTCTTTAAATGAAGAATGTCAAGCATCCAGAGTTAGCTGACACTGAGTGGCTCTTGAAGTTCTATTATCTCGTAGACATAACTGAACATCTAAATCAGCTCAATGTGAAAATGCAAGGCGTTGGAAATACAATATTATCTCTGCAACAAGCAGTGTTTGCATTTGAAAACAAGCTAGAACTCTTCATCGCCGACATTGAAACAGGTCGTTAACTACACTTTGAAAAACTGGGAGAGTTCAAAGATACGTGTGCCTCAAGTGACCCTGCTCAACATCTTAATCTACAGCAGCTAGCAGGCTTCACGTCTAATCTCCTGCAGTCATTTAAAGCGTGCTTTGGAGAATTTCGCGAGCACACCCGTCTTTTTAAGTTCATCACCCATCCACACGAGTGTGCAGTGGACATCACTGACCTGAGTTGCTTCCCCGGTGTCTCCGTCAGAGAATTTGAGCTCCAAGCTGCTGACCTGAAGGCCTCATACATGTGGGTGAATAAGTTCAAGTCACAGAATGAAGATTTGGAAAGACTTGCACGACAGCAAGCAGAGTTGGCGAGCCAACACAAGTGGGCAGAAATGAAAAAACTTCAACACGCAGACCAGCTGATTGTCAAAACTTGGAACGCGCTTCCCGTCACATACCACAGTGCAGTGTGTGAGTATTACTGTACTGACAATGTTTGGCTCTACGTATGCATGCGAGCAGTCTTTCTCACATCTAAAGAACATTAAGACCAACCTGCGATCCCGTTTATCGGATGGAAGTCTCAACTCCTGCATGAAGCTTAACCTCACCACGTATCAACCAGACTACAAAGCCATCAGCAAAGCCATGCAGCACCAGAAGTCGCATTAATGGTAAGAAATACTCATTATTGATTAGCAACAGCATAACAATGTTATTAAAAGGAATTCAGAGACATAATTATTGTATTTTTAGTGTTGAAATTACACAAAATGCACAAATTTACTTGAATTTGTAGTTTTAAACATAATGTATGGCTCTCACAGAAATACTTTTCAAAATATGTGGTGTCCATGGCTATCTCAGACAAAAAGATTCCCGACAACTGCTATATCATGTACCGGGCACGCTTCATCGATTGCATTTATTGGATTTTCTCCCGGATTATTATTATCTTGGCTGTCGAGTCTGATATCTAATCGTGTTCCCGGTCCACAATAACTATATCCTGGAAGGTGTTTTTCTCCCGGATACCTCGCCGTTGGTAACCCTGGAAGTTTAGCTAGCTTGGCGGCGATATCACCACCGCTTCTTTTTTTACAAATTGATATTTTTTTATCCCACATACCTCACACGTACCAGCAACTGCTTCTCGGTTATTTTTCGTTGTAACATTTGTCAGGTCCAAAGTTGACGGACGCGTTTTACATTTCACTCAATATAGATCCATAATATCATTATGTTATATTAACAAAAGGAAGTAATTGATTTCTCAGCGTTAAAGAAATAACAACATGTAAAATATCACGCTATTTTACCAAACTCTTTCAGGATGATTATCATCGGACCTTCAGGGAGTGGTAAAACTCAGTTGCTGCTCACGATGATAATGAAATATATGACCTGGGACAAATTATATTTTGTTGCCCCAAGCGTGGATGATCAATATTGTTATCAAGTGTTAAAAGATTATAATGAAAATGCTTCAGAAGCTTACGGCGGAAACGTTATTGAGTATATCACAGATATCGACAAAGCGCCATCCGTGGAAGACTTGGATATCAGAGTTAGCAATATTGTTGTGTACGACGATGGGATGTTGGAACAACAAAAAAAAAACTGCCATGATATTTTCCCGAGGACGCCATAAAAACACAGACATGATATATTTCACTCAACGTTACACACAGATCCTTAAGGTCATCAGAGATAATTGTAATATATTGTGTGTATTTAACGGAGTTGATACTCATACGTTAAGAAATATCTGGCAGACTTGGTGCGCCGATATGGATTATAATCGATTTCAAAATTTCTTTAACGGCGCCAAAGCCACCCACATGGATTTGTAACGATAATTATACACGATCCTCGGACACGATATCGTATCGGATTAGATCGCATTTATGGTTAATTAGGTTAGAACGGTAGCAGCCACGAGGGCGCGACAACGACACGGCGTCTATTTTTTTGGATGAATTCCTAGCGATTTCGAGGAAGTATTAGTTAGTGAAATGGACGCTTCTATAAAGCATTTTCGAGGAAGCCTTAGTTTGTCAAATGGACGCTTATATTAAGCTTTTTAATGAGGAAGCCTTAGTTTACCGAATCGAAGTTTCTATTAAAGTATTTTTACGAGGGTTAGGTTTTTAATTACTGTTTTTAAAAGATGAGTGAAATAAAATCATCAGTTGCAATTAGTGTTATTATCATTTTTTCACAAATATAACCATTTAGCCTATCTTGAACCAGGATTACCTATTGAGTTTTGTTCACTCTGAGCAATGAAGCTACCCTGAGTGCTGTTCATGTTGTGTTTTTCTATTGCATGACAAGTGGTAAGTAACTTTATGATTGGTTAGTTTGCTACTTGTCTGTATACACAACATAGCATGGGCAGCAGATTGCTGGTGGTCATTCCATTGGAGTTGCTGAAGGGTGCTGGTCATGGAATTTAATTAAATGTGCTTGTGATTCTGTTGGACTTAAAGATGTCACAACCTTTGTCCCATAGGATAAGGTAAATAGATTTATAATATATTTATAATGTGGGCAATGTAAATGGTTATTTTATATGTAGTATGTATCTGTATCTGAAATGTATATTGCATTTTAGTGCCTTTAATAAGTTATTAACCCAGTTTTTTCTGAACCTATCATTATGTCCATACGCTTGCCTGTCTGTATGTCTGTTCTGTTTTGTGCAGTGCACACGGATTGTTGTGTTTAGGTTCATTTGGTCAACTATCTTTCTAGATTGATAAGTAATAAATATGTGGTGATAGTTATTCGTATTAAATATACTGTGAAACAGAATCGATGTAATGCACTGATGATTGCATTTATAGTTGTAGTAAATGTATTTTGTTGTATTTGCAGGGTTGAGTTGAATACAACCTCATGCACAATAAAGTCTTATAACATATACTGGACTTAACAATTGTCTATTATAAAAGTAGACAGGAAAGAACAGTAACATTAGCAAAGTTCTTCATTTGACATATTGCAAGGAGCATAACCAAAGCTCTTCATTTGGCCTATTGCCACTTTTCAGTTATACTGGCTACTTAACCATTCAGTTAGCTTCAGCAAGATACACCAACATGCATTACTTATGACCACAGCCTTTCTTTGAAAAACTGATTGTTTAGAAAATGAATTTGTGAATTTGTTTCAATCAATAGTGGTGAATACAAATTGGTGGGGTTCCATAATTCAAATGGTTCATACCCAGATCATCTTAATAAAGGAGTTAGATTTGTTTATTTCATAAAATCTAGATAAAACTGTGATAGGTAAAGACTTGTGATTGTCTTACGGGTTCCATTTCATCTTACTCGTCTGCATCACTGAGGACATCATTATCGGTCGCTTCTGACTGTTGCGCCTGCATGATGTATGCACAGATTTCCGCATCTGATCTTCCTTTATCAGTCGGCAATCCTTCATCCACGGCAATATTTCGGTCAAAATCTTCTTCTTCCATTCCATGTGGCACTAAACCTTCCTGATTCTCGTCATCTTCTGGGTTGTCAGCCTCCTCTGTTAGCATCATGAAGCTAGCCCGACGGTAACAGTTGGCCATGATGGACTGCGTTATTTGTCTTCATGCTTCCCGTTACATATGCAATGAATCTAACATGCTGAGCTTTTATTGCCACTGCTGATGCAGTTGCTTCTTCATCAGTGCTACCGTCTATAACGCCTACAAGGTGACGGAGCACAAGTGATCTGTACTGTTGTTTGAAATTTGCAATGATGCCTTGGTCCATCGGCTAGATCAATGAGGGGGTGTTCGGCGGTAGAAAAACCAATTTAACATTTGTCAAATTTACGTCACAAGCATGGGCTGCACAGTTGTCACACAACATCAAGACTTCAGCTTCATTGTCTTGTCAAGTTTGATGAGCCATCCCTTCCATATATCAGCAGTCATCCCTGCTCATCCCTGTCAGCCTCATAGGACACAGGCAAATTCTTAACATTCTTGAAGCAACATGGATTCTTACTCTTGCCAATAACAAGAGGCTCTAACTTCTCACTACCGTCCATATTGCAGGCCAGAAACAACGTCATCAGATCTTTGGCAATTTTGGCTCGGGAGGCTTCGGCGCCTTAAAATGAGTCCCGTCAGGCATAGCTCGCCAGTAAAAACCAGTTTCGTCAGCATTAAAAATGTCACGAGGCTGGTAATCTTTTATGAGACCAGGCAATACTTCCACAATCCATCTTTCCGCACTAAAATCAACAGCAACTTGTTTTTCGCCATGTTGCTTCTTAAATTTGATGGAATGACGATCTTTCCACCTCTCCAGCCAGCCACTAGTTGCCTTGAAATCTACCAATCCCTTACCCTCTGCTAACTGGGTGGCCTTTTCCATCAGTGAAGGGCCACAAACAGGAATCTGACGACTCATGGTGTAAGAGAACCAGTGTAGGAGAGCTTCCTCAATATCTTCCGATTTTCCGGCTCTTTTTCGTTTCTTCGAAGGATTGCTATTGGAAAGATGTTTATACTTTACTCTATTTTGTCCATGGAATCAACCAATCATTTCAAAAGCCAGTTTATCAGCCTTGGACAAGGCCAGAAATGAGGCTAACATCTGGTGTCTACTAGTAAAGTATACAGGTCATCCATTTCCTAGAAAATCTCTCCCAACTCACGAAGTTTAAACCCAAAATGTCAAATTTGTATTTGACAAACAACATTAAATGATTTAAATCAAATATTCGTAACACCTTCACCCATAACATAAAAAGAAAGGTTTATTTGATAAAACTTTCTTTTTATCACAATCCAATTTACATCTGAGGTTAAAAGAACTAATGTATATAATATATTGTTATACACGGGGAAGAGCGTCTGCAATTAAATTATATTTTCCATTTATGTGCCGGATGTCAAGATTATATTCCTGCAATAACAAACTGCACCTTAGTAATCTTTTATTTTTTTCATCTTGCCGATGAAAGTAAGGGGGTTGTGGTCACTAAATGGAATAAGGATCTGAACTTAGATAAACTTCAAAATGTTGCAAAGCCAAAATCAATGCCATACATTCCTTCTCGATAGTTGAATAATTTATCTGGTGCTTGTTTAATTTCTTTGAAAAATAGCACAATACCAATTCTGTTTTCTTGAATTAAAACTGCTCAAACCCAAATAACACTTGCATCGACAGATAATTTGAATGGTTGTCTAAAATTTGGAGCTCCAAGAACTGGTGCTGTCTCAAGAATGGCTTTCAACTTATCAAAAGCCTCCTGACATTTTTCGGTCCAAACGAATTTGTTTTTCTCTTTCAATAAATTTGTCAGAGTTTCTGCAGTTATGGAAAACTTTGAACAAAATGTACGATAGTATCCAGCCATACCTAAAAACCGCATCAGCTGCTTTCTATTTTCAGGCACAGGGAATTTAGAAATAGCCTCAACCTTAGCATCTATTGGTTTAACTTGTCCATGTCCCACAATATGTCCTAAGAAAGTCACGCTAGCAAGGCAGAACGAACTGTTAGATAAATTAATTATCAAACATGCATCAGTGAGTCTGTGAAAGAATTTTCGAATTGTTGCTATATTTTCCTTCCAGGTGTCGTACTAGATGATAACGTCATCTATATTGGCATCACAATTTTCTAGACCAGAGGTGATCATATTCATGAGACGTTGAAATGTACTTGATGACCCTTTCATCCCGAATGGAATTATTTTATATTGGTAGAGTCCATCTGGAGTCACAAATGCCGATATTTTCTTTGTTCTTTCCGTTAGTGGAATCTGCCAAAATCCTTTCAAAAGGTCAAATTTGGTGACATACATGGCTTTCCCAATTTTATCAATACAATCGCCAATTCTTGGTAATGGGAATGAATCTGTTTTTGTCACACAGTTCACCTTCCTATAATCAGTGTACATACGGAAAGTTTTAACTGGTTTTGGAACAAGTATGCATGGTGAACTCCAATCACTCTTACAGGGCTCGATACAATCATTCTCTAGCAAATATTGAATTTCCTTTTTTAGGTATTCCTGTTTGAGTGGATTCATCCTGTATGGACGTTGCTTAACAGGTTTGGAATTTTGAATTTCAACGTCATGAAGGATGTTGTTTGACCTTGTACGAATATGTGGAAATAAGTGCTCATATTCAAATTATAATTGTTTCAGTTCATTTCTTTCTTGCCCTTGCAAATGTGAAAGTTTCTGGTCTAGATTTTTCTTAATTTCTGAATTACAAAGATTCGTCATTTCAATATCAGTCATCATTTTAATATTCGTAGAATCTGATGATATTCCTTCACTGAGTGGGAAGGTCTCTTTCAATATACTCTTTTAACATGGTTATATGACAGAGTTGTTATTGTTTACGCCTCCCAGGAATATTTATGATGTAATTTAAATCATTATTTTTTCTGTCAACTGTGTAGGGACCATAATATTTGACCTGAAGAGGATTTTGTGGCATCGGTAAGAGAGCCATGACTCTATCACCAGGTTGAAAACTGCTTTCATTTGAACTTTCATCATATCCTGATTTCATTTTAGATTGAGCAGAGTGAAGATTTGCTCTTGCGACCTCACAAGCCTTTGCCAACTTGTATCTAAAATCAGAAACATAATCAAGTAGATTGATCTCTGTATCTTCATTAGAAAGAAGTTTCTCTTTCAATAACTTCAATGCTCCACGCACAGTGTGTCTAAAAACCAGTTCAAAGGGACTGAAGCCTGAAGATTCCTAAACTGATTCTCTAACAGCAAACACTAGTAAATGAATGCCTTCATCCCAATCTTTCTTCTTATCAAACCAATATGATCAAATCATATTTTTTAAAGTCTGATGAAAAAAATCTTTTTAATGCCCCTTGGCTCTGAAGATGATAGGCAGAAGATTTGAATTGCTGAATGCCTAATTCATAATAACTTGCTGGAAAATTCCAGACATGAAGTTTGAACCTTGATCAGACTGAACAGATTTGGGGAGGCCATACTGAGTAAAAAACAAAGTTTTTACTATTGTTTTAGATTTTATATTACTTAATGGAATTGCTTCTTGAAACCTTGTTGATGTACACATAATGGTCAACAGGTATTGGTTACCTGACTTGGTCTTAGGTAAGGGACCTACACAGTCTACCATAATTCTACTAAATGGTTCGTCAAAGGCAGGAACAGGTTGTAGATTAGCCTTAGGTATCTTCTGATTGGGTTTACCTACCTTTTGACAAGAATTAAAAGATCTACAGTATTTGGTAACATCACTTTTGACTTTTGGCCAACATACGTGAGTCAAGATTTTGTAATAAGTTTTATTAATCCCTAAATGACCATCCAAAGGAGTTTCATGGGCCAGATTAATTATTTTCTGTCTGTAAGGTTTTGGAACTACTATTTGATAGTTCACCGACCACTTATCACCAGCACATACCTCGGGAGGTCTCCATTTTTTCATAAGAATTCCATTGTTAATGAAATAACAGACAGGAACTTCAGTGGCTTCAATCTTGCTTATGGCCCTTTGAAACAAACAGGAGATCTCAGGATCTTTTACCTGTTCGACGACAAGTGACTGTCGTATATCACCCTGATTAAAATAAAGAGACTGAGTTGTTAAAAGAGGATCACTATGGTCAATATCTTCTGATTGATCCATACAAGGAGTGAAAGTGACCTCATCAAGAGCCTGACCTATACACGTGTCAGATAAAGGAATGCTGGCTTCAACAACATCATTCTCAAGAACTTTTTCTGCCATAGCTCTGGTAACTACACAAGCTTGAAATATATCAGGAAATTCTTTTTCAGTTGGATCAACTTTCTGATCCAAATTAGGCTTGTCAGTTACATGTGGATTAACCACAACCTTGTCTCCCGCTATGTCGTTGACTACCAATAAATGAATGCCCTCTACGGGTAAAACCGAGACTGTTCCGGTTGTCACAGGTCCTAACACTAAGTCTGATGAGAAATGTACACAATGGAGAGGAACATTAACAAAGCCGCACTCTACTCCCTGAATAAGAACACTTTCATTAGAAGACGACTTCTCAGAAAAAGGCAAAGTACCTGATAATAAAAGACTCTGAGAAGCTCCTGTGTCCCTTAAAATTTTAATTGGGGTGGGATTGGCTGAATCACCCAAGACTGATATAGAACCCTTCGATATGAATGGTTCATATATATCGATAATAAAATCAGACTGGGATTTATTAGACCTTGACCTCTTAGAAATAAAAGCATTTGAACTGGTCTGTCTTGATTCTGATGCCTATTGATCAATTTGTAGCAATCAGAAATAACGTGACCCTTTTTCTTGCAATAGGTACACGTTGGAAGAGACAAATATCTAGAATCAAGCTTTGAAAGTTGTGCTAGTTTGAGTTTTAGAAGGCTTGTATTAGGCTGAAATACTTTTATACCAGAAGACTGTTGAGTAGAAGTCTTGTTAACAAAAGGAACTTTATGTGTCAAAGAATATTCGTCAGCTGCTCGAGTAGCATTTTCCAAGGTTTCAATGTTATGCTCATCAAGATAAGTTTTAACATCACTATGTACACAGTTTTTGAACTCTTCAATTAATATAATTTGCTTGAGATTTTGATAATCTTGTTCGACTTTCTTGGCTAAGCACCATCTATCAAACAACTGTTATTTTTCCCTAGCAAATTCGACATGAGTTTGTCCAGCTTCTTTTCTGTAATTTCTGAATTTTTGCAGATAAGCTTCATGGACTAACTCATAATCCGCTAGAATGCATTCTATAACCACATCATAGTGACCACTTTGCTGAACGGACAGTGAAGTGTAAATCTCATGATTTAGTTAATAGTGATGTCTAGTACTATGGCATCATGCTACAGACATGTAGCATCATTTTCACCTAGCCTGATTACAGGCTGACCACGAACTTTTTAATGCTAAGCGCCATGCGAGGCATCCAAGGCAGAAACTTGAACCACTAACCCTAACCCTAACCCTCCATATAATGCTAAAGATATGATCTGTTCAATTTAACACATTAACCCCTAGTGACAAGTTTACGGGATATGAGGTAGTAGCCTTCTGCCAAGGTCGCTAGCATGATGGTCATGCATGAGACTTTAACTGAACATATTCTGTACAAGTAACAGACATTAATATATAATTAATCAATTATAAAAATTAGGTAAAATCATTTACCGGAACCGACAAAATATATTGATAATATATAACAACTAGTTACGAAATCAGACATTTTTTGTAGTGGTGCGAACAAATACGAGTCAAAATATTAAAGATGTTGTTTATGAACTCAAATGAGTTCCAAACCATGTTTATAAATCCAGGTTAATAGTGCCTACTTCCCATGTGAGCTGAACCTTCGATGCAGGTTAATTGCCTATAAAGGCACAACGTAAATCTTTGACAGACTTTGCCATTATGAGTAATTCCACATAGAGTAGCTGTGACCCCATTTTTGCGAGTTGTAACAGGTTATTTAGGACCTCAACATTGGTTTATCCGTTTTTTCACGTGACACAGCAGAAGATGTGTACGCATAGATCCACCATTTTGAGTCCTTAGCCATTTGCAACGGGTGTAACGACAAACGTGTTTTCCATAGTGTACAGGATATGTAAGCTTCTTTAAAGTGCCGAAACTTTTGACTGATCAGGATGAAGAAACAATGAAGATATATATCTTTAATAGCAGGCATATATCGACAGAAAAGATATTGAAACTGAAGAGAGATGGGGACGAATGATTGTTTGCGAAAACATTTTATAGTTAGTACCTTGTAGTTATTTTATCAGGTGAATTATAATATATGATTGCCTTAAATTTCAAAGATAGTTGAATACAGGCTATTATACTAATTAATAATCTTGATTTACAGTTCCCAGTGCAAGCAACAGGCACCAGTCTTTTTGGACTACCAATTGCATTTCAATGTTATATTGTAGATGAAGAGTATCAAAATTACATATTGACAGTTTTAATCATTTGTATCGAGTATGATTACCTTTAACTTGACTTTCTCAATACATCATTTAATTATTTTACATAAAGTTACTATATTGTGTCTTGTGAAACTTCGAAAGAGTTATCGTTTTCAAGACATATCATTTAATTATTTCTTTACCTAGTGTTGAAAAAACATTTTTATAATGGAAGTACTCTATATTAGACTGAAATTTCTAGTTCAATGTCACAATCAAGAACACTTGAGGAAATCAATGTCTGTAATTTTCAGATAAGAGTTTGACGATAAAATTGTTTTTAGTGTAAGACTGTTTTCAATTATTTACAGAGACGCTGAGCAGTGCTTTAAAAAAGTATACACATATTCCAATTACAAACATAACCAGACTTGAATATGTTATAATAGTACCTCTCAAGCTTTGTTACCTTTAGTTTGGATGGCATGGAATGTTGAACCTTGGACAAATATAACACAAATATCAGGACTTCACAACAATCTATAAGCTGGAGACATATTGATGGTTGACAACGGCTGCAACATAGACGCTGCTGTGTGCTTTTATCAAGGTGAATTAGCCATCCATATCTTCACAAGAGGAACAGCACATTTATATCCACTAAATGTTGAGAAACACATGAAACATTGCATCAGTTGGCATGCATGTGGAATACCTTTCAGGACGTGTGAGTTCTATACAACTGGTATCAATATTTTTCCACTATCATCATTGCCAGTGTTCGTTGTATATATAAACATATTCATTGTGGCAATCATAACCACACCATATATAAAAGTCACAGTAAAGTTGGTCTTGCAAAACATTTGCATTTTCATCTGGAAGTAATAGTTGTGTTTACAATTGATTGTTAACCTGTTGTGTTTCAATTTCAACCACGAATCATCCAGTTTAGGTTTGTCTTTTATGATGTAGTGGCACTTATTCGTGATGCCCCAATGCTGGACATGACCATAAACTGTCACTACGCAGACATCATAGTGACATGACTGACACATTGTGAGAGCTGTGTTAAAAATCTAAAATCACAGACACAATCAATCTTTTTTGTTATTTCATGTTTAGTTCCACGGGATTTTGCGGCACTAAAAAAGGACACCTTCTGCAGATCAGATGCTCAGATTGTTTTCAATATTGTCGGAGATGGCTATGAAATTCTAATGTGGCATACACATTAAAACTTGAGAGATGTTATTATTCCTGTACGATATCTGTGCCAGAGACTATTTGATTAGCAACTTGTCTCCCTTTCAAGTTGTGTAATTGGTACTTGGAAACATACATGTGTAAAGCACTTCACTTCTCTAACACCTGGTCGTTTTATGGATCTGAATTAAATGGATCCTTTCTGTATAAGCATACCAGACTCAAGTCAGTTGGCCTCTCTTTATTTAACGAATGAAATAGGTTTGGAGTTCTTGGAGAAAGTGTGTCTAAATGACAGACTGGCAGCATTTTGATCATTTTGATGTAGTTAATCCCAAACTGAGTTCTCCTCATTTTATGTATGCGGTGGTATGTCTGACCCTGTTTGCTTATCATGTATAATGTGCACTATTCATTATTTGAATGTGTTTGTTTTCTTACTGTATACTGTAAGTCCATATCTTTAAGTCGACAATATAGTGTATCAAAGTTAGCTATAGCAGGAAAGATCCAGAATCACTGTATCGCTTCCTTGCACATTTTTGTACCTGTCTCCAAGGCCAAAAAAACTGCATTAATATGAGTACAACATTCGCCGAGTCCTGCCATGCATGTGCAATGTGCTGATTCCACATTCATCAATGGTAACAATAACCCATGTCTGATGTGATTTCTCTCAGACCTGCATATAGTGACACTTGGAACTTAGAATGAAGAAAATATTACAAATTATAATATATAATATCTAATATTGCGTCGTTACCCACGCTTTTTATACATGTCGATTTTGTTCCACACATTTACATCAGGAATACATTTATTATCAACCAACAATAAATAAACATGGGTGGTTCCAGCAAACTCACAAAGGGATGAATAGTTCGAAGAAAACTGAAAATGATATTGTTATTTTAGCTGATTTTATCTATAAGTCTGTGACCACAAACAACCTACTTCAGTAATAAAATAGAGATAAGTTACGTTTGGAAAAGAATGAGACTAAAACTGAAATGAAAGTACATTTGCTCTCAAAAAATGAACCTCATTGTTTTCCTTGTGCAGTATTTCTTGGATACAGCCGTCTTGGAAACGCTTTGTATATATCTCGGAGACTTGCATTTTTTCAGCTGATCCTTGGTCGGCTCGGATTCGTGTAAAAGCAAACAATGCCCACGTAGCTGAGCTAAGGTAATTTCGTTTGATTTTTGCTAAAAGCTTCAGCAGGCAGTTCATTCACATCAATCCGTATTTTAGCAGTTTTCGGGATGTATCTCTCATGAACATCGCTCACAATTGAATCTATATAAGTATGGGTTATATCCCTTGTTATTTTCTTCATTGTAACTATCAAGCTCAACTATCGATTTCTTCTGAGCTCAAAATGATGACACTTGCTTAATAGCGGTGCATTGTGTTCCATTGTTTACCTTAGCTTGACGTCAGTCAAACCAATTCAGTATGCGATTTGTCTCAGGTAATAAATGAGCTTTTCCTTGTTATTAATTTATGAGGTGATACAAAGCCTTGAAATTCTTAACCACCAATTGCATGTTTCAGCGCATTTCCAGATGCAGTTTGGAAAGTCCCTAATGCATCCGCCAGAGACACAACGACTATCATTACTGGAACAGTCACATTATAAAATATTATAATTCCAATATTCGTTTGATTCTGTGCCTTCTTTGAGTAGGATAATGTTAATATCACGATATTGTTTGGCTGCATTAAGCTGATTAAGTTGTGATTTAGTCAAACACAATTGAACAAGTCCAATTAACTTGACATAGAGACCCTACATGTTACCTTACAATTGTTTCGTATTAAGCGTATCATGTTCTCGAGTTGCTTTGATCAAGGCCAACCTTTGCATAGTGGTTGAAAATTAAGTAACGATTATTTGTCAATGGCATTCGAATGACCCTCATTTAAACAATTGGGTGGTCCAATAACAAAGTCACCTCAGAGAGGATCACAGCCAACCATTTGTAAATGTAAAGGTGTCCATACCTACAGATGCATCTTCCAGTGATAGTAATAAATCGGGTGCAACATAAGAAAGTCATTCTGAACAATTTGCATACATGTATGAATGTTTTTATGCTGGTCGAGATGCGACGAATAATTGTGATATGCAAGTGTGAATTGTATAGTAAAATGTCTTAAGGAGGTTTAAATGATCGTTTAACCATACGAAAACATAAGCCACTTCTACGTGGTCATATATCATTTTCTCTCGGTTTGGTCATTATCTCAATGTGCATTTTGAAACGACAAAAACACGTGTTTAGGTGCACTACTTAGGGTCATGTAAATGATCCAATAATATTAGTTGCTGCATACATATCTTTGGTGTGTGAACAAATGTACTATAGATACTGATGCACACTGGGTAAACAACTGCAAATGTGATTTTGTGAACAGTGAAGGCCTCCATGATGTTAATGTATGTGGTACAACTGTACCAGCTTTACCTACTTTGTGCCTAACTGCAGTGTTAACGATGCATTTATGGGTTAATGTGACCGTGTCTCTGGCTCTGAACATAACTTTGCAGACCTCCCTGTAAACCTCATCTATATGATTGAGAGAAATAGTACATGAAGACTTTAATTTGCCTCTCTTCAACTGATGTTGTCACTTTGCATGCCCATGGTTGTAATTATTATTGATGGCAACAACATTAAGTATTTAAGCAGTTCTTGTCACGTTTCTAACATTTGCTATAAAATATATAGTTTATGTCCTGAATGATCATACAAGACTTTTTACAAACTTATGGACTGGATAACGAATCCTGCGTAATCATTACTCTACCCTGTCAGTCGGAGTTTGCTAATCAACGTTGTAGAATACTGCTGCGGTTTGATTTCCAATGATGTAATATTTTTCTCAAACAATCAAAGCCTTAATATCATTGCTAAAATAGCCAAGATGGGCATGATTGAAAATATTGTTTTTCTATGTATCTTTCTTTGGAATTCAAACTCAGTTTCATTAGGACTTTTTATTACTAGGACTTCTACATTTTTAGTTTTTCTATTATTCTTTTTCTCATTTTAACCTTGTTTTTCTCAGTAAATAAATTATTACTAAAGTGTACAAAGCTTGGCGTGTTCACACATTTATTGTTGCATTTTGAAAGAGCTTAATTATTGTGTCTTTATCCAAAACTACATTTGCATCAGTGCAAATATTGTATCGGACCTCTCTTTGAATTTTGCCATTGTTTTCTCTTGTACTTTAGTAGTTTTGTCAATTATTTTTTTTATGAAAAAGTGTTTTCCAAGGCATTAGTGTTCTTTTTACCTATTTAACTGATCAGCATGGGTATTGTTTCTCTCAAAGAAAGTGGGATTCATTTGGGTTGAACATTTGATAGTTTTCAAGTCACTAATCTTCGTGGTCAATTTCGGATTGATTCGCATGCAATCCCATACTGTTTAACCAGTCCGCAACGTTTTTGATGCTGTCAAAAATTCACAGTACTACTCGTTTAATGATTGATGCAGCACACAAGAACATGACTGAATGTATATTTATTGCACTTGTAGCAATCCCTGTAAAATATCACCAAGGCTAGTTCCATAATATATCACGTATACGGTTTTTCGCAGGTTGACACACAACGGTTATAGTATCACATCCATGTAATACTGTCTTAATATTCAATTGTTGCATAGTTCTCTAATGTAAAATAGTATTACAAAGGTCTGCCCTAGCATGTCTACTATATACCTGTCCTAGTCCACATATGTGAAACAAAATTGTGTCAACCGGAAATAGTAGCATGAAAGATTCACTTGTGCCACGCAAATAGTCTTTAAAATCACCCAGTTGAACAGATGTGGAGGTCAATTAATATAATAACAAGTTCTAATTCTGATACTACTACTTACAATACACGATGGGACAACTGCATACAATATTGCAATTATACCTTATTTATACATCCAATGACATCAAATAATAGCCTTAGAAAAACACACAAAGTGATCAAATAATAGTTGTAGGCACAGTGCTGGAAATATGCCTCACGAAAACACATGCATACCAAAGGTACCTTTTGTTGAATGAGAAAGTGAGAATCTTTAACATTTTGTTAGTATTTTTTGCAGTTAATGTTTTATCGCAACAAATGTGTTTATCCATGCCATACTCAAATTTCAAACAGCTCTACTACTTGGATAGCTCACATTCAACGCGATTTTCCTCTATCTAATTGCATGCAGTGGAACAACAAAATACACAAGGAAGCAATGTTGTGGTGGTAATTAAAGTAGTTATCTTGAACATAGGTACACCTATTACCAATATTCCTTAGTAACTAATATGTTTACAAAATATAAGCTTAAATATCATGAGTATTTATATTTATGTCTTTATTGATTCAGATCAATGTCTGATTTACTGTCAATAAATGTTTATAATTATTAATACATTTGTTCTCTTGCTTGGTAAATGAACTTTATCCCCTAATGTACTATTTATAATGTACGATAAATTGTTAAAAGTCCATCTTTCATCCTCGCAGTAGGGTTGCCAGATTCCCACCTTGGGATCCAACATCTACATCAGCAGCTGTATTATAATTCATAAAAGAAAATATCACGAACAAATAAGTAATGCATGAGCATTTAAAACTTCTGGAAACAATGATATTTTGTCTCGTTAACGATATAAGTTTAGAGTGACTTTCATTACTCATGACATAATATTTTATATGTTACTTAAATATATTTAAGATTTGGAAATTATCTTTTCACGTCCCTTGTCTAATGTTTTAGAAACCGAATTCACCAGTTGAGGAGGAAATAGAGGTATGAATAGATATATAGATAAAAAGCCGAGTGTTTTAAATATGGTGTGATATTAACATAATGGGAATCCGATGACATTCCTCTTGGCCAATACAATTCCATTAGAAGAAGAGTTTATTCTCCAGGTATATCTGATCACATGTGGAACAAAATCAGCTCCTTTTCCGTAATGAGCATTGTTTTCTCTTAGAAGAAGAAATGACCCTTAAGGCAGTAATTGTATTTTCATCCTTGATTGATGACAGATTAAAAATAGAAATCATAAGAATATGTAGCGTTTCATTTTGTTTTACCAGTCTAGTTAGGAGACGTTGGTGAGCCACTGGCGAGAGATTAAATGGAAAACATATACATGTGAAATGGCGTAATCCTTGACAAAAGACAGATTGAAAATCGAATGGAATAAGAATATGTTGCAACAACAAAAAGACATACTTTAAAAAGACTTAAGATTTTGAAAGATTTATGGAGAACAATAAGAGTTTCGCCGTGTATTGAATACAATAATTCTTCCTTACAGGACTTGAAAAATCACAGAGACACACACACAGTGATATACATAGACAAATAAATACACTATATACATTTAACCATGAACCAAATCCATTCATCATTATATATACCATCTTATGGAAAGTACAAAGGTAATCTAGGCCATGACTTTGGGATTCACCATTGAATAGTGGCTTATTTTGTTACCAGGAATGTGTGACACACAGTACACAAGGCACGCCAATGGATTAAATACAAACACAATGGAAATACAAAAAGAAAGTGCGAACATTACAATGTACATATTTCCTTGATTTTTACCTTGAATAACTTTGTATCAGGACACAATAATGAGTTAAGTATAGGCACAATGTAAGAAACTGTTAACATTACAATGTATATGTTTGCTTTTTCTGTTACCAGGTAGTTGTGTCACACATTGAACAGGGCACAGTAATGACTTAAATACCATCACAATGGAAATCCAGGAAGAAAGTCTTAACACTACAATTTATATATCTGTTTGTTTTCTACCTTGAATAACTTTGTATCATTAACCTACTGCATACATTTCTGAAGCAGATTCATAGTTCATGATTGTTATTTCATTAGTGTTACTTCTTGCATACATAGGTAATTAAATTAAACTATTTTAGAAGTAATTATAACATAGTAAAACAAAATGAACCATGTGTTGTATTCTCTTCCAAACATATTTACTAAAGCAAATTGTCTGTCCCATATTAGGCACACAAAGAAATAAAATAAATGCCAAATCTGCCAGACATGATGCAGACATTGGACAGGATTATGAGGGATTGCATATCAACAACACTGAAGCAAGTGAATACCTACAGCTTAATGGTAAATTAACATTTAATTCTTGCTGTATGTTAAGTCTGCATTGCTAACTCAACTTTTGTATTCTTAATAAGATGACTCAATTTCTCTTAAAGCCGAATAAATTTAATGATTCATTGTTATTTCAAGATATATTTTTTTTTAATATTTGTATGTATTCTTCACTCTCATAAATACTGGAAAACACACTATGACAAGAACCAAATAAGTATAGCTCTTCTTCCATTCATTTCCTTGACCAATCCCTACTCTTCATTATTATAATTCATATTGTTCCAATACAACTAAGATCAAAATGTAGGGACCAAATACATTCATCACAATTAATGCGTGGTATTTTGCAATAAATATTTGTGGGAATAAATCGGAAAGTTGTATCTGATATGTGCAAAGATGTGTATATGAAATGTATAATTAAAGGCAGTTCACATGTTTCAGAACATAGCCTTTCCATTTTTATAAGGGTAGATCTACAGATAAAAGGTTGAAATCATAACGATTTTGATCAGCGTTTTATACACACATGCACATGTTTTTCAAATACATAAACTTCTTACAGCACTTGATGCTATATATTAAATTAGTGCATGATTTTTTTTCAAGCAAAATCCTTTAAAAGGGAAACTCAAACAAAATGTTAAAGAAGTTTACACAATATCTAACAATAATTTCCCGCTAAATGACAGTGAAGCATACATTCCGAAAAAATTGGACCGTTCTAATCATCAAAATGTATACAACTGTCGCAACTATATGTTTATAAAGAAAGGACAACTATGATAAAAATTATTTTTAATATCCGTAAGCATGTGGTCAGTCTTTTAAAATTGGTATGGCATAGCAGTGGCATAGATGGTATTTATAATTATTATTAAGTCTTCCGCATGGTTTTTACTTCAAACCGTTGGGTTAATCAACAGTGGATACAGGCTAAAACTTCAAACTGGAGGGTATCTAACAATAACTTGGAAATTAAGACTGGTCATGTAAAAGTTATAACCAGATATATTAGTATATTGGGAATAAAATGCATTATAATATTGGAGTATATTATATTTTTGTGATCACACAGACGATTATGAGCAGATTTCTGCATATGAAATAATTTTTTGACATAGACACGTATGATGAACTTGTGCTATTAGTAGTGAGAGAATAGAAAATCAAAGATAATTTGAATTAACAGAGTAGTATTCTAAATAAATGCCAGACTTTCATTAATTTAAATTCCTAGTATGTATTTCAATTCTCTCGTCCCACTACTATAGCGCAAACGTACTTATTACAAATCTTGCAGTTTGTGATTTCGATAGAAGATTTGTACCATCATGCAAAGCTATAATGTATTTTCAGTAATGAGCTATTCAAATATCAGTGACTTTATTTGCTTGAACAAAGCAGTTATCAAAACAGTAAATTAACAATTTGCATATTTTAAAGAATTAATGCAAGATATTCCATCAATTGATGTAAGTATAAGTAATGCTTTCATTGCACTTATCCAAATGTTATTAACCAAATGAATAAGCATGTATAAGTAAGATTTGTCTTTTAAAATTTCATTATTCATTCATAATCGCACAGCAAGGCATTTCTATATAAATGCAAACTCAAACAATTTGATGAAGCCTTTACATTTCATGTCCATGTTTATATTTGTATTTTGGGTGAAGTCCATGTTTATATTTGTATTTTGGATGAAGTCTATGTTTATATTTGTATTTTGGGTTAAGTCCATGTTTATATTTGTATTTTGGGTGACGTCCATGTTTATATTTGTATTTTGGGTTAAGTCCATGTTTATATTTTCTTACGTGCTTAGGCTCGAATAAACAGTAACATAGAAATAGTGAAAATAACAAGCTTGTAAAAACTTAATAAACAATTTGTTAAGTACAAATATTTTCCAGAAAAGAAAAATAAACTTACGGTTTTAAGAATCAATTCCAAAATTAAGCCAAAAAGAATTCAAAGTATAATCCACTAGTGAAATTGCAAAAGTCCTGGTTTTAAAATGTCCTAAATAATTCCCAGTTCGAATCTTTGCGATGTATCCAAGATGGAAGACGATGTCACGTGATGAAGTCAGTTCTGTTCATATGAATTCAATGAGCACAAATGTTTTCCAGATAAATAACTCAATAAATTCCTATTGATCCAACCGAATTGAAATAATTTCCAGCACAAGGTAATTTAAACTAACTCAAACTTTACAACTTCGTAATCTAACAGCCCAATTTATACTGAACAGTTCTCTCCCAAAACAATAATTTATATTATTGTTTGTACGTAAACAGGGAAGGGGTCACATAATATTCTCGAAGCTTTAGAACAAAATTAAGTTCATAAAGTCACTTACACACCACATGAGAATCAGCAGCAGAGGGGGCGAATCAGACGACATTTTTTTAAGTAATCCCTCATAAATAACGGCTTAAACCAATGAAATCAGGCCAAATGTGTGTGTGAATCTGATATCGTTCATGGATTAGGCCCCCAAAAAAATCAGTGAAATCAGTGAAATCAGTGAAATCAAAAACTTTTCAACTATTGGAAAAGAGATTACAACATCGATGTCACTCGCCCCCTCTGCTGCTGGATTCAACCGAATATTTGATCCAGTCCGATACGATATCGTGTTCGAGGGTCATGTAAATTTATTGTTACAAATCCGTGTGGGGCAGACTGAGCATGACTAAAGAAATTTCGAAATTGATTGAAGTCCATATCAGAACACCATGTCTGCCAAATATTTCGTAGCGTATGTGTATCAACTCCATTAAACACACACAACACATTACAATTATCGCGAATCACTTTTGGTATTTGAGTGTATCGTTGAGTGACATAGATCACGTCCGTGTTTTTATGCCTGCCTCTGGAAAATATCCTAGCTGGGTTTTTTTGTTTATCTAACATGACATCGTCGTATACAACTAAATTGTTGATACTTCCATCGAGGTCTTCTACTGATGGTGCCTCGTCAATATCGGTTATAAATTCAATAACATCCTCGCCGGCAATCTCTGAAGCGTTTTCATTAAAATCTTTTAGCACTTCATAGCATCGTTGGTCGTCTACGCTAGGGGCAATTAAATACAACTTATCCCACTTCATCCATCTCATTATTAAATTGAGCAACAATTGCGTCTTGCCGGATCCAGATGGTCCGATTATAATTGCGCGGATAGAGTTTGGTAGCGCTGCATGATGCTTAACCGGTTCTCTTGTTTTAGTCGCTGAAAAATCAATTATATTCATATCTCTATACATAAATTATGGATCTATATTGTGTGAAGTGTAAGGCGCGTACTGGCACAGATGACTTGACGACGATTACAACAAAAAATAACCGATCAGCGCTTTCTGGTAAATGCGTACAATGTGGTACAAAGAAATTTAGATTTGTTTCTAAACCCAAGGAACCTTTAAAAAAAACGAGGAGGTGATATCGCTGCCAAATTAGCAAAACTCCCTGGAACCCCATGGGCAAAATACCCCGGAGAAAAACACCTTCCAGGATATAGCTACTGTGGCCCCGGAACACGATTAGATATCAGACTCAATGATCAAAATCAGCCCCGACCCGGTGAAGAACCAATAAACGCCATTGATAAGGCCTGTCACCTTCATGATGTGGCTTATAAAAGCAGCAATTTGCAACACAGGCATCTAGCAGATGTGAAATTAATTCATGCGTTAAATGCTATTCCTGATAAATCCTTCAAAGAAAAATTGGCTTCATTTTTGATAAAATCGGCTATGAAAAGTAAATTGATGTTAGGTGCTGGTAATTAATAACAACATGGAATCTATTTATTATTCCCCAAGAGGATACTGGAAGGGTAACGCTGCAATTAGTAAACTCGCTAGCGCCGCAAAAGTGAAAAAAACCACTGCGGCTCATTGGTTATCCAAACAGGCACTATGGCAAATTTATCTACCACCGCCTAAACAAATTCAATTCTCGCATTTTGATGTGACTGTTCCTAATGAAGTTCATCAGGCTGATCTATTATTTTTGCCACATGACCACGGTTACAAATACGCATTAACCGTAGTTGATATTGCAAGTCGATACAAAGAAGCAGAACCGTTAAAAACAAAATCGGCCACTGAAGTGGCTTCTGCATTTGAAAGGATTTATCGAAGGAGCCATCTGCACTGGCCAAATCTGTTACAAGTTGATCCGGGCAAGGAATTTCAGGGTGCAGTGTTATCTACAATGAAATATCACAATGTCGCTATCAGACGAGGGCACACTGCGCTACATCGTGATCAGGCAATTGTAGAACGATTTAATCGGACTCTTGCTGAACGGTTATTTGGATATCAATACGCAAAAGAATTCATCCAAGAAAAAAGATCCCGTGAATGGGTTAAAAGATTACCAGGTGTAGTTACCGCACTGAATAACGAGATTACTAGAACCATCAACATGAAACCTATCAACGCGATTAAAAAGAAGTCGATACCTAAAATGGAAATTCAAAAAGATTTTAGCGTTTCCCAACCAATTCTTGGTAGTAATGTCATTGTGAGGTATTTATACGAACCAGGAGAGCTTGAGGGTGGCAGAAAAAGGGCTACTGATCCTATTTGGAGTGTTACTACACACAAGATATCTAGTATAACACGATCTACGGGTAGACCTCCAATATATAAACTGGATTCAACTGCCCCTCAACGGGGTTTTACTAGACAACAATTACAAGTGATACCTGAGGATACTCAATTACCACCGCATGGTCTTAACTAGCACCCTTGCGTCTATTGCACTCAAGACAAGTCAACATCACATTGTTTCTGACATGACCGAGACTATTATTTTTTCTGTCAACGGTAAATTGGCGAGAATCCTTATCCGAATACTGCCAACGCATTATACAATTGCAACTTGCGCAGTGATTATTCTGTTGTTGCTTCAACGCAATTATTAATTCAGCATCAATATCAAATTCTCGTTGTTTTTTTTTGTCCTGTTGTTTGTAACCGGAGAGTTTTTTATCAATCATTTTAACATCAATATCATTATCGTCACCAATGATTTCATCATCCAGGACAATTCTTCGAAGTTGGTTTATTTTTCGTACTCTGGATACTAAAAGATAGACTAAATTCGACCATTCTATGCGATTATCTACCATCCAAACAATTGTATCCGATATAGTCAATCCCTGTGAAGAGTGTATTGTTGCTGCGTATCCTAGCGTCCATGGGGATTTATTAGCACGCAATGCATCTTCAACGACATTGATATCAACCAGCACAATATCATTTAATACGAGAATCTGCTTTTCACTCTGGCCTGGAATATCAACTTCAATGTTCTGTTTTCGTGTATCCGAAGGCCTATAACAGAGGGGCACTGGAAGTGTTGCAAATTTTTGTTTATGCAATTCAAATAACTTCATCTGAAGTGTATCCCTAACTATTTTTCTACTTGCAATGATCAAATCGTTTGGTCTCCACATTTCCCAGAAATCATTCATGGGAGTTTCCGAAATTATTTCACGGGCTATTTCACACTGGATTCTATCTGGTTGTAATCTAATTAATTTCTTAAACTCTTTTAATTTTTCATCAAGTGATCTATGATCAGTATCAATTTCTTCATAATAGTCTACAAAACCCTTTAGCCATTCATGTGGGGATGCACCGACAAATGGTGGTGGTTGGCCGTGATCACCGCACATGACGATTTTTGTATTTTTCAATAACAACCACTCAAGAAATATTTTTAATACATCTTCGGACACTGTGTCTATTTCATCCCAAATCATGATTTCAGGAATAAATTTCTCTCCCATGCGCTCAGGAGTCCATTTATCTCCTTTCCATCTAAAGAAACTATGATAAGTGCAGGCATTTACCCCTCTCTGTATCATTTCTCTTGCAAGTCTGTGAGTCGGTGTTAGCACAATCATATTTGATTTCCCACGAAATAACTCAATTGCCCGGGTTGTTTTTCCTGACCCACCACAGCCGTTTAAATAAACTGTTTTATATCTACAGATTGGATCAGAAATCGGTGGCGCATTAGAAAAATCTGATTGAATCTCTTTGAGATTCCGATAATTATTTTCAATGGTAACATCTGCTGATTGAATATAATCATGAAGCATTTCCTTCTTAATTCTCCATGTCCCCCATTTCTCGTTGCCAGTAGCCTTAAAATCAGCCATTTTGCTATTTATGTAAAATGAGTCAGTAGCAACCCTAACTGCGGTGGTAGGAAATCTATTGATCATTGAAAACAGATTGATAGAAGCATAACTGAGCATAGAAGCTCTCAAGTGTGTGTACTGCGGATGGTATCCATCAGTGTAAGTAACAATTGTACCCAATTTGGTTCCATTGGACATAAATGCGTCCTTACGATTGACATATAGCCCCCTATTCGTTAAATCCGTGATTACAAAATCGTTTTCAGCATTGTCTATAATCAATCGTGAAGAATATTTCGTATTATCATCTTTGCCACCTTGGGTAAATTTACCGATTATTCTTCGTCCAAGATTTTTTGCTTCATTGTTTCTGATTTCAAATAACTGTTTGGACCAATCCATGATTTGTTGTTCATTAAAATCAGGAAACAGTTTTCGCTCTTCGCTAATTATTTTTTCTAGATCAGGTTGTGGTAACCAGACTGATTTCTGTGCTCGATAGGATATAATTGCTTCACTGACAATTAATGATTTTAACATCTTACAATCAAGCATATACCGTAATAACACTATTGGCATCCAGTGTTTTTCAGACATGTGTTTACCAATCCAAAGATAACTACACGGATGAAGTCCTTCAGCCATTTCAAATGATACTACACAAGCGAATCCGGTTAAATCAAAATCAGGCAGTGGTCCATTAATAGCAACACGGGTCATTTCGTGTGTAGGGTGTCCAAATCGTTTGAAATATTTCTCACACTCTCCATACCCAAGAAAACTTCCTGGATAACATGCAATCATATCAACTGAAATAACGGTATCAGTGTCGTATTTTGTATTCCATAATCCTCCATGGCTGTATTCAAGACAGGACAATTTGACATCTGATAAAAACTCACTTCGTGTTAGTTTCCACGCGTTTTTCTTTCTTGCAAAATGTGCTGCAATGGATGGTACTGTGAAACAGTTTGCTAATAATTGATCTTCGATTTCCTCCCCGTCCCCAGAAAACTCACTAGCTAGTTGTTTCATTTTGATTATGCAGTTCTTCAGTACGGTATAATTCTCCGTTGGGCCTTACAAACTGATCAAATCTACATTCTTCGTCTGAAGTACTATGAAATAGCCACACTGACACAGGATCGTTTTTACTCAAATGGTAAATAGCATCAAATAATTTCTGCTCTGAAAAAAACTCTTCGGTTTGGGATAGATATTTTACGGTTCTATCCCGTGGGAATATTGTTACTGCAGATGACCACGCGTGTTCATTATGATCAATAATTTCAATTGGAGCTCCCTGTGATTTATATTTCGATTCGTATAATACTTCACCGGTGATTGTTCTTACCGATATTGGAAATCTCAATGATTTTTCTAATTTGGTTATATCCTGAATTGATGCCCCATTCTCTTTTACCGTGAACTCCCATTCGGTTATTTTTTTTTCGTCTTAGATCAGTTAGTTTATTTCCTCGGGACGCATTTGTGAAGTGTTCTATTATTCGTTCTGCTACACAATTGAGCCTTGTCGAATATTTCATGGGTGCTAGTTTTGAAATATCAGGTTTTTCATTGATCGGATATATCCCGTAAACAACTACTGTTACAGGATAAGATCTTTCGTAGTAGGGTTTATCAAGTCCAGTCAACATTCCTGGTTGGGAATCTTGATTCACAGTGACAGTTCTGTTGTTCCTGAGAATGGGTTCAAATTTATCCCTAATAATCCATTTTCCATGATCATCGTTAATGAATTTATTCGAAAAATATTTCTTTCTTTCCCAAGACGTGAAATGATCACTGCTGCTTTTTTATCATTCATGGTAGCGTCAAAACCACCACGAATTCGAAATGTTGTCCAACAATGAGCTGCTCCATCACGCTTGAATTCTTTAAAACAGTCTCTGATTTTACTAATTATGACTTTATCAAGAATTTTATTCTTGGGTGTATTAGAAACTATATCAAGATTGAATTGAGCATCTTTCCATGGTGATCTCATGTTTCTGTCTATTGGACGTTTGTTACGTTTTTTGGGTCTATCGCGATTAAATCTAGGATTGATTTTCAATAATCTTTTAAACTCTTTCATGTTTCCGTCTATTGGACGTTTGTTACGTTTTTTGGTCTATCGCGATTAACTCTAGGATTGATTTTCAATAATCTCTTAAACTCTCTCATGTTTCTGTCTACTACACGTTTTTTGGGTCTATCGCGATTAAATCTAGGATTGATTTTCAATAATCTCTTAAACTCTTTCATGTTTCCGTCTCTTGGACGTTTTGGACGTTTGGGTCTATCGAGATTGATTTTGTTTCCGTCTACTACACGTTTTTTGGGTTTATCGATATTAAATTTAGGGTTAATTTTCAATAATCTCTTAAACTCCTTATCAGCATTGAATTTAGCATTTTTCGAAGTCAATTTCTTGAACTCCATCATGCTATACATAAAACAATTATTTAAATGAAAGTTTTATATATAATGAACCAGTGCAAATGGCTCATGATGGAAATGTAACCCCGTGTAACAAATCATGCAGAAAAAATGAGTACTGTAGGTATCATATGCAAAGTTTTCGACATGGGAGCCTTGGTCCGTTAACCTGTATTCGATGTGGGGTTGGGGTTAAGGGAAGATCACAATTGTGTATTGATTGTGGTGGTAAGCGATATAGGGAATTGAAGCGTTATTATGATAAAAGAATAAAACATGGACAATCCATCAGAAATTATGACCCTGAAAAAGTCTTTGACCCTGATAACGTCACTGACAAAATCATAAGAACTCCGCAAGACTACATCGAAAGATTCATTATTGAACCAAGCAATGAATTAGACAAACAATAGTGTAGTATATATGAACCAAGAATTCAGATCACACCCAGTGATTACAAATTATGAAGCCTCCAGTGATGGTGTTGTAAGACACTGTAGACTGAAGAAACCGGTCGGTTTTCTGAGTAATCAAGGGTATTTGAGGTTTACTGTTGGAAAGAAAACTTATCTTAATCATCGTTTCGTGTATGAATGTCATTATGGATTGATCGAGAATGGTTTTGTTATTGATCACAAGGATTCTAATCCAAAGAATAATTCTGTATCAAATCTGCAGGCTATCACACTGAGTGAGAATTCCAAACGAGGAAGAGCTGGCACTTGCAAAACGGTTTGGAAGAGACCTGTGAAATCCTTGAATACAACAACTAACGAAGAGAAAATATTTTCATCTATGAATGAAGCCGGTAGGCACTTCGATATTTGTCCACCTTCTGTTCAAAGAGTTGCAGAGGGGATTTATCGATCGGCTATTTCAAAGGGGACGGGACAAAAAGTTCAATTTAGTTATGTATTTTTCAATTAGAGATATGTCATTGCTATAGAATAATGAATTCTGAAAACATGAATAGCATCATAGTTGAAATAGCAAAATTGAAAAATCAGGATATAAAACTATCAGATGGATTAAATCCTGGTCAAATTGTGTCTGATTTTCAGGATATAGAATACGGAGTTAACAACAACAAGTATATGCTACCCAAGAAATATGCACTCATCAAAAGAATCCAGAATTCTATTAGAGACTCTCTTTCATTTTCAAGTGACATCAGTGTGTTCGTCCCGTTGTATACTATCGTAGAGGGGATACGAATAGAATTAGGTAACGAATACGAATTGAAAAAAGAAGTCAACTCTAAAATTAGAAACCTATGGGCGTTAATTCAAGAAAATGAACAATTTTGATTACCCGACCATTAATTGCCCGATCATTTTATCATCGACCCTCATTTTTTTTAGCCGACCCTCAAGGGGGATGTCAAAAATCGATGGACGATATGTCAAAACTAGAATGTTGAAAGTGACAGTATTATTTATTTTATATACAATTTGGACACTTTCAACATCAATGATAGGATGAAATAGCACTTCCATGACCGTATCAAAAATCATCTGACATGTCAAAAAAGTGGAGAAACTATCAGTATTATTTATTTTATATACAATTATGATACTTTCTCCATCATTGATAACGCCCTTAAAATAACAAAATAACACTTCGATGACCGTATCAAAAATCATCTGACAAGTCAAAAAAGTGGAGGAAGTGACAGTATTATTTATATTATATACAATTTGGACACTTTCTCCATCATTGATAACGCCCTTAAAATAACAAAATAACACTTCCATGACCGTATCAAAAATCATCTGACATGTCAAAAAAGTGGGGAAACTATCAGTATTAATTATTTTTATATACAATTATGATACTTTCCACATCAATGATAGAGATGTTAAAACACTTCCACGGTGACTTTGTCACTGGTGTTAGGTCGGGATTTACAATTGAAAAATTGTTTCTGATTTCAAATAATGGTCAATGAAGCATTAACAACCCGACTGGCTCGTGAACGACTGGATGCAATCAGGAGATTTGTACCAATTCGTGACTCTGTACGGAATAAACTACAACAACGACAGAGTTTACAAACTGATTTTGCCGTGGGGTCTGAAGAATTGTTTAAACCAGTAACCACAGCAACGAAAGGGGTAGAGCGTGCTATACGGGGGGATAATTCCGAGACGGGGAAATCTGTTATCGGTGAACTTGAAAAACTAGCAGCGAAAACTGAACAAACTGAACAACCTACTAATCCGAAAAAAACGACTGTTTCTCTGTTGAATAAATTTACTGATAATGCTAAAACAATAATAAAACAATTTAATTTATTCAAACCAAAGGATTATCGAGCTTTTGGTGATTTTGCTGCTCAAAGCTATAATTCAAAAAAAGATTTTTTAAAGGACGAGTATAAGGATGATAGAATATCAAGTAATGATTGGTCCGATAATTTGTATAAACTAAATAAAGGGATTGGTCGTTTGAATAAGGATGAGATGGGGTACAAGGAATTTCAAAGGGGAATTAGTAATTATAAAAGAGAACAAATAGAAGAGCGACAACGAGAATTAGAAGAACGACGTCAAACACCAACACGTAGACAAACAAGAAAACAAAAAAGACAAGAAGAACCTAATGATGATGATGATTATTTACAAGAAACGGATTTAGAAAAACTAGATGAAGCAACTGGTTATAGCGGAAGTGGATTGCAAAATCCAAGGATTGGAAACACTTGTCCTGATAGTGTTATCAATGATATATCACGATTAGATGTTCTTGTAGGAGGATTCCGAGCTGGAAATAACTCTCCAGAAATAATTAATGAAGCAGCTGATATCTGTAGACGGTTATTTGCCGGCGGTATCATGGATATCAAAACATATCGAGATTTCATTGACGAGTTAGCAAATGGGTATCACAACAATTGAAAACACTATTGTTTTTATAATAATGATCATACATTACAATCATGATAAACCAACCCCCGTCTATGTAGTTTATTCACGGTTTCCAGTTTATAGAGCATACTATGGAGATGGTTTAGGCAATACCATTTTAGGATTCTTTTCAAGAATGGCTCCAAAAGTGATGCCGTTAGCTAAACAGTTATCAATGAAAGCCATTGATGTTATTCGTGATAAGGGTATTGGTGCTGTTGGAGATCTTGCCGGAAAGGCATTTTCAACTGCGAAGAATAAAATAACATCATTAGTAAAATCACGAAAAAAGAAACCGTTACCGTCTACAGCAGAAATGCCTGCAAGTGTTAGTAAAATAATAAATAACGCAGTAGATGAAAAATTAGCATCGATGTCTTTAACTCCCGACCCAAATATGATAGCAGGAAGTGGCCTTAGAAAACGCTAGCGTTGAAAGTCGTTTACGATTTTACGATTTAGACTCTGATAAATAGAATAAAATGTTCAAAAAGTCACGTGATCCAGCATTTGATATAGACGCCCCAGTTGGCAAGGATGATTCTGTACGAGATTATCAATATTACGCCTATCATGCCATAGACTCAAATAGTCGATCGCGAATTGATCTTCAAGTCCATGATACCAGTAAATACTTTCTACCCGCTGAAGCGTTTATTGAAGTAGAAGGAGAAATTGTACGAACAAATGATACAGAGTATCCAGCTGGTACTCAAGTCGGTTTTGTCAATAATGGTATCATGGCGCTATTTGAGAGTGCTAGATATCTCATTGATGGAAAAGAAATTGAGACGATAGATCGTGATGTTGATGTGCTACAACAATCATAGGATTAGCGAGATATTCTGATGATTATACAAGATCAGCAGGACCTTCTATGATGTTTGCTAAGGATATTAAAAATACGGCTGGAGGAAATCAATTTATTATAAGACGACCAAAAAAACGTGATAATAATGATGCTGAGGTCGAGGATATGATTATAAACAACGATCCTAACTTCAATCTAGGAGCTGCAACACGAAACGCAATGTTGCAAGGAGCGCGTAAATCATTTTCATGCGCAATTCCACTGCATCATATATTTGGATTCTGTAGAAATGTCAGAAAAGTTATTTATGGAGCTAAGCATACAGTATCGCTTGTACGAAAGAGTGATAATAATGACGCAATTTGGAGGGTTCCAGCAGATGCTGCAAATCCAAATGCTGATGCCGGTAAAGTCAAATTAACAAAAATATCATTGTGGATGCCAGTGTTGACTCCAGCAATCACCGCAGAAGAACGATTACTATCATTTATGGACCAAGGAGGAAAGTCGCTGTTGAGTTGGTTATCAGTGAGTACAGATGTGAAGCAATCAGATCTGAACGGGTTATTCACGTGGAATCTAGCATCAAAACAAGGCGTTTCTGCGCCACGTCATATATTCGTAGCGTTACAGGATAACACACGAGTTGGCGATCAACGTTTCAGTCATATGATATTTGATCAATTAGGTGTTAAGGACGTCTCACTGAGAATAAACGGCCAACAGGAACCATCCGAGGATATACAACTTAATTACACAGAAAATCATATTGCACGAGTTTATCATAGATTGTTGTCATTTATGGCACGTGATCAAAATATGGATACTGGTTTGCAAATATCACAATATGACTTTAAAAATCTATATCCGATCTATTACTTCTCACTGGAACATCTCGATTTGATGAGACAATCTGTCGTTGATATACATTTTAGAGCTAATGTGACTCCTGGTGGTATTGCTAATTATAGAGCGGTTTCTGTCATTCTCAGTGATAAATCAATGCTACTTGAAGGTGTTGGTGGAAGAATGAGAGTGGTAGATGCCCCAGTGGAAAATCTTTGAACGAATTTTCCATTAGAATCAATCTATTATGTATAATGTCATATAGTGTTATTAGTGTTGCGTTAACTCCTGGTCAAATCAAAAAATTGCAATCAGAGTCGGCTAAAAAATGTGGAACCACAATCACGGTGAAACCGAATCAAATGACTGGTGGTGCAAATAAATTATCGCTGACAACTCGTCAAATAAAACATTTCAATGATGCACTTGCAGCCAAAAAAGGTGTTCAGATTACTCTTTCTGCGGCTGCTATAAAAAATATGATTAAAACAGGCGGTATATTTCCATTGTTAGCTGCAATACCAGCATTGATTGCAGCAGCAGCCCCAGCAGTGGCGAAAGCAGCAGCGTTAGGAGCCGTTGGTACTGCAGCAGGAATGGCGTTGAAAAAAGCAACTGGACAGGGTTATAAAAAAAGGGGAAAGGGTCTAAGACTACCAGGAACCCCGTATTCATGGTACAGCGGGAGATCCGTTCACGGATCAGGCCTGAGACTACCAGGAACGATTTATTAATTCGGGAATCGAAGATTCCTATGTCCAATTTTGATTTAATGGATGCTGCTAAAAAACTAGCGATTAAAAATTTCAGAGGTGTTTTTATGAAAGATCAATTACCACATCAACCAAACAAAAATGAAACAGGTATTATTAATCTCGATAACAGCACCGGACCTGGAACTCACTGGGTTGCATACGCTATTGATCCACGGGCAATCGTCTATTTTGATTCATATGTATTAGCACCGCCAAAAGAGTTTATGCGTTATATAAAAAAATTTCCAATGAAGACTTGGTATTCTACGCTACCAACACAACAAATGAATGATCCACCAATATGCGGCAGCGAAGTATTAAATGTCCTTGACGCTATTTCTAACCCAAGGGGGAAACCACCTCATATTGTCGTAAATGACTACACTAGTAATCGCTTTTTAGAGAGAGGTGTATAAAATATCATGATTGATATTTGGGGAAGACCTCTGAAACCCAAACCCGACACTGCAACCCCTGATTCTATCAAGGATATAACAAAAAAAATTAAAGATGAAATCGCTGAGACGTTGAATTTAGTAAATGTTGATCCTAATGAAATAGTTGTATTTCAAGACAAACAGGGCAAATTGAAAACTAGTGATGTGTCGTTGGATAATATTTTAGTTAAACAACGAAACGCAATCGAGAACACCGTTGCGTTATTTTCCGATCAGGGTAAACTCAAACCGGGTGTACTTTTTTCGACGATTACAGATCGATTTAAAACTCTCAACGATTCTGCGTTGGAACTAGCAACACTTCAATCTAAAACCGAAGAACACATAAAACAGTTTACCGCATTTCGTAGAAATATTATTGATAAATTTATTGGAACTACATTCGATAAAATTGAACTAAAACTACCTGATATAAAAAAATCCATCGATGAGACGAAAACCTTCATCGAAGCCATCAAAGGGGATGCAACGAGGATGATAACAGTCATTGAAAAAACAAAAATTCCTCATGAGAAAACCAACAACTTAGTATACACAATCCAACACGGATCATTTGAGTGGACACCTACAAACAACAAATTAGATATCACTGCAACCGTTAAGGGTATTTATCGATTAACACTAGTAACACCATTGTCTCAATTTAATATTTCATCGTCCAGTTCATCCGGGGTCAATAATACGATTTCAACGATCATCGACAAGAATACAACTGAACAGTTCACGATATCATCTACTGATAAAAATTTGATTGGGGTTTCAACAACGTGGTATTTGGAATTCGTAGCGGATTTAAGTAAATCGTAATTGAAAACGCTAGCGTATTTAAAATAAAAATGATTTCATCATCGCAATATCGCTATGATCAGGTCAGAGAGTATCAAAATAGACTCAAAACCCTGTCTGAGGAGTATGCAATGAAAATAAAAAAATATCGCAGGAGAATTACCGCAATTGATGTTACCGTGTATTCAGTGAGTGGTGCAATCACCGGAGCTGGTATTATACTGTCTTCAGTGACAATGATGGCTCCGATAGCTGTTCCAATTTGCATTTCTGCGGCAACAACAATCGCTGGAATTATTTCAATAATCACAAAAAAAATATCATCATGCAGCCAACGGAAACTACAAGACTACATAATTCAATTTCATGTTGTGTCCACTGCATGCTCGCAATTATCCTCATTGATATCGTCATCTCTCGATGATACAATTATATCAGAGAGTGAGTTTTCAGCGATGGTAGATATATATGATTCTGCGATGTCAAAATTAGAAATACAAAAACATGAGTATAATAATAATGACAACACCGATGGAATCAGAAAACACTAGAATGATATCAATAACCTCAACGATATCAGATAATGAATTCTCAGTGATGATACGTGTCTATGATTCCGCAGTATCAAAATTAGAAATACATCATGAGTATAGCAACGATGACAACACCGATGGAATTACTTCAACAAATAGTGGAGAACACGAACCCAGTACAAACCAGCATGATCTCAATAACCTCAACGAATCCAGAATTCAGTGTGAATTTCCCCTCTCCGGTCCCAGTGAAGGAGATAGCGCTAGCAAAATTACGAGTGTATCACAGCTGGCCAAATATTAGGTCAAAATCATTTGGTGGTCAACAACCCAATAATTCTTTAGTGTTTGCAAATAAGAATAAACCCGACGGTACCCCAGACTGGAACGTTGTTTCCATACCAACAGGGTCATACCAAATTGAACAAATCAATAATGAATTCGCGCGTAGAATAAAATCGATTACTGGAAAAGAATCAAAAATAGCTATAACAGTTCATGAGCCAACACTGTCATCTGCCATTGAAATAAGCACAGAGGGTTATGTCGTAGATATCTATCAAAGCTCAATAAGACCAGTGTTAGGTTGGCCTGAATTACCACCTCGACAAGTTAACATACCACCTGAACCGAAAAAATCTGATTATGTCACTGACAGGATAAAATCTGATAATCCAATAAAAAGCTATAGAGATTATGATAAGTCGTATTTTTTCATTAGAGTAGAATATGATGAAAAAATACGACTTATTCATCATTTTGCTAACCGGGATAAAATCACTGAAAATTTCACAGCTTTCAATAACGATATTTCACTGTTGTTAAGATCTCTTAAATCCGGTACTCTCAACCGAGATGAATTTATCAGTGTCGTAGAAACATGTAACAAAATCATCAATGACATGGAAACATTTCATTCACAAATTATTCAAGAGGTATTAGGTGACAGTAGTCCTAAAACAAGAGATTTATTTGCAATAGACTATAAGATCCGCATAGGAGATATTCCAACATTCAAACTACCAGGATATAACGTACCACAACTAACAAAACATCTCAGTGACTCCATCGATGAAGGTTTCAAAAAAATCCATGATACGTGGAAAAAAACACCATCACAACCACAAACAACTATCCTGACACACAATAATGACCCAGATGGTGGCGGCAGGCATATTGCTCCGTTCAATGTGAATATTTCATCAGTGATAGCGATCAATTTAGTATGTGATGTTATCGAAGGAAGCTATCAAATAAATTTAGAACGATCAAATCAAGCTCAGCAGGGGTATATTTTGTATTCATTTGCACCAACAGCCCCTCCAGGATTTTTAATAATTGAGTCCCCGGTGAATCCAGTCTATATGCGATGTCATAATAATTCATTAACCAGAATTAATTTTAAACTCACAGATCAGTCCAATAATCTGATTGATTTACAAGAGGAGGTTTTACAAATAAGTCTGTTTGTAAAGTCCTGAAGGGGGACTCGATATCGTATCGGACTGGATCAAATATTCGGTTGAATCCAGCAGCAGAGGGGGCGAGTGACATCGATGTTGTAATCTCTTTTCCAATAGTTGAAAAGTTTTTGATTTCACTGATTTCACTGATTTCACTGATTTTTTTGGGGCCTAATCCATGAACGATATCAGATTCACACACACATTTGGCCTGATTTCATTGGTTTAAGCCGTTATTAATGAGGGATTACTTAAAAAAATGTCGTCTGATTCGCCCCCTCTGCTGCTGAATCAGTTATGTTTACTCTCAAGAACTAAAAATAAAAACATGTCCATGGAATCAACCAATCATTTTAAAAGCTTGTTTACCAGCTTTGAAGCAAGGTCAAAAATGAGGTCAACATCTGGTGTTTACAAGTCATCCCACTTTTTCTTTAAAAATATCTCCCAATTAATGAATTGTCAAAAATGTCAAATTTGAATCTGACAAACAATTAAAGCAAAAATAAACGACTTAAATCAAATATACGTAACGATTTGTATTTTGGGTTAAGTTCATGTTTATATTTGTATTTTGGGTTAAGTCCATTTTGATATTTGTATTTTGGGTTAAGTCCATGTTCATATTTGTATTTTGGGTTAAGTCCATGTTTATATTTGTATTTTGGGTTAAGTCCCTGATTGTATTTGTATTTTGGGTTAAATTAGTGTGGTGAATGTTCTGAATGTTTCCAGTCCTTCTCATCTTTCCACAGACATGACATCAGAAGAGAACAGAGAAGCCAAATCAAGGTACATGCACATAACTTGAATATATGAATAAATGTAATACGTTCATTTTACAGGTATATAATCATCCGATACTAAGTGTATTATTGACAAATAAAATATGTTGAGGTTAAGCCAATAAATCAATAATGCATTAAGGTTTTATTGTCTGATCACCTAGATATAAATGCAAACCACAGGAGGGATTACTGACAAGAAAGAAATAATCTGCTGCTGAACACATAACTTTGCTTATAAAAATATTATCTACACAAATACACATTTTAGTAAAATCAAATATTTGTATCCCTTCTTTAAGAAGATTTATATTCAGCATCATAGGACTGGATATACATGTCTGACAATATTTTAATTTCTAATTTAAGGCCTCCACAGAAAGATTCCTATGAAACATTGCACCCCTATACAAACAATGACATTCAGATGTATAGCTCACTGAAGATTCCAAAATATATCCAAAGGTAATCATCATATTTTTGTCTAACTTTTCAGGTATGGTAATGCCCATGAAATAATTAAGACTACATCCCAATCACATTGTTTTGTAGTTTATAGGGTTGCCTACTGTAGTCTATGAAAACATTTACATGCACACCTAGAATATGTTCTATTCAAATCACGCTTGACATAATGTCTTTATTTATCTGTGGAAGCCATATTGTTAACCTTTTTGGGTAATCAGTCCAGTTTTATGTTTCCTTTAAGTAAGACATTAGATGGGAAGTCATATCAGTGTGTTTCGTTTTGGGCTGGTCTAGCAACATATACAACATCTCCAAATTCACTAGATATGTTACATGTTTTGATGCATACAAAATTGTTTTAGTTTAAGGGTCAATACAATATTAACAAACTGCATATTATCTGGAAACACTGCCCTTATTAGCCATTAAATTGTTTTGCTCTTTAATTAATGTAGTTGGTTCTTAACATCCTTTTAATCAAGTCAATTTAGTGTTACAAAAGGCCAGTCAATTCTAAGAGAAGTTTGCTTAGGAATGATATTGAAGAATGTCACATAGATTTGTCATTAAAACATTTTAATATGGTTTGTTATTATTTATCAGTAAACATTTTAATGAAGTGTGTCAATAATTATCAATAAACATTTTAATGAGGTTTGTCATTATTTGTCATTAAAAAACATTTCATGAGGTTTATCATTATTTATCATTAAAACATTTTAATGAGGCTAGTCATTATTTATCATTAAAACATTTTAATATGGTTTGTCACTATTTATCAGTTAACATTTTAATGAGGTTTGTCATTATTTCTCATCAAAAACATTTCAATGAGGTTTTTGCCATTATTTATCATTAAAACATTTTAATGAGGTTTGTCATTATCATAAAATGAGGTTTGTCATTTGTTTTCATTGAAACATTTTAATGAGGTTAGTCATTATTTATCATTAAAACATTTTATTGTTTCTTCATTTTTTTATCATTAAAACATTTTAATGAGGTTTGTCATTATTTATCATTCAAAATTTTTATTGAGGCTTGTCATTATTTATCATTAAAACATTTTAATAAGGTTTGTCATTATTTATCATTAAACATTTTAATGAGGTTTGTCATTATTTATCATTAAAACAATATAATGAGCCTTGTCATTATTTATCATTAAAACATTAAAAATGTTGTCATTATTTATCATTAAAACATTTTAATTAGGTTTGTCATTATTTATCATTAAACATTTTAATTAGGTTTGTCATTATTTATCATTAAAACATTTTAATGAAGTTTGCCATTGATCATTAAAACATTTTAATGATGTTTTTTCATTATTTAACATTGTTTAATGCTCCATATGTGACATCATTTATATGGTCTTAATTCTTCTACAAAAACAGTTATCTTATTATCAATAATCATTTTTAAATTGTGTAAGTTCAGTTTTATAATTGTCTGGTAATATTTCTTTGAGTGTTAAATAGATTTTTTTCTTCTATTTACAAACGCGGAAAAAGTGTATGAAAATACACGGATAAAAACAACTAATTTAACTGCTGAGCACCAATAACATTCAGGAGAGACTCAGAGATGATTTAAAACATAATCAATGTTATTGGACTGTATATTCCTATTAAAACCATATCAATTGTTGCAAGTATGGCGACAATGATGAACATTGAATAGAAGGGATATTCACTGACAATGCTATTTAAATATTTCATGTTTTATATTTTTTTTCCTTTTTCAAGTTGCGTACACAAATTATTGATGATGCAGGGATTTGAAAATGTCTAATTTTTGTTTTAGTTTCTATTCACAAATTAACTTTCAAATTACTTATGTTAGGCAACTCTTTTATATAAGTTTTACCATGCAGTACACTGGATACTAACCAAATCATTGACAAGATAACCAAATCATGACATAATAACCAGATTCTCGGCATAATAACCAAATTATTGGCATAATAACCATATATTGACATAAAAACCAGAATATTGACATAATTACCAGATTATTGGCATAATAACCAGATTATTGGCATTATAACCAAATCATGACGTAATAACCAGATTATAACCAAATAATTGGCCATCATAATATGATTAACAGATTTACCTGTACTAAGGTAATGAGCATTTTGGAACATGTTGATTTATGCTTAACTTAGTGCTTCAGTTAAAACTCAATGTTTATAACATCATCTATGGACCACAGACTTTCACAAATGTTTTGATAAGTCAATATTTCATCAACACCGAAACTTGTAACAACATTCTAGTTTATCATTTCTCACATAGATTATTTATCGTTATCATAGATGTTCATTTTATATCTTGGAGAATTAAATTGTTTAATGAATTGTACTAAACAGTATGGTTTTTCGTTTGCTATGTTCAAAACTCATAGTGTTATACCTCTGTGGTTATAAACTAAGTAACAGAAGGAAACAAAACCAAACGTTTTATGAAAAGTATCAGATGATTTCATGATAACAGTTATAAAATAAAATGTAAGAAAAACAATAGAGTATTATAAATTTAATCCAGAAACAATGCTAACAAGTTATATTAAAGTTTAGAAAAATCAAATGTTACAAATGAATATTAAATACAATTTTAATCCAATGAGCACTTTATAGTTACAATAAAAGTTCAAAACAATTATTTAGTCTCAGATTATATTGAAACACAACATTAAATACATCTATAGATATATGGTACATGAATAACAAGAAATATTAATGAAAACAACATTGTTCAGCACCATGAACTTATATGAAATCATAAGGGTTGACAATGCATTTTATTATGAGACTTTTTGCTAAAATCGTAAAGGAACCACCCTGACCTAACCTATACAAACAGAAAATAATTATTTTAAGGAACAGTATAACTTACTAGTCAATGAGAAATTACCACAATGTTGTAGTTACATTTTACTATTAATATTTAAAATTTCTGAAAGTTTTCAAGTGATCTTTTCACGTGTCACTCTATAATATGTTCTCAATGTATGACCCATGGACATCAATATAAAGTTACCATACTCATTCAGCGCAGAAATGTTGATATAGATTTTCTCCTGAATGGTATTAAATTATATTGGTAAGCTATGGAATTGCCAAGTCTGACATGTTGATATGTTATGTATTTCCGATTTCGTTAAGACAGTCATCTCTTCTTGATGTGAGAAACAAATCTGTTTTGATGACACCATCTGCTTTTCTGTAGTTATTAAACATACAGGTGATATATTCTGTTTGCTTCAGTTAGAGCATTTGGATGGAAACATGTATTCATATTCATTTCTTTGTTATTGACTCCTAAGTGACCATCCAACTATCATTTTATGTCTACCTATCATCACATTTCAATGTCAGAGTGGGCCGATATTCAAAAGCCAGGAAAGCCATTCTTGGGAAACTTGACCAGGGTGACTGTAATGTCAATGGGGTCCTTCTGCTATAATTTTGGGCAGAACTAGAGTATTTCAGCAGAAAGACAGCATGAAAACGACTTGGATGCATCCTAGATCAAAGCACTGTCACCTATTCGATTACATGATAATACCCCAGAGGGACTTAATAGATGTTCTTCATACCAGAGTGATGCCCAGTGCAGAGTGCCATGCAGATGATCGTCTTGTGCAATGCAAGCTTGACTTTCACTTCAAGCCCAGGACCAGACAACAAGAAGGCACCCTGAGAAGAAAACTCCAGATCAGAAACATGTTGGCTGCAGACATCAATGAAGATTTCAAGAGAACATGCAGTCTTGACTTTAAGATCCTAATTATCCGCTAGATCTACCTCCGGAAGATATTTAGAATCACACCAAGGGTGTTATTCTGCAAACATCAGAAAAAATCTTTGGATTCACCACTAACAAACACAAACAATGGTTTGATGACAATAACCAAGAAATCCAAGAACTGCTTTTGCATCATTCAAGCCTTGTTCAACCATCCTGTCAACAGACAAAAGTAACCTTCCGCCTGATCTTCCGTTCCCTCCAGTGCATGCTTCGAGACATACAAAATGAATGGTGGACAAGAAAGAACCCAGCTCAACGCTGACACTGGTGACTATAGGTGGTACTATGAAGCATTGAAAGCCCTGTATGTTTCTTCCTTGCAAATGCAGATCCCTTACGGAGACGGCCGATAGCTACTTGCTGACAGGGGAATTTATCGTACACCGCTGGTTAAAGCACTTCCACAACCTTTCAGCACTAGCAGTACACTCCAGGAAGCAGCTATTGACCGCATCTCACAACAGCCACCAAAGATGGAACTTGATGAGGCACCAACACTCCAAGAGACTGTAAAAGCCATAGAACTGCTGAAGACTAGAACGGGTGTAGGAAAAGATGGTATCGTCATAGATATATAGAAGAGAGGAGACCAAGCATTGCATATCACATTTTACGAGATTTTAGATTTCTGAAGCGAAACGTCCACATGACCTCCATGATGGAGTCATCATGACCTTGTACAAAAACAAGTTTTTCTTTAACTCATCAAACTACCGTGGGATAACTCTGATTTCCATTGCAGGCAAAGACCTTGCTAGAATGATGCTGAAAAAGCTGGTGCCCACCATTGCAGGGGATCGTTCTCCAGAGAGTAAATGTGACTTCAGAGCCAATAGGGGCACAACTGTTTTCGTGCCAATACAGATCCAGGAGAAAAAGCAGAAAACAAAACAAAGGTCTGTACGTCACATTTGCGAACATGACGAAGGAATTCATCACTTTGAGTGCAACTGGAATGTGGTAAATCTTTGAAACGCTCGGCTGTCCTCCAAGGTTCATTGCTGTGATCATTTAACTACACGAAGACCAGCCTGGTCAGGTCCGAAACAGTAATGACCTGTCAAAGACCTTTCCAGTCGTAAATGGCGTGAACTGTGCTGCATTTCAGTCCCCATATTGTTCTCAGTCTTCGTCAGCATTATGCTCCAAAGCAACATATATATATATATATATATATATATATATATATATATATATATATATATATATATATATATATATATATATATATATATATATATATATATATATATATATATATATATATATATATATATATATATATATATATACTAGCAAGTACCCGGCATGCGTTGCAATGCCACTCAATGAAAGAAAGTGTTTGAGCAGTGCGAACTCGAACGGTTTCCATTCTTGCTTTCCGTTGCTCGTCTGTTTCTGAAGCTCGTGATGCCTTTGTCTTTCTTGCTTGCTTCGTTTAGGTGGCATAATTGATTTGACAGCGAAAGTAATGCTTTGTAACGACTATTACAAATTCAAACCGCGATTGTTTGACATAACCAAGGCGCGAACCAAACGTAACTAAGTAAACATGACGTATATAAGGCGCCTACAGTTCACACCGAACACACGCGAAATAAGGTATCGATACCGATTATGAATTTCATACAGCTGTTGATTTACGTCATCATAGTTTCAGCCAATCCAAACCGTGTTCGATCACGTGACGTATTTAAGGCGCCTACTGTTCGATCACGTGACGTACAAATTCACACCGCGATTGTTTGACGTAACCAAGGCGCGAACCAAACGTAACTAAGTAAACATGACGTATCTAAGGCGCCTACAGTTCACACCGAAGACACGCGAAATTAGGTATCGCTACAGACCGTGTTCGATCACGTGACGTATCTAAGGCGCCTACTGTTCGATCACGTGAAGTATCTAAGGCGCCTATTGTTCGATCACGTGACGTATCTAAGACGCCTACTGTTCGATCACGTGACGTATCTAAAGGCGCCTACTGTTCGATCACGTGACGTATCTAAAGGCGCCTACTGTTCGATCACGTGACATATATAAAGGCACCTACTGTTCGATCACGTGACGTATTTAAAGGCGCCTACAGTTCACAGCGAACAAACGGTAAATGTCGTAAAAACACATTTGTTAATTGTTACAATTTTAATGGTTGTACTAATTCAGAAACCTTCGCGGGCGTGCGCAGAACAACTCACCAAAGTTTTATCGCAATCGGATGAACGGTATAGGAACGCATACGACACAAACAAACAAACATTCAGTTTTATATATTAGATATATATATATATATATATATATATATATATATATATATATATATATATATATATATATGATTTAATACTAATGACAACCTCTTCAACTTAAGGCGGCTGCAGTCGCACATCAAGACCTTAGAAAACCGGATTATAGAACTCTTTGCAGATAACTTTGCCCTTGTTGCCCATACGAATTCTGCCTTACAGCGTGTAACATCCTGCTTTGAAGTAGCTTGCCAGCTCTTTGGTCTTGAGATCGGTTTAAAGAAAACTGAGGTACATCACCAGCCTGTTCCTAAGGAAGAGTACCGGCCACCAAGCATCTTCATTTACCAGACAGAACTGAATGTATTCCACCAGTTCACCAACCTGGGTTGTTTGATCTCCTCTGATGCCAAAATCGACAATGAAATAGACAAGAGACTGGCCAATAAAAACAGCAAACTCTATATACGAGTAGATACATAAATCATGGTCTAAAGACCTGTCGTACTGTCCATCCTTCGGTTTGGCACCAAATCCTGGGTCACCTACAGCTGCCACCTCCGCCTCTTTGAACGTTTCATCAGCGCTGCCTCTACAGCATCCTAAATATCCACTGGCCTGACTCCGGCACCAGCAATAAAGTCCTCAAAAAAGCAGGGATCACGAGCATTGAGGCCACGCTCATGAGGATACAGCTACTGACAAGCTGCTGACTGTGAAAGCTGGCGACGTACAGTTCACCGGCCATTGATGCTTTTGAATACAACAGACGTGCCAGCTTAGAGGGAAAATGATGTTTAAACAAAACAGGTACCCATCGACAGCACTCACCACAACACAGACATTCCTCGTCAGCCTACAGCAATCTGAAATAGAAAAAAAGGAGTAAAACTGTAACCTTTACACCGAGCCCAAGTATATTATAGCAACAGGAAGCCACTCACCACCCACAAACTCTCATCCGCCATATAAATCCTGTTAAGTGCACCAACCCAGCCCAGGATGAGGACCCAGGTGCATCTGTTTCATTTGTTCCGCCTTTATTCTGGACTTTTAAATGGCTGTACTAGTATTGTATTATATGTGCATTGTATTAAAAAACATCTGACAAGTTGTGTAATATTACTTTGAAATTTTGATGTTGAATTTGCTTTAGCTAAGTATATCGGAAAATATAGTCGTTGAAGCTATTATATACCTGTGCGTAAGATATTAATTCCCATGATCAAGTTATTATTTTTCGTGCGGAGTTTTATTTCCTTTCTTATGAAGGCACTATCTCCTTTATAAGAAGAAATAGATTGTGAAAGTTTCCTTTGTGTGATAGACAGTTCCATAAAAAAATAAAAATTGTTTCATGCTTTTTATACAATCCAGCAAAAGTGAGTTATGTTAATCTATTCCTTAAATATGTCAATATCCTTGCAAAATAAACATCAGAGTGACCACTGACATTACTCGTGCTGGCATAACCTGAGTGTAAGAGAAACAAAATTAATTTTTATGTAAAATAACAATTAAATATTTAAAACGTTACAATTACGGTAAACTGAAGCTAGGAATGGAACACTCAGACAAGAAATCATTTTAAGTACATGTACTGCTATCACTGATCAAATAAACTTGATGTATTTGTTACTTTAAATTCTGGCATGAAAAGACCGATTTACATTTAAGTCCTTTTTAGAGATGTAGCCGTGTAAGAAGGAAATGTTATGATGTAATTTCCTGAAATCGTTAAAATGTCTTTTTTTGAGGAATTTGTAGAAAGTGTAATGTTCAGAATCCAAAGTTAAATTTCTATAATAAATATAACTTGTATGATAAAGAAAACAACTGTTAGAAGTTTAGTATGTTATTCTAACAAAGAAAACGATTGTTAGAATGTTTTCATTGAACGATTCTTCTATGGAATCGCTAACAAAGTATATAGGTGTTAAAACTGGATCTTGTAAAATATATCTTCAGTAGATGCTTTCATTTATTGTATCTTTGGGGTTCTACGACAGCATCATTGTCAAACAACAGCTTTATCTTCTAAAACAAATCTAAAGTAAATGTAATGATTCACAAATCATTCTCAGACATTGGTGTCAAAACTACATTTAAATCTAAGTTGCAAACGTAGAAAATTCTTGATGAGGTAAAGTTTCATTGGAAAGAGAATGCTGCAAAACACGAGTATTCCAAGGAAAGGCGATATTGAGTTAAGTTATGCCCTACTATGGCTAAACTAACGACTCCCAGAATAATGATTACTGTATGTATCCCAACTTTCACGTCTTGGTCAAGACCTGCTGTCCCTCAGACTTATATTCTTGATTTCCTTTTTCCAGGTAACAAGAATGTAATTAGTTTTAGTTAGATATATTTCTTAGGCCCATAATGCATTTAGGAATTACATGTTTAAAATATTTGTCATCTACCTCTAAAGAACTTGTTGCATGGTGTTATTATTGTTATTATTATTGTTATTATCATTATTATTATTATTAGTTTTAATAGTAGTAGTAGCAGTGGAATTTTTAAACATAGCGCGTCTGGGAAGGTTTTAATGCAATGATAACTTTTGTTATGATGTAATATTAAGTTTTGTTTTTGTATAAATGGTTTGCTACAAATTTGTTTTTGAATTAAAATACCTTTGAAATTACAGGAAGTAATATTCTAGCTTTTAGAATAAAGATTTAATAAAATACTTTGATTGAAAATAGCTTGTTATTAATTTGTAATATTTTATTCTTAAACACTTTTACACTATTGGGAATCTATTTTGTCAATTTATTTGGCTTTAAATCTTTCGTCTATATCTAGTATATTAATGTTTAATTTTAATAAAGAATTACTGTTAAGTAGACTATGGATTATTGACATCCTTTTTCCAGTTTGATCCCAGTATACTTCGTTATGCATACTAGCGATTTAACATCTACATCGATAGAGTCACAATAAGCGCTAAAGAAGTCAAAAATGATCTCTATGTATGTATGTATGTATGTCTCTCTCTCTCTCGATCTAAGAGTCGTCCCATCAAGATCAAGAAAGGACTATTTTCAATAAACGGAACATAATGAGTTAACAAAGACCCATTAACCTGTATTTTAATCCATTCATGGCAGAAACATAGAATAATGCTAGCCTAATATTTTAAAAATGTGTGATGCAACCACACAAGCAATATTCTTAGTTGCTAATGTACCAGAAATGACACACGAACATGCCTTCTCTTTATATCTCTTTATATCTCTTCTCTCTCTGTCTCTCTCTCTCTCTCTAGTCTCTCTCTCTCTGTCTCTGTCTCTCTCTCTCTCTCTCTCTCTCTCTCTCTCTCTATATATATATATATATATATATATATCCTCCTCCACTGGATTCACTCGTTTAATGTCACAATGCTGCACACACATGTATGTACTTTCCGACCTGGCACTTCGTCGTGCGAGAACATCACTTCGCCAAGATTTGTACAGACTGTGGTGCTCTAAGTTATGAGGTCATCACTGGAACCCAAAATGTCCGTTCTTGATAGCAGCTATATTCATGTGGTAACGGCATCTAAGAGACAGCAATGATAACATTGTTCAAAATAACGACCCGATTTTGATACAATCTGCACTTTAAAAATACAATGCATGCTGCATCTAGAATGTTTAAAGCCTCGTTCATGTTATCTATGTTATCTGTGTTTTATCAGCCTGTAATATTTCAGTATATTAATTGATCTGTGTCATTGTTTAGACTACATTTGCAGTCAAATTTTAATAACACACAATACTGCTTTCTACTGACAACACACACAGAAAAGAAACGTTTGGGTCCAGGAAGGTTTTAACATGTGGCATTACATATACAAAGGGCACACTGCTAATTATCAGATATTTCGCTTCTTTTGTACGAATTTTAGATTTTCAAGATCCGACATAATTCACTATTGTCATTGTATATATAAGCCAATGTCATTGTATCTCTCTCTCCCTCTCTCTCTCTCTCTCTCTCTCTCTCTCTCTCTCTATATATATATATATATATATATATATATATATATATATATATATATATATATATATCCTTGTAATTCTTTGTAGTGCTTTATAATAGGTTCTAACCAAAAATCCAAGAGCAAGATCAATGTTCTAAATACCATTTTACAATTTCGTGGTATATTGATGTAGTTTGTATATATTACAATGCAGATGTTTTCCTCATGTTCGTTACCCACGCTACTAAAGGTCAGATCAAGGGACTTTTAAGAACGATAGACGTGATAAGATTTGTTCTGTATTTCGTTATGAAGAAGAAACAAGAAGCAGAAGGTTAGACATGGGGTAGGGTGGGGATAGGGTGGTTGTGGGATAGACGATGAGAGGGTAACTCTGATACAAATGGAAAGAATAACTATCAGATTTGAATTTATCAGAATAGTGTGTTTAATCAGCCTGTCCTTTATTATTGAATTATTTTATGTATATCATTTTTAACTATATAGGCAAGCAATTTTAAGAAGAAATGGCAAAGCGTTCTATTTACAACACACATACGGGGAGGAAAATTAGTTCCATGAGTGTTGTACATGCGACATTACAATAGAAAGGGCGTACTGTCATTTAAAAGATACTTCGTTTCTTTAGTAATAATTGTAGATTTTCATTCAATTAAAACCCCAAAACTTTACTGAAACTTTGGAGCCAATACCAAATATGATTAACGATTGTCATTGTAATTATCTTTCAATCTATCGATCTTTTCATCGTTTCAGATACGAACCTTTAAATATTTATTGATCTTAAATTCGAATGTTTTTGGTCCATATGTATTAGTTTTAAACATTTGTACAGTATATTATTACAAGTGAATAGCAGTAAATAATTTGTCGTTATTTATATTTATATTTCCTAATGCTTTGATCTTCCGAAAACGTCAGGTGATGCTCTACCATATCTATGTTAAGCCTTGTATACATGTTTCTAAGTATTCTATCAATATAAATGATAAAACAAGGAGGTTTTATTAGGTGATCGAACTCAAGTAGCAGGTTGGCAGTCCTTTACAGAGATCGGCAAGATAGACTATCAATTATAGCTTATCTATTACTATATTGGTTATAACCAATTTTGGAGTTTTTAAAAGACATATTTTTCAGATTTTTTATACTAAGCGATACAGTCAATTAAGATGTGAGATACAGAATTAAAGTGTCATTTTTTGATGTATAAGATAAATTACTATTGACAAAACCCCTTAATTCCCGGGGAATGTTGAAATACAAGATGATTCATGTTGTACCCAGTTTAAATCAAATTCTTCCTTGTTCAGGTTACTCACACTATTGAGTGTCAGGTCAGGTCACTTTAAAATACGACAGACGTTATAAAACGTGTCCCTAATGTCGGTGTGAATAACAAATCACGCGAAACTAGAAGGATGGGACATTGGAAAAGAAAATGCAGGAATAAAGGGCAAAAATATAGAAAACAAATGTGTATAAAAAGTATTGACATCTCAATTGAATTTATAAAACCCATGCATTCAGGACTTTATTGTAATGCCATTTTACAAATTTTGCAAATCAAATGTTAGAACACCTCACACTTTGCTACGATGGCAGTAAATATCAGTGCTAACATGTTGGAATACCACGGCTTTTTATATACGACATTCTTCTTCTTCACCGCCATATCTCTACACACTTTCTATTGTTCATCATCGACGTGGGCTCCTGCATGTGTAGACAACAAACGCCATTCTTCTCCCTCCTGTGCAGTCCTCATTATAACTCGCTTCCCCACGTCGTATCTAGCCAGTGCAAATTTCATCCATGTCGTTCTCGGACGCCCTACTTTCGCCGTTCCTTCTACTCTACCGTGCAGTACAATATTCGCTATCCTGTTCTTATCCAACCTTACCACGTGTCCTAGCCATTCGTGTTGTCTCTCGTGCACTTTTTGCACGATTGTCTCTGTCTGATTAAGAACCTTTCTGATGTCTTCATTTCTCATTCTGTCCATAATGTGAACTCCTAGAATATTTCTAAGCGCCGTCATCTCGAACACAAGTAGTTTCATCTCCTCAGCGCTTCTTAGTGTCCAAGCTTCGCACCAGTACAGGGCAATTGGGACTATAAGAGCTCGGTATAGCCTCATTTTCGTCTCACTCTTGACATACTTGTTTTTCCAGATGTTGTCCAACTCGCTCATCACTTTCAAGTCTGTGGCTGTACGTATTTCGATGTCCTTCGCGCGTCTGCAATCTTCAGTCAAGGTAGTCCCAAGGTATTTACAACTGTCCACATGCTGTAGTTTTTTTCCTCTAAGCAATAGTCCCTTCTCAATTCTCCTTTTTACTATTCCCGCGTCTTTGGTACTCACTAGCATCCATTCTGTCTTGGTCTCACTAATTTCTTGTCCATACCTTGCGCTGATCTCATCGACTTTGTCCAGAACGAGTTGAGCTGGTCCGAGCAGTTCGGCCAGAATACCAATGTCGTCGGCAAAACGTAGGTTGTTAATTGTTCTGCCACTTATGCGTGTCCCAACGTCTTCTAGGCCATCGAGTGCCTCTCTTACAATATGTTCCATGTAGATGTTAAATAGATCTGGAGATAAAATGCAGCCTTGTCGCACTCCAATCAATTGCCGAAACCATTCCGTCACATCGTTTCCTATTTTGATAGCGCTTTGCGTTTTCTTGTACAAATTTTCAATGAGATTGATCAGCTTTAGATGTATGCCATAATGGTGTAGTACCCTCCATAAGCCTTGGTGCCATACACGATCAAAGGATTTCTTGAAGTCTATGAAGATCAAATACAATTCCTTGTCCTGCAACGCGAGGTACTTCTCTGATATCAATCGCAGTTGGAAAATTTGTTCACTTGTGACTCTTCCTGGTCTGAAACCGGCTTGCTCTTCCGACATCAAAACAACTTCTTTGTTCAACACTACTTTTCAGTCATGTAAAATACATAGCGTGTACTCGTTATTAGAGTTATGCAAAACCAATGCCACACATATGATATTGGATGGATGGATGGATGCCTCCATGCATGCATGCATGTAAGGATCAATTGATGGATGGATTATTGGTGCATGGATGCATACATGCATGGATTTGTTAGTTTCGTGTAGTTAAATTGAGTGCTTTACGGCAGAAAAACACAATGAAGTTAATTAGTGTCGAGGAGACACCACAGTAACGACTCAGTATGGTCCATCGTAGGATTTGAACAGTAACTTTTTTGTCATAATGACGGTCAAGGTTAATTAATTAATTCATTAATTCATTCGCTCGTTCCTTTCTTCATAACAAATAACAATCTGTATATAATTCTAGTGTTCACACATACCCATGAGCAAAATTAAAATGAGATTTACTGCGAAGCGAATACCATTAACACATCTGGTTATGTATCGCTATTTTCTTCAGATTTTTGCAAGCGTTGTCAGTAACAACTGTTCAGCACAATTCATCAAATTTCATATTTCGTTGCAAAACGCAAAGTAAACTGAGTTAGGGTGTGGAATATAGTCATGAACAAGTTCAAATATTACACTACTTTTTAATTCTTGACATAGTAATGTGTATGTGTTTATGTACCATATTAGTTTGGTACCCCCCATTAATACACCTGTGAGATTACCCCTACATTGCCACTCTCCTGTTATGATATAAATGAACATGCATTAACATATTTGTAAACTATTTGTATATTTTAGTTCCATATTAAAGAATAACTAAAGCACAAACATAAAACACGTGTCATGCTGTAAATTGCTTTCTTGTTTATATTCTTGTTTTAACTTAACGTTTCAAACTATTGGTCCCGTGTTTCTTTTTGTTCCATAAGTGGTTTTGTGTTTAGATTTATAAATCAAAAAAAAGAACCGTACTCGAAAATCACAGACAACATATGTATTATCATCACCGTCGGCGTTGTCACCATCATTATGATGGCCTTTTCGCCACACATCTACATATCAAACGAAGCAGTGGTGCTAGTAGCTGCAGTCAGGGTTGTCGTAATTGGTACGGGCGGGTTTGCGCAAGAGTTCAAGTGAGCAGGGGGCAAAGGTGACACTCTCTCGGGGTGCCGTTTCGTCCATTGTCAACGTGCGACAGTCTTGACAGCAGTAGTATTAGGAGTTGTTGGTTGTGTTATTTATTTCGTTCATAAAAATGATGTCACCTGTGACGAAAACGATGAAGATAATGGCGATTCAAAAGTATTCCAAAGCTATTCTGTAATGTTAAAATTCATTTTGAGTTTGTGCGTTTTTATATTGCAGTCATTTCCTGACATGAAATCAAAGTATAGTGTATGGTTTGATTTTCTAGGTTTCGTGCCATGATTTATGTTTATATCCACATAACAGTTTAAATTTGTGTTTGTATTTCCATACAGGACGTGCGACACAACAAAACAAATACGTTACTGGAGTTCTAGCGTAGTCAAATTCAAAATGATGTATTCCACGTTTCAAAAATTTACCAGTAACAATTTACATCCACCATTAACATAATAAAAAATATATATAGTCTGCTATTAATCTCTAAACAAAATATAATGGAACGTTAATTGATTATGTCCTAATGCACAATTGTTAGAATAGAAACTGACCTTGAAATTAACATTGTTCGTGTACATATCACAAATGAACGATCTGAACAAAGTCATTTATTGGGAGTTATATTGACAGAATAAGCAATCAACATTCATTTAAACGTTCATTTATTTGGCAAGAAACCTTCTTTTGCCAGAGGCTTTTTCTCTTTCACTATCTTTCTTGAACAAAAAGAAACAAAATCAATATTTTCATTAGACATTCTAATTTCCTGACATAATGCATTAGAGTTCCTTTTAAACATAATTAATTTCTGATTTGTGGAGTGATTAAAATGTTGTCATGCTGTCATGTTGGTAATAATTTTTGTAGTCATTCTGTATTTATCTGATATCGCATCAAGCTCTTTATGTTCATGCCTTATTCAATAATCCGTATATATAATAACAGTTTCATTTTTCATCACAATTAGTTTGGTTTCTAATAGTACACATTTGACCAAATTTTAAAACTAATATCCTGAATAGTTTTGTTAGTTTTATTTTGATTTTTAACTTTTCTATTTTAGTAATTTAAATTTTCCTCACACCAATGAACACTAAGTCATGGACCGGAATTTTTCTGCTAGAAACTAATAGATCTATTTAGAATGTCCAATATTTCCATTCATTCCAAGGCTTTAACCACTGCTGTGTTTCCAACATTAAAGTCGGTCCCATTCAATGTATTCATTTCACACAGTTACAATTGTTGACATATGAACCAGATTTGTAAGCTATTTCTGACTTGCGAGAGGATTTACCATACTCCTTAATGTCATATTCATGTTCACATTTGATACGATATGTCTGAATTGGGAGAGGACTTACCATACTCGTTTATGTCATCTTCATCTCACATTTTGATACGCTATGTCTGACGTGGAGAGGATTTACCATACTCGTTTATGTCATCTTCATCTTCACATTTTGATACGCTATGTCTGACCTTGGAGAGGACTTACCATACTCGTTTATGTCATCCTAATCTTCACATTTTGATACGCTATGTCTGAGGTGGAAAAAATTTACCATACTCGGTTATGTCATCTTCATCTTCACATTTTGATACGCTATGTCTGACGTGGAAAGGATTTACCATACTCGGTTATGTCATCTTCATCTTCAGTATATACATCATTATTAACCTTCAGCATAAATGATTATTGTATGCTAAGTCGTCCGCTGATACTGATTTAAATTTAAAAAAAAATAAAAGCATAGTACGTTTACAGTTTAGGTGATACATTTTTGGCTATATTAAAAATTACTGGAATAATAGTTCTAATTTTCTTAAAAGTATCACATATCATCAATACATCCTTGTGGACTTAAGATTGGCTAAGGTTACCTTATGTTTCAAGTTTAAAATGCTTCATGACAACTTGAATGGCGATAGTCATCATTGGATATGTTCGAAATGAAGCTCGAAGAATTAAACTTTAATTTCCTGAAGTCGTGGTCTAAAGTCAATCAATGCTAACAAAGCACTCACACGATTGTATGTCAATTTTTATGCATTTTGCTTCGTTTGTTCATAACATTTATTGTTTCAAGAAAGTTATCTTGATTAGAAAATTGTGTGTATTGCTCAAATACTTGATGCATAAATCTATATTTATTATTACCACTCTATTCTCTTAAACTAGAAAAGAGCGAAATCCAACAGATTTTGTTAAATTCCAAAAATAATTTATTTCCCTACAACACAAAGTGAAAAATGTAGAGAGAACATTCGGTGTTGCGAATTAAATCCCAAATCCTAGAATTTCTAACACAAGTACTAATGATTAAGGTTTAGAATAAACTTTAGTGGTATTCCAAACTAAATACAACGCTTGATTTACCTTTGATGGCCTGAGCAGCAGAGGTGGCGGACAGACCAACATTATAGGCGTCAATTTGGCTTCCTCTTCGTAAATACTTAATAGAAGGGTCGATTCGACAAACTAAGGCTTCCTCGTAAAAAATATTTAATAGAAGGGTCGATTTGGCAATCTAAGGCTTCCTCGTAAATGCAGAAGCGTCAATTTGGCTAACTAACGCTTTCTCGAAATTGCTAGTAATTCATCAAAAAAAAAAAAAGACGCCAATGTCGTTGCCCCTCCCCCTCTACTGTTTTGGGTTAACAATTGTCTTTTACGATGAAATTGTAAACAATTTAGGATTTCACAAACAGACTAATTTGTAAAACCTCACCTCGTAAATCAATTATATTATTGGACTGGTCAGTGAGTTTGAAATTAATTCTCGTTAACGAATTATTATGACATCGCATATAGACTGGGTTAGTTGGATCCTCAATGATTCGAAACCCTGGAGGAGCTGTTGGTGCAAAAGAAGATAAAATATATCCCTGCTGAGCTTGATTTGATCGCTCGAGATTTATTTCATAGCTGCCTTCGATAACATCACATACTAAATTCAATGCTATCACCGAGGATATATTTACATTGAGCGGCGCGATATATCTACCACCGCCGTCTGGGTCGTTATTATATTTGAGAATTGTTGTTTGTGGTTGTGGTATTTTCTTCCATACGTCATGGATTTTGTTTAAACCAACGTAGATAGCATCATTCGATAGATTTTTGTAGTTCTGAGATATTATATCAATGTAGTTTGAGCTTGGAAATATCTTCTACGCGTATATTATATACTGTCTCAAACTCTGTTCTCGTTTTAGGATCAATGTCACCTAATACCATTTGAATAATTTGCAAAGGAAATGTTTCCATTTCATTGATGATTTTGTTGCATGTTTCTACGACGACTTGATAAATTCATCTTGGGTGAGAGTGCCGGATTTAAGAGATATTACCAACAGTGAAAAATCATTATTCATCGCTGTGAAATTTTCAGTGATTTAATACTGTCGAGTTGTGTAGTATATTCTATTCAAGCGATCTTTTATCATTCCAGTGAAAAAAATCAACTTGGTGTATTCGTTATAACTTTTTACTGGATTATCAGGTTTTATTCTGTCGGTAATATAATTAGATTTTTGAGGTTCAGGTAAATTAACAGTTTCTTCTTGTCGAGGTGGATTTTCAGGCCAACCCAGTATTGTCCTTATCGAACTCTGATATATATCTACGAAATACGCGGGCGAGTTTATTTCAATGGCAGATGATAATGTCGGCTAGTGAACTGTTATAGCGATTTTCGATTCTTTTCCAGTAATAGATTTTATTCTACGCTGTAATTCAGCATTGATTTGTTCGATTTGGTATGACCCAGATGGCAGGGAAACAACGTTCCGGTCTGGAGTCCCGTCTTCTTTATTCTTACTCGCAAACACCAAAGAATTATTCGGTTGTTGACCGCCAAATGCTACCGAACTAATGTTAGGCCAACTATGGTATAATCGTAGTTTCGCTAACGCGATCTCCTTCACGGGAATTGGAGTAGGGAAATTCACACTGAATTCAGGATTGGTTGATGTTATTGAGATAATACTGATTTTCACAGGTGTAGTATTTTCTGCTATTTTTTGAAGTAGTTCCTGCGGTGTTGTCATTATTATTATTATCCTGCTCTAATTTCGATATCGCGGAATCATAAACACGCACCATCGCGTAAAACTCGCTATCGGATATTAATGTGTCATCGAGTGACGGCGATATATGATAATTGTGAGCATGCATTTGACACAATATGGAATTTAACTGTGTAATCTTGTAGTTTCCGCTATCTGCATGATGGTATCTTTTTTCCTATTATATAAATAATTGCCGCGATTGTTGGTGCCGCTGATATACAAATTTGAACAGCTATCGGAGCCATCATTGTCACCGAGGATAGTATAATACCAGCTCCGGTGATTACACCACTCACCGAGTATACAGTAACATCAACTGCGGTGATTCTTTGTCGGTATTTATTTATTTTTGTTTGGTACTCCTTGGTGAGGGTTTTGAGTTTAGTTTGAAATTCTCTGACCTGATCATAGCCATATTGCTGTGATGACATCTTATTTATTACAACATAATTCAATTTAGTTGTTTATTTAAATCCGCTACGAATTCCACGTACCATTTTACTGAAACCCTAGCCAAATTATTACCCGTGGTTGTTACCATAAATCGTTCAGTTGTATCCTTATCGATTATCATTGATATTATATTGTTGACCCCAGATGAACTTGTTGACGAAATATTAAATTGTGTCCGTGTCACTAGTGTTAATCGATAAATACCTTTGACGGCTGTGGTGATACCTAATATATTGTTTGCAAGAGTCCACGCGTATGATCCCCATTGAATCGTGTATACTAAGTTATTGGTTTTCTCATGAGGAATTTTTGTTTTTTCAAGTATTTCTATCATCTTCGGCAGATCACCCTTGATGACATCGTTGTTCTTTTTAATATATTTTTAGTATCCGGGAATTTTATGTCGAGCTTATCCAGCGTGGTTATGAAAAATGTATCAATTATATTTTTACGAAATGATGAAAACTTTTCAAAGTGATCTTCATATCTAGATTGAAGTGTTGTAAGCTCTAACATAGAAGTATTTATTTCCGCGAGTTTCGATGTGGTCACTGGTGGATTTCCAAGGATATCTAATAGAGGCTTGTCAATATTGGCAATTATATCTCTTTGTGATTTAGAAAACTGATCGAATTTAGTTATATGATCGTCATATTCATCGACTAATTTTTTTTAATAATTATATCGTTGATGAATAATTGTTATCGAGTGTTGCTAATTTATATGTGAGCGTTGAAACAAGTACACCTGGTTTGAGTTTACCCTGATTAGAAAACAGCGCGATAGTATCTTCTACTGCGTCGCGTCGTTTAACTAAAATATCATCTATGAGAACATTACTAGTTTTCAATTTTCCTTGACGATCTTGAAACACAACTATTTCATTGGGATCAACACTTGCTAGGTTCAACATCTCAGCTATTTCATCTTCGATTATTTTTTTTATATCACCGGTTGCAGTGCCATCGGTATCGGGTTTCTTCAGCGCTGATAAAGATCTCCCCCAATTATCAATTATGTTTTTCAATATAATCTCTCTCTAAAATCTGCGACTTCTGGTATATTCATTTACGACCCGATGAGGTGGTTTTCCAGATGTTGAAATAGCGTCAAGAACATGTAATGCTTCGTTGCCGCATATTGGTGGGTCATTCATTTGTTGTGTTGGCAGCGTAGAATACCAACGAGGGGTGTTTAAGCGGCGCTAATCCATATGAATCGAAATAAACAATTGCACGTGGATCAATCACGTATGCAACCCAGTGGGTTCCAGGTCCGGTGCTGTTATCAAGATTAATAATACCGGTTTCAACGCTGTTTGGTTGTGCCGGTAACTGATCTTTCATAAAGACACCTCTAAAGTTTTTAATCGATAGTTTTTTAGCAGCATCGAGTAAATTAAAATTTGACAGCTGAACTAGTAAACCGATCCTAGTCTCAGGCCTTTTCCGCTGTACCATGAATGCGGGGTTCCTGGTAGTCTTAGACCCTTTCCCTTTTTTATATCCCTTCCCAGTTGTTTTCATTAGTGCCATTCCTGCCGCGGTACCAACGGCCCCTAACTCCGCCGCTTTAGCCACCGCTGGGGCCGCTTCCGCAATCAACGCTGGTAAAGCAGCTAACAACGGAAATATACCGCCGGTTTTTTTTCATATTGGTGATTGCAGCCGCAGAAAGTTTAATTCGAATTTCTTTTTTATTTTCGAGTGCGGCACTAAAACGTTTTGTTTGACTATTTGTCAATGATAATTTATTTTTCCCACCAGTCATCTGATCGGGTTTCAACGTAATTGTAGTTCCACATTTTTCAGTCGTTGATGATTGTAGTTTCTTAATTTGACTATTAGTTAATGCAACACTAATAACACTATATGACATTTTATTAATAACAGATTGATCTAATTGTTACAAATTTTCCACTGGTGCATCGACTACTCTCATTCGTTCACCAACACCTTCGACTAGCATTGATTTGTCGCTGAGAATGACAGCAACTGCTCTGTATTCGAGGATAGCACCACGAAGTACATTAGCTCTAAAATGTATATCAACGACGGACTGTCTTGTTAAATCAAGATGTTCCAACGAAAAGTAATAGATCGGATATAAATTCCTAAAATCATATTGTGATATTTGCAGACCAGTATCAACATTTTGATCGCGTTCCATAAATGATAACAACCCATGATACACGCGGGCAATATGGTTTTCACCGTGATTAAGTTGTATATCTTCAGATGGTTCCTGTTGGCCGTTTATTCTCAGTGAGACGTCTTTAACACATAATTGATCAAATATCATAATGCTGGAGAGTTGATTACCAGTTCTCGCGGTATCCTGTAACGCAATAAATATATGACGTGGCGCAGCAACACCTTGTTTTGATGCTAGGTTCCACGTAAATATACCATTAACAGTTGATTGAACAATATCTGTACTTACCGTTAGCCAACTTAGTAATGATTCTCCTCCTTGGTCCATAAATGATAGTAATCGTTCTACTGCGGTGATTGATGAAGTCATTACTGGTATCAATAATGATAGTTTTGTTAAAATGACTTCACCGGCATCAGCATCTGGATGTGCAGCATCTGCTGGAATCCTCCAAATTGCGTCATTGTCAGTACTTTTTCGCACGAGTGCTATTGTGTGCTTTGCTCCATAGAAAATTTTTCGAGCATTTCTACAGAATCCAAATATATGATGCAGTGGAATCGCGCATGAAAATGATTTAACAGTTCCATGCAACATTGTCATGCGTGTTGCAGCTCCTAGGTTGTAATTGGTATCATTGTTTATAATCATATCCTAGATAGCAGCAGGAGCAGGGGGGCCAACACGAGCATTTATTGATTGATACATTGATTTCCTCCAGCCGTATTTGTACCATCCTTTGCAAACATCATAGAAGGACCTGCATATCTTGTATAATCATCGGAATATCTTGCTAGTCCTATTATTTCTTGTGGCCACATCAACATCACATTCTATCGACTCGATCTCTTTTCCATCGATGAGATATCTTGCACTCTCAAATAACGCCACGATACCATTATTGACAAACCCGACTTGAGTAATAGCAGGATACGGTGCTGGTACATCAGGAGTATCAGCAGCTGTTACAAGTTCTCCTACTTTAAACGCTTCACACGATAGAAAGTATTTACTGGTATCATGAACTTGAAGATCAATTCTTGATCGACTATTTGGTTCTATTGCATGATAGGCATAGTATTGATAATCGCGTGCAGAATCATTCTTGCGCTCTGGAGCGTCCATGTCAAAAGCTGGATCCGGTGACCGTTTGAACATTTTCTTATATATTCGTTGATCTAAATCAACGACCACGTCGTGGTTTTAAGCCACTTCACGCTTTCAAATTTGCGATGTTACTTTGGTCGTTGGTCCCCGCCCGCTATCATATTTGCGATGCTGCTTTGGTCGTTGTTCCCGATGACGCTAGTCTTTGATTTACTGCGTTATTTATTTTTTTACTAACACTTGCAGGCATCACTGTTGTAGATGGTAGTGGTCCTGGTTACTTCGTCACTCATGACGCTGGTGGTTTCCAGGCAAGATCTCCAACAGCGCTAATACCCTTATCACAAATAACATCAATGGCTTTCATTGATAATTGTCTTGCTAGCGGCGCAACTTTTGAAGCCATTTTTGCAAATAACCATGCAATGGTATCACCGAGACCATCACCATAGTACGCTCTATAAACTGGAAACTGCGAGTTTACTACATAGACGCTGGTTGGTTTATCATGGTTGTAGTGTATGATAATTCTTATTTAAATGATATTTATCTAATGTTGTGATTAGTCACTGTGATAACCATGATGCTCGGCTAACTCATCAATGAAATCTCAATATGTTTTGATATCCATGATACCACCTTGAAATAACCGCCTACAGATATCAGATGCTTCATTAATTATTTCCGGTGAGTTATTTCCAGCTTCTTTTCCTCCTATGAGAACTTCTAATCGTGCTACATCACTAAGAATATTACCAGGACAATGAATAAGACCACTACCTGATACCCCACTTGGACCGCTCTGATAAAATCCCTTTCCTTTTGTTTTTTTTTAGTGATACCAGTTGCACCTTTTTCAGAATCAGCTTCTGCCATTACCTGTATTTCGCCCGGTATTGGATCTGCTGTATATACTGGTGGTGGTTGTGTGACACCTTTTACTGCAACTAGAAAACTATTAAAAGCGGAACATGTGTTATCTTGTTATTTTAGTTTTAAAGCTGAAAATACTTTATTTGCCCAGGTGTCTCTGTCTTTTATAAAATTTTTAAACTCGTCTTCTTTTAAATAATTAATTCTTATATTTTTTTATTAAACTATCTTTAGTGAATTTAACTAACTCAGATTCTGTTTTGATTACTCTAATTCTAGTTATCGCATCAGCCGTAAATATATTTTCAGGTGAATAGTCTTTTCTTGCAGTAGCACCCTGTGGTTTAGGCGGTTCAGGTGGTGCACTAACATCAATATCATCTAATTATTATGTTTCTTCCTGAAGTTGGCGTTATTGTTGTTCTTGTTGTATTGCGGCAGTTATTATATCACCAGGAAGTGTTTTTAAAGATTTTTTGTTTGTTTGGATCTTTCTGCTGTTTTGTCAAGTACAGGAAGAAGAGGAACTTATTTCTTTGATCCTTCTTTAGGGACATCTCCGTTTATAGCTCGCTCAGTACCCCCTTCGTTGCCGTGGTTACCGGTCTAGACAAATCTTCAGTTCCGGCTGCAAAATCGATCTGTAAACTCTGCCTTTCTGTAGTTTACTTCTGACAGAGTCGCGTATTGCTAAAAACTTTTTGATCGCGACCAATCTCTCTCTCGCTAATCTAGTTGTTAATGCTTCGTTTACCATTATTAAAACAGTAGAGCAATTTCGAAGTAATGTACGCTGCAGTGATTTTTGTCATCATAAAATGATTGGAAAACCGAACATTTCTAACGGAAAGATTCTAATTAATTCATTTAGAGAGAATTGACCATTTGACTTGACTCAGGTAGGCAAATTAATAAACAAATTGACAAGCATTAATGAAAAAATCACACAAAAATGACTACCAAAAAAAACAATTTACTAAAATATTTTTCAGTTTCACTATAGGCAATATTTACTTCCTTGTAGCAACGCATTCGTTGATCAAAGCCGGTATCGATTACCTTTACAGTTGTACCTGTCTATTGTGTATTTTGCAACATCTGTCCATGCAGTGAAGTATTTATAGCGAGAATTTTACTAAAGCTGTATACATGTCAAATCGTTAGTTATACAACCAGAGGTATCCAGCGGGGATTTTTAAATTTTTTCAATTAGTGCCCTTATATTCTTAATTTTTTAATTAACCTGCCTTTTGATCTCATATTCCTGTCCCAGTTCTCTTCTTACCCTTTCTACCTTTCTACGATAGTAAATAACGGGACAAACACACACTAATATCGTTACAGAATATAAGAGTCACGGATAGAATTCTGGATTCTTTTTCTCAATGCATACTTCTTTGGCAATACATATTTGTTACTTTTAGATAAGAATTCAATATCTTGATAATTAGAGAGGATTCTTTCACAGTTTAAACCATTTGACAATTGTATTTTTTTAAATTTCAAATTGATTTCATTGATATTTTCCGAATTCACTTTATATAATTATATATATTTATTTCTAATCCAAAAATACATTGATATATTTGTCAAAAATAAACATTAAATCGTGATGAGAGGTTATTCATTCATTGGGTCCCTTATTAGGCTTTTGTGTCTTTCATAGGGTTCCTTCTTTGAGAGTATTTTTTATGTTGTTTATGGTATATACAATGAATGAATGGATGGTTATATACAATGAATGATGTTTATATACAATGAGTATTTTTTTGTTGTTTATGCTATATACAATGAAAGAATGGATGATATATATATATATATATATATATATATATATATATATATATATATATATATATATATATATATATATATATACAATGAATGGATGGTTATATACAATGAGTATTTTTCTCTCTCTTGAATCTCTCTTTGAGATTTGACCCTATGACCGTTTCTTCTAGCCGATAATTCACTCTGAATTACCCTGTGGGGTTATCCAGTGTGATGGAAAGCTAATTACATCCACGTTACTTTTTTTTTTAACGTCCATACCACAAAGCATATTCCCCGATAAGGGACCTAACTCGTCAAATAACGGGTTAGAAACCAAAGAAGATATGCTTAGGAGAATGGGCGTCGCACATATATACAATACAATACATATACAATGATTGGATGATACATACAATGAATGGATATATACAATGAATGACGTCAATGGTGTGGTATTTGCAATGAATGAATGAATTGATGATATATATACAATGAATGAATAGATGAATGAATGAATGAATGGATCATATAATGAATGAATGAATGGATGGATGATGGGCGGGTCTACATTCATACGTGATTAATCATACAACCCAGATAAAATCCCAGGTTGTATGCATACAGAAAGTATTCAAACACAGTGGATAGTGTGTGGATTGTATGATTAGGTCACATATGATCTTCGACGATAAAGCCCAAACATATAGAGAGAAATTTCGCTTATATATGTAACTAATACAAATTGGCGGAAATTAATAAAGAAAGAGGTGTGTGATATATATATATATATATATATATATATATATATATATATATATATATATATATATATATATATATATATATATATATATATATATATATATATCTTTCGTGTACTAATACTGATTATTGACAACATTGAAGCAAGACCGAAAACTTGAAAATACTAAAAAAAAGAATACAATTGTTTGTAAACACTGCGTATTTGATTCGTTTTCTTACTGAAAACATATAATTGATTATCTTCGCTGAGGATTATTACAATTACAACCAGCCAATCAGAAATCAGATGGCACAGTATTTCAGCAAAAAAACTATTGAGATCCGTAACTCTTTCATAAGCCGTGCACATACCCGTACGATTTATCTCCCTTGGTGTTATATAGAATAGTATAAAACATGAAAAATCATACATAAACAAATTTAATCCTTTGTCCAGTCCTTGTTGAAATCGCAGATCGATACATTCCTCTGCAACATATCGTACGGAGGGTATACAAATATCAAAATATCTACCAGCTTCATTCATAAATTGGAATACTGTTTCTTCGTTAGTTACTGTATTAAATGATTTTAAGGGTCTTTACCCAATTAATTTACAAGTATCAGTTTTCCCGTATCTAGTATTTTCACTATGTGTAACAATTCGTAAATTATCCGGTTTGTTATTCGCAAGATTGGAATCAATGTGATCAATAATAAGACCATCTCTGATCAATCCATTGTGACATTCATATATTATTCTGTGACTAAGATGCATTTTTCCTCCGGATCTAAACACCAAATACGGTTTCTGACAATACCATCACTGGATGCCTCATAGTTGGCAATCAGGGGATGTGGTCGGAATTCTTGGTTCATTTATTTACAATACTATTATTTGTCTAATTCATTATTTGGTTATATGATAACATTACTTGATAATATATCAGTATAGTCTTAGGGTGTTCTTATTATTTTGTCAGAGTCATTGATGGGTTTTTTAACCCTCTTAACATAATAGCACTTCAACTCTCTGTATCGCTTACCATCACAACCGAGACTCAACTGTGATATTTCTCTAACCCCTACCCAACATCGTAGGCAAGGTAAGGGCCCATAACTTCCGTTACGAACACTTTGCATATGATATCCAAAGAATTCCTTTCTGCATGATTTGTTACACGGGGTTACGGATCCAATCATAAGCCATTTGCAATGAGTCATTATATATAAATTTCTCTTTTAAATACTTGTTTTAATTATAATATGAAGGAGTTCGAGAGATTATCGAAAATTACGCCCTGGAAAAATGCTAAATTAATCTCGATAGAGTCTCTGATAAGCCAAAGAGTCTAATAGGTGACAGAATCATGTTGGGTAAAATTCGTAATTATTTTAATAAATTCGAGCGGGATGGAGCATCTCACTGTTGGTCAACATTTCGAATTGATGGTAGTGTTGATGCTACCATGAACCATAAAAAACCAGCAGTGATAATCTCACACCTTGACAAAAAAGTATTTATTAGAGTGAAATTCATTATCCGTTCGGAAACAGGGAATTGGATTATCAGGGATAAATTTGACCCCATCTTGAAGGATAAAAGAACTGTCACTGTGAGTCGAGATTCCAAACCAGGAATTCTGACTGGAATTGACAAACCGTATTACGAAAGATCTTATCCTGTAACTGCAGTTGTTTATGGGATACATCCGCTAAATGATAAACCGAGTATTGAAAAACTAAAACCAATGAAACTATCGTCGTTGATTCGTGTAGCAGAACGAATAATATAACACTTCACAAATGCGTCGCGTGGAAATAGACTGATCGATACAAGGTGCCAAAAAAAAAAAATAGTGGGGACTAACAATGAAGGAGATGGGGGGGGGGGGCGGGGAAACAATTCAAAATGTGGCAGACTTAGAAAGAATACGAAAATTCCCAATATCGGTAACGACGATAACCGGAGAAGTATTATATGAACCGAAATATAAATCGAGAGGAGCTTCAATCAAAGTTATATATCATAACGAACACGCGCTGACATCTGCAGTAACATTATTTCCACGGGATAGAACAATAAAATACATACTCGCGGAGTTCTATCCAGGTTTCTCCCCGGAGGAGAAATTATTTGATTTTATTTACCAGCTGAGTAAAAAGGATCCTGTGTCAGTGTAGTCACTTCACAGTTTTGAACACGAAGAGGGCAAATTTGATCAATTTGTAAGACCCAATGGAGAAATATACCGCACTGAGGCCCTCCCTGACGCGATGAAAAAAACTAGGTAGTATTTTTTCAACAGAACACGACGAACAATTATTAACAAATTGTTTAACAATTCCGTCAGTTGCAGCTCATTTTGCGATAAAGAGAAACACGTGGAAACCAACAAGAGCTGAATTTCTATCAAATATCAAATCAAGCTGCATCGAATATAACCACGGCAGATTATAGAATACAAAATATGACCGCGAAAATATTATTTCGGTTGATATGGTTGCGTGTCATCCCGGGAGTTTTCTCGGGTACGGAGAATGCGCTAAGTATTTCAAGCGATTTGGACATCCCACACAAGAGATCGCCCGTGTTTCAATTAATGGACCACTGCCTGGTTTTTATTTAACCGGATTCGCTCGTGTGGTATCATTTGAATTAGTTACAGGACTTCATCCGTGCTGTTATGTTTGGATTGGTAGACACATATCTGAAAAACACTGGATGCCAATAGTGCTATTACGGTATATGATTGATTGTAGCATGCTGATATTGTTGATTGTCAGTGAAGCGATTATATCATATCGAGCTCAGACTGAAGTCTGGTTACCACAACCTTATCTAGATAGTATAATCAGCGAAAAGAAAAACAAGTTCCCGATTCGACGAAGAATATATCATGAATTGGTCCAAACAGCTATTTGAAGTTAGAAATAGAAAAGCAAAAGAACTCGGTAGAAGAATAATCTGTAAATTCACTCAGGGTGGAAAATACGACAATACAAGATATTCTTCACGGTTCATTATAGATAGCGTTGAGCACGATTTTATAATCGCGGATGTAACATCTAAGGGTATATATGCCAATCGTAAAGACGCTTTCTTGTCCGATGGAACCAAATTGATTACAATTGTTACATACAACGATGGATACAGTCTTCAGTATACACATTTGAGGGCGTCTATGCTGGCTTATGCTTCTATTAATCGATTTTCGATGATAAATAGATTTCCTGACACCTCAGTTAGAGTAGTCACTGATTCATTTTATATAAACGCGAAACACAGCGAAGTGGTGGCCAAATTAATTAATTCAGGCGAGAGTTGGGGATCATGGAGAATTAAAAAGGAAATGTTGCATGATTATTCCAAATCAGCAGATGTTACGATTGAAGATAAATATTTGAAAAATAATCAGATATCAGAACTATCTAATGCACCGTCGATATCTGATCCAATATGTTGATATAAAACCGTTAACTTAAACGGCTGTGGTGGGTCAGGAAAGACAACTCGTACGATTGAATTATTTCGTGGGAAATCAAACATGATTGTGCTAACACCGACCCATAGACTTGTTAGAGAGATGAAACAACGAGAAATTAATGCAAGCACTTATCACAGTTTCTTTCTATGGAAAGGCGATGAATGGACTCCTGATCGACTGGGTGAGAAATTTATCCCTGAAGTCATAATTTGGGATGAGATATGCACGGTGTCGCTAGATGTATTACAAAAGTTTCTCGAGTGGCTATTGCTAGCGAATACAAAAGTAATAATGTGTGGTGCTCATGGTTAACCACCACCATTTGTCGGTTTATCCCCACATGATTAGCTGAAGAATTTTGTAGACTACTATGAAGAAAATAATACCGATCATAGAGCACTTGGTGAACAATTACGTGAATTCAAGAAACTAAATAGATTACAACCGGATATAATCCAATGTGAAATAGCGCGTGAAATAATTTCGGAAATCCCAATAAATGACTTCTGGGAAGCGTGGAGACCAAACGATTTGATAGTAGCAAGTAGAAAGATAGAGACACACTTCAGATGAAGTTATTTGAATTGCATAAAAAAATGCAACACTTCCAACGCCGCTGTGTTATAGGCCTTCGGATACACGAAAACAGAATATTGAAGTTGATATTCCCGGACAAAGTGAAAAGCAGAATATAGTGTTAAATGATATTGTGCTGGTTGATATCAGCGTCGTCGAATATACCATTACGAGTTGATAAATCCCAATGGACGCTAGGATACGCAGCGACGATACATTCTTCACAGGGATTAACTATATCTGATACAATTGTTTGGATGGTAGATAATCACATCGAGTGGTCGAATTTAGTTTATCTCACAGTGTCCAGAGTACGAAGAATAAATCAACTTCGAAGAGTTGTTCTAGACTCTAACGACACTACAATAAGTAATATTGTCAGCGATGATATAATCAGAAAGAAACTATCTGTTTATAAACAACAGGATAACACAAATAATAGAGAATTTGATATTGATGCTGAATTAATAATTACGTTGAAGCAACAACAGAATAATCACTGCGCGAGTTGCAATTGTATAATGAATTTGTGTTGGTCGGATAAAGACTCTCGACAGTTTACCGTAGACAGAAAAAATAGCTGTATTGGTCATACCAGAGATAATGTGATGCTGACTTTTCTTGAGTGCAACAGATGCAGAGATGCTAGTTAAACCACGCGGCGGTAATTGAGTATCCTCGGGTATCACCTGCTCACGAGTAAATCCTCGCTGAGGAGCAGTTGAATCCAGTCTATAGATTGCCCGTCTACCCGTAGATCGTGTTACACTAGATATTTTATGCGCGGTGACACTCCAAATAGGATCAATAGATCTCTTTCTTACCACCTTCGATCTCTCCTGGTTCATATAAATACCTAACTGTGACATTCCCAAAAATTGGCTGTTTTGAAAAATCCTTTTGCGGTTTTACTAGTATAGACTTCCTTTTAATCGCGTTGTTAGGTTTCATGTTGATTGTTCGAGTAATCTCATTATTTACCGCGGTTATCACAGCTGGTAATCTCTTGACCAATTCAAGGGATCGTTTATCCTCAATAAATTCCTTCACGTAATGATATCCAAATAACAGTTCAGCATGTGTACGATTAATATGTTCAACAATTGCCTGATCGCGATGTAATGCAGTATGTCCTTGTCGTAACGCGGTATTATGATTCTTCATCGTTGATAGAACCGCACCCTGAAATTCCTTGCCAGGATCAACTTGTAATAGATTTGGCCAGCGCAGAGGACCCCGCCGATAAATCCTTTCAAATGCAGAAGCCACTTCAGTTGATGATTTTGTCTTTAGCGGTTCTGCTTGTTTGTATCGACTCATAACATCAACTACAGTTAATGCGTATTTGTAAACACCATCATGTGGCAGAAATAATATATCAGCTTGATGGACTTCATAAGGAACGGTCACATCAAAATGCGAGTAGTTAATTTGTTTAGGCGGCGGTAGATAAATTTGGCATATCGCCTGTTTGGATAACCAATCCGCTTCAGTGGATTTTTTCACCTTTGCGGCGCTAGCGAGTTTACTGATTGCCGCTTTACCCCTCCAGTATCCTCTTGGAGAATGATAAATAGATTCCATGTTGTTATTAATTACCAGCACCTAACTTCAATTTACCTTTCATAGCCGATTTTACTAACCATGAAGCCAACTTTTCTTTGAAGGATTTATCAGTGATATAATCCAACGCATATATTAATGTTACATATGCGAGATGTCTGTTTTGCAGATTACTGCTTTTATAAGCAACATCATGAGATTGACACGCCTTATCAATGGAGGTTATTGGATATTCACCACGTCGAGGTTGGTTTTAATCATCGAGCCGGATACCGAGTCTAGTCCCGGGTCCACAATAACTATACCCTGGAAGATGTTTTTCTCCCGGATATTTTACTCATGGTGTCCCAGGGAGTTTGCTAACTTGGCTGCAATATCACATCCTCGTTTTTTTTAAATCCTTTGAATCAAATCTAAATTTATTTGTACTACATTGTACGCATTTACCAGAAAGTGCTGATCTGTTATTGCTAGTTGTAATCGTAGTCAAGTAATCTGTGCAAGTACGCTTCTTACAGTTCACACAATATAGATCCATAATATATTGATAATAACATGAATGGAATTGATTATTCAGCTACCCGACGACGAGATCCTATTAAACACCATGCGATGTTCCCGAATTCAATGAGAATTATTATAATCGTACCATCTGCAAGTGGCAAAACACAACTGTTACTTAATTTAATAACGAAATGGATGGAATGGAAGAAGTTGTATTTGGTCGCCCCGAGTGTAGACGATCAACGATGCTATGAAGTGTTAAATTATGCTAACGAGAGAGCAATATAAATCACCGGCAAAGTCATTATTGAATTTATAACCGATATCGAAGAATCACCTAGCATTGATGATATCGATGGAAGTATTAATAACCTAGTCGTATATGATGATGTGATGTTAGACAATCAAAAGAATCCCGCTAGGATATTTTCCCGAGGCAGACATTAAAACACCGATGTGATATATGTTACTCAACGTTACACACAAATTCCGAAGATGATCAGAGATAACTGCATTTAATTGTGTTTGTTTAACGGAGTTGATACTCATATGCTACGAAATATTTGGCAAATTTGGTGTCACAGAATTAGGCGAAAATTGAATTTTTTTTTTCATGAATTACAAACTAATCTCATTTTTTTTTGGGTTTCGTCGTACATGCGTTACCTGGGGTGAATAAGTTGTTTTCTCCAAGGTAAGCGGCGTGTAACGATTTGCATGTGTCTGACTTTGAATTACATGAAGTCCGGAACATTAGATTCACGTAGTGCACGGTAATCTTGCCGTGATTTCTGCTCACCTATTTGAGGGTATATAAGGCAGAATATTTCTGATAAATATGACGGGACCAAAAGTATCTTATCGTAGGAAAGATAGCCTGTCATTCTTTCTCCAGCCAAAGGGCTGATAGAATCTCTGATAACGCATCTGATAACATCTGATAGCATCTGATAACATCTCTGATAGCGTCTTTGAGATCGTAGCTGAAATTGTAGATGATTTGTTGCGAAACATCTCTGATAACATCGTTGATAACGTCTTTGAGATCGTAGCTGAAATTGTAGCTGATATTGTAGCGGAGCATCTCTGTTTGTCGGATTGTCTGTCCGTCTACATCTGTCGTGACGTGTAAATATCCGGAAATCTAGAAGTCCGAGTGTCGGAGCTGTCTAGAGTTGTAAACATCCGGGTTGGCATCTTAAAGTATTTGGGACCGTTGGTTCTAGTATATGTTGTATGCTGTCTGTACGTATAACTGTAGTGGATCCGTGAAGGGCAAACGGCCGATAAAAGTATTGGTCAACCCTAGGTCTTCGGGGAAACTGGGCAGCGATTCAACTGTTGGTGAATCGTACGGTTATACAGGGTCGGGACACATGTGTGTGTTGCAATTGTAGTACAATTGCATACATTGTTGTATTTACAAGGTTACTTCAAATCACAATAGTATTTCAAGGCATTGCATGAATCTCAATAAAAGCTAGCAACTTGATTAAATACATGTATATGTTCGTGCTAGTTGTCGCAATTCATACGTGCGATAGTATAGTTTGATGTTTTGTATTTATTTATCGCAATTTATACTTGCTTTAATATAACTTTTGTAAAGGTTCCTTGGATCTGTGTATAGTCCAAGAGATTCCTTTGTATCTGTGTTTTATTTTGTATTAATATTTAATTTATTCATGTATTGTGATTGGTTGTGAGCGTAATTTTGGGTTGAACGCATGAGTTATTGTGTTGATACATCATTATTTTTCATTAATAATTTATTTCATAAATTTGCATTATCTTTCACACATTGTGTTTGTGTTGTTCATTTAAAGCACCATCCACTCGGTAACAATTCTGTTACACTTGGTGCGGCGGTGATATTGATCATAATCGATTTAGAAATTTCTTTAGTCACGCTCAGTCAATCCCACACAGATTTGTGACGATAAATTTATCAGATCCTCGGACGCGATACCGTATCGGACGTGATAAAATATTCGGTTAACCCATAGCAGCGGGGGAGGGGGGCAACGACATTGGCGTCTAGCAATTTCGAGAAAGCGTTAGTTAGCCAAATGGACGCTTCTGCATTTACGAGGAAGCCTTAGTTTGCCAAATCGACCCTTCTATTAAATATTTTTACGAGGGAGCCTTAGTTTGTCGAATCGACCCTTCTATTAAGTATTTACGAAAAGGAAGCCAAATTGACGCCTATAAAGTTGGTATGTCCGCCCCCTCTGCTGCTGCCTGTGATGTGTCAAGAGCATTGTGCTGGACCAAAAAAATAAAGTCCAGGAATATATCCTTACATGTATGTCATTTTAAATCCATGTCTCTATTTCCAAGTTTGCTATTTTCGAGCACTTGTTATTCTGTAAGAATAATAATTTAATTATATAATTTGAGTAGATAAATTCTAGCCCTACCATGGACTTAATAATAATACAACTAATTCTGCTAAAATGTTGCAACATGAAAGAATTACTTCACTAGAAACAATATATTAGTATTCTACTTGACCTCAGGTCACAATTAGCAATTAAAACAACAACAACAAACTACTACCTAATTTAAGGTTTGATTATGGAAGCTTAAAAATGTTTACAAAACAAAATCTTAGTTATAGTTACAAGTTCTGTTACTATAACTAAAAGATAAAATGTGACAAACAGCAAGTAGATCTGACATTTCATGAGTAATTTTGAACGTTTTAGACTTTGTTTACAAAACCAAACACATTAAGATCAGGTAGAACATAATCTTGATTTTAGACTGTCAAATTAAAAATACATTTTTCCCTGGCATATAACGATTTTTAAAAACAAAATACAAATTAAAAATAGAATTGAATTTATGTTCAATTTTACAAGGTATTAAGACTGAATTGAATTAATGTATTTGATAGTAAGGAGTTTATCCCCTTTTACAAGGTATTAAGACTGAAATGAATTTAAGTATTTGATAGTAAGGAGTTTATTCCCTTTTACAAGGTATTAAGAATGAATTGAATTAATGTATTTGATAGTAAGGAGTTTATTCCCTTTTACAAGGTATTAGGACTGAATTGAATTTAAGTATTTGATAGTAAGGAGTTTATTCCCTTTTACAAGGTATTAAGACTGAATTGAATTAATGTATTTGATAGTAAGGAGTTTATTCCCTTTTACAAGGTATTAAGACTGAATAGAATTTAAGTATTTGATAGTAAGGAGTTTATTCCCTTTTACAAGGTATTAAGACTGAATTGAATTAATGTATTTGATAGTATGGAGCTTATCCCCTTTTACAAGGTATTAAGACTGAATTGAATTAATGTATTTGATAGTAAGGAGTTTATTCCCTTTTACAAGGTATTAAGACTGAATTGAATTAATGTATTTGATAGTAAGGAGTTTATTCCCTTTTACAAGGTATTAAGACTGAATTGAATTAATGTATTTGATAGTAAGGAGTTTATTCCCTTTTACAAGGTATTAAGACTGAATTGAATTAATGTATTTGATAGTAAGGAGTTTATTCCCTTTTACAAGGTATTAAGACTGAATAGAATTTAAGTATTTGATAGTAAGGAGTTTGTAACAGAATTGTTACCGAGAGGAGGGTGGATTAAATGAACAATACAAACACAATTTGTGAAAGAAAATATAAATTTATGTAATAAATTATAAATGAAAAAATACAGATGTAACAACACAATAATTCATGCACTCAACCCACAATTACACTCACAACCATTCACAATACATGAACAAATTAAATATTAATACAAAAGGAATCTCAGATGTAAAGGGATCTCTTGGACTATACACAGATCCAAGGATCCTTTACGAAAGTTAAATTAATGCAAGTATAAATTACGAAAAATGAACACAGACGACAAACTATACTATCGCACGATGGATTGCGATGACTAGCTCGACCATATACTTGTATTCAATCAAGTTGCTAGCTTTTGTTGATATCTATGCGATCACTTGAAATATTATTGTGATCTGACATAAGCATGCAAATACAACAATGTTTTAAAAAGTATTACAATTTCAATACACATATGTGTCTCGACCCCGTATAACCGCACGATTCAGCAACAGTTGAATCGTCTCCCAGTTTCCCCGAAAACCTAGGGTTGACCAATACTATTATCGGACGTTTCCCTTCACGGATCCACCACAGTTATACGTTCAGACAACATACAACATCTACCAGAACCAACGGTTCCTCACTACCCTAGATGTCGACCCGGATGTTTTACAACTCAGACAGCTCCGACACTCGGACTTCTAGCTTTCCGGATATTTACACGTTACACAGATGTTGACGAACATACAGTTCGACACACAGACAGATACTTCAATTCCGTTTGCACAAATTAACGGCACAATCACATTCAGATATTTATACAGACATGTTCCGGAACAAATAATAGATGTCCCACAACAAATCAGACGATATCAAAGACGTTTATCAAAAGATGGTATCAGATGTGTTAACAGCTACGGTATCAGAAATGGTATCAACTACGTTAGCAGCTACGGTATCAGAAACATTGACATCTACGGTATCAGATCTACGGTATCAGATCTACGGTATCAGATCTACGGTATTAGATCTACGGTATCAGCGATTATCAGATCTATGGTAACAGCGATTGTCAGCTACAGTATCAGAAACACGGTAACAGCTACAATAAACAAAACCAGACTAATAATAGTTTTCTCAAAAATAATCTAAGCCGTAGATTACGATATTGCATTTAAAGTCTAATAGTGACTAGTAATTCCAAATATTCCACGTTAAATTGCAATAAAAGCATCATTATACGAAATGATAATCTGAATAAAATTCACAATAAAACGAAAATGTAAGTTTAACACTCACCCCTTTGGCTGGAGATTGCAAGACGAGCTTATCTATCCTTCGATTAGATATTTTGGTTCCCGTCATTATTATGAGAAATATCTCGCCTTATATACTCTCTATAGGTGAACATAAATCACATCGAGCTTGCCGTGCACCACGTGAAACGAGTATTTCGGATTTCATGTAAATAACAAACTGGCACATGCAAATCGTTACACGCCATTTACCATGGAGAAAACCACTTAATCACCCCAGGTAATGCGTGTACGACGAAATCAAGAAAATGGTGAGTTTCGTTTGCAATTCAAGAAGAACAACAATCAGTTCAATTTTCGCCTAATTCTGTGACAATACCTCCCCCTAAGAATAAAAATGTACACATTTTTAAAACTAACACAGAATAGAAGAAAAATAACTACTGATGATATCTTACAACATTTACACTGGTTATACTACAAACTGGATTTTATTACTTGGCAAAGTCATACAAATTTCCCATCATGCCCTACTCAAGTAGTCTGCGCCTATATTTTCAACTCCCCTTATTGCTTCTACACGGAAACGATAAGGTTGTAGTGTTAGCGCCCAACGCATCAACCGAGCGTTAGCGACCTTGGCCTTGTTTAAATACAGTATGGGTTGGTGATCTGTCTCGAGAACGAAATTTCTCCCAAACAGATATGCGTGATACTTCCCAATTCCCCATACTACGGCCAAACATTCCTTTTCTATAACGGAAAAATTTTTCTCCCTGGGTAGCAATTTTCTACTCGAGTAAGCTACGGGTAACTTACTGTCGTCCTGCTCTTGCAGTAAAACTGCCCCCAACCCAGTTTCAGAAGCGTCTGTTCTTAGAATAAAAGGTTTGCTGACATCTGGCAATTTCAATATAGGTGCACTAACCAGTTTCTCTTTCAGAGTACAAAATGCTTTATCTTGTGGCGGTCCCCATTCAACTTTGTTTGGTTGCCCCTTCTTGGTCAAATCAGACAGCGGGCTAGCAATGGCTGCAAAGTTCGGTATAAACTTTCTGTAAAAACCTACTAGACCTAGAAATGATCTTACCTGCGTTTTGTTGGTTGGCTTCGGTGCGTCTCTAATTGCTTCAATTTGCTTGGGATGAGGTTTTAACTGACCCATACCGCTGACCCTATGACCCAAACAATCTAAATCTGTATAACCAATACTGCATTTAGTGGGTCTCACTGTAAGGTTCGCTTTGCGGAGTCTATTGAAGAGCTCGCTCAGGACGGACACGTGCTCACTCCAAGTATTCGTGTACACGAATATGTCGTCTACAAAGCTATCAGCGTTTGTTAAACCTTTAAGCAATTTACGCATCAAACGACAACAGGTGGCGCTGGCTCCAACTAACCCGAATGGCATCACTTTGAATTGATACAGTCCTTTCTGGGTCGCAAATGCTGTCAATGGTCGGGATCCTGGGACAATGGGAACCTGCCAATATCCCTTGGCCAGATCTAATTTGGAAATCCATCGGTTTCCCGACAACTTCGCAAATAGACCCTCCATATCTGGCATTGGTTCTGCATCGAACACAGTGATTTTATTTAACTGCCGAAAATCAATGCAGAATCGGTTCGTCCCTTCCTTTTTCCTGACAAGCACTACTGGAAAAGAATATGGCGAGTTGGAGGGTTCAATCACCCCCAGATCCAACATTTTACCCACCTCTTCGTCCACAGCTTCACTTGCGTTGTATGGCACCGGATAGCCCTTGATTCGAATAGGGTCAGACGTATTCAGCTTAATTTTGAGGTCCAACAAAGTTGTACAACCTGGTCTGTCAGTGAATACATAAGAATGTTTAGCCAAGAGCGCATTAATCTGTTGACGCTGGTCTTTCGTCAACTCCGCACTCACATCGACTTTATCTATCCCCTCCCCCGCAACTCCCAAGGGACATTCAAGGGAACTCTCTATATTCGAATCAGCTTCATCATCGTCTACGACTGCCGTACAAACGACATTTAAGACCCCCTTTCCAACATTGTCGCTCTCTCTCTTAATATACAACTTGAGCATATTCGCATGGAATGTTTTTACAATACCGTCCATGTCAATTTTATAGTCCATGTCACCTTTTACTTCTTTAACTTCATATGGACCTTTCCACTGGACTAATAACTTATTCGAACTCGTTGGAAGAAGCAATAGCACCTGATCTCCCACAAGAAATTTCCTATTACGCGCTCTGCGGTTGTAATACTTGGCATATCTGCGCCCCGATTTAATCAATTCGTCACCTGCCATCTGGCAAGTACTCTCAAGTTTATTTCTTAGATCTAAAACGTACTGGTAAGTTGTTTTTATTTCCTCGTTCGTAACATCACCAGTCCATAGTTCTCGAACCGTTCTACCGTACAACAGTTCGAAGGGTGAATACCCTAAACTTTCCTGCGGTACTTCACGGTACGCGAACAGAACAGCGTTTAAATAACGGTCCCAGTCTTGCGGACGTTCCGCGCACATCTTTCGTAGCATGCTCTTCAGGGTACCATTAAACTTCTCTACCAGTCCATTGCACATCGGATGGTATGGGGTAGTGTTTAGCTGTTTGATGGATAACAGCCTACTTATTTCACCCATGAGGTCAGAGGTGAATTGGGCACCACAATCCGTGAGGATTTCTTCTGGCACCCCTACCCTACTGAAGATATCAACTAATGCTTCAGCTACCCTTTCCGTTTCAATAGTTGGTAACGCTACGGCTTCAGGGTATCTGGTTGCGTAGTCAACCAGAGTAAGAATATACCGATTCTTTCTTTCGGTAACTGGGTGTATTGGTCCTACAATATCTACTGCCACTTTTTTAAACGGTGTATCTATTAATGGCATCTGTCCCAAGGGCACCCTTGTGACCCTTCCCTTACACACGGTTTTCTGACATACGTCGCACGACCTACAGAACCGTGTGACATCGCCATTAACACCGGGCCAGTAGAATTCAGCGACTACCCTGCTAGTGGTATTAGCCTTACCTAGGTGTCCTGCCATGCTTGACTCATGCGCCACCCTAAGTACTTGAGATCTATATCTCTGGGGTCCGACCACTTGCCAATACTTCTTACCCTCCCGAGCGCTAAACTCCCTATGAATTAATCCGTTCTTGCGTACGAATCTCGAGCTACCCCCACGCTTGCAATGTTTAATCGCGCCGGACGTGATTTTCTCAACAATTGTTCTGATGGATTCATCACGTTCTTGCTCTTGTTTGAAATCATCGCGGGAAATTCCTGAGATCGATTCAGGGACTATTAATTTACGAAACGCGGTTTTCTCTCGTCGTGTTTGCGCTCGCGTTTCGACTGCCTGGGCCAAAGGTATTTTAAAATCGGCCATGGTTGGAAGACGGGAACCTTCAACATTACCGATCGTCAGATCGTAAATAGGATTGTCCATACAAAGGGCATCAACAGTTCCCGTTAAGAAAGGTGTTTTTACTGTGATCCTTGCTACGGGAATGCGACCCATCGTCTGATCAAGTAACATACATGGGGATTCCCACCCGAGCATTTATTTATCCTGCACGAGACTACGTTTGATCACTACGCCCGTACAACCAGTGTCACGCAATACCACGACTTCTCGACCGTTGACAAACCCTCTCGCGGTTGCTACACGCGCTTCAGGAAATAAACACGTGCCAAGCGAATGAATACAAGGTTCTACCTGTACGATGTTATCAGATATACCTTTACTTTGTATAGTTACTGCTACCTTATGTATAAGTGCCTTTCTTTTAGGACAGTCTTTTTGAACATGACCCTATGCATTACACAAGAAACATTGCACACGCTGAAAAACTGGATTCCTAACTGACCTTTTTACCTCAGCTGATTTTACAGGCTCCCTAGGCATAGGTCTTACAGACTGGTTTCCAGACTTAAAATCTTTCAAAACCACGTTCTGGGTTCCCCCATGAGCTTCGGCAAATAAATCGGCTTGCTTAGCCATATCTTTTACGTTCGTGAAGACTTTCTCCTTCAGAAATTGATATAATTCTCGCCCAACTGTATTAAATAATTGATCTCTGAGCAAGAAATCAGTCAACCCTTCAAACGTTTTCACCGCTTTGCCGCATTCAATCCACCGCTCAAAATAGTTCGCAATTCTGACGGTGAACTGACCAAAGGTTTCTCCCTTATCGGGCTTGCTATACCTGAACTTTTTACGAAATCCTCGTTCAGTGAGCTCGTACCTTTTGAGAAGTGCTTCCTTTAGGACGTCGTACTTAAACACATCGTCCCTAGGAAGTCGAGAGTATACATCCAGCGCTTTACCTTTTAAAAGCGCACTAAGATGCAATGCCCAGTCATTTTGACTCCACTTCTGGTTTTCGGCATACCGCTCAAACCGATGAAGATAACTATCCATGTTATCTTTTTCATCGTCAAAGGGAGGTAATTTGGGGCCCCTTAATTTGTTAAAGGCAGAATCGTGTTCTCTTCCAGATGTCGCTAATTCTACCTTACGCTCATGATCCCGTTGCTTTGCTTTTTCATCTAACTCTATTCGCTTTTGCTCCGCTTCCATTTCCCATCCTATCCTATCCTTTTCGGCCTGCTTCTCTAATTCTATCTTTTCCCTCTCAAAGGCCCATTTCCTTTCTTCGTCTTCCCCTTTTTCCATTTCGAATTCCCTATCTAATTCCCGTTTCCTTTCTTCGGATTCCCTTTCTAATTCCCTTGACCTTGCCCTTTCTTCCTTTTCTAATTCCCTTGCCCTTGCCCTTTCTTCCCTTTTCCGGGCTTGTTCTTCTTGAATAAATTTCCTTAAGCTTTCACCTTCATATCCAAATTCTTTGCCTAAGGCAACCAAGTCCTTAAGGGATGACATGACAATTGTAATATGAATATAGATATATAACCAAAACCAATACTTTAAACACGTTTATACTGGACACACGGACCTAGGTAAACTAAACAAAAATAAACTCCAACTAGAGTATTATCTTAACAGAAGGTCACGCTCAAATATAAACATTAAATGTATACCTTCACAAAAATGATTGACAGTTCACTTAATCCAACGATCCCACTTCTGACTCCATTGTAACAGAATTGTTACCGAGAGGAGGGTGGATTAAATGAACAAAACAAACACAATTTGTGAAAGAAAATATAAATTTATGTAATAAATTATAAATGAAAAAAATACAGATGTAACAACACAATAATTCATGCACTCAACCCACAATTACACTCACAACCATTCACAATACATGAACACATTAAATATTAATACAAAAGGAATCTCAGATGTAAAGGGATCTCTTGGACTATACACAGATCCAAGGATCTTTTACGAAAGTTAAATTAATGCAAGTATAAATTACGAAAAATGAACACAAACGACAAACTATACTATCGCACGATGGATTGCGATGACTAGCACGACCATATACTTGTATTCAATCAAGTTGCTAGCTTTTATTGATATCTATGGGATCACTTGAAATATTATTGTGATCTGACATAAGCATGCAAATACAACAATGTATTAAAAAGTATTACAATTTCAATACACATATGTGTCTCGACCCCGTATAACCGCACGATTCAGCAACAGTTGAATCGTCTCCCAGTTTCCCCGAAAACCTAGGGTTGACCAATACTATTATCGGACGTTTCCCTTCACGGATCCACCACAGTCATACGTTCAGACAACATACAACATCTAAAAGAACCAACGGTTCCTCACTACCCTAGATGTCGACCCAGATGTTTTACAACTCAGACAGCTCCGACACTCGGACTTCTAGCTTTCCGGATATTTACACGTTACACAGATGTTGACGAACAGACAGTTCGACACACAGACAGATACTTCAATTCCGTTTGCACAAATTAACGGCACAATCACATTCAGATATTTATACAGAGATGTTCCGGAACAAATAATAGATGTCCCACAACAAATCAGACGATATCAAAGACGTTTACCAAAAGATGGTATCAGATGTGTTAACAGCTACGGTATCAGAAATGGTATCAACTACGTTAGCAGCTACGGTATCAGAAACATTGACATCTACGGTATCAGATCTACGGTATCAGGTCTACGGTATCAGAAACATTGACATCTACGGTATCAGCGATTATCAGATCTATGGTAACAGCGATTGTTAGCTACAGTATCAGAAACACGGTAACAGCTACAATAAACAAAACCAGACGAATAATAGTTGTCTCAAAAATAATCTAAGCCGTAGATTACGATATTGCATTTAAAGTCTAATAGTGACTAGTAATTCCAAATATTTCACGTTTAATTGCAATAAAAGCATCATTATACGAAATGATAATCTGAATAAAATTCACAATAAAACGAAAATGTAAATTTAACACTCACCCCTTTGGCTGGAGATTGCAAGACGAGCTTATCTATCCTTCGATTAGATATTTTGGTTCCCGTCATTATTATGAGAAATATCTCGCCTTATATACTCTCTATAGGTGAACATAAATCACATCGAGCTTGCCGTGCACCACGTGAAACGAGTATTTCGGATTTCATGTAAATAACAAACTGGCACATGCAAATCGTTACACGCCATTTACCTTGGAGAAAACCACTTAATCACCCCAGGTAATGCGTGTACGACGAAATCAAGAAAATGGTGAGTTTCGTTTGCAATTCAAGAATAACAAAAATCAGTTCAATTTTCGCCTAATTCTGTGACAGAGTTTATTCCCTTTTACAAGGTATTAAGACTGAATAGAATTAATGTATTTGATAGTAAGGAGTTTATTCCCTTTTACAAGGTATTAAGACTGAATTGAATTAATGTATTTGATAGTATGGAGTTTATTTCCTTTTACAAGATATTAATACTGAATTAAATTAATGTATTTGATAGTAAGGAGTTTATCCCCTTTTACAAGGTATTAAGACTGAAATGAATTTAAGTATTTGATAGTAAGGAGTTTATCCCCTTTTACAAGGTATTAAGACTGAATTGAATTAATGTATTTGATAGTAAGGAGTTTATTCCCTTTTACAAAGTAATAAGACTGAACTGAATTTAAAACAGTTTAAAACAGTGTTATCACAGAGGCTTTACCAATGATATGCGACAGATCTTCATTTTAAAATAGTGTTATTACAGAGGATGTACCAATGTTAGAGAACAAATCTTCAATTTAAAACAGTGTTATTACAGAGGATTTACTAATGCTAGACTACAGTTTAATAGTGTAGTAGTTATTAATCCTTGCAAAACTGATATATCCTTTTGATTTCTTAACATTCGATCTCATGAGTTAAATGTTCCATCTCATTTCTAATCACAAAATTATTAATACGTTTGATGGAAAACATACTTAAAATCATTATGTGCTTCTTTCTATCTCAAAGTGGTATTAATTTATACCTATGATATTTGTTCTATAGATATGTTTAGAAATGAACAGAACATGCAACTTAAAATTAGCAAAATGTTTTGCCTTATTACCTGATAGCAGATTAATTTCATAAAGATAAGACACTGCATCCAATATTGCTGTCTAATGTTTATCTATTTTGTCTTCTTACCACCTTGGGACTTAACCTATAACACAACATTTGACTACGAACAAGTTTTGTGTAATTTAAAATATGTATTTCTCGAAAATACAAATTGAAAAAATTAAAAATAGCTGATAGTGATTAATGAATACCATCAAACCCTAAACATCCAATCAGTTCCAAGTTATCCAAATATATTCCATAGGTATTATGGATGAACACTGTTATGTTCTTATGTATCAACATGACATAAGAATCACGATTTTAATAAATCCAAGTTTCCTTTAAACGAATTCACAGTTAATCCAATAGAATTGGATGTTTTACTGTAAATTCGTATAGCTATCAAACTGTCTTTAAACAAATATTTACTGTAGTTCCAACACATGATATTAAGCTAAATGAATTAGAAAATCAAATTAATATATATATTCCAAGACCAGTACAATATCAAGAATGAGAAATTATGCATAAAATATATTTTGCATAAGAAGATAATATGCCATTACAATACAGTGTAATATGAGCCTTTGAAATGAATAGTTATGCAAAATCAAATTCTGAAATTTAAGATCAAATCGGCCAATTTGCATTGGCTTATCAGGTAATAGGTCAGGCTGACCTTTGAACTGTGTGAATATTCTCATGAGATCATGGGATGCTTATTTTGTACCGTTCATTTGCATCGACCTTGGAATCATATCATTGAATACTATGAATGTATCTTTAAAATGCAGTCTATGATGCTGGACTATTAGCATTTATATACCATAAAAAATGCTTCTTGATAAAATCATTATTATGAAATAAATATACATAATCTAGATATTCCAAGCAAAGTGGTCAACTTACTTTAGTAAGCTCATTAATAGCATTTGTTAGTATTATTTTATATTATCTAAATCATTTACTTGTACACTGAATATTGTCAGCCCAAGGATGAATTGAGGAAGTATTAATAATAAAATAATGTTAACAATAATAATAACAATGATAATAATATTTCTAATAATAATGTCTTTATTCAGTGAGTGTGACACAATTAACACAACACCTAATTTCCCTTGTGACCCTTCATTATCTACATGTGTGAAAGCAAAAATATACAACTGGAAAATAAACTACATAAAAATAAGTAAAAGATTAGTGTACACAAGAGAAACTAGTAATATATTATCACAGAAAACATTGCAATTACCCACATGCATGATTGAAAACATTTTCTATAATAGTTTATATACAGATACAAATATTACACAAAGTTCTTCATATCTGGTTGTAGACATTATCTGGGTTGCATATATGTCAAACGTCTGTTATTAATGGAAGACACTGATGAAGCTACATAAAAATCTTTAGGTAGACACATGATTGGAACCAAGATAACTAAACTAATTTATACAATTCAATTCTAGCTCAGCAAGAAGAAACCAAGTAGATGGCATACAGTGTAGCAACTTCAGACGTTTATTGGTATTAGTTTTCCTTTTACTGAATAGATTTATTTATTTGTACACTGGAACAATTATAAACTTAAAGCATACGTTAAACCTTTCTTCAACATATTCTTTTAAAGATAAAAAAGAGCTTTATTGATGGACATTATCAACATTGTTCTCATGGATAATTATAAAGGTGCGTTTTTAAAGTCTTTCCACTTTTAATAAATTTGTTTTAGATGTTTTACCTCATATGATGTTCAAGTACTCCAGATGATGTTACGATGTTGAATGTAACTATTGCAAAATATTATCAGGTAGTTTACGATTGGAAATTATTTAGTTTTTCTTACATAGTAACCATATATACTAAGCCATCCTTTCTGTAACATGACATATCTGTTCTAACAATTACATATCTGTACTTCTATCTTGAGTAGCAATTATCAGTTCAAGTTAAAATGGAAGTGGAGATTATCATCATTACTTCTGTTACGTAGTCTCTGATGAGTGGATAATGTATATTTATATTTGCTTCATTACATTTAACAATGTCTGACTAACACATTAGTCTTATACACTGTAAGATCCTAGACATGTCTGTACAGAACTCTTCTGTCTTGCTTACTCTTGCATGTCATTATTTTATTTTCTCTTGTTTCATTGACAAATATAAGTATAACTGGAATTCTGAGTCATAATAATGAAACTACAACTTTATCTCCTATTTGTTATATTATACTTCAAATTAGTTCCATTGTTAAATAAAAATGGTATTTAAATAACTATATATATATATATATATATATATATATATATATATATATATATAATATAATTATGTCAATCTTCAGATTATTAATTTTGTATCAGTTTAAAAGTTTAATCCTTGGAATATCCAATTAGATATTTCTTAATTTCAAATTTTTAAACTCAATTATAATATGTGTAATACACATATAATTTCGTTTCCGATGATTGAAGCCAAAACCTCTAGGATAAACGTTTCTTCAGATCTCTTTTTGGTTATATGTACTGTTAATGATGTTTTCGCAAAACATTTGTGTTTTCATATGTGATTCTTTCTCCTGAAAATAAGGATGAAATAGCATCTATTACTAGCATTATAGACGACGTGAGATACAAAGAATAAAACATTTAATATCAGTTATCAATGTTTTTTAAAAAAAATAATATAACCAGACCTTTTAAAGCTGTTCTAGGACCTCCCCATATCGAAATTTAAAGTACAGATAAATATTTCAAACTGATATGGACAATGCATTTCAATATAATTTAATAATCAATATTATCTTCACTCACTTATGGGATATCATATTTATTTGATTTTAATGCATTTCCACTAAGATTATTCAACATATTATATGCATTCCAAATACTAGAATGAAAAATAGCTACATTATGATGTATACCAAAGCTTATTTATTTATATTTCTATATTATTTTTTTCACCTAACACTTGTATAAAGTATCATATTTAGATTGGATATTTTCTCTAGAGCAGCTGATATGAGCTAGATAAAGTAGTTAATAAAAATGGTAAAGGACCCAAGAAAACATACTGAATACTTTCCATCTGTACTATACAACCTTGAGGTAAGAACATGACAGCCTTTAGTTTGTAGAGGTTGTATCATTATCACAAATAAACAAAAGTATCATTAGTTGCAAGCATACAAGGGTCTAACGTAAGAAACGTCAATGATTTAGAATTTTACCTTAGACACATAGACGTTGTCTTTAGTTTTTCTTTTTTATTTGCACCAGTCTGTTATTGGACATAATGAAGAAATAACATTTTGTTTAACAAGCAAAAGTCTGGTCTAAGCCAAGAAACTAAAAAGCATCCAATATTACATTATTAGCTTTCAGTGTTGAGTCATGGCCCATAACTTTAAGTTCTTAATATGCTGATTCCATACCTATGCATACAAATTCATGACTGCCTTGTCTCAACCTTCTTGAATATTCACTATCATTTGCAAGAGAGATATAAGATGACTATAAGTCTGCGTTCCAACGTGCTTTTTTAGGTGGTGATCATTGCAAGACAGATCATGTTAACATAGTGCCTCCCTCTCTCTCTCTCTTGGGTTAGACATGAATTTAGAACTACATGTAGTGCAAGACTAATAACTGTAACCTAGATCAAATATTGGCTGTAACCCAAATGTATTATAACATTCATTAATGGATGGATCATTGCTGAGTTTGAAAACCTGTTCTTTATCACTTGCATTACTTTAGAGATGAATAGAGATGGGATTGTGTTTGTTCACCACTCTAGTCATTGACATACTAACTACAAATTTAATTAATTGTCATTTTAAGCCTTTTTACTTATTGTAGATTGGTTTGCATCAGCTACATGCTAAATCAAGTGAAGCCAATGGATCCATAATGTGTTGACATGTTTACAGTGAAAGCTGTTGGTAGAATATGTTAATAACTTAGATACAGTATTTCTATATAAACGCAAACCATCATAAAAATTAGTGCATGAATTAGAGATATCACATACACACTCATGCACACACTGTTAGTAATAATTCAGCATTACAGTTGGAAGGGCATTTTTTAACATTAGATATTGCATTTGAGAATGAAAGTAACTTTTTTCCACAACTAATTCCTAGACTGGTGAAGGTAATGTGTTTTCCCTCCATGCTCTTTATTTTATTAGTATGATCGTTGTGGCTGTAGTCCTTTGGCAGTAGAATATATATGAATTGATATTTCTCATTAATCCAGGATGTGGGCATGTGATTGGTACAAATATGTATAATTTACCTTGCCAAATACCTCACATTTTTTTAGCAAATGAAAATGTTGAATTGTTACACAGTATCTACCGCTTATACCAACTGTTAGCAATTGTATGAAATCTGGCACTTCTCCAGTAACAAACTTTATCCGCATAACAGATTGAGTCCAAGATACTTTGTTCTAAATAAGCGAATATGTTTCTGAAATGTACATGAGAATTCAGAGTATGTCTGCCATTGTGTCACCCATAAAAAGAGAAAGAAATATTTAAACGACACTAACCAATAATGGATGGTACTGATTTGAAACATATGGAGATTCCAGAAGGATGAAGTGTTTTCACTAAACACTAAATTATTGAAATGAATACAATGTTCGACTTAACACATTACTCCAGTCTCTAAACACGTTCTCATTGTCTTAGATGTGTGCCAGAATTAACATAACTGATCCAGAATACCTTACAATGCGAGAAGAATAGCTGTTTATCTCCATTGATACTAAAGATTACTCAAAGCAGAATATATCTTTCAAGATCTGGAGTATTGTTAAAGGTGGCTATTTGTTATATATTCTAAAACATGCGCAAATCCATCCATCCAGCCCAACCATCACTTACCAAATATATATATATATATATATATATATATATATATATATATATATATATATATATATATATATATGCATATATATATATGTGTGTGTGTGTGTGTGTGTGTGTGGTTTGTGGTGTGCATGTGTGTATTTTTACCACTGGAGAGGGCATGAGAGTCATGTTCTTGATCACTTGGATTTGATTGTATCGTTTCATACAATACTGTCCTTGATGACCTATAATAATATTAATAATAATAATAATAATAATAATAATAATAATAATAATAATAATAATAATAATAATAATAATAATAATAATAATGATAATGATAATAATAAAAATAGAAAAAGAAAAAGAGTGTTGATATTTCAAATTATGCAATCTACATTTTCCTATTCACTTTGTGCCGACCCTAAAGAATTTGAATGCATAAATAAGGATATGAATATTTCCTTTATATTAATTTAACAAGTTTAAGATATTAACTTCGTTTAAGAATGCTTAAGCTATTTATAAATTAAATAACAGTGTGTGTATTTGAATTTTTAAGGTAGCCTTTCAAAATGTTTCAGTCAATTCGCTACAATGTTGGCAATGTGGCAGTTTATAGCGATGTCTAGCACTGAGGCATCTCGCCGCAGATATGTCCCACCTAGTCACATAATCATGACACCAAGCAACTGTTAGTACTATTTTTTAAGTGTTTGGTTTGAGTCTGTCGGGGTTTGAACCCATGACCAAAATTTAATCACTGAAGCGGTCAAATAAATATATATATTATTTCAGCTGTCACCTCACATACACCTATCTTATTTAAGTTTATTTAAGTGTTTGATGAAAAATAAACACATACAGACACACACATGTACACATTTGAACTAGCATAACAATATTTTTGGACAGCTTAGAGTTAAGCAATAAATTACATTCATTTTTATTACTAATCATCAAACACAGTCAATAACATCAGCAAATAAGATAGAGGGACAACAAGTTTTCTGTAAGCCATCTAACTCGGTTGAGAAGCAATATTCATAAGTAAGACATAATTGTAATGTTATCAAATGCAATGTATATTGTATATGATGGCATCATTCGTAAGACATAATTGTAATGTTATCAAATGCAATGTATATTGTATATGATGGCACCATTCGTAAGACATAATTGTAATGTTTTTAAATGCAATGTATATTGTATATGATGGCACCATTCGTAAGACATTATTATAATGTTATCAAATGCAATGTATATTGTATATGATGGCACCATTCATAAGACATAATTAAATTAATCTCTAAACTTCACACTACGATTCACGGTTGCAATAATTCACAATTGTTTGCATTAGAACTACATTATCTGACATTTAGGTTTTCACCGTCTTCACCGTTGATTTCTAAATAATAATAATAATAATGATAATAATGATATTAATAATGAAAATAATAATAATAATAATAATAATAATAATAATAATAATAATAATAATAATAGTAATAACAATATTACTACTACTAATAAAAATAATAATGATATACTAATAATACTACTACTACTACTACTAATAATAATAATAATAATAATAATAATAATACTATAGCTAATACAAATACTACTACTAGTACTATAACTAATAATAATACTACTCCTAATAATAATAATGATACTATAACTAATAATAATACTACTACTACTAATAATAATAACACTACTAATAAAGATAATAATAATAATAATAATACTAATATTACTACTACTAATAAAAATAATAATAATAATAATAATATTGCTACTACTAATAAAAATAATAATGATATACTAAAATGATAATAATAATAATAATAATAATAATAATAATAATAATAATAATAATAATAATAATAATACTATAACTAATACTAATACTACTATTACTACTACTAATAATAATACTAATAATAATAATAATGATAACTTTATTGAGAGGAAGTATCAACCATTCTAAAATGATCTTTGCTGAGTAAATGTATAGCATGACTTAAGCTTTTCGTTAAGTTGTTATTGCTTTGGGACATGTTAAAATGAATTGCACATTTCATAATTAAAATTTATGTGAAATATGTAATCACACTAATCCCTAATTTCTTATCGTATGGATGCTTAATTTAAATTTAAATTTATGGACAACAGGGCAATACTGTAGCACTAGCAAATAAAACAAAATAGTAATAATGACAGAAAAAAGTTCAGTGTCACAGGCGAACAAAGTTTAATTGAGAACACGTTGATACTATTATCCTCATCATTTCCATGTTTACTGCATTCACAATAACTAAGTTGCATAAATAGTAAATAAAGAACTTACGTTAGGCAACGACTCGGGACAATTCATACTGTTAGCATTGATAAACGAACACTTTGTTATAATCATGCAGGTAATACACACACCAACATTAAATTCTCACTGTCAGTATGAAACCTAGGCGTTAATCTAGAGAGTACTCTCACATTACACCAACATGTCATGAACATATGCAATGCTGCATATTTTGAATTGAGATGCATCAGTTCCATTTGTAAATATCTTTCAATTGATGCCACTAAAACACTTGTGTGTTCATTAGTACCTTCAAGACTGGACTATTGTAACTCAATTATGTCGGGTTCATCACAATATTTACTCCAGAAACTTCAAAAAGTTTAAAACACAGCTGCAAGGATCATCTTTAGAGTACCTCAATCAGAGCACACGTCATCACTGCTCTGTACCCTACACTGGCTATCAATTCGATACAGAATCAAACACAACATTTGTTCTCTGTGCTATGTTTCAATGACAGACTCTAGTCCAACATACCTATCCAGGCTCACCCATGTGTATACACCAGCTAGATATTTACGCTCTTCTTCTGATAATTGTATACTCATTGTACCCACGATGAAAGAAAAGTAATATGGACAACGTTCGTTTGCATACCAGGGTCTGGCGACGTGGAACGAATTGAGCATTGAAATTAGACACAAAGACACAGTGGATCCTTTTAAGAGTGCTCTTAAAACTCACCTGTTTCGACTGCAGGGACAAACTTAGAGACCTAATAAAATAGTGTTTTGTATCTTATATGTTTTCAGCATGTTTTTATGTTTCCCAATTTCGTTGTTTTTTTCATTTGTTATTCTGTAGTGTAGTCATATCATTATTGATGGTGTAAAGTGCTTACTGCTTCGAAAGATTAGGCGCTATACAAAGACCTCATTATTATTATTATTAACACACCCATACTATTTATTTGTGATAGTGACACACAGAAAAAAAACTTACGTTGAAGTTCTAGATATTGACCTTCCTTGTCTGTGCTCTTTGGGCCTTCCCCTATTTCAGTACTGGTCTCAAGGCTTCTGAAATTTTAACAAAGTCAATTTTAATGCATTGGTCAAGAAGAGAAGAGAAAGATTTTGCTATCTAACAATCACTTTCATGAATCTAATTATGTGTATGAGGCAAATATCCTATTAGCACTGCAATGTTTAAATTTATTTTGTTGAACATGTGCTTTAATGTAAGTATCTACAATTATGAACAAGATGAAGATGACAAATGGATATTAATAATGTGATGACTTACATAACATACAACAAAATGTCCATACAGTATCAAAATAAACAGAAAATGGATGATAAAGACAAATCAAGGCAAAAATGAATTTCACAGATATGTACAACGATCCAAAAGTGTTACACATGTAAAACAAAATTGATGACAGAGGGATGGGTAAGTTAAGGTAGAAAAACTAGCATTCTTACTTACAATGAAACCAGAATGATACACATAGCAAAAAATGATACACATACCAAAATATTTTCTAATGAGAACATGAGTGCATATTTTGGCAAAATAATGGATGCATTCCCATAACACATGTACAAATACGAAATTAGATGATCTTAAGAATGATCCATATTAATTCCAAGAATACCGTGGAGCAAAGTAGACTTACGACCATTGGATCGTTATGAAAATGGTTAAAATGGTGAGGGAAACTTGACCTTTTGATCTGTCACCACTACCCCTGCCAATTATGATTCACCTGTTTTGCTTCAAAAACTGACAGTATGAAAGAAGACTCATCAATCCAAAATGTCCTCAGGAAAAAATCACTTGTTGTTCTCATTAAATTTGCTGTGTTGCTATAACTGATGAGATGATGTCTGTGTTCCGACTTGTAATGCCAATTATGCTCTCTTTGTACAGTTCTGCCCATGTTGTTTCAATCAACAAATTATATGTTAGCCATATAGTATAATTTCAAGACTGTATCTAGTTATAATTTTTCTTTTTTTCTCATTTACAATTTAGCATACAGAGTGTACTCAGCATTATTGTGAACATTACTTAAATATGGATGTAAATTTATTTATGTGCCTTGAATAAAGCACTTTTTATGTTGCTGAAAAACTCTTTTACAATATGCCTGACTTTTGCAATAAGTGATCACACTTTAAATAGTTCTATCGGAAGACAAGTATATTTAAATTTATTTTACTCGCCTTTCATTTGTCACAAACTGGTTATTTCTTTCTACAAAAGACTATAGAAACATGAAAAATAAAATAATCACAAAAGTATATAAATATGAAGGTTTCCGATACCTTGTTCATTGTATCTGATTCCATAAGTTATAAATATAAAGGTTTCCAATACCTCGTCCATTGTATCTGATTCCATAAGTTAAACATATGAAGGTATCCAATACCTCATCCACAGTATCTGATTCTGAATATCAACTGTTCATTACTATTACTGGAGCAGAAGAGAGGGTGAATCAGACAACTTTTACAGGCGTCGATTCGGTAATCTAAGGCTTCTTCGTAAATCGTAAAAAAGGCGTCGATTCCATAAATTGAGGCCTCCTCGATGAATTCGTCAATGACGCCATTGTCGTTGTCACTCACCCTCTCTGCTGCTATGGGTTAACCAAATATTTGATCGAGTCCGATACGATATCGTGTCCGAGGATCATGTAAATTTATTGTTATAAATCCATGCGGGGTCGACTGAGCGTTACTAAAGAAATTTTTAAATTGATTGAAGTCCATATCAGAGCACCATGTCTGCCAAATATTTCGTAGCGTATGTGTATCAACGCCGTTGAATACAGCAAGAATATTACAGTTATCTCTGATCATTTTTGGAATCTGAGTGTAGCGTTGAGTGATATATATCACATCAGTGTTTTTGTGCCTGCCTCGGGAAAATATTCTAGCTGGGTTTGTTTGTTTATCTAACATGACATCATCGTATACAACTAAATTGTTGATACTTCCATTGAGGTCTTCTACTGATGATGCCTCGTCAATATCGGTTATAAATTCAATAATACACTCGCCAGCAATCTCTGAAGCGTATTCATTAAAATCTTTTAGCACTTCATAGCATCGTTGATCATCTACGCTAGGAGCAACTAAATACAATTTATCCCACTTCATCCATCTCATTATTAAATTGAGCAACAATTGCGTTTTGCCGGATCCAGATGGCCCGATTATAATTGCGCGTATAGAGTTTGGTAGCGCTGCGTGATGCTTAACTGGTTCTCTTGTTTTAGTCGCTGAAAAATCAATTATATTCATATCTCTATACATAAATTATGGATCTATATTGTGTGAAGTGTAAAACGCGTACTAGCACAAATGATGTGACGACGATTACAACTAAAAATAACAGATCTGCACTTACTGGTAGATGTGCAACATGTGGTACAAAAAAAATTTAGATTTATTTCTATGAAATCCGGAAATGTTTTTTAAAAAAAACGAGGAGGTGATATCGCAGCCAAATCGGCAAAGCTCCCTGGAACCCCATGGGCAAAATACCCGGGAGAAAAGCACCTTCCAGGATATAGCTACTGTGGCTCCGGAACACGATTAGATATCAGACTTGATGATCAAAATCAGCCCCGACCCGGCGAGCATCCGATAAATGCTATTGATAAGGCGTGTCATGCTCATGATGTTGCATATAAAAGCAACAATCTGCAAAACAGACATCTCGCGGATGTGAAATTAATTCATGCGTTAAATGCTATTCCTGATACATCTTTGAAAGAAAAATTGGCTTCGTGGTTGGTAAAATCGGCTATGAAAGGCAAATTGATGTTAGGTGCTGGTAATTAATAATATGGAATCTATTTATTATTCTCCGAGAGGATACTGGAAGGGTAAACCAGCAATCAGTAAACTCGCCAGCGCCGCAAAAGTGAAAAAGGCTACTGCGGCTAATTGGTTATCCAAACAGGCACTATGGCAAATTTATCTACCACCGCCTAAACAAATTCAATTCTCGCATTTTGATGTGACCTTTCCTAATGAAGTTCATCAGGCTGATATATTATTTCTGCCACATGACAACGGTTACAAATACGCTCTAACCATAATTGATATTGCAAGTCGATACAAAGAAGCAGAACCGCTGAAAACAAAATCATCACCTGAAGTTGCTTCTGCATTTGAAAAGATTTATCGACGAGGCCCACCACGCTGGCCAAATCTGTTACAAGTTGATCCTGGCAAGGAATTTCAAGGCGCTGTTTTATCAGCGATGAAACATCACAATGTCACCATCAGACGAGGGCATACTGCGCTACATCGCGATCAGGCAATTGTTGAACGATTTAATCGGACTCTTGCTGAACAGTTATTTGGATATCAATACGCGAAGGAGTTTATTCAGGATAAAAGATCCAGTGAATGGGTTAAGAGATTACCAGCTGTGATTACTGCACTGAATAACGAGATTACTAGAACAATCAACATGAAACCTATCAATGCGATTAAAAAGAAGTCAATACCTGAAAAACCACAAAAATATTTCAAAGAACCAATTCTTGGTAGTAATGTCACTGTTAGGTATTTATACGAACCAGGAGAGCTTGAGGGTGATAAAAAAAGAGCTACCGATCCTATTTGGAGCGTCACTACGCATAAGATATCCGGTATAACACGATCTACTGGTAGACCTCCAATCTATAAACTGGATTCAACTGCTCCTCAGCGAGGATTTACTCGACAACAATTACAAGTGATTCCTGACGATACTCAATTACCACCGCGGGGTCTTAACTAGCGCCGTTGCGTCTGTTGCACACAAGACAAGTCAGCATAACGTTATCATTGATATGACCAATGCTGCTATTCTTTCTGTCTACGGTAAATTGGCGAGGATCTTTATCCAAATACTGCCAACGCATTATACAATTGCAACTCGCGCAGTGATTATTCTGTTGTTGCTTCAGCGAAATTATTAATTCAGCATCAATGTCAAATTCTCGTTGTTTTTTTTTGTCTTGTTGTTTGTAACCGGAGAGTTTTTTATCAATAATTTTAACATCAACGATGCCAGCATCATCCATTGTGGTGTCATCATCGAAAATAATTCTTCAAAGTTGATTTATTCTTCGTACTCTGGATTCTGCAAGATAGACTAAATTCGACCATTCGATGTGATTATCCACCATCCAAACAATTGTATCTGATATAGTCAATCCCTGTGAAGATTGTATTGTCGCTGCGTAACCTAACGTCCATGGGGATTTATCAGCACGCAATGCATCTTCGACGACGCTGATATCAGCCAGCACAATATCATTTAACACGAGAATCTGCTTTTCACTCTTCCCTGGAATATCAACTTCAATATTCTGCTTTCGTGTATCCGAAGGCCTATAACATAACGGTACTGGAAGTGTTGCAAATGTTTCTTTATGCATTTCAAATAACTTCATCTGAAGTGTGTCTCTGACTATTTTTCTACTTGCTACTATCAAATCGTTTGGTCTCCACGTTTCCCAAAAATCATTCATGGGAGTTTCTGAAATTATTTCACGCGCTATTTCACACTGGATTTTATCCGGTTGTAATCTAATTAGCGCTTTAAACTCGCGTAATTGTTCATCAAGTGATCTATGGTCGGTATTAATTTCTTCATAATAGTCTACAAAACCCTTGAGCCATTTATGTGGAGATGCACCGACAAATGGTGGTGGTTGGCCGTGATCACCGCACATGACGACTTTTGTGCTTTTGTTTAACAACCACTCGAGAAATGTTTGTAATACATCTAATGACACTGTGCATATTTCATCCCAGATTATGATTTCAGGAATGAATTTATCACCCATTCGATCAGGAGTCCATTTGTCACCCTTCCATCGAAAAAAACTGTGATAGGTGCTGGCATTTACCCCTCGTTGTTTCATCTCTCTGGCGAGTCTGTGAGTTGGTGTTAACACAATCATGGTTGACCGACGATATAATTCAATTGCACGAGTTGTCTTTCCTGACCCACCACAACCGTTTAAATAAACTGTCTTGTATCTACCTATTGGATCAGATACCGGTGGTGCATTAGAAAATTCTGATTGAATCTCATCACACTTTAAGTACCTTTCATCCATGGTAATATCTGCCGATTCACAATACTCATGTAGCGTTTCCTTTTTAAATCTCCAACATCCCCAATTTGCCTCCGGATCTGTGAATTTAGCTACATCTGATTTGTATTTATTGTGTATATACATTGAATCAGTGGCTACTCTAACTGCGGTATTAGAAAATCTATTTATCATCGAAAATAAATTGATAGAAGCATAAGCTAGCATAGAACTTCTCAAATGCGTATATTGTTTAATATATCCATCACAATAGGTAACAATTGTACCTAATCGTCTTCCATCGGATAAAAAAGCATCCTTACGGGTTACAAGTTTTCCCTGTTTCGTTAAATCCGTTACAATAAAATCGTATTCAGCGATGTCTATGATCAACCGCGAAGAATATTTTGCATTGTCGTATCTTCCACCTTGGGTAAATTTACTGATTATTCTTCGTCCAAAATCTTTTGCTTGTTCTTTTTTTAATTTCAAATAACTTCTTAGACCAATTCATGATTTGTTCTTCATTGAAATCTGGAAACTGTTTTCGCTGTTCGCTAATTATACGATCTAGATCGGGTTGTGGTAGCCAAACTTCTTTCTGAGCTCGATAGCATATAATAGCTTCGGAAACAATCAACGATATTAGCATACCACAATCAATTATATATCGTAGTAACACTATTGGCATCCAGGCCTTTTCAGATATATGTCTACCAAGCCAAACATAACTACACGGATGTAACCCTGTAGCGAATTCGAATGATATCACACGAGCGAATCCAGGTAAATCAAAATCAGGCAATGGACCATTAATCGCAACACGAGTCATTTCATGCGTGGGGTGTCCAAATCGTTTAAAATAGTTACTACATTCTCCATACCCAAGGAAACTTCCAGGATAACACGCGGATATATCAATTGAAATCATACCACCACGATGGTATTTTGTATTCCACAGTCCTCCATGACTAAATTCGACGCAACTCAATTTAACGTCCTCGAGAAAATCACTTCGTGTTGGACGCCATGAGTTTTTTTCTCTTGCGAAGTGAACTACCACAGATGGAATAGTAAAACTATCCGTTAATAGTTTTTCATGGGAACTCTCCGGTGAAAAATCACTAGCGATTTCTCTCATTCTGTTATCTAATTCTTCAACGCGATATAATTCACCATTTGGTCTTACAAATTGATCAAATCCTATTTCGGGATCTTCATCACTTCTAAGTAACCACACTGACACAGGATCATCCTCACACAGCGTGTGAATAGCATCGAATAATTTCTCATTATAAAAAACATCCCCGACGAACTCCTTAGGGATATATCTCACGGTTCAATCTCGTGGAAATATTGTTACTGCAGGTGTCCACGCGTGTTTGTTATGATCAATAATTTGTATTGGCGCTCCTTGTGATTGATATTTCGGTTCGTATAATACTTCTCCGGTTATTGTCGTTACTGATATTGGGAATCTTAATGATGTTTCTAATTTAGCTATATCAGAAATCTTTGCACCGTGCTGTTTCACTGTCAGTTCCCATTCGGTTATTTTTCTACGTCGCAGATCAGTTAGTTTATTTCCTCGTGATGCATTTGTGAAGTGTTCCATTACCCGTGTTGCTACACAATTCAGTGAACTAGAATATTTCATAGGAGCTAGTTTTGCAATATCGGGTTTATCATTTAACGGATATATCCCATAAACAATTGCTTTCACTGGATAAGATCTCTCGTAGTATGGTTTGTCAATTCCAGTTAGAATTCCTGGTTTGGAATCTCTACTCAAAATGACAGTTTTTTTATCCTTGAGGATTGGTTCAAATTTATCCCTGATAATCCATTTGCCTTCGACTTCGATAATGAATTTTATTCTGAAAAAATACTTCTGTTGGGAATTGCTTTGCAATTTACCCTTGAATTTCCAGCTCCTTGGCGGGCCAAGGTGTGAAATTATCTCAGCTGCTCTTTCATCGTTCATAGTAGCATCGATGTTGGGTACATTGACATCTTCATAAATAATTCGAAATGTCGACCAACAGTATGCTGCACCGTCTCAAAAGAATTCATTAAAACACTCCCTGATTTTACTTAGTATAGTTCTATCACCGATTAGACGTTTTGGTGTATCAGAGACTCTATCGAGATTGAATTTAGTATTTTTCCAGGGCTTAATTTTCGATAATCTCTTGAACTCTTTATCGAAATTGAATTTAGTATTTTTCCAGGGCCTAATTTTCGATAATCTCTTGAACTCTTTATCGAAATTGAATTTAGTATTTTTCCAGGGCTTAATTTTCGATAATCTTTGGAATTCTTTCATGGTATAATCAATGAATTTAGGATTTTTCCAAGGCTTAATTTTCGATAATCTCTGGAACTCCTTCATATTATAATTAAAACAAGTATTTAAATAGAAAAATATAGTATAATGAATCACTGCAAGTGGCAAATGATTGGATCAACAACCCCGTGTAACAAATCATGCAGAAGCGAATTCTGTGGGTATCATTTACAAAGCGTTCGCAACGGTTCTTTCGGTCCTCTCCCATGCCTTCAATGTGGGGCTGGGGTAAGGGGAAAATCGCAGTTGTGTCTTGCTAGTGGGGGTAAACGATACAGGGAACTAAAACGCTGTTATGACAAACGAATAAAAAATGCAGTCATTGATCCTAACGATGACAAAATCATAAAAAACCCTCAAGATTATATCAAGAGGTTTATAATTAAAGCAGATAATAAATTAGATAAGTAGTATTATTATACAAATGAGCCAAGATTTCAGACCCCATCCAGTGCTTGTTAGTTACGAAGCCTCCAGTGATGGTGTTGTTAGAAATTGCAGACTAAAAAGGCCTGTTGGATGGGTAAATAATATGGGATACTTGATGTTTACAGCCGGGGGGAAGAAGTATCTCTGTCACAGAGCCATCTATGAAGCATTTTACGGATTAATCGAAGACGGATTTGTGATTGATCACATAAATGGCGTGAAGACTGATAATTTTCTTGAGAATCTTCAATCTATCTCGCAGCGCGATAACCTTTTAAAAGGCAACGCTGGTAGGCACTCAAAACGCCATAGGGGGGTCAAATCGTTTAATTTAGAAACCAAAGAGGAGAAAATATTTCAATCAATAAATAAAGCTAGTAGATACTTTGACATTTGTAGGTCTTCAATACGATTTGTTGCAGAAAAAATACTAAATTAACTCTGTCTAAAAAAATGGTCATAAAATAAAATTCGTATACATCTGAAAAGATTCAAGGGAGATAAATCCTTTATGGATAAAGCCGCCGCAACTTACACTCTACCTACTAAGTTCCCTTGTATTATGACGTCAAAGGAATTTGTCGTCTGCTATTACCTGTATACCTTGACTAGGCGCGCCGCACACGTAACTGTAATGAAGTATAACATAGTTTCGGTAGAGTTGTATTTTTATCAATTCTAAAACCTTTTATTGTCGCTTGGCTAAAACTGCAATTTAAACAGTTGTATTTATCTAGACTATCTATAATACACTTTTAGTACAGACGCGCTCTTCAAGAAAGAATTAATAAATAAATAAAGAACTATTTCAGTGGCCACATAACCATCCAGGCATCAAAGTTCCTATATATTTATACTGTCACATAAATTAACAGTTCAAGAAGTCGCATTTATTTGTACTTTACCCATAATTCCATGGTTCAAGCTTTTCATAAGCATAACGTTCTTTATAATCCAGCGCAATACCTATGCGCTCAGCCGGAACAGTGTTTCCCATTCATTGAAGTATGTGGGCGTGGTTAAAATTCCTCTGTATACAGCTCTTTGTGATTTAATCGATAATGCATTTTGTCTAGAGAATTAGAACAGATAAATATATTAGAACAGGTAAATATACGCTGTTATTTAACAACTGTATTATTGTTTTATTTAAAATATTTCTCATTTAAATGTTGCAGCATTAATAAGTAATTCAAGGAAATATACCACCCTTAATTAAGTATATATAAATTGTTTCCCACCCTGTATGATCAGTCACTGACGCAGGCATGCGTGACTGATATTTACATTATATTTTAACGATGAATACAAATTGTCTATTTTAAAAATCTCTTATTGTTAAGTATAATCAGAAGATATATATATTAAAAAATCTCTATTGTGTATGACAGTTCGGTGGTGTAATGGTAGCGTGTTTGTCTTGTAAACACAGATATATCAACTACTACGTGTTCGGTCCCCATAGCAGATACATTATTTGATGGCGAAACGGAAGATGTTTTTCTATTAATTGGGGGTGGGGCGGTCCCCCTCAGCCAAACCAACATTGTAACTCATGCTATCGCATTCTCGGTAGCGTGGGTTGGTGTTTTTTCCAACTCATGCAACCATGAATTTAATTTCATGGGTTGCCATGTTAGTTTGGTTTACCACGCCCACGCCACAATAACATCCAATCAAACATATACCTTCTGAAAGATCTAATTCAGTGTTTGCTGAGTTAGACCCCTCGCCGGAGATTATGTGTTTGTGTCAAAGTAAAATTGGGTGTAAAATAAATGGTATAAATTGATGCAAAAAGCTCTACATTCAAATGAGGAACCCCACAGGGTAGCACAGAATGGGCTACCGGCTAATAGAAACGGTAGAAACAAAAGGGCATCCGAAATGGATAGCCAAAAGAAAAGAGCATCCGAAATGGATAGCCAAAGAAAGGGCATCTGGATAGCCAAAAGAAAAGACCCTAACAAAGACACAAAGGCCTGAATAAGGAACTCATGAATGAATAACCGCTCATAATTTATACCATTTATTTTGCATTTTTATCTAATAATTAGAGGTAAATATATTATATTTACATAAAAATATAAATAATGGATATCAAAGATGTAAATTCTATAATTGCTGAAATTTTAATTTAAAAAAATAGAGGGATAATATTATCTAAAGATCTCGACTGTGACAGGATTGCCTCGGAATATGAAGACATTGAGTATCAGTCTAGTAAGGGTCGTTATGTTTTACCTAAGATGTACAGACTCGTGAAAGGAATTCAAAATTCCATCTATGCTTGTTTGTACGGTAACGATATTGATGTATTTATAACGCTATTTAGCACCGTTGAAGCAATACGTCAAAAGCTTGGCCAAGAGTATCAAAAACGAGCTGAAATTAGTTCTAAAGTTCGTGATCTTAGAAAAATATTAAACGAGGTAAACCAGTATTTTAACCACGTGAGCGTTACTAAAAAAAACGAGCTGAAATTAGTTCTAAAGTTCGTGATCTTAGAAAAATATTAAGCGAGGAAAAACATGTATTTTAACCACGTGAGCGTTGCTAAAAAAAAAAGGCTTTCAGTAAATAATTTAAAAAATTTAATTTTTTTTAGCGTTTTTTGTAACACTCACGTGGGATTTTCTCCTGAAAGGATACTCAGCAGTTTGGGCCTGCTCATGCAGTTATGTGAGTACTGGATGATCTGGTTGTGGTAGCAAGTAATCACTGCGACGCCTCCATTTTCACGTAGTTGTTGTTGTTGCCGCGTCGTTAACAAAAATCGTTCATCGCCGTTCTCAGATATTACAATTCTGAAACCCCCAGCGATGTTATTTCTGAAACACTCGCGGATAGCGTCGTACAGTTTAACCTTGTCCGAGACGGATACGTTAGGGTGATGGTACATTATTTAATAACTCAGCTTTTAATTGTGATAGTTTCACATTTGAAAACTCAGTTCACAAACACTATATTGTAGGTGAATCGCTTACAACTAGATTAGCCCGAGAGCGGCTAGCAGCAATTAAAAAATTTATACCGGTTCGAGACAGACTTCGTGAGAAACTTCAACAACGACAACAAGCGCAGACTGACTTTTCTGTGTCAAGTGAACAACTGTTCGCCCCGATAACTAAGGCGACCAAAGATGTGAAAACAGCAACTGAACGAGCAATATTTGGAGATATTCCTGAGGAAGGCAAGCGACGAGAAGTGCCTGTTCTTGGTGTGCTTGAAAAAATTGCAGCAGAGACCGAACAAACAAAAAAGTCTTTAGAAACACTTCCAGTAGATATAGTAACTACTTCACGGCAACAACAAAAAAAAGAGCAAGTACTAGAAGAACTAGGTGCTACTGCAAGAAAACCAGAAGAAGAAGAAGACGTTACTATAGAAAAAATGTATTCACCGCAAAATATATTTACATACTATGCATACAGCATAATTAAAAATATTAAAGATGACAATAATTTAATTAAGCAGCAGAGAGGGTGAGCCGGACAACATTTTTAAACAAGTTTTCACTGAAATCAGGCTTACAACAATGAAATCAGGCAAAAAAATCAGTGAAATCAGGCAAAAAAATCAATGAAATCAGGCAAAAAATAATAATGAAAAATCAATGAAATCCTGAATGAGTAAAAACTTTTCAACCAAATATTTGATCCAGTCCGATACGATATCGTGCCCTCGGGGCTGATAAATTTATCGTTACAAATCCGTGTGGTTTTGACTGAGCGTGACTAAAGAAATTTCTAAACTGATTATGATTCATATCACCGCAGCACCATGTCTGCCAAATATTTCGTAGCGTATGTGTATCAACGCCGTTGAATACAGCAAGCATATTACAATTATCGCGAATCACTTTTGGTATTTGAGTGTATCGTTGAGTGACATAGATCACGTCCGTGTTTTTATGCCTGCCTCTTGAAAAAATCCTTGCAGGATTTTTTTGTTTATCTAACATTACATCGTCGTATACAACTAAATTGTTGATACTTCCATCGAGGTCTTCTACTGATGGTGCCTCGTCAATATCGGTTATAAATTCAATAACATCCTCACCAGCAATCTCTGAAGCGTTTTCATTAAAATCTTTTAGCACCTCATAGCATCGTTGGTCATCTACGCTAGGGGCAATTAAATACATCTTATCCCACTTCATCCATCTCATTATTAAATTGAGCAACAATTGCGTCTTGCCGGATCCAGATGGTCCGATTATAATTGCGCGGATAGATTTTGGTAGCGCTGTATGATGCTTAACTGGTTCTCTTGTTTTAGTTGCTGAAAAATCAATTATATTCATATCTCTATACATAAATTATGGATCTATATTGTGTGAAGTGTAAGGCGCGTACTGGCACAGATGACTTGACGACGATTACAACTAAAAATAACCGATCAGCGCTTTCTGGTAAATGCGTACAATGTAGTACAAAGAAATTTAGATTTGTTTCTAAACCCAAGGAACCCAAGGAACCTTTAAAAAAAAACGAGGAGGTGATATCGCTGCCAAATTAGCAAAACTCCCTGGAACCCCATGGGCAAAATACCCCGGAGAAAAGCACCTTCCAGGATATAGCTACTGTGGCCCCGGAACACGATTAGATATCAGACTCAATAATCAAAATCAACCCAACCCCGGTGAAGAACCAATAAACGCCATTGATAAGGCCTGTCACCTTCATGATGTTGCTTATAAAAGCAGCAATTTGCAACACAGGCATCTAGCAGATGTGAAATTAATTCATGCGTTAAATGCTATTCCTGATAAATCCTTCAAAGAAAAATTGGCTTCATTTTTGATAAAATCGGCTATGAAAAGTAAATTGATGTTAGGTGCTGGTAATTAATAACAACATGGAATCTATTTATTATTCCCCAAGAGGATACTGGAAGGGTAACGCTGCAATCAGTAAACTCGCTAGCGCCGCAAAAGTGAAAAAAAACCCACTGCGGCTCATTGGTTATCCAAACAGGCACTTTGACAAATTTATCTACCACCGCCTAAACAAATTAATGTCTCGCATTTTGATGTGACCGGACCCAATGAAGTTCATCAGGCTGATCTATTATTTTTGCCACATGACCACGGTAACAAGTACGCATTAACCGTAGTTGATATTGCAAGTCGATAAAAGGAAGCAGGTCCTCTGCACTGGCCAAATCTATTACAAATTGATCCCGGCAAAGAATTTCAGGGTGCAGTGTTATCTACAATGAAATATCACAATGTCACTATCAGACGGGGGCATACTGCACTGCATCGTGATCAGGCAATTGTAGAACGATTTAATAAAACCCTTGCTGAGCGGTTATTTGGATATCAATACGCAAAAGAATTCATCCAAGAAAAAAGATCCCGTGAATGGGTTAAAAGATTACCAGGTGTGATTACTGCACTGAATAACGAGATTACTAGAACCATCAACATGAAACCTATCAATGCGATTAAAAAGAAGTCAATACCTGAAAAACCACAAAAAGATTTCAAAGAACCAATTCTTGGTAGTAATGTCATTGTGAGATATTTATATGAACCAGGAGAGCTTGAAGGGGGCAGAAAAAGAGTTACTGATCCTATTTGGAGTGTTACTACACACAAGATATCTAGTATAACACGATCTACGGGTAGACCTCCAATCCATAAACTGGATTCAACTGCCCCTCAACGGGGTTTTACTAGACAACAATTACAAGTGATACCTGAGGATACTCAATTACCACCGCATGGTCTTAACTAGCACCCTTGCGTCTATTCCACTCAAGACAAATCAACATCACATTGTTTCTGACATGACCGAGATTGTTATTTTTTCTGTCTACGGTGAATTGGCGAGGATCCTTATCCGAATACTGCCAACGCATTATACAATTGCAACTTGCGCAGTGATTATTCTGTTGTTTCTTCAAAGTGATTATTAATCCAGAATCAATATCAAATTCTCGTTGTTTTTTTTTGTCCTGTTGTTTGTAACCGGAGAGTTTTTTTATCAATAATATCATCTATTGTGGTGTCATTATCATCACCAATGATTTCATCATCGAGGACAATTCTTCGAAGTTGATTTATTTTTCGTACTCTGGATACTGCGAGATAGACTAAATTCGACCATTCTATGCGATTATCTACCATCCAAACAATTGTATCCGATATAGTCAATCCCTGTGAAGAATGTATCGTCGCTGCGTAACCTAACGTCCATGGGGATTTATTAGCACGCAATGCATCTTCAACGACATTGATATCAACCAGCACAATATCATTTAATACGAGAATTTGTTTTTCATTCTGTCCTGGAATATCAACTTCAATGTTCTGTTTTCGTGTATCCGAAGGCCTATAACAGAGGGGCACTGGAAGTGTTGCAAATTTTTGTTTATGCAATTCAAATAATTTCATCTGAAGTGTGTCTCTGACTATTTTTCTACTTGCAATGATCAAATCATTTGGTCTCCATGCTTCCCAAAACTCATTCATTGGAGTTTCCGAAATTATTTCACGGGCTATTTCACACTGGATTCTATCCGGTTGTAATCTAATTAATTTCTTAAACTCTTTTAATTTTTCATCAAGTGATCTATGATCAGTATCAATTTCTTCATAATAGTCTACAAAACCCTTTAGCCATTCATGTGGGGATGCACCGACAAATGGTGGTGGTTGGCCGTGATCACCGCACATGACGATTTTTGTATTTTTCAATAACAACCACTCAAGAAATATTTTTAATACATCTTCGGACACTGTGTCTATTTCATCCCAAATCATGATTTCAGGAATAAATTTCTCTCCCATGCGCTCAAGAGTCCATTTATCTCCTTTCCATCTAAAGAAACTATGATAAGTGCAGGCATTTACCCCTCTCTGTATCATTTCTCTTGCAAGTCTGTGAGTCGGTGTTAGCACAATCATATTTGATTTCCCACGAAATAACTCAATTGCCCGGGTTGTTTTTCCTGACCCACCACAGCCGTTTAAATAAACTGTTTTATACAGGCATATTGGATCAGATATCGGTGGCGCATTAGAAAATTCTGATTGAATCTCTTTGAGATTCCGATAATTATTTTCAATGGTAACATCTGCTGATTGAATATAATCATGAATCATTTCTTTCTTAATTCTCCATGATCCCCAATTCTCGTTGCCATTAGCCTTAAAATCAGTCATTTTGCTATTTATGTAAAATGAATCAGTGGCAACTCTAACTGCGGTGGTAGGAAATTTATTAATCATTGAAAATAAATTAATAGAAGCATAACCGAGCATAGAAGCTCTCAAATGTGTGTACTGCGGATTGTATCCATCAGTGTAAGTAACAATTGTACCCAATTTGGTTCCATCGGAGAGAAATGCGTCCTTACGATTGACATATAGGCCTTTATTTGTTAAATCCGCCATTACAAAATCGTATTCAGCGTTGTCTATAATCAATCGTGAAGAATATCTCGTATTGTCATCTTTGCCACCCTGGGTAAATTTACCGATTATTCTTCGTCCGAGATCTTTTGCTTCATTGTTTCTGATTTCAAATAACTGTTTGGACCAATCCATGATTTGTTGTTCATTAAAATCAGGAAACAGTTTTCGCTCTTCGCTAATTATTTTTTCTAGATCAGGTTGGGGTAACCACACTGATTTCTGTGCTCGATAGGATATAATTGATTCACTGACAATTAATGATTTTAACATCTTACAATCAAGCATATACCGTAATAACACTATTGGCATCCAGTGTTTTTCAGACATGTGTTTACCATTCCAAAGATAACTACACGGATGAAGTCCTTCAGCCATTTCAAATGATACCACACAAGCGAATCCGGTTAAATCAAAATCAGGCAGTGGTCCATTAATAGCAACACGGGTCATTTCGTGTGTATGGTGTCCAAATCGTTTGAAATATTTCTCGCATTCTCCATACCCGAGAAAACTTCCTGGATAACACGCAATCATATCAACTGAAATAACGGAATCAGGATCGTATTTTGTATTCCATAATCCTCCATGGCCGTATTCAAGACAGGACAATCTGACATCTGATAAAAACTCACTTCGTGTTGGTTTCCATGCTTTTTTCTTTCTAGCAAAATGTGCTGCAATGGATGGTACTGTGAAACAGTTTGCTAATAATTGATCGTTGTCTTCCCCCAGAGAACTCTCTGAAGAAAACTCACTAGCTAGTTGTTTCATTTGATTATGCAGCACTTCAGTACGGTATAATTCTCCGTTGGGCCTTACAAACTGATCAAATCTACATTCATCGTCTGAAGTACTATGAAATAGCCACATTGACACAGGATCGTTTTTACTCAAATGGTAAATAGCATCAAATAATTTCTGCTCTGAAAAAAACTCTTCTGTTTGGGGGAGATATTTTACGGTTCTATCCCGTGGAAATATTGTTACTGCAGATGACCACGCGTGTGCGTTATGATCAATAATTTCAATTGGGGTTCCTTTTTTTGATTGATATTTCGGTTCTTTTAATACTTCTCCGGTGATTGTCCTTACTGATATTGGAAATCTCAATGATGTTTCTAATTTAGTTATATCCTGAATTGTTGCCCCATTCTCTTATACCGTGAACTCCCATTCGGTTATTTTTTTTCGTATTAGATCAGTTAGTTTATTTCCCCGGGACGCATTTGTGAAGTGTTCCATTATTCGTTCTGCTACACAATTGAGCCCTGTCGAATATTTCATGGGTGCTAGTTTTGCAATATCAGGTTTTTCATTTAGCGGATAGATCCCGTAAACAACTGCTGTGACAGGATAAGATCTTTCGTAGTAGGAATTATCAATTCCGGTCAAAATTCCCGGTTTTGAATCCTGATTCACAGTGATATTTTTTTTGCCTTTCAAGATAGGTTCAAATTTATCCCTAATAATCCATTTTCCATCCTCACGGATAATGAATTTGATTCGGAAAAAATGACTTTTTTCCCCAAGACGTGAAATGATCACTGCTACTTTTTCATCATTCATGGTAGCGTCAACAACACCATCAATTCGAAATGTTGACCAACAATAAGATGCTCCATCACGCTTAAATTCATTAAAACAGTCTCTGATGGCTTTATCAAGAATTTTATTCTTGGGTGCATTAGAAACTATATCAAGAGTGAATTGAGCATCTTTCCATGGTAATTTCTTGTTTCGTTTTTTGGGTCTATCGCGATTAAATCTAGGATTGATTTTCAATAATCTCTTAAACTCCTTCATGTTTCTGTCTACTACACGTTTTTTGGGTCTATCGATATTAAATCTAGGATTGATTTTCAATAATCTCTTAAACTCTTTCATGTTTCCATCTCTTGGACGTTTTGGACGTTTGACACGTTTTTTGGGTCTATCGATATTAAATCTAGGATTGATTTTCATTAAATTCATTAAAACAGTCTCTGATGGCTTTATCTCTTAAACTCTTTCATGTTTCCGTCTACTACACGTTTTTTGGGTCTATCGATATTAAATCTAGGATTGATTTTCAATAATCTCTTAAACTCTCTATCAGCATTTTTCGAAGTCAATCTCTTGAACTCCTTCATGCTATACTAAAAACAAGTGTCTAAATGAAAGATTTATGCATAATGAATCACTGCAAATAGATCAGTCATTGAATTAAACAAATAGTATAGTATACGAATGACCCAAGAATTCAGACAGCACCCTGTGAGTACAAATTATGAAGCATCCAGTGATGGTGTTGTAAGACATTGTAGACTGAAGAACCCAGTTGGGAGGGATAATGGTATGGGGTATTTGATGTTTACTGTTGGAAAGAAGAAATATTACAATCATCGTTTCATATTTGAATGTTTTAATGGAGTGATCAAAGATGGTTTTGTTATTGATCACATTGATTCTAATCCAAGGAACAATTCTTTATCAAATCTGCAAGCAATCACACAGAGTGAGAATTCCAAACGAGGAAGGACTGGCACTTGTTCAAAAAAAACGAAACCAGTAAAATCTTTGAATACAATAACTTACGAAGAGAAATTATTTAAATAAATATATGAAGCCGGCAAGTATTTCAATATTTGTAGAGCCTCAATACGATTCGTTGCAGAGGGGGTTTGTCGATCGGCTATTTCAAAAAAGAGCGGGCAAAAAGTTCAATTTAGTTATGTATTTTTCAATTAGAGATATGTCATTGCTATAGAATAATGAATTCTGAAAACATGAATAGCATCATAGTTGAAATAGCAAAATTGAAAAATCAGGATATCAAACTATCAGATGGATTAAATCCTGATCAAATTGTGTCTGATTTTCAGGATATAGAATACGGGGTTAGCACTAACAAATATATGCTACCAAAGAAATATGCACTCATCAAAAGAATTCAGAATTCTATTAGAGACTCTCTTTCATTTTCCAGTGACATCAGTGTGTTCGTCCCGTTGTATACTATCGTAGAGGGGATACGAATATAATTAGGTAACGAATACGAATTGAAAAAAGAAGTCAACTCTAAAATTAGAAACCTACGAGCGTTAATTCAAGAAAATGAACAATTTTGATTACCCGACCATTGATTGCCCGATCATTTTATCATCGACCCTCATTTTTTTTAGCCGACCTTCAAGAGAAAATGTCAAAATCGATGGACGATATGTCAAAACTAGAATGTTGAAAGTGACAGTATTATACAATTTGGACACTTTCAACAACCTTGATAGGATGAAATAGCACTTCCATGACCGTATCAAAAATCATCTGACATGTCAAAAAAGTGGCGAAACTGTCAGTATTATTTATTTTATATACAATTTGGACACTTTCGCCATCATTGATAGAGCCATTAAAACAATCAAATAGCACTTCCATGGTGATATTAAAAGTCATCCGACATGTCAAAAAAGTGGAGGAAGTGACAGTATTATTTATTTTATATACAATTTTGACACTTTCTCCATCATTGATAGAAGCTGTTAACACTTCCATGGTGATATTAAAAATCATCCGACATGTCAAGTGTTTTACAATTGAAAAATGGTTTCTGATTTCAAATAATGGTCAATGAAGCATTAACAACCCGATTGGCTCGTGAACGATTAGATGCAATTAGGAGATTTGTACCAATTCGTGACTCTGTCAGGAATAAACTGCAACAACGACAGAGTTTACAAACGGATTTTGCTTTAGGGTCTGAAGAATTGTTTAAACCAGTAACCACAGCAACGAAAGGGGTTGAGCGTGCTTTACTGGGAGATGATCCTGACGGTAAAAGAAAAGAAGAGGGTCTTATTTCTGTACTTGAAAAACTAGCAGCGAAAACTGAACAAACTGAACAAACTGATCCGAAAAAAACGACTGTTTCTCTGTTGAATAAATTTACTGATCATGCTAAAATAGTAATAAAAAAAACCTAGTTTATTCAAACCAAAGGATTATCAAGCCTTTGGTAATTTTGCTGCTCAAAGCTATAATTCAAAAAAAGATTTTTTAAAGGACGAGTATAAGAATGATAGAATATCAAGTAATGATTGGTCCGATAATTTGTATAAACTAAATAAAGGGATTGGTCGTTTGAATAAGGATGAGATTGGGTACAAGGAATTTCAAAGGGGAATTAGTAATTATAAAAGAGAACAAATAGAAGAGCGATAACGAGAATTAGAAGAACGACGTCAAACACCAACACGTAGACAAACAAGAAGACAAAAAAAAAAACAACTACCACCTGATGATGATGATGATGATTTAGAAGAACGACGTCAAACACCAACACGAAGACAAAAAAAACAAGAAGAACCTAATGATGATTATTTACAAGAAACGGATTTAGAAAAACTAGATGAAGCAACTGGTTATAGCGGAAGTGGATTGCAAAATCCAAGGATTGCAAACACTTGTCCTGATAGTGTTATCAATGATATATCACGATTAGATGTTCTTGTAGGAGGATTCCGAGCTGGAAATAACTCTCCAGAAATAATTAATGAAGCAGCTGATATCTGAAGACGGTTATTTGCCGGCGGTATCATGGATATCAAAACATATCGAGATTTCATTGACGAGTTAGCAAATGGGTATCACAACAATTGAAAACACTATTGTTTTTATAATAATGATCATACATTACAATCATGATAAACCAACCCTCGTCTATGTAGTTAATTCACGGTTTCCAGTTTATAAAGCATACTATGGAGATGGTTTAGGCAATACCATTTTAGGATTCTTTTCAAGAATGGCCCCAAAACTGATGCCGTTAGCTAAACAATTATCAATGAAAGCCATTGATGTTATTCGTGATAAGGGTATTGGTGCTGTTGGAGATCTTGCGGGAAAAGCGTTTTCAGCCGCGAAGAATAAAATAACATCATTAGTGAGGCGAAAAAAGAAACCGTTACCGTCTACAGCAGAAATGCCTGCAAGTGTTGGTAAAATAATAAATAACGCAGTAGATGAAAAATTAGCATCGATGGCTTTAACCCTCGACCCAAATATGATAGCGGGAAGTGGCTTTAGAAAACGCTAGCGTTGAAAATCGTTTACGATTTTACGATTTAGACTCTGATAAATAGAATAAAATGTTCAAAAAGTCACCTGATCCAGCATTTGATATAGACGCCCCAGTCCCCAAGAATGATTCTGTACGCGATTATCAATATTACGCCTATCATGCCATAGACTCAAATAGTCGATCGCGAATTGATCTTCAAGTCCATGATACCAGTAAATACTTTCTACCCGCTGAAGCGTTTATTGAAGTAGAAGGAGAAATTGTACGAACAAATGATACAGAGTATCCAGCTGGTACCCAAGTCGGTTTTGTCAATAATGGTATTATGGCGTTATTTGAGAGTGCAAAATATCTCATTGATGGAAAAGAAATTGAGACGATAGATCGTGATGTTGATGTGGCTACAACAATCATAGGATTAGCGAGATATTCTGATGATTATACAAGATCAGCAGGACCTTCTATGATGTTTGCTAAGGATATTAAAAATACGGCTGGAGGAAATCAATTTATTATAAGACGACCAAAGAATAATGCTGGCACCGCTAATATTGATGCCGAGGATATGATTATAAACAACGAGCCTAACTTCAATCTAGGAGCTGCAACACGAAACGCAATGTTGCAAGGAGCGCGTAAGTCATTTTCATGCGCAATTCCACTGCATCATATTTTTGGATTCTGTAGAAACGTCAGAAAAGTTATCTACGGAGCGAAGCATACAGTATCGCTTGTACGAAAGGGTGATGATAACGACGCAATTTGGAGGGTTCCAGCAGATGCTGCAAATCCAAATGCTGATGCCGGTAAAGTCAATTTAACAAAAATATCATTGTGGATGCCAGTGTTGACTCCAGCAATCACCGCAGAAGAACGATTACTATCATTTATGGACCAAGGAGGAAAGTCGCTGTTGAGATGGTTATCAGTGAGTACAGATGTGAAGCAATCAGATCTGAACGGGTTATTCACGTGGAACCTAGCATCAAAACAAGGTGTTGCTGCGCCACGTCATATATTTATTGCGTTACAAGATAACACACGAGTTGGCGATCAACGTTTCAGTCATATGATATTTGATCAATTAGGTGTGAAAGACGTCTCACTGAGAATAAACGGCCAACAGGAACCATCCGAGGATATACAACTTAATTACACAGAAAATCATATTGCACGAGTTTATCATCGTCTGTTGTCATTTATGGCACGTGATCAAAATGTGGATACTGGTTTGCAAATATCACAATACGACTTTAAAAATCTATATCCGATTTATTACTTCTCACTGGAACATCTTGATTTGATGAGACAATCTGTCGTTGATATACATTTTAGAGCTAATGTGACTCCTGGTGGTATTGCTAATTATAGAGCGGTTGCCGTCATTCTCAGTGATAAATCAATGCTACTTGAAGGTGTTGGAGGAAGAATGAGAGTGGTAGATGCCCCAGTGGAAAATCTTTGAACGATTTTTCCATTAGAATCAATCTATTATGTATAATGTCATATAGTGTTATTAGTGTTGCGTTAACTCCTGGTCAAATCAAAAAATTGCAATCAGAATCGGCTAAAAAATGTGGAACCACAATCACGTTGAAACCGAATCAAATGACTGGTGGTGCAAATAAATTATCGCTGACAACTCGTCAAATAAAACATTTCAATGATGCACTTGCAGCCAAAAAAGGTGTTCAGATTACTCTTTCTGCGGCTGCTATCAAAAATATGATGAAAACAGGCGGTATATTCCCGTTGTTAGCTGCAATACCAGCATTGATTGCAGCAGCAGCCCCAGCAGTGGCGAAAGCAGCAGCGTTAGGAACCGTTGGTACTGCAGCAGGAATGGCGTTGAAAAAAGCAACTGGACAGGGTTATAAAAAAAGGGGAAAGGGTCTAAGACTACCAGGAACCCCGTATTCATGGTACAGCGGAAAGGGTCTAAGACTACCAGGAACGATTTATTAATTCGGGAATCGAAGATTCCTATGTCCAATTTTGATTTAATGGATGCTGCTAAAAAACTAGCCATAAAAAATTTCAGAGGTGTTTTTATGAAAGATCAATTACCACATCAACCAAACAAAACTGAAACAGGTATTATTAATCTCGATAACAGCACCGGACCTGGAACTCACTGGGTTGCATACGCTATTGATCCACGTGGGATTGTCTATTTTGATTCATATGGATTAGCCCCACCAAAAGAGTTTATGCGTTATATAAAACAATTTCCAATGAAGACTTGGTATTCTACGCTACCAACACAACAAATGAATGATCCACCAATATGTGGCAGCGAAGTATTAAATGTCCTTAACGCTATTTCAGCATCTAGAAAACCACCACACATTGTCGTAAATGACTACACCAGTAATCGCTGGAAATCTTAACGATTTTAAAGAGAGAAAGAGTTTTACAATAACATGATTGATATTTGGGGAAGACCTCTGAAACCCAAACCCGATGACACTGCAACCCCTGATTCTATCAAGGATATAACAAAAAAAATTAAAGATGAAATCGCTGAGACGTTGAATTTAACAAGTGTTGACCCGAATGAAATAGTTGTATTTCAAGACAAACAGGGTAAATTGAAATCTAGTAATATTTCTCTGGATGATATTTTAGTTAAACAACAAAACTCAATCGAGGATACTATCGCGTTATTTTCCGATCAGGGTAAACTCAAACCAGGTGTACTTATTTCGACGATTACAGATCGATTAAAAATTCTCAACGATGGGTTAAACAATTCTGTGTTTGTACTAACAACACTTGAATCTAAAATTGAAGAAAACGGAAAACAGTTTACATCATTTCGTAGAAATATCATTGATAAATTTATTGGAACCACGTTGGATAAAATTGAAATAAAACTCTCTGATATTAAAAAATTCATCGATGAGACGAAAACCTTCATCGAGGGCATCAAAGGGGATGTAACGAGGATGATAACAGTCATTGAAAAAACAAAAATTCCTCATGAGAAAACCAACAACGTAGTATACACAATCCAACACGGATCATTTGCGTGGACACCTACAAACAACAAATTAGATATCACTGCAACCGTTAAGGGTATTTATCGATTAACACTAGTAACACCATTGACTCAATTTAATATTTCATCGTCCAGTTCATCCGGGGTCAATAATACGATTTCAACGATCATTGACAAGAATACAACTGAAAAGTTCACAATCACATCTACTGATAAAAATTTGGTTAGGGTCTCAACAACGTGGTATTTGGAATTCGTAGCGGATTTAAGTAAATCGTAATTGAAAACGCTAGCGTTTTTAAAATAAAAATGATTTCATCATCGCAATATCGCTATGATCAGGTCAGAGAGTATCAAACTAGACTCAAAACCCTGTCTGAGGAGTATGCAATGAAAATTAAAAAATATCGCAGGAGAATTACCGCAATTGATGTTACCGTGTATTCAGTGAGTGGTGTAATCACCGGAGCTGGTATTATACTGTCTTCAGTAACAATGATGGCCCCGATAGCTGTTCCAATTTGCATTTCTGCGGCAACAACAATCGCTGGAATAATTTCAATAATCACAAAAAAATATCATCATGCAGCCAACGGAAACTACAAGACTACATAATTCAATTTCATATTGTGTCCACTGCATGCTCGCAATTATCCTCATTGATATCGTCATCGCTCGATGATACAATTATATCAGAGAGTGAGTTTTCAGCGATGGTAGATATATATGATTCTGCGATGTCAAAATTAGAAATACAAAAACATGAGTATAATAATAATGACAACACCGATGGAATCAGAAAAAACCAAAATGATCTCAATAACCTCAACGATATCAGATAGTGAGTTCTCAGTGATGGTACGTGTCTATGATTCCGCAATATCAAAATTAGAAATACATCATGAGTATAGCAACGATGACAACACCGATGGAATTACTTCAACAAATAGTGGAGAACACGAACCCAGTACAAACCAGCATGATCTAAATAACCTCAACGAATCCAGAATTCAGTGTGAATTTCCCCTCTCCGGTCCCAGTGAAGGAGATAGCGCTAGCAAAATTACGAGTGTATCACAGCTGGCCAAATATTAGGTCAAAATCATTTGGTGGTCAACAACCGAATAATTCACTGGTGTTTGCAAATAAGAATAAACCCGACGGAACTCCAGACTGGAATGTCGTTTCGATACCAACAGGGTCATACCAAATTGAACAAATCAATAATGAATTCGCGCGTAGAATAAAATCGATTACTGGAAAAGAATCAAAAATAGCTATAACGGTTCATGAGCCAACACTATCATCTGCCATTGAAATAAGCACAGAAGGATACGTCGTAGATATCTATCAAAGTTCTATTAGAACCGTACTAGGATGGCCTGAATTACCACCCGGGGGGGAAACCGTTGATTTACCAGAACCAAAAAAAAACTGATTATGTCACAGACAGGATAAAATCTGATAATCCAATAAGGAGTTATAGAGATTATAACAAATTGAATTTTTTTCTTGAAACGATAAATAGCCTCACTAATAAAAAATACTACACACTTCTACAGAGTAAAACCACTGAAAATTTCAGAGCGTTCAATAACGATATTTCGTTGTTGTTAATATCCCTTAAATCCGGTACTCTCACCCGAGACGAATTTATCAGCGTTGTAGAAACATGTAACAAAATCATCAATGATATGGAAACATTTCATTCACAAATTATTCAGGGTATATTAGATGACAATAACCCCCTATCGAGAATAGAATTTGCATCGAAGTATAATATACGCGTAGAAGATATTCCAACAGTCAAACTACTAGGATATAATATCTTAGAACTACAAAAATCTCTCAGTGATGCCATCGATGTCGGTTTTAAAATAATTCATGATGCATGGAAAAAAACATCATCACCGGAAATAAAAATCCTCAAACACAATAATGACCCAGATGGCGGCGGCAGGCATATTGCTCCGTTCAATGTGAATATTTCATCGGTGATAGCGATCAATTTAGTATGTGATGTTATTGAGGGAAGTTATCAAATAAATTTAGAACGATCAAATCAAGCTCAGCAGGGGTATATTTTGTATTCATTTGCACCAACAGCCCCTCCAGGATTTTTAATAATTGAGTCACCGGTGAATCCAGTCTATATGCGATGTCATAATAATTCATTAACCAGAATTAATTTCAAACTCACTGACCAGTCTAATAATCTGATTGATCTACAAGGTGAGGTTTTACAAATAAGTCTGTTTGTAAAGTCCTAAAGGGGGGCACGATATCGTATCGGACTGGATCAAATATTCGGTTGAAAAGTTTTTACTCATTCAGGATTTCATTGATTTTTCATTATTATTTTTTGCCTGATTTCATTGATTTTTTTGCCTGATTTCACTGATTTTTTTGCCTGATTTCATTGTTGTAAGCCTGATTTCAGTGAAAACTTGTTTAAAAATGTTGTCCGGCTCACCCTCTCTGCTGCTAATTAACTTTATCGTGCGGAATTTTTCACTCAATAAAAGAGAAATAGCTGTAAACAAAGTGTATAAAGAGTACATAAAAAACGACGAGAATTGGATAAAAAAAAGTATACCTGGCAAACCGTGGTAGATTTAGAATCACAGACAGTAACCGCAATGATTTTGAGAGTTTTAAAGACGAAGTATTGAGTAGAGTAAAAGAGTATCCAACTGAATTTTTTGGTAAAGAGGAGCCAACTGGAGATGGATATTTAGGCAGCGGCATAGTTGAAAACACTAGCGTTACTTGTCATGGTAACATTCTCAGTGATATATCACGGCTGGAAGTTCTCATCGGAGGGAAACGAGCCGGAAACAACTCACCGGAAATAATTAATGAGGCAGCTGATATCTGTAGACGATTATTTGCCGGTGGTATCATGGACATTAATGTATATCGAGAACTCATTGCTGAATTAGTTGAAAATCACAAAGATGCCCATGGTTATTACAGCGATTGATCACTAATTAAAAAACTACTAGTTTTATAACAAGATGATTATACACTACAACCATGATAAACCAACCCCCGTCTATGTAGTTAAATCACGGTTTCCAGTTTATAAAGCATACTACGGAGATGGTCTCGGTGATACCATTGCAGGGTTATTTGCGAGAATGGCTCCAAAAGTGATGCCGTTAGCTAAACAACTAGGAATGAAAGCCATTGATGTTATTCGTAATAAGGGTATTGGTGCTGTTGGAGATCTCGCCGGAAAAGCGTTTTCAGCTGCGAAGAATAAAATAACATCATTACTGAGACGAAAAAAAGAAACCGTTACCGTCTATAGCGGAAATGCCTGCAAGGGTTAGTAAAATTATAAATAACGCAGTAGATGAAAAATTAGCGCAATTGACTTCAATCTCTGACCAAAGCAATATTGCAAATATGATAGCGGGAAGTGGCTGAATGAATGGAAAATCGTTTACGATTTCACGATTTAGACTCTGATAAATAGAATAAAATGTTCAAAAGGTCACCTGATCCAGCGTTTGATATAGACGCCCCAGCTCGCAAGGATGATTCTGTACGCGATTATCAATATTACGCCTATCATGCCATAGACTCAAATAGTTGATCAAGAATTGAACTTCAAGTCCATGATACCAGTAAATACTTTTTGTCCTGTGAAGCATTTATCGAAGTAGAAGGAGAACTTGTAACAGCTGCTGATACTCCTGCTGTACCAGCACCGTATTCAGCTGGTACTCAAGTCGGGTTTGTCAATAATGGTATCATGGCGCTATTTGAGAGTGCTAGATATCTCATTGATGGAAAAGAAATTCAGTCGATAGATCGCGATGTTGATGTGGCTACAACAATAATCGGGTTAGCAAGATATTCCGATGATTATACAAGATCAGCAGGACCTTCTATGATGTTTGCAAAGGATGTTAAAAATACCGCTGGAGGAAATCCATTTGTTGTAAGACGACCAAAAAAAACGTGATAATAGTGATGCTGATGTCGAGGATATGATTATAAACAACGATGATAATTTCAATCTAGGAGCTGCAACACGTAAATTAATGTTGGGGAGGGGGCGTAAATCATTTTCATGCGCGATTCCACTGCATCACATATTTGGATTCTGTAGAAACGTCAGAAAAGTTATTTATGGAGCGAAGCATACAGTAGCACTGGTGCGAAAGAGTGATGATAATGACGCAATTTGGAGGATTCCAGCAAACCCAGCTGCAGATCATGTAAATGATGATGCCGGTAAAGTCATTTTAACCAAACTATCATTATGGATGCCAGTGTTGACTCCATCAATTACCGCAGAAGAACGATTACTATCATTTATGGACCATGGAGGAAAATCGTTACTAAGTTGGCTAACGGTAAGTACAGATGTTAAACAATCAAATCTGAACGGGTTATTCACGTGGAACCTAGCATCAAAACAAGGTGTTGTTGCGCCACGTCATATATTTATTGCGTTACAAGATAACACACGAGTTGGCAATCAACTCTCCACCCATATAATATTTGATCAATTAGGTGTTAAAGACGTCTCACTGAGAATAAACGGCCAGCAGGAACCATCCGAGGATGTACAACTTGATTACGGTCAGAATCATATTGCACGCGTGTATCATAGGTTGTTGTCATTTATGGCACGTGATCAAAATGTCGATACTGGTCTACAAATATCACAGTTGGATTTTAAAAATCTATATCCGATCTATTACTTTTCACTGGAACATCTTGATTTAACAAGACAGTCTGTCGTTGATATACACTTTAGAGCTAATGTGCTTCGTGGTGCTATTGATAATTATAGAGCAGTTGCTGTCATTCTCAGCGACAAATCAATGCTACACGAAGATGTTGGAGGAAGAATGAGAGTGGTAGATGCGCCAGTGGAAAATCTTTGAAAATTATATGAATTTTTCATTGAAATCGTAAACGATTTAGAATCAATCGTTTATGTATAATTTCGTATAGTAATATCAATGTATCGTTGACACCTGGTCAATTAAAAAAATTACAATCCAAATCAGCTAAGCAATGTGGAACCACAATCACGTTGAAACCTAATCAAATGACCGGTGGTGCAAATAAATTGTCGTTAACAACTCGTCAAATAAAACATTTCAATGATGCACTAGTAGCAAAAAAAGGTGTTCAGATTACTCTTTCTGCGGCTGCTATCAAAAATATGATGAAAACAGGTGGTATATTTCCATTGTTAGCTGCAATTCCGGCCTTGATTGCAGCAGCAACCCCAGCGGTGGCTAAAGCGGCAGCGTTAGGAGCCGTTGGTACTGCAGCAGGAATGGCACTAAAGAAGGCAACTGGACAAGGATATAAAAAAGGGAAAGGGTCTAAGACTGCCAGGAACCCCGTATTCATGGTACAGCGGAAAAGGCCTGAGACTAGGACCGGTTTATTAGTTGGAGAGTCGTTGATTGAAGAGTCTTTGACTCCAATGTCCAATTTTGATTTACTCGATGCTGCTAAAAAACTGGCGATTAAAAATTTTAGAGGTGTTTTTATGAAAAATCAATTACCACATCAACCAAACAGCGTTGAAACCGGAATCATTAATTTAGAAAACAACACCGGACCCGGAACTCACTGGGTTGCATACGCTATTGATCCACGTGGGATTATCTATTTTGATTCATATGGATTAGCCCCACCTAAAGAGTTTATGCGTTATATAAAAACTTTTCCAATGAAGACTTGGTATTCTACGCTACCAACACAAACGATGATTGACCCACCAATATGTGGCAGCGAAGTATTAAATGTCCTTAACGCTATTTCTAACTCGTTGGGTAACCCAAGGGGAAAACCACCACATGTTGTCGTAAATGAATACACTAGTAATCGCTGGAAATCAAAGATTTTAGAGAGAGAAAGAGTTTTACAATAACAATGATTGATATTTGGGGAAGACCTCTGAAACCCAAACCCGATGACACTGCAACCCCTGATTATATCAAGAACATACAAAAAAAAAATTAAAGATGAAATCGCTGAGACGTTGAACTTAACAAGTGTTGATCCTAATGAAATAGTTGTATTTCAAGACAAACAGGGTACATTGAAAACTAGTGATGTGTCGTTGGATGATATTTTAGTTAAACAACGAAACGCAATCGAGAATACTATCGTGTTATTTTCCAATCAGGGTAAATTGAAAACTAGTGATGTGTCGTTGGATGATATTTTAGTTAAACAACGAAACGCAATCGAGAATACTATCGTGTTATTTTCCAATCAGGGTAAACTCAAACCGGGTGTACTCGTTTCGACTATTACAGATAGAATAGAAACTTTCAACAATGAGTTGGAAAATTCTCTGTTGGAACTAACAACACTTCAATCTAAAATTGAAGAACACGGAAAACAGTTTTCAATTTTTCGTAGAAATATCATTGATAAATATCTTGGAACTACATTCGATAAACTCGACATAAAACTCCCTGATATAAAAAAATTCATCGATGAGACGAAAACCTTCATCGAAGCCATCAAAAATGATTTTTCGAGGATGATAACAATCATTGAAAAAGCAAAAATTCCTCATGAGAAAACCAACAACGTAGTATACACGATCCAACACGGATCATTTGCGTGGACACCTACAAACAACAAATTAGATATCACTGCAACCGTCAAGGGTATATATCGATTAACACTAGTGACAACGAATCAATTTAATATTTCATCGTTGAGTTCATCTGGGGTCAACAATACAATTTTAACGATCATAGACAAGGATACAACTGAAAAGTTCACAATAACATCTACTGATAACAATTTGGTTAGGGTTTCAACAACGTGGTATGTGGAATTCGTAGCGGATTTAAGTAAATAACGGTTTCAATTGAAATCGTAATTGAAAACGCTAGCGTTTTTAAAATAAAAATGATTTCATCATCGCAATATCGCTATAATCAGGTCAGAGAATTTCAGACTAGACTCAAAGCGTTCGCCGAGGAGTATCAAATAAAAATAAAAAAATACCGACGAAGAATCACCGTAATTGATGTTACTATGTACTCGGTGTCAGGCGTTCTCACTGGCGCCGGAATAATACTTGCATCGGTTTCAATGATTGCCCCGGTCGTAGTTCCAATTTGCATTTCTGCGGCGATAACAAAAAAGATATCATCATGCAGCCAACGCAAACTGCAAGATTACTTAATTCAATTTCATGCTGTATCAACTGCATACTCGCAATTATCCTCGATGATATCGTCGTCACTCGATAATACAATTATATCAGATAGTGAGTTCTCAGCAATGGTCAGTATTTATGATTCCGTGATATCAAAATTAGAGCGACAACATGAATATAATAACAATGACAACACCGATGGAATTAGAAAACACGAACACGAAAACCAGAATGATCTCAATAACCTCAACCATATCAGATAGTGAGTTCTCAGTGATGGTCAGTATTTATGATTCCGCGATATCAAAATTAGAAATAAATTATGAGTATAATAACAATGACAACACCACAGGAATTACTTCAACGAATAGTGGAGAACACGAACCCAGTACAAACAAGCATGATATCAATAACATCAACGAATCCTGAATTCAGTGTGAATTTCCCTATCCCAGTCCCCATGAAGGAGATATCGCTAGCAAAACTACGAGTGTATCACAGTTGGCCTAATATCAGATCAAAATCATTTGGTGGTCAACAACCCAATAATTCACTGGTGTTCTCGTATAAGAATAAAGACGACGGTACCCCAGACTGGAACGTTGTTTCCATACCAACAAGGTCATACCAAATCGAACAAATCAATAATGAATTTCGCGCGTAGATGAAATCGATTACTGAAGTAGAGTCAAAAATCGCTATAACGGTTCATGAGCCGACGCTATCATCCGCAATTGAAATAAGCACAGAAGGATACGTCGTAGATATCTATCAGAGTTCTATTAGAACCGTACTAGGATGGCCTGAATTACCACCAGGGGGGAAAACCGTTGATTTACCAGAACCACAAAAAACTGATTATATCACCAACGTGATAGCACCTGTATAATCCAATAAAAAGTTATAAAGATCACCAATTCACTATAGATTTCTTTGGTTTCGAATACCAATCAACTGGAAGAGAGAAGCCAGGGGAGAGAATAGAGGGATATCATTTTGTTAACGAACCTGAAATCATTAAAAATTTCACAGCAATGAATAATGATTTATCGCTGTTGTTAATATCTCTCAAATCCGGTATTCTTACCCGAGATGAATTTATCATCGTCGTAGAAATATGCAACAAAATTATCGACGATATGGAAACATTTAATTTGAAAATTATTTAGGATATACTAGATGACGATAATCCCCTATCGAGAACAAGATTTGCAGAAAAATATAATTTTCCCGTTAAAGATATTCCAACATTTAAACTACCAGGATATAACGTACCAGAACTAAAAAAACTTCTCAGTGACACCATCGATGTTGGTTTTAAAATAATTCATGATGCATGGAAGAAAACAGCATCACCGGAAATAAAAATCCTCAATTATAATAATGATCCAGATGGTGGCGGCAGACATATCGCTCCGTTCAACGTGAAATTATCCTCAGTGATTGCGCTCAATTTAGTATGCGATGTTATCGAAGGAAGCTATCAAATTAATCTCGAACTATCAAATCAAGCTCAGCAAGGATATATTCTTTATTCGTTTGCACCAGTAGCCCCTCCAGGATTTTTAATTATTGAGTCTCCGGTTAATCCAGTCTATATGCGATGTCATAATGATTCATTAACCAGAATTAATTTCAAACTCACGGATCAGTCCAATAATCTAATTGATCTACAAGGGAAGGTGTTAGCGATTAGTCTGTTTGTGAGATCCTAAAGACTCGATCAAATATTTGGTTAACCCATAGCAGCAGAGAGGGTGAGTGACAACGACAATGGCGTCATTGACGAATTCATCGAGGAGGCCTCAATTTATCGAATCGACGCTTTTTTTACGATTTACGAAGAAGCCTTAGATTACCGAATCGACGCCTGTAAAAGTTGTCTGATTCACCCTCTCTGCTGCTACTGGTTACATAAACTGTAAGTCAGGGTTAGAAGTGAAATTAGATTTTAAATTTGAAGGTTTTATTTATTTTTCTTTCAAGGTTTTAATGCTTTATAATAATCTGAAAATGAAAAAGGTCAAAGATGGCATGGCGAAATTAATAACCAATAACAAAATATTGAAAAGTGAGTGTTTACATTACATGCTAATGCGTCTAGCCACTCCATCCATTAATTACCAGAGTTAGAAGCCAACCTTAGAAATATCATTTTAACCTTGAGAGCTAAAAGCATGAAACTCACCGAAGAAAACCAAGGTAAATAAAAATAAAAAATCTAAAGTTTAGTAGTCTTTGTTTAGCACTTGTCATCAATGAAATACAATATATCATTTTCTATATTTTGGTAATGTTGTACAATAACTATGTAAAACTACAGCTTACCTTCTGCATTATCATTTTAATTGGTTAAAGTGATTATTTTCTCCTCGGGGTATGCTTTATATCATAATACAGCTTTCTATTCACATGTGTTAAATTAATGTTTGATCGGTTATTCTAAGTTTTTTCAAAACTTTATTTCCCACCGTACAAAGTATATGTCGCATTTACAATGGCATATCCTGTTACAATTTAAACATCCCTCCAGATTGCATTTATCATGAATCTTCCACTACATGTAAAATCGGCTGAAAATATTAGTTATTAAGAAGAGATATCATGAGCATGTATTTGTTTCTATTCAATAATGGAATTTAGTATTTTAATACTTAACATGTTTAACAGTAATTATTGCTATCTTCATATCAAGTATATTGTTATACTCTTTACAAGAGGGCCTCAAGGGAGTATAGTCCTTGACTAATGAGTCACAGTATATAAATAAAGCATTATTATTGTCATTATTATTATTATTATTATTATTATTATTATTATTATTATTATTATTATTATTATTATTGGTCAAAGCTCTAAAACGTATCTCCATGAGACTCAATTCAATGTAATTTATTATAATATACACAGGAGGGCTCCGAGTGGCTGAGTGTTCTAAAGCACTCTCCATTATGGATCACTGCCGTCTCGCCTCTTTCTGCGTGGGTTCGAGTCTCAGAGCTTTGCATATGGTGAGGTATTTATACAGAGATGTTGTCTGTGCACTGGAAGCATTCAGTTCTTCTCATCAAAAGCGCTTCGCACGTACTACATAGGATGGAGCAAACTCACTATTTTGAAATACGACACAATATAAATTAATCACCCTCGGGTATCGAAGTAAGGCACAAATGAAACTCGAGTGCATATATTTAATAAATAAATAAAAGGGTTTATACATTCTGTGACTTCTGTAGGTTTTATCTTCAGACTAAAATGGCTCTTTTTACGTCACTAACAATGTTTTCAGGTGTAAGTCTTTATTTCAGATAGATCCATTGCAAAGCAAGGGACTGAATGCTGTTATTGTTCTGGCCATCGCAACATAATGACTATCTCTTTTTCGTTTTTTTTTTCTCCAAAGACTGTTCAGTTTCCATCTTTACTGCTAATAGTTTAGAATCATGTATCTTAAATTGTTGTTTTCAAATTATCTATTACATATGTTGCCGTTCACCGTGTTAGGTAGAGCTTCTACACACTCACGTTTCATGCAAAGGTGGATGGATTTTATAAAGTGGAAATGTCCTCATAGCTGTCTTAGTCAGGACTGGAATCAAGTGCACAGAAAGCATATTATCCAGCACAGTCATGACATGAAATGCCGTGACTGGCACTCAACTGTATCCGTGCTTCATTTTCTTACTAATCAAGGATGTATAATATTCTGACTGTATTTTTTGTTCTTTGTTTTACTATGAATTTGTGAATGAACTTTGAATGAGTTTAAACATCTCTTTCTGCCATGCCTTTGTTGATAAGGAAGGAATGTCTTGGCCAGAAGCGTGCAGCCTATTTGTATAAATCTTATAGCAAGCCAATGTGCCTTTACCTGTTTGATGCAACGTATTTTCAGATCCTCAAACAAAGGCTTTTTGGGGTTTTGTTTATCGGTGATGATTAATTATTATGAAAGATTTATCCCTGTCAGAGATTCTGTCAGACAAAAGCATCAACATCGACAGGAAGCACAAGTCGATTTTGCAATAGGTGCTGAACAATTATTCAAACCTATTACTACAACCGCTTAAGAGATTATATATGGAAAAAAAGATGAGGAAGAAACAAGGAAAGGTGTTCTTCCTGAACTTAAAAAAACAGCAAAAGAAACTAAACAAACATTAGAAATGTTACAAAATCTTCCTGGTCCTGCAAGATTTCAATCCGGTCAGAAAAAATCCGATGAAGAAATAGTCGAAGAATTACGAAATAAATTTACTGAGGAAACTTTAGCATATATCGATAAGAGTGGTCCAGAAGATTGTATTGAATTTGTTGCTACGCGTTATGATGATAAAAAGAGAATTTTGAAACCAGGGGGGGCGAAAAATATATTAGATATATGCAACACTGGATTGATGTACTTTAATTAAAACTAAAAAAAGTTGAGTTGATACGATATGTGCATCGTATATAAGATATCGCGGTGCGTTAGATAAAGTATATGATCAATATGAAAGACTAAAAGAGCAAAAAACAGAAACACTACTAGAGCGAAAAGAAAAACAAAAAAAAAGTGGAAAAAGAAAAACAGCGAAAAGAAGAATTAAAGCCGCAAAAAGACAACAATCTTCAAAGCAATTATCTTTCTCACCTCAACAAGATAACAGATGAGGATGATACTTTAGCAGTTTTGAGATTTGGACCTGAGGAAGAATATTATAATACACAAGGGACAACTGGTTATAGTAAAGGTGAGGGATTTTCTCATAATGTAATTCCATCTGGAACCCAAGGCAGTAGTCTTGTTTCCTGTTCTAATAATATTCTCTCCGACATACCACGATTGTAGAAGTAGAACTTGTCACAAATATTGATGATGATACGCCATATGCAGATGATGCCAATATATGATTGATAATAAAGAGATTGAATCTATTCAAAAAGATGTTGATATTTACACAACAATATTGAGATCAGCGAGATATTCTGGTGATTATACAAGATCAGCTGGACCATTTATGACGTTCACTAAGGATGTTAATGATCACGCTGAATACATTCAATATAATAGGGTAAAGGCAACACGGGATACTGCAGTTGATCCAGCACCAGCCGGATATACGAGGCCACTTCGTACTTTTGATGTAGTAGATATTAATCCTAATTACAACCAAGGATTTGCAACACATGTATCAATGTTGAAGGGACCGTGTAGATTATTTTCATGCGTTATTCCACTGCATCATATATTTGGATTTTGTAGATATGTTAGAAAAGTTATCTTTGGAGCTAAACACACAGTTGTTCTGGTGCAAAAAGGTGATGATAATGATGCAATCTGGCATGCTCCTGGTGTTGCTGCTAGTAAAGTAAATATAGCAAAACTTACATTATGGATGCCAACAATGACTCCATCGATCGTCGCAAATAAAAAATTACGATCATTTATGAGTGAATGTGGTAAATCATTGTTGTCATGGTTAACAGCATCAACAGCTAGTCTGCAGAGTATATTAATGTAGATTTTTCATGGCATGTTACGTCAAACAGGAATTTCTGCATCTCGATACATATTTATTGCATTCCAAGATGTTGTGAGATTAAATTCTCAGGTGCAAAGCTATATGATATTTGATCAATTGGGTGTTAACCAAATTTCGTTAAGAATAAATGGTCAACAGGAGCCATCTGTGAATATTTTACTTAATTACGACCAAAATCAAACAGCGCGTGCATATCATTGTTTGATGACATTTATGGCACATGATCAAAATGTAGATACCGGTCTGCAAATATCACAATTAGAATTTAGAACCCTATATCTGATCTATTACTTTTCACTGGAACATCTTGACTTAGCTAGACAATCCGTCGTTGACATATACTTCGACGCTTCTGTAACAGCTCCTCCTGTTGGCGGTGATTACAGTGCAATTTCCGTTGCAAAAGCTGCCGCGTTAGGAACTGTTGGTACCGACGCTGGGATTGCATTAAAGAAAGCTACCGGACGGGGATATAAGAAAAGAGACGATCCGTTAAGGGAAAGGGTCTAAGACTACCAGGAACTCCGTATTCATGCTACAGCTGAAACGGCATGAGACTACTGGGTACAGTTCACTAGCACCGTTAACAAATTTAGATTTACTCAATGCTGCTAAAAAAATAAATGATAAGACACTTAAGAGGTGTTTTTATGCGAGATCAATTACCACAACAACCAAACAGTGCTGAAACTGGTATCATTAATCTCGAAAACAGCACCGGACCTGGAACTCACTGGGTTGCATACATGATTGATTCACGTGGAATTGTCTTTTTTTTATTCTTATGGGTTAGCGCCACCTATAAAACGTATGCGTTATATACACCAATTAAACACTCCGATCTGGTACTCCACTCTACCAACAATGAAAATGACCAACCCACCAATAAACGGCCAGAAAATGTTAAATGTACTTAGCGATATCACAATCATCAAATAAATCACCCCATAAAACCATACACGAATATACGAGTAATCGCTTTTTAGAGAGATCTTAAAATATAATGATTGATATTTACAGGAGAGCTCTCTAAAGCCTAAAAAACTAACCGGGGAAATATCAACAAAAAAAGATGTAAATGAAAATAATCGAAGATGAAATATCCGAGATATTAAACCTCGCAAGTGTGGATCCAAAAGAACTAGTCGTATTTCAAGAGAAACAAGGGAAATTGAAAACGAGTAATGTTTCCTTGAATGATATTCTCGTTAAAATTAATGGAGTAACTGAAAATTCCCTAGTGGTGTTTGATTCCACCGGTAAGATTAAAGCATGAGTTCTTTTTCCAACTGTGATAGATAGTAATTACAATCGAGTAAAAACATCCATTGACACAATGACAGTCCCCTCGACATGAACTCGAATAAAATAACCATACTTGGCGATCCAATATTGGACACTGATGCTGTGAAAAAAATATGTAGATGTGTTACACAATAAACTAACTACGCTATATGTTGAGCATAAAACCACAGATGATAAACTAACAACACTGCGAACCGAGTATGATGTTCATGCAGATGAGTTTGCAACCCTCCGTACGAATTTTAGAAAATCGGATAAAGCCATGGATAATTTATATGGTACTCCGATGAAGATCTCATTAAAACTTTCTGATATTAAACAACTATTGATACGATTAAACAAACACAGGGCAATAGCGTTGTTGATTTTCCTGTTATCGCGGCCTGGCTTGATACAATCAATATACCACAGAAACATAATATGAATACCGTGTACTCCATATGATATGGGTCCTTCAACTGGACACCTCAAAATAACTCAATTGAAGTGTCTGTAGAGGTCAATGGTATCTATTGATTAACTCTGATTTCAGCAGTACACTATAACATATCATCTAAGTGCAATAATAGAAAAAGAATCCGCTGAAACATTTACAATAACCCCATATTCACGGTAATTTAGCATCAGCGTCAATCACATAATATGTAGAATTTGTATTTGATTGAAGTAAATTTATATAATAAATGTCCAAGAATATCGATATGATCAAGTCCGTGAGTTTCAAACTAAACTAAAAAATCTTATTGACGAGTATAGCGCTAAGATAAAAAAAAATACCGCAGGAGAATTGCCAACGTCAACATAATCGGTTTCAAGTGTAATTGCTGGAACGGGTATATATCAAGTTTAACAATGCTGACCCCTGTAGTTCTCACAATTTGTGTTTCAACTGCGACAACAATTACAGGATTTCTTAGCATCACCACAAAAAAAAATATATCCACATGCAGTCAGAATAGACTACACGAGTATATAATTAAGTTACATATTGCCAAGGTTGCATATTCTCTATTGTCATCGCTGATATCATCTAGTCTCAATGACATAACAATATCAGATAACGAATTCTCCGCGATGATGAACATCTACATCACAGCAACACTAAACTTAGAAAAACAACACAATAATAACAACTTCAATGGCAACGCAAATGTCAATTGCATCCACAACGAAATTTACTTCAGCAAATAGCCACAAATACACAACTTCAATCTAAATATCCTCAACCAACCCTGAATTCAGTGTGAATTTCCCCAGTGCATTATGGATTAAAGAAATAGCATTAACAAAATTACGAGTATACTACAGTTGGCCAAATATTAGATCAAAATCATCTTTTGGTGATCAGCAACCGAATATTGCCATGGTGTTTGCGAGTAAAAATGATAGCGATGGAAACCCGGAATGGAATATAGTTTCCTTACCATCTGGAACTTATTTGATAAATCGAAAAGATCAATAATGATTTCCAACGTAGAATAAAATCCATTACGAGAAAATAATCAAATATCGCTATAACAGTTCATGAATCAACACCCGATTAAGATAAGCTCACCTGGCTATGTCGTAGATATATACTAGAGTTCAATCAGAACACTGTTAGTATGGCCTGAAATCCCTCCTCAGAAATGATTATACCACAGACGTGAACAAATTGAGAACACAACCAGAATACAGAAAAACACTTTCCGGTGATTATTTTCTATCTGATTATAGTAATTGGTTAAGATTTTTTAAATAAATTATTTGAGCATAAACAAAATGTTTTTTTTCTCCAAGAGGGTTGACTAACATCTCTTTCAGATACAATTAACCTTGAACTCATATGAACATTTGATAAATTAAGAAATTTATTAGCGAGTATGACACAACATTATTCTGATGACCTAAAACAAACAGATCATCGAAACAATTCAACATTTAAATCAGATCATAGACGATATCAAGCATATTAATAGAAAAATTCGAAATACCGTAATCAATGAAGATTATTATAAAGATTCCTGTCTCAAGATTTTAGTGTTATTTTACTTCCATGTGCGCGGGTGCAAAACAAAATAATAACACTCATATAGTTTCGCTTCCTGGTAGCGTCATTTTAACTTGAAACGAACACACTTTTTTTCGCTTTGAATAAGCTTTTGTAACTCGAACTCTGGAATTTATCACCTTTTTAAGTTCATATTTTTGTGACAAAGGGCTTCTTATTTATTCTACTTTGGTAAATACAGGTACGAATTTTTCAATTTCACTGTTATTTGCCAATTATGCGTTAATAGCTTATTGTATTTCATTAATAAATGAGTATTGTGACGGTAGCACATTTTTTTCACTTGCTATGTCTTCTAAATACTGAAAATCAGAAAATTTTATCACAATCTAATTTATATGATAATTGTATTCCCTGATTTTTCAAATCTGTAATAGCAGAAAATATATCATTGATATATAACAAATATGTTTAAATAATTTTACAAAGAATAACTGGTTATCACTTTTTTACAGACAATATATCATTGATATATAATAAATATAACGAATATATCTTTAAAAAATTACAAAAAATATTTGTGTCTTTCATAGGGTCTTTTGTTTTTCTTCGAAATCAAATATTTGATAAATCTCTCTTTGAGATTTTATCTCCGAGATTTTTTTGTTGTTGAATCTATGGCCATTACTTTTGGCCAACAGTTCTTTCTAAACTGCCTTGTGGAGTTACCTTCAATGTGACACAAAGCTGTTTGCATCCACGCTACTATTTATTTTAGTGGCGCCCATAGATATATCTCTGTTGAACATTCATAAGATTGTTTTATGTACTTGTTATGTATTTCATGTACACCCACGCCAGGAATCCAATGTTCGGGGTTGAAAAATCACACCATCACGTCTTTGACGTGCTTGGAGGTGAACATCTTTGGGCTGGTGCCCCCACAATATATATATATTGAATAAGCTTTGAGTATGTATATATATATATATATATATATATATATATATATATATATATATATATATATATATATATATATATATATATATATATATATATATATATATATATATATATATATATATATATATATATATATATATATATATATATATATATATATATATACATATATATACATATATATATATATATATATATATATATATATATATATATATATATAAACTCTCAAATCGGTACCGTCGACAATAATGCCAGCCACGAGATTCGAACACAGGGCCCCAGGACGAAAGTCAACCGCGTACGGATTACGCTAAGTGTTCAAAGTATATGTTTTGAAATTATTATATAGTTAACTGAGATATACAAGTAGATGGAATAAACAGAAATATTTTCGTAGCTAAAAATCTTAGATTTTCAAAAAAAAATAATTAGTGAAACCAGAATAGAGAAAAATTCAGTCAGACGTGAGTCATGTGTATTTATATTTATTGACAAATCCCATATGAATGACAGTGACTCTATCAACGACACAAACATACATACAGATCCCTGCAGGAGTTATCTCCCTTCGGTAATTGGAATTTTTCATTGCAAATATATAAATCGAAGTTTATGTCCATTTTTTGGGAAGGACCAGACATATACATTTTCTGCAACATATCGAACCGAGGGCACATAAATATCAAAATGCTTGCCGGCTTTAGTCATTGATTCAAATGTTAATTCTTCTCCCATATCAATATTTATAGATTCGACGGGTTTCGCATATTTTTTATACATTCCTGTCCGATTGTGTTTGGTATTCTTTCTCTGAGTGATAACTCATAAGTCAAAAATTAGTTAAAATATTATTCCTAGGATTTCCATTAATATGGTCAATCACAAAACCATTCATATGCAAATCTATGATTAAGATGACTTTTCCATCCAACAGTAAATATCAAATATCCTTGATTGTTGACAACCCCTACTGCTTTTTTTAGTCTGCGGTTCCTGACTATACCATCACGTGATGCTTCCTTGTTGCAGATCGTTGGATGTGGTTAAAATTCTTGGCTTATTCATTTACATATATAGTATTTGTCTAATTGATTATTTGGTTTAATTATTATTTATTGAGAATCTATCAATGTAATCTTGAGGTGTTCTTATGACTTTATAGCTGATGCTGTCAGGGTCACTGACAGGGTTAGATTCCTTGATTCGTTTATCATAACAGCGCTTAAGATCCCTGTATAGCTTACCACCACATTGGAGGCACTGCTGTGTCTTTGCTTGTACTCCAACAGCACATCATATACAAGGTTACGGACCTAAGCTTCCTCATCATACACTCTGTGAATGATATCCACCGATTTCGTGTTTACATGATTTATTACAAACGATTACTGATCCTATCATAAGCCATTTACAGTGATTTATTATATATAAATTCTTTATTTAAATACTTGTTTTAATTGTAGCATGAAGGAGTTTGGGAGATTATTCAAAATTAAACCCTGGAAAAATGCTAAATTCAATCTCGATAGAGTCTCAGTAGATGCACCAAATAATGGTCTAATAAGTGATAGAAGCATGATAGGTAAAATCCATGAAGGGTTTAATGAATTTAAGCGCAACGGAGCATTTCATTGTTGGTCAACATTTCGAATCGATGGTAGTGTTGATGCTACCATGAACGACAAAAGGGCAACAGGTATAATATCGCATCTTGATCATCAAAATTATTTTTTCAGAGTGAAATTCATTATCCATTCAGAACAGGTAGTTGGATTATTTGTGAAAATTCGACCCTGTATTGAAAAATAAAAAAAACTGTCACCATGAGTCAGGAATCCAAACCAGGAATGTTGACTGGAATTGACAAATCGCGTTACGAGAGATCTTATCCCTTGACCGCAGTTATTTATGGAATTTATCCGATAAATGAAAAACCAAGTGTTGTGAAATTGAAACTTTCAAACTTTTCATCGCTGACTTTGTCAGGGAGGATAAATTATGTAACCGAACGAGTAATAGAGCATTTTACAAATGCATTGCATAGAAACAAGTTGACAGATCTAAGACGTTAAAAAAATAAACGAATGGGCGCTAGCAGTCAAGGATTTGGGGGCCACAATTCAAAATGTAGCTGAGCTAGAAAAGATATTAATATTTCCAATAACTGTATCGACGATAAAATGATACATTTTATACGAATCGAAATATAAAAACATCGGGGTTCCAATCAAAATCATTGATAATATTACACACGCGTATACCTCCGCGGTAACAATATTTCCGCGAGATCGAATTGTAAGATATTACCGGCCAGAGAGTTCTGGCAGTAACATGTTTGATTTTATTCACGAGTTCAGTAAAAACTATCCTGTATCAGTGTGTTTTTTTCAGAGTTTTAAAGACGAAGAGTATAAAGTCGATCCATTTGTAAGATCTAACGGGGAAATGTACCGTACTGAATCTCTTCACGACGAGACGAGAAAAGTCGCTGAAAATGTTCAAAGGGTAATACTGAGCAATTACTAACAAACTGTTTTGCGACACATTTTGCCAGAGAGAAAAATCTGTGGAAACCAACTAGATTTGAATTTGTTGTGTAGAATACGGACATGGCGGTTTATGGAATACCAAATATGATCCCGAAAATGTTTTTTCAGTTGATATAGTTGTGTGTTATCTTGCGAGTTTCCTCGTTTAGGTGACATCAAACCCACAAGATGACCCGTGCTGCGATTAATGGACCACTTCCCGATTTTGATCTAACCGGATTCACTCGTGTGGTATCTTTCGAGTTTGCCCAAGGATTTCATCCATGCTGTTATGTTTGGATTGGCAGAAATATATCTGAAAAAACACTGGGGACCAATAGCGTTATTACGGTATATGACTGATTGTAAAATGCTGATATCGCTGATTGTCAGTGAGGTAATTATATCATATCACGTGCAGACTAAAGTTTGGTTACTATAACCTGATAGTGTTCATAGTATAATTAACGATTACAAAAAAAAAATTGTCCTGATCTCGACGAAGAATATATTGTTAAAGCATCCAAAGAGATCTTTGAAATCAATCATAAAAATGCAAAAGATCTCGGTAGAAGAATAATTGGAAAATTCACACAGGGTGGAGCATATGATCACAAGTGACATTCACGATTAATTCTAGATGATGCTGAATACGATTTAATAATTGCGGGTGAATCAGCTAGAGATATTTATGTCAATCGTAAAAATACCTACTTCTCAGATGGAACAAAATTCGGTACAATTGTTAGCTACATTGATGGAGAATCACCTCAGTACATATATCTAAGAGCGTCAATGCTGGCTTATGCTTCTATCAATTTACTTTCGATGATAAATAGATTTCCTGACAACGCCGTCAGGGTAGCAACTGTTTCATTTTATATAGATATCAAACATAGCGAAGCAGTGGCTGCATTTACAAATTATGATGAGTGTTGGGGATCATGGAGAATAAAACAAGAAAGGTTACATGATTATTCTAAATCAGCAGATGTTACAATTTTAGATAATTACATAAAAATAATCAAATAGAAGAACTATCTAGTGCTCCTTCGTTATCTGATCCAGTATGTAGATATACAACCGTTTACTTAAATGGATGTGGCGGATCTGGAACAAAAACACGAGTGATCGAATTATTTCGAGGAAAGTCAGACATGATTGTGCCAACATCCACAAATAGACTTGCCAGGGACATGAAACAATGTGGAGCTGATTTTTGCACATATCAGTTTTTTATGGAAAGGTGACGAATGAACTCCAGATCGAATGGGTGAGAAATATATTCCTGAAATCATTATTTGGGATGAGATATGCACAGTATTGTCAGATATACCGTATATACTCGCGTATTAGCCGAGAAATTTAGGAAAAAATAAGGCGTGGAAGAAGGGGGGTCGGATTATCTGCGGGTCAAGTTTCAAATCTGAAATTTATAATGCTTTTTTCCCTCGATTTCCAGTATTTATTGTTTCCGTCGATCGCCGAATATGAGATCACATGCGTAATGATGCCACATGGCTGACAAGATTTGTCCTGTTGTAAAGTAAAACAAATATTCTTTTTTCTAACATAAGTGGTAGTATAATGAATGAAAAACATGTTTTAACATACTTGACGTCTATTTGACAGATGTTCATCCACCAGAAAATACAGCCATACGTGTTATTTGAACCACGCAAATACGTGTATTTTCCAAAAGAACCGCCATATTAGTAAGCTCAGTTCAAGTATTTTAACCCTCAGCTAATCAGTAATAATTAAACTGTATGGTTTTGAAGAAATGCACGCTAGCCAATTTCAGTGTAAATATGAAAAGAATCTACGTAAAAAATAAAAGAATTACGATACGGAAGGTACATGCAACAAACATTTTGATCGAGAGTAGAAATACATGTACGATAGTCTTAAAGAAATAATAGCGAGAGGCTCCATAGGGATTTATTGCGCGCACGCATTGGAAGGGCAAATAATATTTCAATATACGAGTCAGCGTGAATAATTGTAAAACAATATAATTTGTTGGATTTCTTTGATAGGTGCTTTAGACGTAATAGGCAGCCACAGTTTATACACTACTGTTGATTGGTTGTTTGTAAAGCAAAGTGGTTTCTCAACGGTAGAGTGTTGCACAATAGCTACCATATGCTTAATCTGTGGTAAATGCCTCAGGGATAATAGGGATTTTTTTGTTGTTGCACAATGCCAATGACTTTACTAAAATATGCCGACTCTCAGATGTATCGTTTACTGAGATATGGTAGTGGACATGGTTTCTGCTCAAAGTTATCAACTGTCACAATACTTGAATCATGTCCACGCTGAAACCAGTCATATTATGATCAACTGAATCACACTAACGGTAGTTTATAAAACACAAATAAAAAACAATGATAAATAATTATCAAATACAAATTGATAATCAAGTATGGAAATAATTACAGGATAAGGTATATAAATGTTTCACTACCACTATAAGAAATTATTCCAGTTTAATCTCTGTAGAAGTCTACATTCAATTCAATCGGATAACATGAGTCATATAGAAAGTAAATGAATGCGTTTTGCGTATGATGAAGCATTCAAACTTAATGTTATTTAATATGCAGAAGCAAATAACTGTGCTGTAGCACGCGATTTTTTGTGAACGAGAAGCAAGTACGGGAATGGCGGCAATTCGTCTACGTGCTATGCAGATGGCGAAAAGTAATAAATATAAATTGGCAGATTCAAAATGTGTTGCATCTGCCAGATGGTGCTCTCGTTTAAGAACTGGACTATCAGATGACCATGATGACAATGACGACGTATATGATGATCGCACGCCCGTAACAGAAGCCGAGTTTCGTGAACTGTTTGGCGAGTCTGATACAGAGCCCGATTTTAAAGGATTCTAAAAGTGATTGAACTTTTATAATTCATGATTTTAAAATGAGGATTAATTAAATTTCCATTAAAACTTAACACTTTAGAATTGTTTTTATTTCAACCTATACATTAGCTTTCTAACTTTCATTTTATTTAATAATGTGATTTGCCGAAATAAACGTATTCAGAACTCACTTTGTAAATCTTGTGATGTACAGGCAGTCTAGAAATTATGGGTCGGCTTATACGCGGGTCAAGCACTTTATAACTGTTTTACCGATTCAGTTTGGGGTGTCGGCTTATACGCGAATGGGCCTTCTTCCACGCCTTATTTTTTTCCTAAATTTCTCGACTAATACGCGAGTATTTACGGTACTTCTTTTTGATTGCGATAACAAGTTTCATGTTTATTGTTGAAGTAATTTCATTATTTAGTGCAGGTATCACACCTGGTAATCTCTTGACCCATTCATGTGATTGTTTATCTTCGATGAATTCCTTCGCGTATTGATATCCAAATAACCGTAAAGCAAGTGTCTGATTAAATCGTTCAACAATTGCCTGATCAGTGTATATTGCAATATGTCCTCGTCGTAACGTGGTATTATAATGCTTCATTGTTGATAACACTGCACCCTGAAATCCCTTGCCAGCATCAACCTGTAATAGATTTGTCCACTGCAGAGGACCTCATTGATAAATCCTTTCAAATTCAGAAGCTACTTCAGTTGATGACTTCGTCAACAATGGTTCAGCTTCTTTGTAATCTACTCGCAATATCAAATACGGTTAGTGCGTATTGGTATGTGTGTTTATTAACAGTATCATGTGGCAGAACTAATATATCAGCCTGATGAACTTCATTAAGGACTCTAACATCAAAATGTGCGAAGTTAATTTGTTTAGGTGGTGGTATGTAAATCTGCCATATCATCTGTTTGGATAACCAATCTGCCGCGGTGGTATTTTTTACTTTTGCCGCATTTGCAAGTTTATCGATGGCTGATTTACCCCGCCAGTGTCCTCTTGGCTAATAGTAAATCGATTCCATATTGTTATTAATTACCAGCACCCAGCATTAATTTGCTTTTCATCGCAGATTTTATCAACCAGGACGCAAATTTTTCTTTGAAGGATTTATCAGTGATATAATTCAACGCATGAATCAATTTCACATCTGCGATGTCTCTGTTGCAGATTGCTACTTTTATAAGCAACATCATGTGCATGACATGAATTATCAACAGCGTTCATCAGATATTTGCTGGGTCGGGGTTGGTCTTGATCGTCGGGTCGGATGTCGAGTCTGGTTCCAGGGCCACAATAACTATACCCTGGAAGGTGTTTTTCTCCTGGATATTTTGCCCATGGAGTCCCACGAAGTTTTGTCAACTTTGCTGCAATATCACCTTCTCGTTTGTTTTTAAAATCATTATCCGATTTCATAGAAATAAATCTAATTTTGTACCACATTGTACACACATACCAGCAAGTGCTGATCTGTTATTGCTTGTTGTAATTGTTGTCAAGTCGTTTGTGCAAGTACGTGTCTTACTTTTATCACAATATAGATCCATAATTTATTTATAATAACATGAATGTAATTGATTTTTTGGCGACAAAAACATAAGAACCCGTTAAGCATCATGCAGCGCTACCAAATTCTACTCGCATGATTATAATTGGACCATCTGGAAGTGGCAAGACGCAGTTGTTACTTAACCTAATAATGAGGTGGTTAAAATGGAACAAATTGTATTTGGTAGCACCATCTGTAGATGATCAGCGATGTTACGAGGTGTTAAAGGATTTTAAGGAGAGAGCAAAATCGATATCCGATGAAGATGTTACTGAAATTTAACACTGATATTGCAGAAGCACCGAATGCTGATTTTATTGATGGAAGTATTACTAATTTAGTCGTATATGATGATTTGATGTTAGATAAAAAAGTACACCCTGCCAGGATATTTTGCAGAGGTATACATAAAAATACTGATGTGATTTATGTTACTCAGAGATATAGAAAAATACCAAAAGTGATCAGTAATAACTATAATATTCTTGCTGTGTTTAATGGAGTTGATACTCATACGTTCCGAAATATTCATCAGACCTGTTGCAGTGGAGATATGGATTATAATCTCTTTAGAAATTTCTTAAGTTACGCTCAGTCAATCCACATGGATTTGTAACAATAAATTTGCATGACCCTAGATCAAGATATCGTATCGGACTTGATCAAATATTCGGTTAAAACCATAACAACAATAACAATGACAAAACCACGACAACAAATACGCGTCTGTGTTTGACATGTTTTTGAGAAAACCTTAGTTTGACAAACAGAGCTGTAAAATTTTTAAATCTCAGTTTGACAAACAAAGCTCTACAATTATTTGCTTGAAATCTAACCCACTTAGAGATGTAGAGATGTAGGATTCACTGTCTCTGCTGCTTCTGTTTTAAGATGGGGCCACCTTACATAAAACAGAATTGAACATATCTTCTAAACCAGGTCTAGTGTCTCCTTGGAAAACTCAAAAACAATGCTTCAGCATTGGTAACTTGCAAGTCTTCTGTCGATGGCTTAAACTATTTCAGAGCTGAGTTCTTAATTTTCACAACCTCTATGTGGTTTTTGCTTTGCTACCATTGTGCTTTCACAAATCGTCTCTTCCACAATAGCCAATGCTAAAATTTGTGGCACACTGCATGCAAAATGTATATCGGTGTTTAATGGCTAAATGCAAGTCCAGTTCATTTGGTACATTCCAAACTTCACTTTTTTGCAGAACATTTCTTTTTCCTTGGTGGTGAAGATATTGTTAAGATTCGATGCTGAAAGCAATTTAAATCAGCGTTGGCAGCACATGCACAGAACAAAACTCCGGTCATTCACTAGTTTCTCTGAAAAGCATTTACAAAACTACTCTTATACGCAAAAAAATTTGGAACAAAAAGATGATTTGAGTTTTAAGCACATAACTGCATCCACATATATTTATTTTGTAAATCATGATTGAGAAGAGCTCTGATTATCATGCCGATCACTTCTTCTTTGTATAGTCGATGACCAACTGGATATCCTTTACATTGGACATTCTCTTCTTTGAGTCGAAGAAAAGCAGAGTCTGCTTTTGTGAACTTTTGGTGTTCTATTATCAAGAATTTATATGATCTTCTCTTTTTGCGTCACTCGTAACTTGAGCAAGATAAATGTGTCATCATTAGCAGTCCACAACTTTTGGGTCTAGTACTGGACATTCCAAAAATAATGATCAACATGATCACTTCATTCTTGGTGGGTCAAATATTCTTAGCTGTATCCAATGCTCTGATGGTAAGTTTGATTGTTTGCCAATACGCAGTAACATATCGACGTACTTGAGCAAGTGTTGGTCTGTAAAATAATTCCACATAATTTCTTTAAAAGTGCATTGAAAATGTTCCACTAAATTGGCTTTCGTTTTGGAAAGCTTGGTGTTAAAAATTAATGAAGCTGCCGATAAATGAAATCTCGAAAACGTAGTCACCAACACATTTGATATGGATCATTCATGAGTCCCAAATGCAATGAAAAAAGCTCGTGTATAAGGTTTTGGTAATCCTCCAAGGTCTGAATACTGTCAATGATTTCCTTCCATGGAATCTGTGACATTATTAGTGATAAAGGTAATGGCATGCCCTTATTTATTCAAAAGAATGTATTTCTTTTAGAGAAAATACTCACGTTTGTTCCAAAGCTGAAGTGATCATGCAGACACTAACTTCAGTCTGTATTGATGAAAGCATCTTAAAAAACGTCAAGGAAAACTTTTTATGCAAACTCTCTAAAAATATATATATATACCCCCCAAAAAAGTCTAATTTCTTTGTGCGTTCACTTTATACTTGTAAATTTCAAATGTACAGTCACAAATTGACATTTTTCTCTTGCAAACTTGACCTTTGTAGAAAGTGCAATTCTATTGACAATTTGTGAATTTTACTTTCCAAATCTTGCTTAAATACGAAGGTCCAATGAGTAAATGGTAATGTCTAACTTTTGTCTCCAAGCCAATCTGGTTTATGTTGCTGTTGCTGTTGTTGTAGTGTTTAACGCCATTTGTCAGCACACGATAGGCCATACATGGCGGCCAGTGTTATTGGTGGAGGAAGGACCTGGGAAAACCCCTGGAAAGAATCACCGACTTACGAGAAGCAACTGGCAATCTTTCTCACATAACTAGATTAGCCAAATATTGGACTCGAACCTATGCTGACAAAGGTAAGATAGCAGTGATCCGTAATGGAGAGCCCTTTAGACTACTCGGTCACTCGGGGCCCCAATCTAGTTTATAAACAACAGAGTATGAAAATAGGCATAGACACTTAACATTAATTGTGTCCTACCAAAGAAAAGTAGTGACAATGCAAAGACCATCTAACATGTTAAAGGTAAGCTGAGTCTTCCTGCTCTCATATGTGAAATAGGCAAATCCAGCTCTGGCCAATTGTTTGAGTGTATAGGTCCATTCAGATGTATAAGCCATTTCACTATTCTTTGACAGGTTGATTTTCTTGATGTGGCAGTGGCATTTCAAGTTGTTTGCACAGGCATGCATGCGATCCATTGAGCTGTACAGACATGGCATCACAGTAACCATGAAAATCAGTAAATGGTCCTGTTGCATCTCTTTAAATAGGTGCATAATAATGAATCACTTTTGCATCTATGGTGGTACATGAACAGCATCAGTTTTGCATCTACGGTGGTACTTGAACAGCATCAATTTCTATTGTGTTGTAGTGGTAGAGAATCAGCCATGCCATGCTGAATCGAGGGTACAGCACTGATGTGATCAGAATGGACTCTCACGTTTCTCAATAAACTTTGGTAAATCGCTCAATTGTGACTGTGTGGAATGATTCATATATCTTGCTCTGCATTTCTAGTCCTAATGAAGTATTGGTCTAGAAAATCTTCCATTTTTATAATGGAAATTAATGTGTCAATAGTGCCAAGGATTCTGGCTTGGAAGCCACATTCATTTCTGATAAATGATTTAATCGATTTTGTCCAAAAGGGACTTGGTGGTTTTGTAACAGTACAGATTTGTGTGGCTTCAATGTGGTCACATGAGAATTTTGATTTGGAATTTGGACTGCAGAGCTACTTTTAGCATGTCAAGGATAACCACTTGACTCGATATTATCTATAATACTTGTAATCTCTGTCTATGCTCTATGCATATTGCCATATAAATTATATACAATACCTGTAATCTCTTTCTATGCTCTATGCATATTACCATATAAATTATTTATAAGATCTGTCATCTCTTTCGATGATCTATGCATATTACCATATAAATTATATACAGTACCTGTAAACCTTGTTTATGCCTCATGGGATATGGAGATATAAATTGGTATAACACAGCATTTAAAATAATGTGTCAAAGTGATTGACTAACGAGATGTATACTTGATAAATAATAATAATAATAATAATAATAATAATAATAATAATAATAATAATAATAATAATAATAATAATAATGATAATGATAATAATAATAATAATAAGGAGGACTTTGAATAGAGCCTACTGTTTAGAAACGTTAAGCGCTCTATAACATCTTTAATGATAAGACTACAATGAACAAAACAAACATCATGAAATTAGAAAACAAAAAGACATGCTCAAATATTAAAGGTAGGAAACGTGATTAGGTCTTTAAGTTTTTTTCTTGAAGTTGAAAAAGGTGAGTTGTAAGAGCACTCTTGAAAGTTTGAAAGTGAACACTATGTCTTTGTGTCTAATTTTTATTCAGCAACTCATTCCACTATGCTGATGATGTATCACCAGAATTGTTGAGCAAAATATTGACTGAAAATATGGCAAAGCTAATTGATATTGTCACTATAGTGCCTAAGTTACTATCTGTAACCAAATGCTGCATTTATAATTGAACCAATGCATATAACTGAACCTTTTTAAGTTTGTACCTATAATTGAATAAATATATATAACTGTATAAATAAATGAACCAAAGTATCAAAGAATATTCAACACAATTATGAACATTCCAAAATAGTCAAGGTTTATACTGATGGAGAGAACTAATGGCTAACGAAATAAGCAAACACAAGCAGACTCTCCATAAGCTATGGCTTGGTTACCTTGCCATCTCTCTGTCACCTGAGATTAAAAGAAGTCCTTAAAAACGGAAAGACAAGAATTGTATGCAGTCTAGCAAATTCTTGCAGTTATTACAAACTTTGCATGTAAACAGCCTTTGTCACATACATCTCTTATTTCTTCTACAGTGTTCTACCATCATACAAAGCTGGAAGATAAATATTACAAAATGCATAATATATATTGTCTACATATTATTATTTCCCTCCAATGATTATGACTGAAAAAATTTGCATATGGAAATCTTACTAATTAGTTGATCTCCAATGATTATGACCGAAATATTTTACATATGAAAATCTTACTAATTAGTTGATCTCCAATGAGTATGACTGAAATATTTTACATAATCATATGGAAATCTTACTAATTAGTTGATCTCCAATGATTATGACTGGAATATTTTACATATGGAAATCCTACAATTTTTGTATTGCCACTCATTATGACTGAAATATTTTATATATGGAAATCCTATTATTTATTTGATCTCTATGCCATAACAGGAATATTTTACATATGGAAAGTCTAATATGTATTTAATCTCCTATGATTAGGACTTGAATATTTTACATATGGAAATATTATTATTTATTTCATCTCCAATGATTATGACTGGAATATTTTACATATGGAAATCCTACTATTTACTTAATCTCCACCTATTATGACTGGAATATTTTACATATGGAAATCCTACTATTTATTTTATTGCCACTGATTATGATTGGAATATTTTACATATGGAAATCCTACTATTTATTTTATTGCCACTGATTATGACTGGAATATTTTACATATGTAAATCCTACTATTTATTGTATTGCCACTGATTATGACTGGAATATTTTACATTTGGAAATCCTACTATTTATTTTATTGCCACTGATTATGACTGGAATATTTTACATAGGGAAAGTCTACTAATTATTTGATCATGCATAAACTGTTCAAAGTTAAATGCTTTATAATATTATATGAACTAGATAAAGACTTGGAAGATTTTAATTAATTTGCAACATTATAATTTGAAGATCAGATTGTACCATACTTCTTCTGGCTTCCGTGTTTTCCAACCATTATATAAAGATTCTGGCTCGAAGATGAGGAATATTGTTTTTAAACTAGGTGGAGAAGTGTAAGTCATTGATAGTTTAGAAGATAGTATTGGCAAAATAGAGTTGCAGTCGAGCATCATATGTGTTTAGTACAGAAAAAAAAGACATCAGTTTATCAATATGGCAGTATCTCTGGTATATTTCATGTCTGTGTCAGTTTATTACACTTTTCATGGTTTAAGACAAATACACCATGAATGACTTTTATGAATTACAGCACTCCATATTAGGGACCTATTATTTTCTACTCAGCTTAGTGAACAATTTCTAAAATATATTTCACTTGTTGTCATATGCATTTACAATCTAACCTTTGACTTGTGTAATGTTTGTCTTCTAAAATGGCTAGATCCCTATGTTAGCCAAACAGTGACATTTCTTAATCTGTTTACGTTACAAACAACACTGTATACTGGATAATTATGCAGGAAACACAGACAGAACTAAAAAAACAATTTTGAATCATTAATAACTGTTCAGAAACAAGTGAAATATTTATCAGTAATTCTATGTCGAGGATATAAGAAATGAATATTTCATAAGTGGCACTTCAAATAAAGCATAACCATTTGTATTGTGATAAGGTGAAGTAATAGGTGATATTCCAAGCACAAAATGGTAAGACACAAAATGATATGTTTTAGTCATAATTTTATTTTAAAATAACCACAAGTGATCTAGAAATGTTTTCATACATGGAAAAGAGATTTAAAGAGAAAAAGGTGGTCAAGAACTAATTTATCCAAACAATATAGGTACATTGAATCATTAGAAATATAAGAATGATAAATAAAAATTCCCTAATCAGGATACAAGTGGCAAATTTTCAAGTGTACAAGCCACTCCATTTTTCAACCTGTAAACTACTTCAGGAATAGACTTACCTTGGGATGTTTTCTCGTTTAATGCGATTACCTGCACAATCAGAGATAAAAAGATATTCAACACAAATGGAACACATAAAACATTTGAAATGAAATTAAATTGAATTTAGGTAAAAATAAGAACTTTACTTTCAAACAGGAATTATCATGGTTAAATAATTTAAAAATCCACCACAACATTATCATCACTCTCTTGTCACTCATGACAAAGCCACTGTACACAAAACGCATACAATTTATTATTTTATCTACTCTGAAATCAGGTGAGTACTAAACATTTCTTTAAATCATATACACACATGTTAATAACTTTAAAACTATTGATGAATTTACCATTAAATATGAAAATTAATCAATTATTTTGTCTTTGTACTTATATTACCATTATCATGAACATTTCTTTTCCAAAATAGCAGAATCCCAATAACAGTAACTATTAATGATACAAATAAGGTCGACCCAATTGCACTTCCAATAATTACTGGGCCACTGTCAATCTTTTCCTGTGGTGTACTACCTGAAAATAAGTAAGCGATTTTTGATCAATAGATAATTTCTGCATATGGTTCATACAGGTAAAATATTACAAAATTCAAGGACTTTTCAAGGACTATATTTTTATTTTCAAGGAGTCTTATATCTGAAATCAACATAGATATCTACATTTGGGACAACCTTCAGACTGACTTGTGGCTCGTGTAACTGCATTTTCCACTCTCAATAAGGTTCTCTTATAAATGTCCAATAAACAAAAAGTTAAACAAATACAAATTTTATTAACAAGTTCTTCCTCTGTACATGTACTTAATTTCTCTTCAGCTCCTTGATCTTAACACCTAGATTATTGCAAAGACCTTCATAAATTCAAAGTTTCCCTCAGCTACTTCTCTATATGCATTGGCCTGTGCAAGAAGTTGCCACTTTAGTGTCTCTTCTGCTTTTAAAGACACTTCATCTGCTTTCTTCACAAGTGTTTCATAATCTAATCTGGCCTGACTTTTTCTTCTTTTCAGATCGTTTTTGTCATCATGAACATGCTTTATTTGTCTCTGCTTAGACCCAGAATGTTTCTTTTCCCTAAACGTCTCTAAATAAGTTTGATACAGGTCTTGTTGAAGCTACACTTACAAGAAGCTGATTGTTGATTGGAACAATTCAGTACTCCTCCCACGTTTCTAACATAATCACATATGATCCTCTCACTGTGAAACCACTCATTGCCCCTTCAAACTTTCACACTCTCCTTCCTTGTTCACAAAAAAGCCATGCTCTACTGTTGCCTGTCCATGGTAGAGGCCAGAAGCTTAACAATCTCCAGCAGCTTCCAATACCTAGCATCTGACATGTGCTCCACAAACAATTTGTCCAGTCTATCCTTGTATGGATCAAGTATGTAAATTTATCAATACCAATAAATATTATTATAATGGCCATTTCCCTTGGACAAAAATACACCATATTTCTGACCAAAGAATAAGTGATTGGGGATCTCTCAGTAATTGTTTTTAACACTTCAATCACAAATGCCACACATTCCATTCTGAAATAAATTACTACCTTTTTACTCATGGTTACACTTCTTAACCTTTCTTCAGGTAGCAAAGTGATGTCAACCTTCTTGTATGTTTAAAAATGGGTCTTCTGTAAATCTATCCATTGCAACTTTTCTGGCGTGGTTGCCTGGCTCAAACTTTAAGCCTTGACAACTTTCCGCATCATGCTTTTGATGACTGTAATCAAGTCATCCACCATAAATGGCACAATGGACGTATTTGTTTGGTAGTTAGCTAGGAAAGGTTGTAATATGGTTGCAATGAAACCGAAAAAATCTTTAACACTCTTGAAAGGGATCACTGTGATTTTGTGTCTAATTTCAATGGGCAATTGTTGCATACAATATATTTTCCTGGAACATGTCTGTGTCAATGGGCATATTTCAGAATGGAAAGGTGAGCCCTGTGATGGAAGAATGCCATGGAGTAATACGTTTACTGCAGGAGCAATATTTTTCACAGGCATCAATTGTGAAAAAGCTTTGCTCCTATTTGAGGGAATGCATATGCAAAGTTTCAGCAAATGTACATTTACAAAGTTACAAACATCTTATATTGTACCTGCAGTTGAAGTGGCATGGGATAATAACAAGCTTCCATAACTGAAGAGTGCACTGAAAAACAAATAATATGTGGAGGTGATGCTCAAGGATGCTCTGGGTTTTCAGCTAAATATGGGGCTTATTCTTTGTTGGATTTGGAGGCAAAGACAATACTTGACAGCCCGCAAGTACAAGTACAATATATGGTTGTCATCAGAGCATATGTGAGTGCCATGATGATAATGTATACAACTTTTAAATTTGCACACAAAAGAGGGAGGCAGAAAGATAACACTTGAGAACTATTGCTGAATTTTCAAGGTCCTTGTAACATTGGTTACTCTACTGTAGCATACTAAATTTCAGTTTTGTATAGCTAGCTGCTGCTTGACCATTAATGCTTTAGTTACAGATTGGCATAGAATGCTGCAGAAATATTATATGAGAGAGGAGTGGCACTTGGCATTTGATATAGATATTTGTTGTAAAAATTAAATTGAATTTCATTGAAACATTATCATTTTCTTATGGATGCTATTCTCAAGCAAAATTATGCCTTTGTTTGAATGCATGGTTTTTAATTTTCAGGCATCTCCAAGAAGCTGGAGGCAGCTGCAAAATTGAAGGATGGTGAATTAATCCTACTTGATTGCATCTTCTTGTGAGGATAAACTTGCACGAGGACCATGCTACCATCTTCTGCAAATGTCAACATGGTACCATTTTTGAAGGAAGACAGTGGTTGAAGATGGTATATTTACAACTAGAATGTATATAGATCAGTACATTTCAATATTGAGTTGCTGATCCTAGCTGTGTGCACACGTAAAATATAACCCACATAAAATTATATTTGACCATAATTTGATAACCCAGTGCTATTTATATTGTGAAATAATTCTAAAGAGCTTAAATCGCAATGACTACAAAATATAAGACAAAACAAACGCCATGAAATTAGAAAGAAAAAAACATGAAGTCTTGCCTAAATCATCTCAAGCTGTCACTGACGACATGCAGTGTGCATATTCTGACCGGTATACATCTCTTCTCTCAGACAATAAATATTTCATCTTATTGTAATAAACTGCACTGTCTGAATTAAGATAAGCATGGTTACTTTTGCAGAGGTCACAAAATGCCAGTCCTCTAGCATTCAGTTTTCTTATAAACTGACCAACTAAATTTCCGTCAACGTTTAATTTCAGCCATTCCCATTTCCATAATTTTGTAAAACCTTTATCTAAACATTTCATGTCATGGTGTCTCTCAACAACTCGGGATGCTATATTTTCCAAGCATGCTACTTCTTTCCATTGCCATCAGTTTCAATTACACAAAGATAGCAGCAGACGGGGTGAACCATACAACCTTTTCTGACAAAAAATTGATTGAGCCCTCAAAACGAAAAATAGAACCTTCCTTCGAAATCTCATATTTTAACCAAAAAAACGAATGTCTCTATTTGGCAAACGGAGACTTTGCGATTTTTCAATCAATTTTGGTCGCAACTATATTGTCGTTCACCCCCTTTGCTGCTTCAGGTTAACAAAAATAGTAAATGATTTTATTAACCGAATATTTGATCAAGTCCGATACGATACCGTGTCACAGGACGGAAATCCTTTTAGGATCTCACAAACAGACTAATCGCTAACACCTCCTCTTGTAGATCAATTAAATTATTTGACTGGTCAGTGAGTTGGAAATTTATTCTCGTTAACGAATTATTATGGCATCGCATATAGACATGATTAACTGGGTTTTCAATAATTAGGAATCCTGGAGGAGCTGTTGGTGCAAACAAATAAAGAATATATCCTTGATGAGCTTGATTTGATTGCTCTAGATTAATTTGATAGCTTCCTTCAATTGCATCACATACTAAATTGAGCGCAATCACTGCTGAAATATTTACATTGTGCGGGGCAATATGCCTACCGCCGCCATTTGGGTCATTATTATATTTGAGGATAATTGAATCTTGTACTTGTAATACCTTGATAACATTTCTAACAGATTCATTTAGTTCCTCAGCGTTATATCCGGGAAACTTGAAATTATGTAGATCGGCTTCTGTGATATTGTAACCGGTTAGGAATCGTTGTTTATTGTCGCTGTTGTCATTAACTATTGTTTGACTAATTCGTTCGTTGATATATTCCATATCAGATACACGCTGATTTAATATTTCAACGTGTTTTCGCGATTTTGTTTGCCTTAGTTGTTCTAGTTGTGCTTGTTGTAATTGATTAATTTCATTGAAATAACCAGTGATGTCAGTTAGTGTAAATGAAATAGTAACAGTTGACTCATCTGTTCTTTTAATAATAAAATCCCATTACAATGTGTTTTGTTGGTAAATATGAATCTATCGGCGATTTTTACTCTTCTTATATCAGACAAATTATCTCGATACATGGGATTTATTTCATGATATGATTGTACGCCCGTGGTTAAGTCGGCGGTTCCGGGTGGTTTTTCAGGCCATCCTAACACGGTTCTGATTGAGCTGTTATAGATATTTACGGCATACTCAGGGGAGTTTATTTCGATCGACGACGAGAGCGTCGGTTCATGAAGATTAATAGCTATGTTTGATTCTTTTTCAGTAATTGATTTTATTCTACGCTGAAATTTCAGCATCGATTTGCTCAATTTGGTACGACCCAGTTGGTAACGAAACAGTTTCCCAGGCTGGAGTACCATCGGGTTTATTCTTATACGAGAACACCAGTGCGTTATTGGGTTGCTGACCGCCAAATGCAACCAATCTGATATTAGGCCAACTATGATAAACTCGTAATTTTGCCAGCGCGATCTCGCGTACTGGAATCGGACAAGGAAAGTTCACACTAAATTGTGGGTTTGTTGATGTTATTGATATCATGCTTGTTTGTATCGGAGTGGTATTCTCCGCGATTCGTTGAAGCAGTTCGAGTGACATTATTATTAACGTTGTCTTCAATTTCCAATTTCAACATCGCGGAGTTATACAACTGGGTCATCGCGGAAAATTCACCATCGGATATGAACGAATTATCTATCGACAGCGAGATCAACTCGGATAATTTCGAGTATGCATCAAATACCACCCGGTACCGAGTTGTAGCATCGCTGAGTTTTTTCTGAGAACACGATGATAACTTTTTAGTTATCGCGGTGGCGACTGCCGCGATTGTTGTTGCTGCCGAGAACGCGATTGGAACTGCAATCGGAGCCATCATGGTTACCGTCGACAAAATAACTCCGGCGCTGGCCATTACACCGGATACCGAGTACACGGTTACATCGATGACGGTAATTCTTCTGCGTTTTTTTTTGTCACGATAGCGCTCAGAAAGCATTTTAAGTTTGCGGAAAATTCTTTCACGGTATCATATCGATATCGATGCGATTGTGATTCCGCTGACTCTGTCAACGGGACTATTATCGGTTCAATTGATTTCATCGACAATGATTTCATCATTGTCATTGTTATTTTAAACCCGCTGGTGTTTTCAATTATTCGCCATCGTTAATGGGTTGGGATGTCGAGGGTATGGTAGCTTCAGCCGGGAAAATCATCTACAAATTCTAAACCCCAGGTTATTTTTGATCTAATGGTGGAGCTATTAACCGCGACGACATTAAAGGTTTGTCCGCGACCATTAAAAAAAACGTCGCGGTGCCACCAGAGTAGGTTTTACCGTCCGCGATCATATTAAATTGATCTACAGAGATCCACGTTAGCCTGTAGATACCATCAAACCACGTTATCCCGATGATTTCATCGAAACTCGCTCCGCCCAAGGGACCGATGGACAGCGTAGTATCAGTGTCTCTTTTCCATTCCATGGTTCCATGCTCGACCGTATACACGATATTTTTAACTTCAGTGTCTAGATGCGGAATCTTTACCTTTTCAAAGTCTGTTTTTAGTTTAAGAAGATCGTTGTAAATATCGAGATAAGTTGCCTTAATTTCGTTAGAATTCATCCTAACCACCTCCTCGTTATTAGAAAAGAATGTATTCACAAGGTTCATAAATTCGCCTCCAAGTATTTGGAGGTCAAGATACGTCGCTGTGATATCTTTGGGTTTATTATCGTCAAAGAACTTATTGATACTTTCGTTAGTGGACTTTTGTTCGTCAAACGCGCGTTTAATCTCCGCGAGAGTCATACAACCACAGGTGAGCCTCCAAAGAACTTACGAACGACGTCGTCAATCTCGATATAAAATATCTTGATTTCGTTAGGAGTAATCATTTTATTCCCGCTCTTGCTATGAAAGAATAAACTCGGAAGGTCTTTGATTTCAGCGAGAGACATACTAACCACAGGTGGGGCTCCAAAGAACTTACCAACGATATTTCTTCGAAAAGCATTATAACCTCGAAGATGATCATCCAACACACGATCGTGATTGGCAATCGCGTCAGTGATCGTGGACATGAGTGAACCATCGCCGAAATACAGCGCAATAGAGTTTTCAGCGGCATCGCGCTGCCGTATCAAAATGTCATCAGCTGATATATTACTGGATTTCAATTTACCCTGGCGATATTGAAATACAACTATTTCGTTCGGATCAACACTTGCTAAATTTAACGTCTCAGCGATTTCATCTTCAATTATTTTTTATACATCCTCGATAGAACCCACAGATGTTTTCGGGGTGGGTTTCGACATTGACAGAGATCGTCCCCAGATATCAATCATTATTGTTAGCGCAACTTGGGTTTTCAATTTATTGACTCTCTAAAATTACCTTGTAATTTCCCACTCGTGTATTTATTTACAACCAGATGAGGTGGTTTCTGTGACGATGAAATCTCCGTGAGGACATTTAATACCTCACGACCGCATATCGGTGGATCATTTAATTGTTGTGTTGGCAGCGTGGAATAAAAAATCGGAATTGATTGATTCTTTGAATTTATATACCGCATAAACTCGCTCGGTGGGGCTAACCCATATGAATCAAAATAGACAATCCCACGCGGATCAATCGCGTATGCAACCCAGTGAGTTCCCGATCCGTTACTGTTATCAAGATTGATGATGCCGGTTTCAACGCGTTTAGGTTTTCTCGGTAATTGATCACTCATAAAAACCCCTCTGAAGTTTTGTATCGCTAGTTTTTTAGCAGCATCAATTAAATCAAAATTGGACATAGGAAGAATAGGGTTTTCAACTAATAAACCGTTCCTGGTAGTCTTAGACCCGATCCGTGAACGGATCTGCCGCTGTACCATGAATATGAAGGTCTTAGACCCTTTCCCTTTTTTATATCCTTTCCCAGTTGCCTTTTTCAACGCCATCCCTGCCGCGGTTCCAACGGCTCCCAACGCCGCCGCTTTCACCACCGCTGGGGCAGCCGCTGCAATTAATGCTGGTATTGCAGCTAACAATGGAAATATACCACCTGATTTTATCATGTCGGTAACTGCAGCTTTCGAAAATACAATTTGAACCCCTCGCTTATTTTTCATTGCATCATTGAAATGTTTGTTTTGATGATCCGTTAATGATATTTTATGTGTACCGCCGGACATCTGCGCTGGTTTCTACGTTATTGTGGTTCCACATTCTTTAGCGGATTTTGATCGCAATTTCTTGACCTGACCATCAGTCAACTTGACACTAACAACACTATATGGCATTTTATTGTAAAATACATTTATGCTTTCAATTGATCTAATTGTGAATCGTTTACATATTATCCACTGGTGCATCAACGATTCTCATTCGTCCGCCAACCCTTTCTAACAACATTGATTTGTCGCTGAGAATGACAGCAACCGCTCTATAATCAACACCACCAGGGGCTATTTTAGCCCTAACATGTATGTCAACAACGGATTGTCTCATTAAATCAAGATGTTCCAGCGAAAAGTAATAGATCAGATATAAGTTTTTAAAATCAAGTTGCGATATTTGCAAACCAGTATCAACGTTTTGATCAAGACCCATATATGACAGCATCCGATGGTACATGCGCGCAATATGGTTTTGACCGTAATTAAGTTGTATGTCTTCGGATGGTTACTGCTGGCCATTTATTCTCAACGAGACATCAGTAACTCCTAAATGATCAAATATCATATGAATGCGTTCTTGGGAGCCTAATCGATTCTGATTCTGTAGCGCAATAAATATATGACGTGGAGCTGAAACGCCTTGTTTTGATGCCAGGTGCCATGTAAATGTATCAGCAATATTATCCTCTTTGGCATCAGTCTTTGTTGTTAGCCAACTTATCAATGATTTGCCGCCTGTTTCCATAAATGATTGTAATCGCTCTTATGCTGTGATTGATGGAGTTAACACTGGCATCCACAATGATAGTTTTGTTATTTTAACTTTACCCTCCGGGACACCAGCATCATGCCAGATTGCATCATTATCAGTACCCTTTCGCACGAGCGCTACTGTATGCTTCGCTCCATACATAACTTTTCGGACATTTCTGCAGAATCCAAATATGTCATGGAGTGGAATTGCACATGAAAAATATCGTTGTTGTCCTTGTAACATCGCTACACGTGTTGCAACCCCTAGATTGAAATTGCGATTAATATCTACGACATCAAAGGTACCCGCCAGTCTATTATATCCTGCTGGTGCTGGATCAACTGCGGTATCTCGTGTTGCCTTTACCCTAGTATGATTAATGTGATCAGCGTGATCATTAATATCCTTTGCAAACATCATAGACGGACCAGCCGATCTTGTATAATCATCGGAGTATCTTGCTAGTCCGATTATTGTTGTTGCAACGTCAACTTCACGGTCTATTGATTCAATTTCTTTTCCATCAATGAGATATCTTGCACTTTCAAATCACGCCATTATGCCATCATTAACAAAACCAACTCGGATATTTGGATCATCTGCATATGGTGGATCATTATGAGCAGCATCATTTGTTACGAGTTTTCCCTCGATTTCAACAAATGCTTCACACGGCAAAAAGTATTTACTGGTATCTTGAACTTGAAGTTCAACTCGCGATCGTAGGTCGGGTTGTATTGCATGATAGGAATAGTATTGATAATCGCGGACGGAATCGTCTTTGCGCACTGGGGCTTCCATATCAAGCCCGGGATCAGCTGTTCGTTTAAACATTGTTATTATTATTTAGTGTTTTCAATTGTGAAACTCTTTGCAATTATCGTCGTTTTCGTTTTCGTTTCAAACCACTTCCTGATATCGCGTTCATGATAGCCTTATCTGTTACCGGCGAAGCTGTCAATGGCGACGGAGGCACCGAAGCAGCCAACGACGCTAGTTTTTCTTCCACTGCGCTATTTTTATTGCTTTGCTGGTTTTGGCAGGCATCACTGTAGTTGATGGCAGCACTGTTGGTTTCTTTCGCACCAATGATGCTATTTTATCTTTCGCAGCAGAAAATACCTTTCCGGCAAGATTTCCAACGAAATCTCCGATTTTGCTGGTTCCCTTATCACGAATAATATCAATGGCTTTCATTGATAATTGTTTGGCTAGCGGCGCCACTTTTGGGGCTATTCTTGTAAATAACCCAGCGATGGTACTGCCGAGACCATCTCCATACCACGCGCGGTAAACTTGCAATCGTGAGTTCACCACGTAGACACTTACGGGTTTATCATGGTTGTAGTGTATAATCATCTTGTTATAAAACTAGTAGTTTTTAAATTAGTGAATTGCGTAGTCAATTCCATTGAAAACTCTTTGATTTTAATCGCTGTGATAACCATGGGCGTCTCTGTGATTTTCAACTAATTCATTAATGATTTCTCTATATACATCAAAGCCCATAATACCACCGGCAAATAATCGTCTACAGATATCAGCTGCTTCATTAATTATTTCAACGGAGTTGTTTCCAGCTCGCTTTCCACCCATAAGTACTTCTAACAGTGATATATCCGAGAGAATATTACCAGGGCATGTCACGGTTGCGTTGAAATCCAAAGGATTTCCAATCGAATATCCGCTAGCTGTAACTTTTTTAGTTGTACCAGTGTTATCATACTCATCAATTCCCTCTCTAAATTTGTTATATCCCACTTCTCTTTTATTTAAACGGCCAATCTCCTTATTCGTTTTATACAACCAATCAACCCATTCATCTCGGCTTATTATACTGTTTTTATACTCGTCTTTTAAAAAGTCTTTTCTGGAATGAAAACTTTGGGCGGCAAAATTAACAAAAATCTCATAATGTTCGGGTTTTATTAATTGAAATCGTTTGATTTCTGTTATAGCTCCTTTGGTGAGTTTGTCTATAAAGGGAACACTTCTTGGGGTTACATCAACAGATTGTGGATCAGGTGTGGAAACTCTTTGAGTTTCAGGTGCAGAATCATCAATATCAGCTAATCGTTCATATTCTCGTTGGGTTTTTATATCACTGGATAGCTGTTCTATCCCTGTGCGTGTTTGTTCAGTCTCTGCTGCTATCTTTTCAAGCGAATCAAGCAGCGGCACCTTCTTTGCTCGTTCTCGCTCAGGAATATCTCCGTATATCGCTTATTCAGTTAACTATTTTCACATCTTTGGTCGCACTTGTTATCGGAGTAAACAGTTCTTCACTTGACACAGAAAAGTCAGTCTGCGCTTGTTGTCGTTTTTGAAGTTTCTCGCGAAGTCTGTCTCAAACCGGTATAAACTTTTTAATTGCTGCTAGCCGCTCTAGGGCTAATCTAGTTGTAAGCGATTCACCTACCATATATTGTTTGTGAACTGAGTTTTCAAATGTGAAACTATCACAATTAAAAGCTGAGTTATTAAATAATGTATCAGCAAGCTAACGTATCCATCTCCGACAAGGTTAAACTGTACGACGCTATCCGCGAACGTTTCAGAAATAATATCGCTGGGGTTTCAAAATTGTAATATCTGAGAACGGCGATGAACGATTTTTGTTAACGACGCGGCAACAACAACAACTACGTGAAAATGGAGGCGTCGCGGTGATTACTTGCTACCACAGCCAGATCATCCAGTACGCACATAACTGCATGAGCAAACCCAAACTGCTGAGTATTCTTTCAGGAGAAAATCCTATGTATTTACAAAAAACGCTAAAAAAATAAATTTTATTAAAAAATTTACTGAAAGCCTATTTTTTTATAGTAACGCTCACGTGGTTAAGATTCTGGTTTTTCCTCGTTTAATATTTTTCTAAGATCACGAACTTTAGAACTAATTTCAGCTCGTTTTTGATACTCTTGGCCGAGCTTTAGACGTATTGCTTCAACGGTGCTAAATAGCGTTATGAATACATTAATGTCGTTACCGGACAAACAAGCATTGATGGACTTTTGAATTCTTTTCGCGAGCTTGTATATCCTAGGTAAAACATAACGACCCTTACTAGACTGATACTCAATATCTTCATATTCCGAGGTAATCTTGTCACAGTCGAGACCTTCAGATAATACTACCCCTCTATTTTTTAACTTTGAGATTTCGGCAATTATAACATTTACATCTTTGATATCCATATTTTTGTAGTATACTGTATCTCTAATTATTAAAAAAAATGTAACACTCATTTGGCAATCTCGCTGGCACCCTATGACGTCAGAGAGACCCAGAGGTTACTTTATTAACTTAATTAAGTACAGCTCATACATGAAAACCCCATTTGGAAAACCCCTTTCCCGTCAAATAACGTAAAAGAGACACAGAGGTTACATATACGACAACACATCTTTGGAACTCCTTGGTTGCCTTCACATCCAAGTAAGCCCAAGGGGACCCGAAACATACATCTCCGGCGGGAGGCCTAGGGTGACAAACATCATCTTAGACCGCCCAGAAGATATGCTTGGGGAGACGTCACTACATATACTTAATTAACTTAATTAAGGATGGATATTTACAATGAAACGATGATGGAATTTGTAATGTAATGATGTGGGACGGCACAATGCCATATATATCTTCAATCGAGTGTTGTGACAGATTGTAGGCGTAACATATACTTAATTAACTTAATTAAGGATGGATTATAATTCAATGAAACGATGATGGAATTTGTGATGTAATGATGTGGGACGGCACAAGACAACCAATCAAAAGCAAACCAATTAAATTAACCTGGTTGCATAATTGACAAAAGTCAACCACACGCCCGAGTCCATGGCATGGGTTAGTTTTGATTGGTCGGAATTGGCTTTCGAAAGCCCCAAGCTTAATATCTTTCGTGTGCTATATAAAGCGACTAATATGGAGGCGTTGATTCACAAATGTGTTATTTTATTTCCTTGAATTACTTTTTAATGTTGTTTCACAACATTTAAAACAGACAAATATTTGTATAAAACACTACACAAAAGAATTTAGTTGTTAGATAACTACGTGTAGTTACTCTGTTCTAATCCTCTAGACAAATGCGTTATCGATTAGGCCATAAATATCTGTATACAGAGGAATTTTAACCACGCCTACTTACTTCAATGAATGGGAAACACTAGGGTTTCATGCTCGTTCCAGCTGAGCGAACACAGGTAACGCGTTAGATTATAAAGAATGTTTGTACTGAAATAAAGTGGTTAGCTGTTTGCTTTACTGCTGGTCCACCCACCCCACACATGAGACATGAAGCTGAGTGTAGATAAATAAAAATACGACTGTTTAAATAATGCAGTTTTAGCCCAAGCGACAAGAAAAAGTTTTATTCTCTAGCGAAACTCATGTATTATATACTCCATTACAGTCACGTGGGCGCGCACATGTCAATTATACCTCTCCGACAGGTAATAGCGGACGACACATAATACAAGGGAACTTAGTGAGTAGAGTGTTATGAGTTGTTGGATTTATACATAAAGGATTTATCTCCCTTGAATCGTTTCAGGTTAATACGAATTTTATCATGTGACCTGTCTTTTTTGACAGAGCAGTTTTAATTATATTTTCTGCAACAAATCGTACTGAAGACCTACAAATGTCAAAGTATCTACTGGCTTCATTTATTGATTGAAATATTTTCTCTTCGCTGGTTTCTAAATCAAACGATTTGACCCCCCTAGGGCGTTTTGAATTCCTACCAGCGTTACTTTTTAAAAGATTATCGCGCTACGAGATGGATTGAAGATTCTCAAGACAATTATCAGTCTTCACGCCATTTATGTGATCAATCACAAAGCCATCTTCGATTAATCCGTAAAATGTTTCATATATGGCTCTGTGACAGAGATATTTCTTCTTACCGACACTAAACAGCAAATATCCCATATTATTCAGAAATCCAACCGATTTTTTTAGTCTGCGGTGCCTGACAACACGATCACTGGAGGCTTCGTAATTAACAAGCACCGGATGTGGTCTGAAATCTTGGCTCATTTGTATAATAATACTATTTGTCTAATTTATATCTGCTTTAATTATAAATCTCTGGATATAATCTTGAGGGCTTTTGATGACTTTGTCATTGAACGGGTCATTGATTCGTTTGTCATAATAGCGTTTTAGTTCTCTGTATCGTTTGCCGCCACAAATGGGGCATAATTGTGATTTTCCCCTGACGCCCACCCCACATCGGAGGCATGGGAGAGGGCCGAAGGAACCGCTGCGAACGCTTTGTAAATGATGCCCACAGAATTCGCCTCTACATGATTTATTACACGGGGTTGTTGATCCAATCATAAGCCATATGCAGTGATTCATTATATATAAATTTTATATTTAAATACTTGTTTTAATTATATGAATGAGGAATTCGAGAGATTATCAGCGATTAAGCCCTACAAAAATGTTAAATTCAATCTCGATAGAGTCTCAAATACACCAAAACGTCTAATCGGTGATAGAACTATACTGAAGGAGTTTAAGAGATTATCGAAAATTAAGCCTCGGAAAAATACTAAATTCATTGATTATACCATGAAAGAATTCCAAAGATTATCGAAAATTAAGCCTTGGAAAAATACTAAATTCAATCTCGATAAGGAGTTCAAGAGATTATCGAAAATTAAGCCCTGGATAAAAGCTAATTTTAATCTCGATAGAGTCTCTAATACACCAAAACGTCTAATCGGTGATAGAACTATACTGGATAAAATCATGGAGTGTTTTAATGAATTCTACCGAGACGGTGCAGTACACTGTTTGTCGACATTTCGAATTATTGATGAAGATGTCAATGTACCCAACATCGATGCTACTATGAACGACGAAAGAGCAGCTGAGATAATTTCACATCTTGGCTGGAAATCCAAGGGTAAATTGCAAAGCAATTCCCAACAGAAGTATTTTTTCAAAATAAAATTCATTATCGAAGTCGAAGGCGAATTGATTATCAGTGATAAATTTGAACCAATCCTCAAGGATAAAATAGCTGTCATTGTGAGTAGAGATTCCAAACCAGGAATTCTAACTGGAATTGACAAACCATACTACGACAGATCTTATCCTGTAACAGCAATTGTTTATGGAATATATCCGTTAAATGATAAACCCGATATTGCAAAACTAGCTCCTATGAAATATTCTAGTTCACTGAATTGTGTAGCAACACGGGTAATGGAACACTTCACAAATGCATCCCGAGGAAATAAACTAACTGATCTGCGACGTAGGAAAATAACCGAATGGGAACTGACAGTGAAACAGCACGGTTCAACGATTTCTGATATAGCTAAATTAGAAACATTATTAAGATTGTTCATGAAAAATACAAAAGTCGTCATGTACGGTGATCACGGGCAAATACCACAATTTATCGGTGCATCCCCACATGAATGGCTAAAGGGTTTTGTAGACTATTATGAAGAAATTAACACTGATTATAGATCACTTGATGAACAATTACGATAATTCAAAGCGCTAATTAGGTTACAACCGGATAAAATTCAATGCGAAATAGGGCGTGAAATAATTTCAGAAACTCCCATGAATGATTTTTGGGAAACGTGGAGACCAAACGATTTAATAATTGAAAGTAGAAAAATAGTCAGAGACACACTTCACATGAAGTTATTTGAAACGCATAAAGAAAAATGTGCAACACTTCCAGTACCGTTGTGTTATAGGCCTTCGGATACACGAAAACAGAATATAGAAGTTGATATTCCAGGAGGATTTCAAAGACAGAATTTAGTGCTAAATGATATTGTGCTGGTTGATATCAGCGTCGTTGAAGATGCATTGCGTGCTAATAATTACCCGTGGACCCTAGGTTACGCAGAAACAATACACTCCTCACAGGGATTGACTATATCAGATACAATTGTTTGGATGGTGGATAATCACATCGAATGGTCGAATTTAGTCTATCTTGCAGTATCCAGAGTACGAAGAATAAATCAACTTCGATGAATTGTCCTGACAGAGTCAGGCGATGATGACACGACAATGGATGATGATAGCATCGTTGATGTTAAAATTATTGATAAAAAACTATCCGGTTACAAACAACAAGACAAAAGAAAACAACGACAATTTTATATTGATGCTGAATTAATAATTACGCTGAAACAAGAACAGAATAATCAATGCGCAAGTTGCAATTGTATAATGCGTTTGCGTTTTTCGGATAAAGATCCTCGCCAATTTACCGTAGACAGAAAAAAATAACAGTCTCGGTCATGTCAGAAACAATGTGATGTTGACTTGTCTTGAGTGAATTACTTGTAATTGTTCGCGTGTAAAACCCTGCTGAGGGGCAGTTGAATCCAATTTATAGATTGGAGGTCTACCAGTTGATCGTGTTATAGTAGATATCTTGTGTGCAGTAACACTCCAAATAGGATCAGTAGCCTTTTTTGTGCCACCTTCAAGCTCTCCTTATTCGTATAAATACCTAACAGTGACATTACTACCAAGAATTGGTTGGAAAACGCTAGAATCATTTTGTGAAATTCTTCGAATTTCCATTTTAGTTATAGACGCTTTCTTAATCGCGTTGATAGGTTTCATGTTGATTGTTCAAGTAATTTCATTATTCAGTGCGGTAATCACAGCTGGTAACCTTTCGACCCATTCACGGGATCGCTTTCCTTGGATGAATTCTTTTGCGTATTGATATGCAAATAACCGCTCAGCAAGAGTCCGATTAAATCGTTCTACAATTGCCTGATCGCGATGTAACGCAGTATGTCCTCGTCTGATGGTGACATTATGATGTTTTATTGTTGATATCACTGCACCCTGAAATTCCTTGCCAGGATCACCTTGTAACAGATTTGGCCAGCGTAGTGGGCCTCGTCGATAAATCTTTTTAAATGCAGAAGCAACTTCAGGTGATGATTTTGTTTTTAGCGGTTCTGCTTGTTTGTATCGACTTGCAACATCAACTACGGTTAGCGCGTATTTGTAACCGTTGTCATGTGGTAAAAACAATAAATCAGCTTGATGAACTTCATTGGGTCCGGTAACATCAAAATGCGAGAAAATGATTTGTTTAGGCGCTGGTAGATAAATTTGCTATAGCTTGTTTGGATAACCAATTAGCCGCAGTACCCTTTTTCACTTTTGCGGCGCTGGCGAGTTTATTGATTGCAGCGTTACACCTCCAGTATCCCCTCGAATAATAATAAATAGATTCCATGTTGTTATTAATTACCAGCGCCCATCATTAATTTGCCTTTCATAGCTGATTTTACCAACCACGAAGCCAACTTTTCTTTGAAGGATTTATCAGGAATAGCATTCAACGCATGAATTAATTTCACTTCCGCGAGATGCCTGTGTTGCAGGTTGCTGCTTTTATATGCAGCATCATGACACGCCTTGTCAATGGCGTTTATTGGTTCTTCACCACGTCGAGGTTGATTTTGATCATCAAGTCTGATATCCAATCGTGTTCCTGGACCACAGTAGCAATATCCTGGAAGATGTTTTTCTCCTGGATATTTTGCCCACGGCGTTCCAGGGAGTTTTACTCACTTGGCTGCGATATCACCTCCTCGTTTTTTTTTAAAAAACATCTCCGGATTTCATAGAAACAAATCTAAACTTTTTTATACCACATGTTGCACATCTACCAGTAAGTTCTGATCTGTTATTCCTAGTTGTAATCGTCGTCACATCATTTGTGCCAGTACGCGTTTTACACTTCACACAATATAGATCCATAATTTATGTATAGAGATATGAATATAATTGATGTTTCAGCGACAAAAAACAAGAGAACCAGTTAAGCATCATGCAGCGCTACCAAACTCTATCCGCGCTATTATAATCGGGCCATCTGGATCCGGCAAGACGCAATTGTTGCTCAATTTAATAATGAGATGGATGACGTGGGATAAGTTGTATTTAATTGCCCCTGGCGTAGATGATCAACGATGCTATGAAGTGTTAAAGGATTTTAATGAAAACGCTTCAGAGATTGCCGGCGAGGGTATTATTGAATTTATAAACGATATTTACGAGGCACCATCAGTAGAAGACCTCGATGGAAGTATCAACAATTTTGTTGTATACGATGATGTAATGTTAGACAAACAAACAAACCCAGTTAGAATATTTTCCAGAGGCAGGCATGAAAACACTGATGTGATATATGTCACTCAACGCTACACTCAGATTCCAAAAATGATCAGAGATAACTGTAATATTCTTGCTGTATTCAACGGCGTTGATACACATACGCTACGAAATATTTGGCAGACATGGTGTTCCGATATGGACTTCAATCAATTAAAAAATTTCTTTAGTAACGCTCAGTCAACCCCACACGGATTTGTAACAATAAATTTACATGATCCTGTGACACGATATCGTATCGGACTTGATCAAATATTCGGTTAATGAAATCATTTATTATTTTTGTTAACCTATAGCAGCAGAGGGGGTGAACGACAACATAGTTGCGAATAAAATTGATTGAAAAATCGCAAAGTCTCCGTTTGCCAAATGGAGACATTCTTTGTTTTGGTTAAAATATGAGATTTCGAAGGAAGGCTCTATTTTTCGTTTTGAGGGCTCAATCAATTTTTTGTCGGAAAAGGTTGTATGGTTCACCCCCTCTGCTGCTAAGATTCATTGGATGAATTTAGACCTTTGACTATCCGGAATACTTCTTATGAGAGTCGCATGCTAACTAATATATGGAACAAATAATTGACAAGGGATATTGTAGAGTAGGACCAGACAGTCCAGTTTTAAAAACAAAATGGATCAGAGATAATTTAAAAAACAGACTATATCAAGAGCCACTCTGGATTGCCGTGACATATATTATATGTGTGACACAGCAAGGCAAGTGAGGTCTAACTGCTTAATGTGATCACTGGTGATTCATGCATACTTTGGTGTGATGTCGTCAATCCCTGTGCACTGTGGAGAGTTTCTGTGTAAGTTATGCAACAGTGGGACAATTAATTGCAAAACAGGCTTGGTGGCCTCATCAGTGCCAGGCATATTTATCGAAGTATCATGTGGATGATACAACAGCACCATTGAGACATACAGGAATTTTAATTGATGAAGTATAAACTGTTCTTGCTGAAGTTTGTTGCTTGTGTGAAACCATAATCATGTTGTTAGGACTCCACTCATGTGTGAAACCATAATGATATTGTTAAGAGTCCACTTATGTGTGAAGCCATAATGATGTTGTTAGGAGTCCACTCGTGTGGGAAACCATAATGATGTTTTTAGGAGTCCACTCGTGTGAAACCATAATGATGTTGTTAGAACTCCACTCATGTGTGAAGCCATGATGATGTTGTTAGGACTCCACTCATGTGTGAAGCCATAATGATGTTGTTAGGACTCCACTCATGTGGGAAACAATAATGATGTTGTTAGGACTCCACTCATGTGGGAAATCTTTCATGTGCACAATACTGACATTGATCTGATTACATTCCCAGTTTTAGTTATTTTAATCTTTGGTGAGATATTATTTAATTTTGTATTCAATCATGGCCAATGGGACATGATTACAGTGCTCTTAATGAGTGAACTAGTTTATATTTGCAACCATTTTGGTTAATAAATATATATATATATATATATATATATATATATATATATATATATAGTGAGAGTGTGATCTATATCTCTAATTAAGAAAAAGTTAATCATTATATTTGCCTTACTATGATGCAGACTAATCATTATAGATATCCCAAGACACGCTAATAGTGCTGTCCAAGAGTTTGTAATACCGCTCCATGACTGATAGTGCTCTCCATCAGTTTGAAATACCGCTCAATGACTGATAGTGCTGTCTATGAGTTTGTAATACCACTCCATGGCTGATAGTGCTGTCTATGAGTTTGTAACACCACTCCATGGCTGATAGTGCTCTCCATCAGTTTTAAATACCGCTCAATGACTGATAGTGCTGTCTATGAGTTTGTAATGCTGCTCCATGGCTGATAGTGCTGTCTATGAGTTTGTAATACCACTCCATGGATGTCATTACATACAGAGGAATTGTTACTTCTAATGTTTTTTGAAAACTTTAGACTCAGCCTCATGCACAAATATTTTGGATGATTGAAACCAGAGTTTCCATCAAAGTCTGCATCCACAAGACACTGTATAATGCTGTTTTTCCAATGCAAACCATATGGGTTTGGTGTATATTGAAAAAATTGGGACCACTTCCTTTACAAACTACAAACATGATCAGCATGTATCCAGCAATATAGGTTTAACATTACTGACTGCAAAGCCATGCACATTGTTTTAATTATCAGTATTATTAAATGTATTGCATATATAAATTAATACCTGTATGTGGTAGTTTTACTCTTCCACACAGTGTTTGCTTGCAAGAGTGAATTTTCCTGTAAACTGCATTAAGATATTACTGTGAACATCATTAATTACAAGTTTTCTAAACGAAGGTACAGTTTCATTACGATCTCTGTTCTTGTAAAATGGGTCTTCAAATGAAATACTTTTACCCATCAAAAATAATAAGATATCCATAATTCTGTACATTGTTACTAAAAGAGTTGCAAATTTTATCAGGTACAAAATTGGTTCATTATTTTATGTTTAACACTCATTGTTACAAAAAGTACTCATTCTTATAAACATCTCGATGCAGTAAACAGTGTAATAGATAGATGCATGTGTTTATGTCCACATAGCAGTTGATTTTTCAAGACATTTGTTTATTCAACTTGACATGAGTTATCTATATAAACTTTGTTCCATTCAAGTGATTTTGCATCATCATTACGGATGATCTTCTCAGAGTGATATAACATTTAGTGAATATTATTTGAAAATACTTTAATATCACTGTTATGTCAATTACATCATTGTTTACAAGCCAAGATATTAACAGCTTCTTTACAATTACATGAAATGCAATTGTTTGTTGTTGACATCCGTTAGTATCGAGAGACGATGGACGTGCACCCATAAGAGATGTCCAGCATGATGATTGTGCATTGTCTATAGTGGTTATGTATCCCATTATAGGAGTTTCAGTCCTTGCTTCATTTGAATGTTGAGGCTGGTGTGTGTTGAGACTGCTTCTTCTTCCTCTGAGATTACTTTTCATCAGCTGACAAGCGTAGCTTGTCTTCGCTGGCTTTGAAACCAGTGATCAGAGCATTTTGCCAAAGCTGGGCCTGTCTAGAGCAGGCCCTTCTGAGGTAATGACATTGATGTCAAAGGGTTCCATGTCATGCTTACAGACAACCTTGAAGCGAAGATGTGACCATCTGATCAACCTTTTGCCAGAAGTAAGTTCCGAGTAAATGTAAATGATTGGGGTTGGGGGGACGGGGCTGCATTCAGAGCCATCTTTCTTTAGCATATTGTTCAGTCAGCCCAAACTCACCGCATTCTTCAGCAAAGCAGACCATCAGGTGCTGTAGCTCAACTTCTGTGTGAGTGGCAAGGGCAACATCATCTGCAAAGAGCATATCCCTGATGGATGCTTCATGCACTTTGCTTTTTGCCTTCAGTCATGCCAGGTTAAACAGGCTGGTGTCTGATCGCATTTGCAGGTAGATCCCTTATGTAGATGTCCCAAAGGCATGCTTGAGCAGGACAGTGAAGATGATGCTAAAGAGTATGGAAGCTAGGACACTACCCTGTTTCACTCCACTGCAGATGGTGAAGGACTTGGATGTTGAGCCATCACACTGCACTGTGCCTTTCATGCCATCATGGAATGGCTGGATCATGCTTAGCAGCTTGTGAGTGCATCCAATCTTCACCAGGATTGTGAAGAGTCTGTCTCTGCTGACGATATCGAATGCCTTGGTGATTTATATATAGGTCAGGAAGAGGGGTTTGTGTTGTTCTCTGCACTTCACCTGCAGTTGCTTGATGGAGGAGATCATGCCGATTATGGACATCTCAGCGCGGAACCCACACTGTGATTATGGATACACTCTCTCAGCATGTCTCTGCAGTCTGTTCAGGATGATGCATGTTAAAACTTTACCCATGATGCTGAGAAGGGATATGCCCCTGTAGTTGTTGCAGTCACTTTTGTCACCTTTGGTCCTGTACAAGATTACAATGTTGGCGTCTCTCATGCCCTGTGGCACTGTACCTTCATCCCATTACTGGTACATGAGGTTATGCAGATGTATGGGCAGCACACTTCAGCAGGACTTGATGACTTCTGCTGGGATGCAATCCTTCCCTCTGGCCTTACCTAAGGGCTGTTTCACTAAGGTCTTTTTTAGTTCTGCCACAGTATGTTTATTGTCCAGTTTGGGCATGAGCAGGAGGTTTTCAATTCAATTCTGGTGATGAGGGATGTTATTCGCTTCGTCCCTCCCCCATAGCTGCTGGTCTTGGAAGATGGGCTATGTGGTTCTCTCTGGAGCACAGTTTAGAGTAGTACTCCACCCAATTTTCCATCTGCTTAGATGGTATCGCCTGCAGCAAACTTCAGAGGTGATTTCACTTTTTTCGTTAGAATATGCTTTCTTTATGCCAATATACAATTACCTCTGAATGTTTCTGATATCTGCAGCTGACTGGGACCACCTCCTTTGCAAACTATTTTAATTAGTTGCGTTTTACTTTGAGCTTTTATTTTCTATTATGCTTCAGATCTTCATAGCCGTCACGAGCATCCTGAATTAAAGCTCTGTGAGAGCCTTGGTAATTTGACAATTCCTAAATTTGTATTAATTGTACCATGAATGGATATCTTTAAGGTCAAATATCTTTTGACTTCTTTTAAACCTGCTTTGCATTATGACACATATCTAGCCAAATGAGTTTGAAAGAAAATGAGAAAACTTTTAAATACAGCAATTTAATCCTAGTAAAGGAAAAGTGTAATTATACATGTACGTACATTATACATGTACATACATTATACATGTACATACATGTATATGTACATACATTATACATATACATACATTATACACTGAAAACCGCAGTGGTTTAAAAGAACTTACCGATTACCCTCAGTTGTAGTAGCAATGGATACATTTCCCCAACAGAATTCTGCACATGGACTTGGTACAAACTGAAGTCCTCCTCTGTTATGTTTCTAATCTCCAAAGTGGCTATAAATCCAGGTTCATGGATTCGGACTGAGTAGAAATTTACATCCACCATACCGCTGGCTATAATGATGTTGTACTTGTTTGAGTTCAGCAGTTTCTGTAGAGCTCCCCCATTGTGTTTATACCATGTGACTACCAAATCCAATAAACTGTTATATAACTCAATGATGAGCCTTCCAGAGTGTCCTACTTCTGCATAGAAACTTGTTTCTCTTGATGTGATATAAGGGAGTCCTGAACACAAAAAAAAACAAGTTTGGATCTATATTTTGGAAGAAAAACAGTTGTATCTAACTGATATTATGGAAAAGCTTTTCAGAAAGATGTGCTTGTTTTACATTGGTTCATTAAGTGTGATTTAAATTTAATTAACCAAACATTCACATTATATCAATATTGTGCTCGTAGGTTTAGGAGAAAAGGTATATAATAAAAATAGATGAAGTAAAGAAAAGACACTTTCGGCTGTCAGAAATATGTCAAGCACATCCTCAAGCTACGTTATAAAATTTATAAAGTCTTCACATGATCAATTAAATAAAGAAATGCTTTTATAACTCATGGAAAAGATACGGAACTAAATTATAGCTTTATTTGTAATCATATGAAGAATAGTTACATATAAAACATCAGGCGCTGTTACAAAAGATATATGCAGCTATAAATATGTATAATCAAATACCCTGTTAATCATTTAAATATATGCACTATGTATAATGTAATAAATACACTGACAACAATGCTTTAAACAAATGTATAATGTAAGAAATACACTGACAACAATGCTTCAAACAAATGTATAATATAATTAATACACTGACAACAATGCCTCAAACAAATGTATATTGTAATAAATACACTGACAACAATGCTTCAAACAAATGTATAATGTAATAAATACATTGACAACAATGCTTCAAACAAATGTATGATGTAATAAATACACTGACAACAATGCTTCAAACAAATGTATAATGTAATAAATACACTGACAACAATGCTTCAAATGTAAAATGTAATAAATACACTGACAATAATGCTTCAAACAAATGAACAGGGTAACAATCGCAGCAGACTCAAGCAAAATTGCAACAATAAAAAAATTCGTGGATGAGAATCTACACATCAAGCAGGGTCACTCACAAAATGGAATGATCTATAAATCCATGGATAAAGATTTTGCCACAGTAACTCTATACATACCAACTGCTAAAATTCATGTACAAGGGCCAGGCTACTCAGAATGGGTAAATCATTTTATCAACAATTGTCAGCAAATGGTTGACAAAACCAGACTAAAATCAATTACCTCTCAACCATGGGCTTCAACACCCATCCCTAAAGCCCACAGATCTCCAAATCCAGTCAACAGTAACACATATTTACATGAAATAAGCCAGATTGCTATCAATGTAGAGGAAACTCAAGGACCCTAGTTTTGATAGATGCAACAAATTCATTTGAGTTCCATGGAACCTATAACCAGATTTGTACCTCCATACAGTGCTTAGTAGTGATAGATATTCTCCAGGCCCTAGTAGAAAGGTTAGAACAGGAACTCTCAGCACTAAAATCACGGTGTTCAAAAGGATAAATCAGGGCAACAAAACTGTGCCAGAATACCCAGACAACACAATGCACAAACATGTCAACTGAACAAAACACAAGAGCATGTGAGGGCACTCAAACTATACCAAAACCATCTAAAAGAAAAAATCAGAAAACACACAAGCAGATGAAACCACACCAATTACACAAGATGAGTTTCATCTACAGGTATTAGATTGTCAGAGCCAAAAATTAGCTAATGCATGTGCTGTAAACACTGACCATCATGTGTCTCACTCACCATCAAATCCAGGCAAAGAAGAAACTGTTCTAAAGACAACCTCCAATTACCCACAGCAAGAAGCTAACTTAAATACAAATGCTAAATACAGCAGCAGTCACCAAACTGTTATTCAGTCTAGTCATGGAAAATAAGAAATTCAAACAATGCATCTGAACCCCCAACTTATCAAAATCAACAATGTAGTTAAAGACAGATCTCTTCTCATAGGATCATCAATAATCAAAGGAGTAAGAACACGAGGGTTATATAAAACTGACGTAAAAATCCATAGAGGTGCAACTATTAACACTATTGAAGAAAATATATTGGAAATGGATATGTCACCATATCATACTGTAATTCTTCTCATTGGTGGGAATAATGACAGTAATGGCCAATCTTTGAAGGGCATTGAGGATGAATATGAAAGCTTGTTGTATGCCATCAGGTCCAAAAACACAGTTTGTTAAATAATCATCTGAGGTCTACCGCCAAGAGGGATGTACTTATGATTCAACTAAATGACACCCTAAGTATCTTGTGTGAACATATCCAAATACTCTTTGTTCCGTAATACAGGACCTACTTCAAAGACAATCATGTGGAACTAACAATTATACCAGCGAGACTAAATCCACTTTACAACAGAGGTACTGTCTTACTCCTTAGGAATATAGACCAGTACATAAGACTTATAAAATGGAGCACAATCATGTAACACAGCGGTGTCTGCATGGAAAACAGATTCGTTGCCATCTTTGTAATCAACTAGGACATAAGCAAAAGTTGTGCACATACCAATAGGTAGAAGGCTATGATGTACAGGCCTATGCAATACACATCCCAAAAATAAATGCACTAGAATATTTGTATACTTTTCAATGTAATAAGTATTACTCTGTAAACAGGTTTCAGGCACTATCTGATTTGTGTACAAAGTGCAGTTTATTAAATTGTAAACAACTATGTGATACTGTTCAAGTTACTTCTCCCTCTGAGGCACCCCAAGTATCTAATTTTTCAATATCTTCTCGCAAGCATGTAAATCAGTCTGATATTGAATATTCTCCTGTATCCACTACATGTAATAATTGTACGACAGATGGATCTTATATGTTACCTTCTTCATGTGTTGATGTAAATAATCAAGGCAATGAAAAGAAACCTGTCAAGTCTACAAACAATACATGGCATACTACATTGCTTGAAGATCAATCCTCTGATCAAAATTTACATGTCTTTGCGCACCTCAAAAGAGCTCTGCAAGTAATCAACGTAAATATTCAACACATCCTCCCTAAACTGAATGAGATAAAGTTAATATTACAGCAAACTAGATCAGTCAATATTATACGTATATGTGAAACCTTTCTTTTCGATGATACTGATGATTTGGCTCTCCAAATACAGGACTTCAACTTTGAAAGAAAAGACAGAGACGCCATGGGTGGGACGTGTTGATCTAGATACTATTAGGGTAGAGAGTATCTGGTTTGAAGTAACCCTTGCCCTATCAAAACCAATACTCTTATGTTCAGTTTACAGGCCACCTAGTTCCACAGCTAATTGGATTCATACATGTGAGGCTCAAATTTAAAAAGGATTACTAAAGGAAGATTTAGAAACTATCATATTGGGTGATTTTAACATTGACTACATGAAAACTCCACCATTAACATGGATAAGTAACTTTGAAACTGATAACTTTACTCTATATATTAACACCCCGACTAGAGTAACAGATAAAAGTGCTACTATTATTGACCTTGTCTCTACTAATAAGCGTGAAACCATAAGTGAAATAAATGTGCCAGTGTATGCACTGAGTGACCATTACCCAGTCTGTATAACTAGACATGTTCCGAAATCATCTAAAAATGGGCAACACATTGAAATACAATACAGGGACTTTAAACAGTTTGATGAGGAAATTTTCTTAAATGATTTAGTTTGCAAACCCTTTCTATCAGTCTGCAATATAGCTGATATCAACACTGATTTAGACAAATGGTATCAGGTGTTCAATACATCCTTAGACAAGCATGTCCCATTTAAAATAAAAAGGGTTAAACACTAAATTACACCCAAGGAGATTACTCTTGAGATCAATGAGGCTAGACACCTAAGAGATAATTTCCACAAGAAAAAAAACATGAAAAGCTATAGAAAGTGGAGGAATAAAACTGAGCACCTGATAGATAAGGCAAAATAGAACTACTATGAACAGGCTATTAATGAAAGTACCAAGACATTGTGGAAGCATCTATAAGAGCTGAACCCACCCAAAAACAGTTGTCTTCCCCCTAGACTTAAGCAAAATGATGATAGAGCAACATCTGTACAAGACATTGTGGAAATGTTCAACAATTTCTTCACAAGCATCTCCAGTAACCGTATTCAGAACCAGACTAAGATCCTGATTGAAGTTGATGCTCATCTGTTATTTATAAGAGCTAAAATTACTGATGATAATTAATTTTTAATAGCTAATGTTAGTAAACAGTGTATCCCCTAGGGACGCAAGACTGAGAGTCAAAAATCTCCTTGGTGTCAAAACTGGGGGTCAGACTAAGTGAAAAACAAACTTTAGCATAAAAACTGGGGGTCAAATTAAAAATCTCGGGGTCTCTGAAGCGCAAATGAGGGTAAAAGGAAACACTTTACGCTGATGTTTTTGATATGCTAATTAAGATGAATATTAATAAATCCTCTGGATTGGATGGTATTGGTCCACAAATTCTTAAAGTTGCTGCACCAGTAATAACAAAGACACTAACGCATATCATATATGTAAGCATAATGAGTGGTAATTTTCCAGCAACACTGAAATGTGCAAAGGAGAAAAAGAGGATCCAGGAAATGACAGACCAATATCAATTCTACCTGTATTGTCAAAACTGTTTGTTAAACATGTAGCCACTCATATCTATACATTTTTTTGAAACAAACTCTCTATTTCATAAAGCACAATCCGGATTTAGAAAGTACCACTCGTGCCAAATAGAACTTACCAAATTAATTGATATTTGGCTGAAGGAAATGGATAATGGACATATGACTGGGATTGTCTTCCTTGACTTCAATAAAGCTTTTGATCTTGTTGATCATGAAATTCTGATGCAAAAGTTGAACTGTTAATACTTCTATAAACTGCTTAAGATCATACCTAAACCAAAGGTATGCATTGGCAATATTAGCTCTCAAACTCGCACTATTCATTCAGGAGTCCCTCATGGCTCAGTTTCGGGCTCTCTCCTCTTCCTTGTGTATATCAATGATCTACCATTAAATAATGAATCCATACAGATTTGTTTGCAGATGATGCAACCATGTATACATCCAGTTCTGACACTGAAATTATCCAAACAAAATTAAACTCAGACCTTATTAGAGTCCAAAACTTGGCACAACAACATTAGGATGGTAATTAATGAAGGTAAAACAAAATATATGATTCTGGGGACAACAACAAAACCTACATAAGTCAGGGAACCCAAAACTATCTCTTGCAATAAATAATCATTCATTAGAAAATGTCAAACATGAAAGACTTGTAGGCGTGTCCATAGTTAATAATTTATTATGGAATGAACATATTGATAAGCTTTGTAAAACACTGTCATCCAAAATTGCCCTTCTCAGCAGAATCAAGAAATATTTACCTATGGAAACTCGCAATCTATACTACAAAGTCATATATTCTTCCAACAATTGATTATTGTTCTAATGTATGGGGAAACTGTGCTAAATCTGAGCTTGACAGGATTTATAAATTCCAGAAACGAGCAGCACGTGTAAATATAGATCCATCTGTTGATCATCCCTCACAAGCATTATTTGCAGAACTCAAATGATTCACAGTATATGACAGGATAGATTTTCACAAGGCAGTTCTTTTATATAAATGTCTACATGGAACTGCACCAGTGTATCTTCAGGACTTCGTCATGCCTTATTCAACACAATATTAAGCGAATAAATATAGAAATAAAAAAACATGCTAAATATGTTAATTTGACACTGACCTTGAATCCAAACAGTCGAAGATACGCTTTTATCCAATGATTCATCAGTGTAGTCTAGGATTCCGTTGTTTACACTACAAGTGTAAATTCCCGTGTCCATGTAGGTAGGATTAATAAAACGGTGTATTATTACACCTGTAGAGATGAACTCGTAACTCACTTGTCGTATTTCTATGCCAGAGGACAATGACTTGTGTGTCAATCTGTAGGTATATTGTTCAGGTTTACCATGTGCTGAGCATTTTATCATAAGACTTGTATCATTATGACTTCCATTTCTACTTTCTATGTCAGTTGTTGAGGAATCTGTAATCAAAACACATAAAATATAAATAATGAACTCTTTGACATGGTGCTTAGGGTCATATATATACCGATATATATAACCCTAAGCACCATGTCAAAGAACTAAAGTTAACTACCGGTAACTGATGGCAAACCCAACTCAACTAAGTATTCCAAAAATTTTTTAAAATCCATTCTGATACTCATAGTTAGCATTTACCACTACATCATCACATTTTAAAAATTTCAAAAAGATTACAAACAACTGGACCCAAACTGGAGTCACAAAGGGATCAAATTAATTATAGCATTTTTCTCCTGTACAGCACCCATGCACGTAAACCATTTCTTATTTATATATTGTTAGAAAAAAATCAGCTGTATAGAAGTGTAATACAATCTCCATCCCTATGCTTTACAAGTCTTTTGGTTTTAACTCCAACAGTTCAGTTTCAGATTATAGGAAGAAATTATTCCAATTATGTTCTAAGGCTCAATCTCTCTGTGTCAAATTACCATCATGAAGCCAGTCTGAAACTCCACCCATTCAAAATTCAGATTTCCTCAATATTTTAAAATAACTAGCATACAAAAAATACTGGCCGAGATGGAATTAATGTACAATTCTAAAATGTCTGCTGGTCAATAACATTTTTTTTAAAGTGATGTCATTCTTAAATAAATGGGGCAAAAGATGATTTATCAATTTATAATTTATCCAAGCTCTGTTTTACTGTGACATGAAAAGCAATGGGTCATGTCTTTACTTCTTCAATTTCATTACATAAATCAAACAAGTAATCAGGTTCCAGGAAATATCAAATACTGCTAATTATTAGCATTGCGAAATGGATCAAGACATATATTATTGGTGCATTTCTCTTGGATGTTCAAATTTGAACCTTACATTGTTTTGCTTTACAACAGATTCAATGTTTCAGTGACATTTTAAATAGTTATATGCTGCTGTGTGGATTTCTCCCGAGTACATGTTATGGTACATTTTTCTGTGTATCAGTTTATGTATACATTACCTTTGGTTCCTGACCATTACAAGTTGATAAATAGATGCCACCACACATACTGATCATATTGAGAGTAAAGTCTGACATACAATATTTATAAACTTGACGTGGGAACAATTTCATAGTCAAAAAATTGTAAACTAAGCAAAAGAATTGTAAATGGAAATGCTCAATAAAAGATGATCCAAAAGTATATGGGTAGATGACAAGCGTGAATCTGTCAATCCTGAGAAAAAACCTTTGAGAACTTGCAGTTTGAATGTCTGAATAAATATGTGGCTAGAACACTGGTAAAAAATCAACTACCTTACTAAGAAATACTCATCAGAATTGGTAGGAATGTGATGTGAATCTACCAAAATGTTAAAGTTGTAGATTCTACATCTTTACCATATGTTATTATATTCGTTAAAAGCTGGAATGTTAGGTAACATTTAATATTAACAAATGGTATGACATTATATTGATATATTGATAAAGTCCATCTGGAGTTGGAAATATTGATAGTAACAAATGCTATGACTTTATATTGATTAAGTCAATCTGGACTTGGAAATATTAATAGTTTCAAATGGTATGACTTTATATTGATGAAGTCCATCGGGAGTTGGAAATATTAATAGTACCAAATGGTATGACTTTATGTTATTAATGTCCATCTGATGTTGGAAATATTAATAGTACCAAATGGTATGACTTTATATTGATAAAGTCCATCTGATGTTGGAAAAATTAATAATAACAAATGGTATGACTTTATATTGATAAAGTCCATCTGGAGTTGAAAATATTAATAGTAACACATGGTATGACTTATATTGAAAAATTCCATCTGTACTTGGAAATATTGAAATTTTACTTGCTCTTTCCATAAGCGGAACTTGCTAAAATCCTTCCAAAAGGACAAACTTTGAAACTAGGCGGAACACTTTGCATTTTTAAGTGTGTCAATTAAGTTCTCAATTATTGGTATTGTAAATTAATTTATTTTAGTCACACTGTTCAGTTTATATAGTCAGTACATATTGAAAGTATTTTATTGGCACATGAATATATGAATCCAGTTATATTTACTTGGTTCACTACATTCTCCATCAAATGTTGAATTTCAAACACAACTGCTTGATAGGATTCATCCTGTCAGGATGTTGTTTTACGGATGTAAAATCTACAATATCAACATTGTGGTAGATTCACATCACAGACCTGCCAACCCTAATGAGTCTGTTTTAGTAAGGCAGTTGATTTTTTCTGTAAGATTGATTAATTTTCAGTAAGGTGTAACAAAATATCAATGGTACATTTTCAACAAAATATGAGCAAAAGAATATTACCACAAAATAAGCAAGTTCACAATTATCGGAAACTGTCAATAAAGAAGCACACACCAAACAGCAAACAATTATCATACACTGTATTGCATAAATCAATAAACTTGATCTTAAAGTTGAAATCATACAAAAATATAGCAATTATATTTTTCATAAATGTGGCAAAACTGACGTATATGAGTGTTTGATAAATTAGCTGCTGTCAAAAATTGTAAACTTAAAGCCATCCTCAAATCAGTATACATATATATATATATATATCTATATATATATATATATATATATATATATATATATATATATATAGTCGACTCCGGTTAACTGCAAGGCCTCGGACCCGTCACGAGACTGTTCAGTTAACTGGAGTGTGCTGTTAAGCGAAGTATAGTACAGCTTTAAATCAGCACGGCACGAATAAATGTGCAGAATAAATTTAAACAATGATTAGAATCCAATCTTTGAAATTTTACTTAAATGGTTTCTTCATCACATCAAAGAGACGAGGATGTCAGCCAAAGAGAAAAGGGAAGAAGAAATATTGTTTTTGATTTAAATATAACATTATCCACAAGTTATAACTTATGGTGTAAAATTATGACGTATGTATGTATGTATATATGTGTGTATGTATGTATGTATTAATGTATGTATGTATGTATGTATGTATGTATGTATGTATGTATGTATGTATGTATGTATGTATGTATGTATGTATGTATGTATGTATGTATGTATGTATGTATGTATGTATGTATGTATGTATGTATGTATGTATGTATGTTATTAAATATGATTGAAAATACTACCGCTAGTAATAATAATAAATTTATATTATTATTGTGTAGCATATTTTCACATCTGAATACAGTGTGTGTTCTTTATACAATTTATTTATCATTCACTCTATGCCTTAACGACACAGCTCGCACCCAAGCATTAGTCAGTTCCCAGTGATACAGGCCTCGCTAGACAGTTTTATCGCGTTAAAATTTAAATCTGAGGTCAACAGCCGATAAATACACAGGTGTTCTGTTCTGACAGGGATTTATACTAAAAAGGTGAGTGTTCTAAAGGATTTAACGCAGTGGATCATTAGAAGAGGGATTCTACTTACCATCTGGGTACAAAGGTGAGTACAAATGAATTTATTAATTAATAGTGTTCATCCGATCGTACGCAGTTATGGTTCGTGGAAAACTACCATTAAGTGTCAATGCAGACTACGGCTGGTCTCAAAAGCCGCCAAGTCAAAATAAAAAAAGCTTAGAGACCAACTTGCTGGTCTAAAATGAAATATGCTGATTTTAAAGACATTTGACTTCAAAACAGCTTACAAGTTGGATTTATTAAGATATTTCATAAGTCATGTGATGTCAAATTTCTATTCCATTAGTTTTTTTCTTTAATTGTATTATATTCAAACGTCTTGTTGTGTTTATTTAACACAATCATAAAGCATAGAAGTTTCATTTTCCACTTATGACAATTACGTTTAGAGAGGTAGGTTTATTGAGCACTGTGGATATAGATAGGCATCACCAGCTATGAAGGAATATCATCAACAGCAAATGCTGATTGCCAGATGTTTCCAAAAATAAATTGACCATCCATTCAGTACATATGCAAAAATCTGGCAAATCTTGGCCCACTTCCCACCCACCCCTACATGCATACTTATCAAAGCATGCCCCACCTGTGTACATACTCTTGATGCCAAACGAAATTTTGTCTATTGTCCACTAAAATTCAAACGTAGACTGAAGCCAGTCTATCAGGTTACATATTAGTCAAATTATTATCGAGGTTTCACACCCATGCACCCTGTTTCTTATGCATACGTACATTATCATTAGAAATGCACACTATACGCAAGCGTATGCATTTTGGTTACCCCCTCCATGTGTGCGTACTAAATGGATGGCCCCTAACGTGAATTTTTTTAATGACCTTAAAACTTTATGATTTTTTTTCAGTCATTTGGATTTATTAAATTTTGAAAAATTGTCTGATATTAATTTTTCTAGTTTGCTGGTTTTAATTATTGTATTAGATGCTAAAACTTATGTTTCTTTTTTTTATAATTATTGAAATAAATAGAAATCTCACTTTCCATTTATGATAGTTCTTGTTATAATTCGCGTTCATTGCTTGAAAAACATGCCCCAGCCACCAAATGCAGAGTATCAGTAAAAAAGTGTTCTCCTTGGTATAGCAGTGTTAGAGACCAGCTTCGCACTGCTAAAAGACATCGCCGAAAAGCAGAGAGGCTTTGGCTTTCCACCATACTCTCTATTCATAAACAAATCTACGAAGCCGCTAACCATAGTCCATTTAGCCAAATCATCCCACTACAGTTCTAAGATCACGGAGAGTTCCAGCTGCAAAGAGCTCATCGAAATAACTAACAAAATAATGTCAAGGAACAAATGTACACCACTTCAAACGACCTTCTTTCCACTAGACCTACCAGACCAATTTGCAAATTTCTTCAATGACAAAGTTCAAACCATTAGAGATTCGCTTGACAGCACAATTTCAACTGATTCGTCACCATACAGGTATGATGCAAAATTTTAGCGACAACCATTAGGAGCATTTGAACCTGTTTCTATAGATTTAGTACGGACAATCGTGAAGAAAAGTGCACCAAAGTCTTGTGAACTTGATCCAATTCCGACATCTCTGCTTGAGTGCTTAGAACCAATATTGCCTTCACTAGCTGATGTTATTAATATCACTCTCTCATCAGGGGAATTCCCATCATTTTTCAAAACTGCTATTGTAAAGCCACTACTGAAGAAACCAACACTGGACAATAACGATTTAAAGAACTACCGCCCAGTTTCTAATCTCCCTTTCATATAAAAAATCTTAGAAAAGGTTGTTCTAACTCAAATTGTATCCCATTTAAAGTCAAACAGTCTTTTTAGCAATGCACAGTCTGCATATCGCCCTTGCCACAGTACGGAAACTACTCTTCTGAAAGTATTTAGTGACATTCTCTCTGCTTTGGACTGTGGAAAGATTACAGTCCTCACTCTCCTGGATTTATCTGCAGCATTTGACACAATAGACTATGATATATTACTTCACCATCTCCAGCATGTATTTGGGATTCAGAATATAGCCTTACAGTGGTTCAAGTCCTACTTAGTCAACAGGACACAAATTATATCTGCAAATGGAATACACTCCAGCCCAGTTGACGTATGTTATGGTGTTCCACAGGGATCTGTTATTGGACCTGTTCTCTTCATTCTGTACACTCAGCAGCTCTCAAGTGTCATAGCTCATCACCCAGTGTAGCACCAACTGTATGCTAATGACACCCAAATATACAAGTCTAGCCACCCAACTGAAGTTGATGCTACCATCCATGGAGTAGAGAAGTGCATTTCGGATGTGAAATCATGGATGACATGTAACAAGCTGCAGATGAATGATGATAAAACTGAGGCTATTCTGATCACAACACAAAGACTTTCTCATCCACCTCCTTTACCTCAGACAATAAGTATCAGCAACACCAACATTAAATTCTCACAGTCATTACGGAATCTAGGTGTTACTCTAGACAGTACTCTCACATTGCACCAACATGTCATGAACATATGCAGGGCTGCATATCTTGAATTGAGACGCATCAGTTCCATTCGTAAATATTTTTATGTTGATGCCACGAAAACGCTTGTGTGTTCATTAATACTTTCAAGACTGGACTATTGTAACTCACTTCTGTCTGGTTCGTCACAATATTTACTCCAGAAACTTCAAACAGTTCAAAACACAGCTGCACGGATCATCTTTAGAGTACCTCGATCAGAGCACACCTCACTACTGCTCTATACCCTACACTGGCTATCAATTCGATACCGAATCAAACACAAAATTTGTTCTCTGTGCTATCTTTCAATGACAGACTGCAGTCCAACATAAATATCCAGCCTCACCCATGTGTATACACCAGCTAGATCCTAACGCTCTTCTTCTGATAATCGTATACTAATTGTTCCCAAGGTGAACACAAAGTCATATGGACAACGTTCGTTTGCATACCAGGGCCCGGCGACGTGGAATGAATTGCCCATTGAAATTAGACACAAAGACACAGTGGTCCCTTTTAAGAGGGCTCTCAAGACTCACCTGTTTCGACTTCAGGGACAAGCTTAGCGACCTAATCATGTTTTGTATCTTATATATTTTCAGCATGTTTTCATGTTTTCCAATTTCATTGTTTTTGTCAGTTGTTGTTCTGTCTTGTAGTCATATCATTATTGATGGTGTAAAGCGCTTAGAGCTTTTAAAGATTGGTCGCTATACAAAGTCCTCATTATTATGATTATTATTATTATTAATTACTTTTTTATCGGTTGTTGGTTCATAAAAAAAGACATTGCTTATATTCATTCAGAGAATTGGAACAATACATAGAGATATATCAAAACTAAAGCACCAATGAGGAAAACATATTTAGGTGCATTAAAAAAGAAAAAAAACATTCGCTGTAAGATTTTAGTTTGTTTCATAATTTGTATTGAAATGCATTTGGTGAGAGTTCACTGTATTTATTTATGTGAAGCTTGATCTTCCCCGTTGATCGACTAGGGATTGCAAGTTTGCTGCATAAAGGTATTGCTGTAAGTGTGACTAGCTAACAACAAGCTTGTATTGTACTTGTTACAATTCATTGTGAGCTTGCTTCTTTTCACGTTTGAGCTCGTGCTAAACTTGCAATGAGAATACAAGCTCATTACGCGCTATCAACCAGCTAATACAAGCTGGTTCACAGCCTGTGACGAGCTTGTATGCTCACTGGGAGCTCGCGCGTCCTAGATGGTTGACAGTGCCTCATTAGTTTGAGTGCTTATTGCTAGCTGGCGAGAGCAAAATTTCAGCGAGCATGCTATGCACGCCTTTAGCGCGTTTAATGCTCAACAACTTAAACCAGCTATATATACTGGGGAGAGTTAACGAGGATCAACCCCCCCCCCCCCTCGTACGAGCCTGCCAAGACTTCATAATCGTTCCAAATCCGACCTCTACCTGCAATACAGCGAAGTCACGGGCTCGCACGTACGAAATTGCAGCAAGCTCATATACTGTCTTGAAATAAGCTCGTTTATTTTATAAGGGATTAACTTAACATAATCCAAAAGCAGCAAAATACATGGTGAAACATGAAAGTTGTCATTATTGTACCAGTGGGAATTATAGATGAGGGATAGTTCATTTTATTTGCAATCAATGCAATGAAATTAATGAAAAGCACTGACATAAATGTCTATTTCCTGTATGAACTGACTAAATGTCAGTAATGATTCTTAATCTTACTGCTTGATGATGCTTAGATCAACTTCTAAGTGCATTTACAGTGAAACAATTATGTAAAGCTAAGTAGCGGTGTGTATTTGCATTTAAATGGCCAAAGGTAGGTTATGGTCACTGTTACAGTATAATTAATTGTCATAAAGAATTTACTAAATAACTTTTGGAAGAGAGTTCATCTGGAAGACTAAGAGAAGGAAATTTAGGTGAAAGTGGAGGGATAAAACAATGAGTCTTTAAGTGACTATTCCTCCTAAAGGGCATACATAAAACTATGTGGCAGTAAACATGTCAACATTGACAAAACAATGAGTCAGAGAAATTTCAGCCACATGGCTAGAATTCAGTGACTGAAGAAAAGCTGGTTTGCTTTTGTTGCATACAATTGCAATGAACTAACAAATTGAGGATTAATCCAGTCTTATGACAGTCATGGACTTCACAAGTCCATTACAACAGCATGTGCAGAAAATATATTAGAAGATGTTAGGGAAGTCTAAAGTCCAGCAAATCCCACGCCATGTTTCCTTATGGAGATAATGATGCCATTGTATTAGAATACAAAATAGTGTATATAAGATATAGTGAAAACAAATCAAAATAATAATAATGTAGCTCTTTGTAGAAATAAGTATGACATATCATTTGTTTTGTTCTTTCTATGAATACGTAAATACATCTATGCATACATCTCATGAAATAGTAATTTTGGGAAAAGTGAAAATGTTAATTTTCTTAAACTGTTTATAAGAGGCAAGTGCCTACTATTTATAAATACATGCAACAGAGCTGCGCAATGTTTGTTGTTGCTATAATGGGTAGTATATACACAATGTTGTAATAAAGAAAGCACATAAACTAACAGGAAAACATTGCTCATATGATCTTAGATGTCGTCTTATCACATCATCATGGCATATCTAGATATCATAGCAAGTGTTATGGTCAGTTTCAGATAAAATGGATTACCATTATGTTTAAAACCAGATTACTATGATGATAACAATGTGAACTATACTTGCTTGTTAATATACTTACAGAAGACTGTAACTGAAATGTTAGCTGTGGTAGATCTATTGGGAATTCTAGGGTTCATAGCTGTACATGTGAATACCCCTGTCTGGTTCCTCTGGATCTGAGGAATCAACAGCACCCCTGTGTTTCCATAGAGATAGCTCCCTGGACCAGTCCATCTATACCGACAGAAGGGGTAACAGTCTGCTGAACAGTTGACATAGAGAGGAGAAAATTCCACACGTTCCAATGTCTGGTTAGGAGACTGGGTAATGCTACCACCATCTGGTCCATCTGTGAAAATAGTAATTTCTTTTATATACAAAAATCTAAACATAATATACCTGATACATGACCATACTGCATTACAAGACAGTGGAAAGATTTCATCAGTGGGAATTCTTTAAGGACATATTGTGTTTGTTGATACAGTAATAGAACACATTTCAACTGAAGTTCCCAACTCTTAAAATAATTGTAAATCAAGTAATACATGCAGAACGATTGGTATTAGCTTGTACAAAATTGATAGGTAATCTCAAATCATATTATTGTTATTATTATTTAATTTTATATTCTGCTTGCAATATAATCTGGATAAAATTAATCAGTGGACAAACATTCAATGAATTCAAATTCTACTGTAACATTGAGGTTACTTTCAAGTCAATGAAATTATTAAAATAATTACACGAACATTTTTATATAGAAAGCCAACATGACGAATCAGTATTAGATGAAACTGATTCAGAGTAAGATAACATGGAACCAAATTACAGAACAGTCATGCAGATCCATCTATATTATTGCATTGAGAAACCAACATTGACCTCCTCTTATACAGCAAGTCAATGTAATCATTGATAACTGTCCTAATTAAAACTGAAATATGTACTGAGACCTAAATAACAACAAACATTTCATCACTCTTTTATATGCATGTTATAATCATTCTTCGAGCTACTCCCAATACAGAGGAACCTGTCTTAAAAGACCACCCCTTCTGCCAAAACATAACGGTCTCTCATAACAGGTCATACCACTATATAATCAATAAAACTTTACATGGAGAACCTGTTGAAAATTCCAAAGTGACATGAGCACTGTTTTCTGCAAACTATGATATTTTGCATTAAAGAGACTATGTTTGGACCCCTAAGGCAAGTTTATAAGACAAACTATCTGGACCCAAAAGTGACGTACAGACATATAGACACACAACAGCAAAAAAATAATCTACTTCTCACATTTTCATAAAATTAGAACCATATATGTATCAAGCGATGTCCTCCACTTACACAAAACAGTAACAGATATGTTAGCTGTGGCAGATTTATTAATAATTTCAGGGTTTGTTGCTGTACATGTGAATACCCCTGTCTGGTCCCTCTTGATCTGAGGAATGGACAACACCCCTCTGTTTCCATAGCTATAGTTCCCTGGACCAGTCCATCTATACTGACAGAAGGGGTAACAGTCTGCTGAACAGGTGACAGAGAGAGGAGAAAATTCCACATGTGCAAATGTCTGGTTAGGAGACAGGGAAATGCTACCATCATCTAGTCCATCTGTGAAAATATGAAAATGTATTATAATGTATTTAAAAACTGCCATGTTATAATACACCTGATACATGGTAAATTGCAAGAAGTCTTGCTTATCTAAAGGTTAATTAAAATTTGTTTGGTGCAATAATGCTATTTACCTCTCTACACTTATATTTAACTGGTTACAAAGTGATTGCTGTATTTGAGAATGTTTTCTAATGTTATAGTATTTTCATACAGATATGATAAAATTTGTAAAATACCATATTCTAAATTAGTGATCCAATCGTTTTAGTGATCTTAATGACAGCACCGTTGATGTGAATCATGAGAAAAAGGAAGAAAATACTTAAGTAAAAAGGAAAATTAAGGAAAATAAGATCCTTCTAGTATTAGCATCAATGATAAATCATATTTTTCTAACAATACTTACAATTCACTCTGACTGTTATCTGTGCTGTTGCATTTTTTGAGATATTTGTATTTGTAACTGTACAACTGTAGATACCAGATTGGTTCCGCCTAACTTCAGGTATCCAATAAGACTGAGAAGATCCAACTATTGTCAGCAGAGAGTCTTTTATCCAATGATAAGTGCTACAGGGGGGATTACATTCTGATGTACATGTTAGATTCATGTTTCCGCCTTCATTGACATTCAGTGTGCCAGATGGTGTTACCTGATCATTGTCTGGTCCATCTGAGAAAGCAAGAAAACAAGTTTTACTGACTTACAACTTTCAGAATCAAATGTCATAGTTATTCCATCCTCCTTCAACATCATGAGAGAATACTACAATTTGGATATTAGCTTAAAAATAATTTACAGTAATTTTAACCTGATGGGAAAATAATAGCTGTCAAAATCTTTACAAAATTAGTTTCTAATTAGTCACTGAGAAAACTCTGCCCAGCTAAAGTATTATATCAGCATACATTACCTTTCCAAAACAATTAGATACTATATGTAATTCTTTGCATGGTTACCAAATAGTGTCAATTAAAACTTAGTGCAGAAAACAGTTGAGTTGGATGAACAAAATCTTGTGAACCTTTAATTTCTGAAACCTGTCATGTCAAAACAGGGGGTGGGGGAAGCAGAAAACAAAAAGTCGATCAAACAGTTAAAGGTAGCATGAGTGATAATACCTGTACATAGAAGCATGCCTGTATGAGTAGCATCAATAAAATCATTTACATACAAAATTCTATTCAAGGAACAGATCTTAGTGGCAGATATTAGATCTTTCTGACATGCAATGATACAAATTTGCAAATGGTCTGTCATGATATCATGGATTGATCATATCAAACATATCAGTAAGTTATGCTCTTCTGCCCCTATGTAATTTCAAGAAAAGTCGTTTCATCATTTTAACCACAGACTATTGAAACCATCCATATTTTGGAGCAACTGGAGTTTCAAATTAGACATTTTAGATACAAGATTGAGCACTCTGGTGGTCAAATGGTTAGAGCATCAGCCTCTCAAACCCTGGCTGAACCATACCAAAGGCTTATAAAAACGATACTAACAGCTGCCTTGCTAGGCGCTCAGCATTAAGAAGTTCATGTTAGTAATGGTCGGTCTGGTGTCACACTCACACACACACATACACACACATTGATCAGGTAGGCCTAACCTCCTACCCTCAATTACGGACAAAACTCATCACAAAATACAAAACAAAACACCATCCCTTGAGAACAATATTAGTAACAATATTTTCAATATGTTCACTGCTGCAGCCATAAGTGAGGTCAGAGTAGCACCAGTTTCATTCTGGGCCAAATAACTATCATACTTTTGAAACCACCATATTCAAATGACCTTCCATTTACTAATGGTGACCATACTGAAAGCCACATTAGGACCATTTTCCTTTAGTACGAACTGGACATTACAAGCAAAGTCTTTGTTTAAAAACTCAATAGTGATTTCACTTTCTGTCTTGGAGGGGTGCCATGAGTGGACAAGTGGTTTAAACCGCTCTCCATTAGGGATCACTGCCATCACATTGCGTGACCTTTAAGTCTTGGATTCAACAAACATGGGTATGTGCAAAAGCTTGCCAGTAGCTTCTCGTGGGTCCGTGGTTCTTTCTAGTGGTTTCCTGGGTTCTTCCTCCACCATTAATACTGACCACCATATATAGCCTATATTGTGTTGAAAAATGGCATTTAATCCTACAACAACAACAACAACAACAATAACTGTCTTAGAGAAGTAGCACTAAGATTGTATAGATGTATTTGTGGTGACCATACTGCATATCAAAACATCACAAATTGTATTTAAGAGCTTGTCAAGACCAAAAGTAGTTTTGATGTAACAAACACATTTTCAATAGTAACCAGATATATTTAGTTTTCTTGTTGACTTCACTTTCCATTTCGGAAGTGTAGCATTAATACAATTTTCCTGTTAACATGTTTACAGTAATTAGGACTCCATTCAGGAGAAATATCAAACAAGATCTGCAGGACAGCAGCTGTAGCAGGATGTTAGAGATCATTTTCATTTTTGACCAACTTGACACAATACAAACTATTCGGGTCAAAACCCATGACACTATGACTCAGTTTAGAAAGAGAAGCATTATTAAGATTTTTAAAATTATTGTTACAGTGGCCATAATAAACAACAGATTGGTACTATTTTCATTAACAACCAAATTCCCAACATAAGAAATATTTTAGTCAAACAATAACATCCTCCCAAGGGCATCCCAGCACACGACAAAAAAAAGTGCCGATAAAAGAGCGCCGACAAATGAGCAAAACACAAAAGAGCTCAACCCAAAAAGAGGACCGGCGAATGAGCGCAAGAGAAAATAGCGCAACTATTATTAGTAATTGAAAGTCTTAAATGCTGAAAGTGAAGTGTATTAAAATTTAAATTGGAAATCACTTCTGTATAAATTAGGTAAATGTTTAACTAAAATATAATCATAACTTAAATGAACTTAAAAGGAATTAATTAAAATGACAGTTATAGTTCAATATTATGGTCAATGCATCGCAGATAGTCCATGATAAGCAGTGTTCGCATAAGATGAAACAACGGCCTGCAATCCTTTGTTCAGCTGTACATGCTTTTTCTTGGAAGCTTCCGGTTGATTTACAACAAACAGATGCCTTTCAATTTCAATTTCAATATGATCTTGTTCAAAACGGAAATTTTTCTTAAGCTGAAAAACCGAAGGATGATTGCAGTTGACGATTTGTTGGAATGGACGAAGCCATGCCTTTACTGAGTTGTTTGTATGTGGGAAATTGTCGTTGATACGATCATTTAAATTCCATACGTCTACAGTGAAATGAGGACTAGCTCTTCGGTTTATTCTACATTAACCAATGTATCTTCCCAATAATCTGCAAGTAGCATCATTTCATTAGGACAAGCTTGTAATAATTCCTCAAATGAATCAACAACGTTATTTGATGGGACAAAACTCAAGGCAAGCATCATCTTTACTGCCAAGTGGATTTCCTCGTTATCCAGTAACAGCTGCGCTAGACTCAATTCTTGAACCTTTCTCCAGAGGCATTGACTTAAGTGGAAAAGGCAACCAACAAGACGTGCTTCAGGAAACATATGTTGAATCGCATTAGCAGCAGAGGGGGTGAACCATACAACCTTTTCCGACAAAAAATTGATTGAGTCCTCAAAACGGAAAAAAGAGCATTCCTTCGAAATCTCATATTTAACCAAAAAAAGAATGTCTCCATTTGGCACACGGAGACTTTGCGATTTTTCAATCAATTTTGCTTGCAACTATGTTGTCGTTCACCCCCTCTGCTGCTATAGGTTAACAAAAATAATAAATGATTTTAACCGAATATTTGATCAAGTCCTAGGACTTTACAAATAGACTAATCGCTAACACCTCATCGTGCAGATCAATCAAATTATTTGACTGGTCAATAAGTCTGAAATTAATTCTCGTTAGCGAATTATTATGGCATCGCATATAGACTGGATTAACTGGATTCTCAACAGTTAAAAATCCTGGAGGTGCTCTTGGTGCAAATGAATACAGAATATATCCCTGCTGGGCTTGATTTGATTGCTCGAGATTTATTTGATAGCTTCCTTCGATAGCATCACATACTAAATTGAGTGCAATCACCGATTAAATATTTACATTGTGTGGCGCGATATGCCTGCCGCCACCGTCTGGGTCATTATTATGTTTGAGGATTTTTATTTCTGGTGATGCTGTTTTTTCTCCATGCGTCATGAATTATTTTAAAGCCAACATCGATGGCATCACTGAGAAGTTTTTTTAGTTCTGGTACGTTATATCCTGGTAGTTTTAATGTTGGAATATCTTTGACGGGATTTTAAGGGATAATGCAAAAAAGGTTATTGTTTCAGGATTACTGTCATCTAATACCTCTTGAATAATTTTCAAATTAAATGTTTCCATATCGTCGATAATTTTATTTCATGTTTCTACGACGCTGATAAATTCATCTCGGGTGAGAGAGCCGGATTTAAGAGATATTAACAACAGTGAAAAATCATTATTCATCGCTGTGAAATTATGAACGATTTTACGATCGTTAGCATAAAGAAGTTTCCATTTTCTATCTATATCGTTAAGGATCTCAAAAAAATCTGTAGTAATTCTGTGATCTATATAACTCTTTATTAGATTATCAGATTTTATTCTGTCGGTGATATAATCAGTTTTTTGTGGTTCGGGTATATCAACCAGTTTTCCTCGGGGTGGTAATTCAGGCCATCCTAGTACGGTTCTTATAGAACTCTGATAGATATCTACGACGTATCCTTCTGTGCTTATCTCAATTGCGGATGATAGTGTCGGCTCAGGAACCGTTATAGCGATTTTTGATTCTACTCCAGTAATCGATTTTATTCTACGCGCGAATTCATTATTGATTTGTTCGATTTGGCATGACCCTGTTGGTATCGAAACAACGTTCCAGTCTGGAGTTCCGTCTTCGCGATTCTAGTTCGCAAACACCAGTGACAGTGAGTTATTGGATTGTTGACCACCAAATGCTACCGATCTGATATTAGGCCGACTATGGTATACACGTAATTTTGCTAGCGCTACCTCCTTCACGGGAACTGGAGAAGGGAAGTTTACACTAAGCTCAGATTTCGTAGATGATATTGAGATCATGCTTGTTTTCACCGGTTTGGTATTTTCTGCTATTCGTTGAAGCAGTTGCAATTCGTTGAATTGTAGTGACATTATTAGTATCATCGTGTACAGTTTCTAATTTCGATACCGCGAAATTATAAATACGTATCATCGCTGAGAACTCTTCATCGGTAGTTACTGTATCATCAATCGATGATGATATCAACGAGGATAATTGCGAGTACGCGTTGGATGCTATTTGATGTTTTACTGTATACCCGTTGAGTTTTCCCTGAGAACACGATGATAGTTTTTTATTGATTGCGGTTGCAATCCCAGCGATTGTTGTCACCGTGGAGATAGCGATTGGAACAGCAACTGTCACTGAAGACAGTATAATACCAGCTCCTGCCATTACACCAGATACTGAATACACTGTAACGTCAATGGCTGTAATTCTTCTGCGGCATTTTTTTATTTTTATTGCATGCTCCTCAGCGAGTGTTTCGAGTTTCATTGATAATTTTTTGATTGTATCATAGCGATATTGTGACGGCTTTGATGTCATTTTTATTTTAAAAACACTAGCGTTTTCAATTTAGTTATTTACTTAAATCCGCTACGAATTCCACATACCATGTTACTGAAACCCTAACCAAATTGTTATCAGTAGATGTTATCGTGAACTTTTCCGTTGTATCCTTGTCGATGATCGTTGAAATCGTATTGTTGACCCCGGATGAACTCGACGATGAAATATTAAATTGAATTGGTGTTACAAGCGTTAATCGATAAATACCCCTGACAGTAGCTGTGATTTGTAAAGCGTTAGATGTTGGTGTCCACTCAGATGCTCCAGATTGAAGTGTGTATACGTTATTGCTGAAGCTATCATAAGGAATTTTTATTTTTTCAAGTCTCTGGAGATCGCTTCTGATCGTAAACCGAGTGATTTCATCGAATCGTGCATTGATGTTATCTAGAGTTGTTTTAACATCTTCAGGTCTAGTATTTTGTTTACCAAAGAATTTATTAATGACGTCAACGGTTCTGATGACGATTATTCATAATGTGTTAAAAAAAACTTGTATGAGCATCATACTCAGATCGTAGCTGTTCTAAATTGTCGATTGCGGTTTTAATCGTTTTAATATTCGGTGTGGTCACTGGTGGAACGCCAAGAAACTCTTGCAGCGGTTGATCGAATCTAACAATGGCGTCATCGATTCTGCTGAAGTTTTCTCGTAGTGCGACAAAAGCAGCTATATGAGCATCATACTCAGATCGTAGCTTTGCTAAATTGTTGATTGCGGTTTTTATCGTTTCAATATTTGGTGTGGTCACTGGTGGAACATCAAGAAATTCCTGTAGCGGTTGACTGAATTTAACAATGGCTTCATTGGTTCTGCTGAAGCCTCTTCGTAGTGTGTTAAAAGCATCTATATGATTATTATACTTAGATCGTAGCTGTTCTAAATCGTCGATTGCGGTTTTTATCGTTTAAATATTCGGAGTGGCTACTGGTAGAACACCAAGAAACTCTTGTAGCGGTTGATTGAATTTAACAAATTCATCGCTTAGTGAGTTTAATGAGTTTGATGTTTTATCTACTGTTGTTAGTTTCTCTGTAACCTTTCAACGCGTTTAGGTTTTCTCGGTAAATGATCTCTCATAAAAACCCCTCTGAAGTTTTTTATCGCTAGTTTTTTAGCAGCATCAATTAAATCAAAATTGGACATGGGAAAAATTGGACTTTCAACTAATAAACCGTTCCTGGTAGTCTTAGACCCGATCCGTGAACGGATCTGCCGCTGTACCATGAATACGGGGTTCCTGGTAGTCTTAGACCCTTTCACTTTTTTTAAAACCTTTCCCAGTTGCCTTTTTCAACGCCATCCCTGCCGCGGTACCAACGGCCCTCAACGCCGCCGCTTTCGCCACCGCTGGGGTAGCCGATGCAATCAATGCTGGTATTGCGGCTAACAATGGAAATATACTACCGGATTTTATCATGTTGGCGATTGCGGCTTTCGAAAATACAATTTGAACCCCTCGCTTTTTTTCATTGCATCATTGAAATGTTTTATTTGACGATCCGTTAATGATATTTTATGTGTACCGCCGGACATCTGCGCTGGTTTCAACGTTATTGTGGTTCCACATTCTTTAGCGGATTTTGATCGTAATTTCTTGACCTGACCATCAGTCAGCTTGACACTAACAACACTATATGGCATTTTATTGTAAAACACATTTATGATTTCAATTGATCTAATTGTGAATCGTTTACATATTTCCCACTGGTGCATCAACAATTCTCATTCGTCCGCCAACCCCTTTCTAACAACATTGATGTATCGCTGAGAATGACAGCAACCGCTCTATAATTAACACCACCAGGGGCTATTTTAACCCTAAAATGTATGTCGACGACGGATTGTCTCATTAAATCAACATGTTCCAGCGAAAAGTAATAAATCGGATACAATTTCTTAAAATCGAGTTGCGATATTTGTAAACGAGTATCAACGTTTTGATCACGACCCATATATGACAGCATCCGATGATACACACGTGCTATATGGTTGTTTTCGTAATTAAGCTGTATATCCTCAGACAGTAAGATCCATAGGATACTTTTTACCTACTCTACTCAATACATCGTCTTTAAAACTCTCAAAATCATTGCGGATACTTTCTGTGGTTCTTAATTTATTACGGTTTGCCAGGTATATTTTTTTATCCAATTCTCGTCGTTTTTTATATACTCTTTATACACTTTGTGTACAGCCATTTCTCTTTGATCGAGTGAAAAATTACGCGCGGTAAAGTTAATTAAATCATTTTAATTTTGCTGTATGCATAGTATGTAAATATACTTTGCGGTGAATACATTTTTTTTATAGTAACGTCTCCTTCCTCTTCTTCTGGTTTTCTTGCAGTAGTAACTAGTTCTTCTAGTACTCGCTCTTTTTTGTGTTGTTGCCGTGAAGTAGTTACTATATCTACTGGAAGTGTTTCTAAAGACTTTTTTGTTTGTTCGGTCTCCGCTGCTATCTTTTCAAGCACACCAAGAACAGGCACTTCTCGTCGCTTGCCTTCCTCAGGAATATCTCCAAATATTGCTCGTTCAGTTGCTGATTTCACATCTTTGGTCGCACTTGTTATCGGAGCAAACAGTTGTTCACTTGACACAGAAAAGTCAGTCTGCGCTTTTTGTCGTTGTTGAAGTTTCTCGCGAAGTCTGTCTCGAACCGGTATAAACTTTTTAATTGCTGCTAGCCGCTCTCCGGCTAATCTAGTTGTAAGCGATTCACCTACAATATATTGTTTGTGAACTGAGTTTTCAAATGTGAACTATCACAATTAAAAACTGAGTTATTAAATAAATGTACCATCAAGCTAACGTATCCATCTCCGACAAGGTTAAACTGTACGACGCTATCCGCGAGTGTTTCAGAAATAACATAGCTGGGGGTTTCAGAATTGTAATATCTGAGAACGGCAATGAACGATTTTTGTTAACGACGCGGCAACAACAACAACTACGTGAAAATGGAGGCGTCGCGGTGATTACTTGCTACCACGACCAGATCATCCAGTACGCACATAACTGAATGAGCAAACCCAAACTGCTGAGTATTCTTTCAGGAGAAAATCCTATGTAGTTACAAAAAACGCTAAATAAATAAAAAATTTTATTAGAAATTTGCTGAAAGCCTATTTTATAGTAACGCCCACGTAATTAAGATACTGGTTTTTCCTCGTTTAATATTTTTCTAAGATCACGAACTTTAGAACTAATTTCAGCTCGTTTTTGATACTCTTGGCCGATCTTTTGACGTTATGCATCAACGGTGCTGAATAGCGTTATGAATACATTAATGTCGTTACCGTACAAACAAGCATTGATGGACTTTTGAATTCTTTTCACGAGCTTGTACATCCTAGGTAAAACATAACGACCCTTACTAGACTGATACTCAATATCTTCATATTCCGAAGTAATCTTGTCACAGTCGAGACCTTCAGATAATAATATCCCTCTATTTTTTAACTTTGAGATTTCGGTAATTATAGCATTTACATCTTTGATATCCATATTTTTATAGTATACTGTATCTCTAATTATTAAAAAAAAATGTAACACTCATTTGGCAATCTCGCTGGCGCCCTATGACGTCAGAGAGACCCAGAGGTTACTTAATTGAGTTAATTAAGGACATGTATATGCTGTACTGAAAACCCCATTAGGAAACCCCTTTCGCGTCAAATAACGTAAAAGAGACCCAGAGGTTATACGACAACACATCTTTGGAACTCCTTGGTTGCCTTCACATCCAAGTAAGCCCAAGGAGCCCCGAAACATACATAAGTTGACAAACATCATCTTAGACCGCCCAGAAGATATGCTTGAGGTGACGTACATGTACTTAATTAACTTAATTAATGGACGGCACAACATGAAAACCGCATTTGGCAATCTCGCTGGCGCCCTATGACGTCAGAAAGACCCAGAGGTTACATATACGACAACACATCTTTGGAACTCCTTGGTTGCCTTCACATCCAAGTAAGCCGAAAGGGACCCGAAACATACATCTACGGAAGGGAGGCCTAGGGTGACAAACATTATCTTAGGCCGCCCAGAAGATATGCTTGGTGGACGTCACAACATATACTTAATTAACTTAATTAAGGATGGATATTTACAATGAAACGATGAAGGAATTTGTGATGTAATGATGTGGGACGGCACAATGCCATATATATCTTCACTCGAGTGTTGTGACAGATTGTAGGCGTAACATATACTTAATTAACTTAATTAAGGATGAATTATAATTCAATGAAACGATGATGGAATTTGTGATGTAATGATGTGGGACGGCACAGGACAGCACAAACATGAAACGACGGATTTTTCTACGGCCAATCCAACCAATCAAAAACAACCCAATTAAATTAACCCGGTTGCATGATTGACAAAAGTCAACCACACGCCCGTGTCAATGGCGTGGGTTAGTTTTTGATTGGTCGGAATTGGCTTTCGAAAGCCCCAAGCTTAATATCTTTCATGTGTTATATAAATCAACTAATATGGCGGCGTTGATTCACAAGTGTGTTATTTTATTTCCTTAAATTACTTATTAATGCCGTTTCACAACATTTAAAACAGACAAAATAGTTTAATAAAACACTGCACAAAAGATTATGGTTGTTAGATAACAGCGTGTATTTACTCTGTTCTAATCCTCTAGACAAATGCATTATCGACTAGGTCATAAATAGCTGTATACAGAGGAATTTTAACCACGCCTACTTACTTCAATGAATGGGAAACACTAGGGTTTCATGCTCGTTCCGACTGAGCAAACACAGGTAACGCGTTAGATTATAAAGAATGTTTGTACTGAAAGAACGGCTGTTTGCTTTACTGCTGGTCCACCCACCCACACATGAGACATGTAGCTGAGTGTAGATAAAAAAAATACGACTGTTTAAATAATGCAGTTTAGCCCAAGCGACACTAAAAAGGTTTATTCTCTAGCGAAACTCGTGTATTATATACTCCATTACAGTCACGTGGGCGCGCACAATTATACCTCTCCTACAGGTAATAGCAGACGACACATAATACAAGGGAACTTAGTGAGTAGAGTGTTAATGAGCGGCGGACTTATACATAAAGGATTTATCTTCCTTGAATCGTTTCAGGTGTATACGAATTTTATCCTGTGACCTGTCTTTTTTGACAGAGCAGTTTTAATTATATTTTCTGCAACAAATCGTATCGAAGTCCCACAAATGTCAAAGTATCAACCGGCCGCATTTATTGATTGAAAGATTCTCTCTTTATTATTTTCTAAATCAAACGATTTGACACCCCTAGGGCGTTTTGCGTGTTTGCCGGTTCCACCTAATTTTGCATTCCTACTTTGTGAGACGGCTTGAAGATTCCCAAGACAATTATCAGTCTTGTTATTATTGATATGATCAATAACAAGGCCGTCTTTGATCGGTCCATGAAATGCTTCATAGATCATTCTGTGACAGAGATATTTCTTTTTCCCGGCACTAAACAGCAGATATCCCATATTATTCAGAGATCCATCCCGTTTCTTTAGTCTGCGGTGCCTGACAACACCATCACTGGAGGGTTCGTAATTAACAAGCACCGGATGTGGTCAGAAATCATGGCTCATTTGTATAATAATACTATTAGTCTAATTTATATCTGCTTTAATTATAAACCTCTGGATATAATCTTGAGTGGTTTTGATGACTTTGTCATTGAACGGGTCATTGATTCGTTTGTCTTAATAGCGTTTTAGTTCTCTGTATCGTTTGCCGCAACAAATGGGGCATACTTGTGATTTTCCCCTGACGCCCACCCCACATTGGAGACATGGGAGAGGGCCAAGGGAACCGTTGCAAACTCTTTGTAAATGATACCCACAGAATTCGCCTCCACATGATTTATTACACGGGGTCGCTGATCCAATCATAAGCCACTTGCAGTGATTCATTATACTATATTTTTCTATTTAAATACATTTTTTAATTATATGATTGAGGAATTCGAGAGATTATCAGCGATTAAGCCTTTCAAAAATGTTACATTCAATCTCGATAGAGTCTCTAATACATCAAAACGTCTAATCGATGATAGAACTATACTGAAGGAGTTTAAGAGATTATCAAAAATTAAGCCTCGGAAAAATACTAATTTCAATCTTGATAAGGAGTTCCAAAGATTATCGAAAATTAGGCCCTGGAAAAATACTAAATTCAATCTTGATAGAGTCTCTGATACACCAAAACGTCTAATCGGTGATAGAACTATACTTGGTAAAATCAGGGAGTATTTTAATGAATTCTACCGAGACGGTTCAGTATACTGTTGGTCGACATTTCGAATTATTGATGAAGATGTCAATGTACCCAACATCGATGCTACGATGAACGATGAAAGAGCAGCTGAGATAATTTCACACCTTGACCCGCCAAGGGGCTGGAAATCCAAGGGTAAATTGCAAAGCAATTCCCAACAGAAGTATTTTTTTCAGAATAAAATTCATTATCGAAGTCGAAGGCAAATGAATTATCAGGGAGAAATTTGAACCAATCCTCAAGGATAAAAAAGCTGTCATTGTGAGTAGAGATTCCAAACCAGGAATTCTAACTGGAATTGACAAACCATACAACGAGAGATCTTATCCTGTAACAGCAATCGTTTATGGAATATATCCGTTAAATAATAAACCCGATATTGCAAAACTAGCTCCTATGAAATATTCTAGTTCACTAAATTGTGTAGCAACACGGATAATGGAACACTTCACAAATGCATCCCGAGGAAATAAACTAACTGATCTACGACGTAGGAAAATAACCCAATGGGAACTAACAGTGAAACAGCACGGTGCAAAGATTTCTGATATAGCTAAATTAGAAACAGTATTAAGATTCCCAATATCAGTAACGACAATAACCGGAGAAGTATTACACGAACCGAAATATCAATCACAAGGAGCGCCAATACAAATTATTGATCATAACGAACACGCGTGGACACCTGCAGTAACAATATTTCCACGAGATAGAACCGTGAGATATATTCCCCCGGAATATTCCGGAGAGTTCCTCAGGGATGTTTTCTGTGAAGAGAAATTATTTAATGCTATTCATGCGTTGTGTAAAGATGATCCTGTGTCAGTGTGGTTACTTAGTAGTGCTGGTTTCGAATCAGGATTTGATCAATTTGAAAGACCAAATGGTGAATTATATCGCGTTGAAGAGTTAGATACTAGAATGAGAAAAATTGCTAATGATTTTTCACCGGAGAGTTTCGATGAAAAACTATTAACGGATAGTTTTACTATTCCATCAGTGGTAGCTCACTTTGCAAGAGAAAAAAAAACTCATGGCGTCCAACACGAAGTGATTTTCTCGAGGACGTTAAATTGAGTTGCGTCACATTTGGTCATGGAGGACTGTGGAATACAAAATACTCACGTGATGGTATGCTTTCAATTGATATATCCGCGTGTTATCCTGGAAGTTTTCTCGGGTATGGGGAATGTAGTAACTATTTTAAACGATTTGGACACCCCACGCATGAAATGACTCGTGTTGCGATTAATGGTCCATTGCCTGATTTTGATTTAACTGGATTCGCTCGTGTGATATCATTCGAATTAGCTACATGGTTACATCCGTGTAGTTATTTTTGGCTTGGTAGACATATATCTGAAAAGGCGTGGATGCCAATAGTGTTACTACTATATATGATCGATTGTGGTATGCTAATATCGTTGATTGTTAGTGAAGAAATTATATGCTATCGAGCTCAGAAAGAAGTTTGGCTACCACAACCCGATTTAGATCGTATAATTAGCGAACAGCGAAAACAATTTTCTGATTTCAATGAAGAACAAATCATGAATTGGTCTAAGGAGTTATTTGAAATTAAAAAAGAACAAGCAAAAGATTTTGGACGAAAAATAATCGGTAAATTTACCCAGGGTGGACGATACGACAATGCAAAATATTCTTCGCGGTTGATCATAGAAGACGCTGAATACAATTTTATTGTAACGGATTCAACGAAACAGGGAAAACTTGTACCCGTAAGGATGCTTTTCTATCCAATGGTGAGAAATTGGGTACGGTTGTTACCTACTGTGATGGATATAATTATCAGTACACACATTTGAGAAGTTCTATGCTAGCCTATGCTTCTATTAATCTTTTTTCGATGATAAATATATTTCCTAATACCGCGGTTAGAGTAGCTACTGATTCGATGTATATACACAATAAATACAAATGAGCTGTAGCAGCATTCACAGATCCCGAGGAAAATTGGGGACGTTGGTGATTTAAAAAGGAAACACTACATGAGTATTGTGAATCCGCAGACGTTACCATGGATGATAAATATATTTCATGTAACCCCATTGAAATTCAATCAGAATTTTCTAATGCACCACCGGTATCTGATCGAATATGTAGATACAAGACAGTTTATTTAAACGGTTGTGGTGGGTCAGGAAAGACAACTCATGCAATTGAATTATTTCGTCGGTCAACCATGATTGTGCTAACACCAACTCACAGACTCGCCAGAGAGATGAAACAACGAGGGGTAAATGCCTGTACTTCAAAGCGCTAATTAGATTACAACCGGGTAAATTTCAATGCGAAATATCGCGTGAAATAATTTCAGAAATTCCCAAGAATGATTTTTGGGAAACGTGGAGACCAAACGATTTGATAATTGCAAGTAGAAAAATAGTCAGAGACACACTTCAGATGAAGTTATTTGAAACGCATAAAGAAAAATTTGCAACACTTCCAGTACCGTTGTGTTATAGGCCTTCGGATACACGAAAACAGAATATAGAAGTTGATATTCCAGGACAAAGTGAAAAATAAATTCTCGTATTAAATGATATTGTGCTGCTTGATATCAGCGTCGTTGAAGATTCATTGCGTGCTAATAAATCCCCATGGATGCTAGGATATGCAGAGACGATACATTCTTCACAGGGATTAACTATATCGGATACAGTTGTTTGGATGGTAGATAATCGCATCGAATGGTCAAATTTAGTCTATCTTGCAGTATCCAGAGTACGAAGAATAAATCAACTTCGAAGAATTGTCCTGACAGAGTCAGGCGATGATGACACCACAATGGATGATGCTAGCATCATTAATAAAAAACTATCCGGTTACAAACAACAACACAAAAAAACAACGAGAATTTGACATTGATGCTGAGTTAATAATTACGCTGAAACAACAACAGAATAATCACTGCGCAAGTTGCAATTGTATAATGCGTTGGCGTTATTCGGATAAAGATCCTCGCCAATTTACCGTAGACAGAAAAAATAACAGTCTCGGTCATGTCAGAAACAATGTGATGTTGACTTGTCTTGAGTGTAATAGACGCAACGGCGCTAGTTAAGACCCCGCGGTGGTAATTGAGTATCGTCAGGAATCACTTGTAATTGTTCGCGTGTAAAACCCCGCTGAGGGGCAGTTGAATCCAATTTATAGATTGGAGGTCTACCAGTTGATCGTGTTATAATAGATATTTTGTATGCAGTAACACTCCAAATAGGATCAGTAGCCCTTTTTGTGCCACCTTCAAGCTCTCCTGGTTCGTATAAATACCTAACAGTGACATTACTACCAAGAATTGGTTGGGAAACGCTATAATCTTTTTGTGAAATTCTTCGAATTTCCATTTTAGGTATAGACTTCTTTTTAATCGCGTTGATAGGTTTCATGTTGATTGTTCTAGTAATCTCATTATTCAGTGCGGTAATCACAGCTGGCAACCTTTTGACCCATTCACGGTCTCGCTTTTCTTGGATGAATTCTTTTGCGTATTGATATCCAAATAACCGCTCAGCAAGAGTCCGATTAAATCGTTCTACAATTGCCTGATCGCGATGTAACGCAGTATGTCCTCGTCTGATGGTGACATTATGATGTTTCATTGTTGATAACACTGCACCCTGAAATTCCTTGCCAGGATCAACTTGTAACAGATTTGGCCAACGCAGAGGACCCTTTCCGTGTGGGGTGGCTCTGGCACCACTAAAGAAAATTTTAAATCGATTAAAATCCATATCAGAACACCAAGTCTGCCAGATATTTCGTAACGTATGAGTATAAACTCCGTTGAATACACATAACAAATTACAATTATCTCTGATCACTTTGGGTATTTGTGTGTAACGTTGAGTGACATATATCACGTCTGTGTTTTTATGGCGCCCTCGCGAAAATATTTTGGCCGTTTTTTTTATTTGTCTAACATTACATCATCATACACATCGAGATTGTTAATAAATACATCTAGGTCTTCCACGGATGGCGCATCGTCAATATCTGTGATAAACTCAATCACATTCTCTCCGGTAGCTTCTGAAATTTTTTCATTATAATCTTTTAACACCTGATAACAATGATGATCATCTACGTTCGGGGCAACTAAATATAATTTGTCCCATGTCATATATTTCATTATCATCGTGAGCAGCAACTGCATTTTACCACTCCCTGAGGGTCCGATGATGATCATTCTGATAGAGTTTGGTAGCAACGCGTGATGTTTCATGGGTGGTTTTTTCTTTAGCGCTGATAAATCAATGACTTCTATTAGATATACTCAATATAATATTATGGATTTATATTGTGTGAAATGTAGGAAGCGTACACCAACGTTGGACCCAACTACTGTTACTACAAAAAATAACAGAGAAGCGGTCACCGGCAGGTGTGAAATATGCGGTATAAAAAAAATTTAGATTTGTAAAAAAAAAGCGGTGGTGATATCGCTGCCATGTTAGCTAAACTCCCAGGAACGCCATGGTAAAGTATCCAGGTGAAAAGCACCTTCCAGGATATAGTTATTGTGGACCGGGAGCGCGATTAGATATCAGACTTGATAGTCAGGATAATCCTAACCCGAGAGAAAATCCGATAAATGCAATTGATGAAGCGTGTGGGGTACATGATATAGCTTACCGGAGTGGTGATTTACAACAACGTCATCTCGCAGATGTGAAATTATTTCACGCGTTAAATGCTATTCCTGATAAATCCTTCAAAGAAAAGTTGGCTTCATGGTTGATAAAAACATCCATGAAAACCAAATTGATGTTAGGTGCAGGTAATTAATAACAACAAGTAATCTATTTATTACTCTCCGAAAGGATACTGGAGAGGCAAGGCAGCAATTGGTAAACTCGCTAGTGCCGCAAAAGTAAAAAATACTACAGCAGCGGATTGGCTATCTAAACAGGCTATATGGCAGATTTATCTACCACCGCCTAAACAAATTAACTACTCGCATTTTGATGCAATCGTTCCTAATGAAGTTCATCAAGCTGATGTATTATTTCTACCTCATGACAACGGCTATAAATACGCGTAGTCGGCCACTGAAGTAGCTTCTGCATTTGAAAGGATTTATCGAAGGGGTCCTCTGTGTTGGCCGAATCTATTACAAGTTGATCCTGGCAAGGAATTTCAGGGTGCAGTGTTATCCATAATGAAACATCATAATGTTACTATCAGACGAGGGCATACTGCGCTACATAGCGATCAGGCAATTGCTGAACGATTTAACAGAACTCTTGCTGAACGATTTTTTGGATATCAATACGCGAAGGAATTTATTCAGCATAAACGATCTCATGAATGGGTCAAGATATTACCAGCTGTGATTACAGCACTGAATAATGAGATTACTAGAACAATCAACATGAAACCTAACAACGCAATTAAAAAGAAGTCTATATCCATACAACCACAAAAAGATTTATCAAAACAACCAATACTCGGTAATGTCACTGTTAGGTATTTATACGAACCAGAAGAGCTTTTTGAAGGGGGTAAAAAAGGGCTACTTATCCTATTTGGAGTGTTACTGTACATAAATTATCCGGCATAACACGATCTACTGGTAGACCACAAATCTACATATTGGATTCAACTGACCCTCAGCGGGGCTTTACACGCGAACAACTAGAAGTGATTCCTGACGATACTCAATTGCCGCCACATGGTCTTAACTAGCGTCGTTGCGTCTGTTGCACTCAAGAAGCAGCAGGGGGGGGGGCGAATTCTACAAAATTTACAGGCGTTAATTCATCAATCCGAGGTTTCCTCAGAAATGCTTAATAGAAGCCTCCATTCAGCAAAACAAAATTTAAAAAAAACGACGCCATTGATGTCGCGTCGTTGCTGCTCTGGGGTTAAAGAAGGTGTGAACCAGTCAAATGCTTCAGGGATTTTCCAGCATACAAAAAATGATGCCATTTCGCCCCCAAGCCGCTGCCGGGTTAATAAATTATCCATGATGAAAATGGTTTTACGACGAACATCATTTATGATTTCACAAACAGACTAATTGTAACGTCTCGTCTTTTAGATCAATCAAATTATTTGACTGGTCAGTAAGCCGGAAATTAATTCTCGTTAGTAAATTATTATGGCACCGCATATAGACGGGATTAATTGGATCCTCAATAATTATAAATCCTGGTGGAGCTGTTGGTGCAAATGAATAGAGAATATACCCTTGTTGGGCTTGATTTGATTGCTCGAGATTAATTTGATAGCTTCCTTAAATAGCATCACATACTAAATTGAGCGCAATCACTGATGCAATATTTAGATTATGCGGGGCAATATGCCTACCACCACCATCTAGATCATTATTGTGAGTCAGAATTGGTGTTTGTTGAGGGTTACGACATATCCCTCTGTGCTTATTTCAATCCTGGACAACAGCCTTGGTTGATGACCTTTAATAGCTTTTTTGTACTCTTTTCCAGTAATCGATTTTATTCTACGTTGTAATTCAGCATCAATTTGTTCAATTTGGTACGACCCTGTTGGTAGCGAGACAATGTTCCAGTCTGGCGTTCCATCGGTTTTATTCTTGTTTGCAAACACCAGCGAATTATTGGGTTGATGCCCGCCAAATGCAACCGATCTAATATTGGTCCAACTATGGTATATTCGTAATTTAGCTAGCGCTATCTCTTTCACTGGAATCGGAGAAAGGAAATTCACACTAAATTCAGGGTTTGTTGATGTTATTGATATCATGCTTGTTTTCACAGGTGTGGTATTTGCTGCTATTCGTTGAAGTAGTTGAAACTCTTCGAGTTTTAGTGACATTATTATTATCATTGTTTACAATTTCTAATTTTGATACTGCGGAATCATAAATAGGTACCATCGCGGAAAACTCTTCATCGGTAATTACTGTATCATCAATCGATGATGATATCAACGAGGACAATTGCTAGTAGCCGCTGGATGCTATTTGATGTTTTACTGTATACTCGTTAAGTTTTCCCTGAGAACATGATGATAATTTGTTAGTGATTGCATTTGCAACCCCAGCGAATGTTGTCACCGCGGATATACAAATTTGAACAGCAACCGGGCTATCATTGTCACTGAAGATAGTATAATACCAGCTCCGGCCATTACACCAGATAACGTCAATGACTGTAATTCTTCTGCGGTATTTTTTTATTTTCATTGCATACACCTCAGCGAGTGTTTTGAGTTTCATTGAAAATTCTTTGACTGTATCATAGCGATACCGCGATAATGAAATCATGTTATTTTAAATATTCATCGTTGAATTAATCATCTTTAAGTACGAATTTTTTAGGTCCAGGTTAGGGTACATTTGCTACAGATTCCATCACCCACGGCATCGTTAATCTAACTGTGCTACCACTAACCGTACTTATTTTAAATAGTACAGTAATTGGATTAGATTTAAACAGTACTGTGTTAACACCCGTTCCTAAAATTACATTGTTTAAATCGGTACATGTTATATTAAAATGTTCGTTAGATATTATTGTAAACCGATAAATTGCATCAATATAACTCAAACAACCAGGAAATATGTAATAGAAATGATTTTGATTGTCTTTAACCCAATCGAGAATTCCACTATCTGTCGTGTACACAAAATTTTTAACATCATTGTTGGGATTCGGTAACTTTACTCTGCGGGCATCATTAAGTTCTATAAACCTATGCTCGATATTTTTTAACGAAAATACCATGTTATCGAGTTTAATTAGTATTAATTTATCATCGCTGAAAAATTTTAAAACAAGCGTAGATAAATCATCTTTGAGGTTACTGTTGACCTTTTGATTATCAATAAACGTTTTAATTTCAGCGAGAGATAATGTAATTACTACTGGGGATCCAAAGAACTTATTGATGAATTTTTGCGAAATTGGTTATAATTTTTCAGATGATCGTCAAATTCTTTGTCGTATTCGGTGAATTTATCCGTGAACGTCGAAACAAGTGTTCCAGGTTTGAGTTTGCCATCCTGAAACAGTGTAATAGCGTTATCGGAGGCGTCACGTCTTCGTGTTAAAATGTTATCCAACGAAACATTACAGGTTTTCAATTTACCGGTACGATCCCAAAATACAACTATTTCCGCGGGGTCAACACTTGCTAGATTCAACGTCTCAGCGATTTCATCTTCAATTATTTTTTTTTCACATCCTGTATTTCCGTGGTGGGTTTTTCTAACGCTAATAGAGGTCATCCCCAAATATCAATTATTATTGTTAGCGCACTTGTGTTTTCAATTTATGAAAATCCTATGGATTTTTTCACTAAAAACCTCCCACTCGTATATTCATTTACAACTCGATGTGGTTGTTTCCACGGTAATCCAAAAGATTTTAATGAAATCTCCGCAAGGACATTTAATACTTCACGGCCGCATATTGGTGGAATAAAAAATCGGAATTGAGCGATTTGATATATACCGCATAAACTCTTTTGGCGGGGCTAACCCATATGAATCAAAATAAACAATCCCACGTGGATCAATCGCGTATGCAACCCAGTGAGTTCCCTCCCCGTTGGAGTTATCAAGATTGATGATACCGGTTTCAACGTTATTTGATTTTCTCGGTAATTGATCTCTCATAAAAACCCCTCTGAAGATTGTTTTATTGATAATGCTTTAGCAGCATCAAGTAAATCAAAATTGGACATGGGAACAATTGGATTCTCTAAAAAAATTTGATTTTTCAATAAATCGTTCCTGGTATTCTCAAGCCCGATCCGTGAACGGATCCGCCATTGTACCACGTGTGTGGAGTTCCTGGTAGTCTTCGACCCTTTCCCTTTTTTTATACCCAGTTCCGCGAGCGGATCCACCGGTTGCTTTCTTTAGTGCCATCCCTGCCGCGGTACCAACGGCTCCTAACGCCGCCGCCTTCGCCACTGCTGGGGCAGCCGCTGCAATCAATGCTGGTATTGCGGCTAACAACGGAAATATACCACCTGATTTTATCATCTTGGCGACTGCAGCCTTCGAAAATACAATTTGAACCCCTCGCTTATTCTTTAACGCATCCTTGAAATGTTTTATTTGACGATCCGTCAATGATATTTTAAGTGTACCGCCGGACATCTGCGCTGGTTTCAACGTTATTGTGGTTCCGCATTCTTTAGCGGACTTTGATTTTAATTTCTTGACTTGACCATCAGTCAGCTTGACACTAACAATACTATATGGCATTTAATTGTAAAACACATTTTTGCTTTGAATTGATCTAATTGTGAAATCGTTTACGATTTCAACAAGGATTTTTTTACTCTTTAAATTTCAATTAAAAATTGAGGATTTTCAAAGATTTTGCACTGGTGCATCAATAAGTCTCATTAGTCCGTCAACCCCTTCTAACAACATTGATTTATCGCTGAGAATGACAGCAACCGCTCTATAATTAGGGACAGGAGCAGCACCAGCAGGCGTAACTATACGAGCTCGAAAATGTATATCAACAACAGATTGTCTCATTAAATCAAGATGTTCCAGCGAAAAGTAATAAATCGGATAGAGGCGTTTGAAATCAAGTTGTGATATTTGTAAACCAGTATCAACATTTTGATCAGCATTACAATCACGCGACATAACTCTGTCATGCGACTTTGTCACTGGAGGATTTATCTCCCTTGAATCGTTTCAGATGTATACAAACTTTATCTTGTGTCCATTTCGCTTGGAGACGACTGTTTGATGAATTCCTTCTGCAACTTTTCGTATGGAAGATATACAGATATCAAAGTCTTTTCCAGCCGCATTCATTGATTGAAATTCCTTTACTTCGTTATTTTCTAAATCAAATGATTTGACACTCTTGGGTCGTTTTGGATACTTACTTGTTTTACCTATACTAGTGTTTTCAACTTGTGAGATAGATCTTAAATTATTAAATTTGTTATTTTGAGGGAATCCATCAATGTGATCAATCACAAAACCATCTTTGATCAATCCCTTATGACATTCAAAAAGAATTCTATGAATAAGATATTTCTTCTTCCCGGCTGTAAATATCAAGTATCCTATATTATTTTCCCATCTAACCGGTTTTTTTAGTCTGCGATTTCTAACAACACCGTCACTGGATGCTTCATAATTAAGCACGGGGTTAAGTCTGAAGTCTTTGCTCATTTATATAATAATACTATTGTCTAATTTATTATTTGCTTTAATTATAAGTCTTTGAATGTAGTCTTGATGGGTCTTATGACGTTGTCATCGTTGGGGTCAATGATGGTATTTTTTATTCGTTTGTCATAGTAGCCTTTTAGTTCTCAGTATCGTTTGCAACAATTGAAACATAATTGCGATTTCCCCCTGACCCCAACCTGACAAATTAAGCATGAGATAGGGCCTTTCGAACCGTTTCTCACGCTTTGTAAATTGTGCCCACATAATTCACCTCTACATGATTTATTGCAGGGGGTTATTGATCCAATCATAAGCCATTTGCAGTAATTCATATATTATATTTTTCTATTTAAATACTTGTTTTAATTATATGAATGAAGCCCTACAAAAATATTAAATTCAATCTCAATAAAACCCTCAAAGATGTACCCAGGGGAATAAAGGATAACAGCTTAATGATGAATAAAATACGCGATTGTATTAATGAATTTAAGCACGATGGAGCATCTCATAGTTGGTCAACATTTCGAATTTATGGCGTTGTTGATGCCACGTTGAACGACGAAAAAGCAGCGCTGATAATATAACAACTTGACAGTAAAAAGTATTTTTTAGAGTGAAATTCATTGTAAATTTAGAATCAGGTGATTGGATTATACGAGATAAATTTACACCAATTCTCAAAGACAAGAAAACAGTAACTGTTAGCCGTGATTCTAAGCCGGGTCTGTTAACTGGAATTGACCAACCATACTATGAACGAGCTTACCCTGAAACAGCAGTTGTTTATGGGATATATCCGTTAAATGAGAATCCTGATATAGGAAAACTAAAACCAATGAAACAATCAACGAGGATAAATTGTGTTGCAGAACGAATAACAGAGCACTTTACAAATGCATCCCGAGGGAACAAACTAACTGATTTACGGCGTAGCAAAATAGCTCAATGGGGTTTAACAGTCAAAGAGCCCGGAGCAACTATTAGCGATATAGCGAAATTAGAAACATCACTGAGATTTCCAATAACCGTTATGACGATAACCGGAATAGTATTATATGAATCAAAATATAACAAAAATGGAGCTCCAATAAAAATTATTGATCATAACGAACACGCATGGACGTCCGCGGTCACAATATTTCCACGGGACAGAACAGTAAAGTATATACCTGATGAGTTCCTCGGAGAAGATGATTTTCTCGTTCAAGAAAAACTATTCGATGATATTGCGCATTTGAGTAAAAACGACCCCGTGTCAGTGTGGTTACTTCGCAGCACTGAAAACGACACGGATACTTTTTGATCAGTTTGTAAGACCAAATGGTGAATTATACCGCACTGAAGCGTTGCACAACAAAATAAAAAACAGCTTGTGGGTTCGACGATGATGATGATGAACAATTACTGACAAACTGCTTTACGATTCCGTCGGTAGCAGCTCATTTTGCAAGAAATAAAAACGCATGGAAACCAACACAAACTGAATTCTTGCCAGATATTGAGGCTAGTTGCCTTGAATTTCATCATGGTGGTTTAGGGAACCAAAAAATTGACCCTGGAACCACAGGTTCCTCGATTATTATTTCAGTTGATATGGTTGTTTGTTATCCAGCGAGTTTTCTTTGTTATGGAGACTGTACTGAGTATTTTAAACGATTTGGACACCCCGTACATGATATGACTCGTGTTGCGATTAATGGACTACTGCCTGATTTTGATTTAACCGGTTTTGCTCGTGTAGTATCATTTGAATTTGCAGCAGGACTTCATCCCTGTTGTTAAATTTGGATTGGTAGACACATGTCTGAAAAGAAGTGGCTGCCAATAGCGTTATTACGGTTCATGATTGATACAAAAATGTTAATTTCGTTGACAGTCAGTGAAGCAATTATATCATATCGGAAACAAACTAATGTCTGGTTACCAGAACCAGAAAGTCTTGATAGTATAATTGACGAATCCAGAAAACATATTCAGGCAGATGAAAAATATATCATTGAGTGGTCCAAACGGGTATTTAATCAACGAAACAGTGAAGCAAAAGATCTCGGCAGAAGAATAATTGGAAAATTCACTCAGGGAGGGAAAATGTGACTATAAGAAATATTCTTCACGGTTGATTATAGATAACACCGAATACGACTTTGTAGTCGTGGATGCAGTTTCTAAAAACATATATGTGGATCGTAAGGATGCTTTCTTGTCCGATGGAACAAAGATGGGTAGAGTTGTTACTTACAGTGACGGTTACAGTTCTCCGTATACATATTTGAGGTCGTCTATGCTGGGTTATGCTTGTATCAATTTATTTTCAATGATAAATAGATTTCCTGACACTGCAGTTAGAGTTGCAGTTGATTCATTTTACATTGATAAAAATATATCAACGAAGTGGCCAAATTCACTAATGGTAGCGAAGCTACTGGCAACGAGCGCTGGGGTACATGGAGAATTAAAAAGGAAACACTGCGTGATTATTCTGAATCAGCAGACGTTGAGATTAAAAACAGTTACTTACAAGGAGATAATTTATCAGAATGTTCTAATGCACCACCGATATCAGATCCAATTTGTAGATATAAACAGTTTATTTAAACGGCTGTGGCGGGTCAGGAAAGACGACTCGGGCAATTGAATTATTTCGTGGGAAAAATCCTACGGATTTTACAAATATGATTGTGAATTTGTCAGTGCTACGGATTTTCACGCTAGCGTTTCCAAATCAAATATTATTGTGCTGACACCAACCCATAGATTAGCGCGAGAGATAAAACAACGAAACGTTAAAGCTTGTACTTATTACAGCTTTTTTCGATACAAGGACGATGAATGAACCCCTGAAAGAATGGGTGAGAAATTTATCACTGGGGTTATTATTTGGGATGAGATATGTACGTTTCGGTAGATGTATTTAAAATGTTTCTTGATTGGTTGCTGCGAGCGAATACAAAAGTTATCATGTGTGGAGATCATGGCAAACCACCACCATTTGTCGGTGGGTGTACACATGATTGGTTGAAAGGGTTTGTTGACTATTATGAAGAAATCGGTAAAGACTATAGAGCACTTGATGAACAATTACGTGAAGTCAAGAAATTAATTAGATTACAACCGGATAAAATCCAATGGGAAATAATCAGATAAATACTTCCTGAAACTCCCGTTGAGGAATTTTGGGAAGCATGGAGACCAAATGATTTTGTAGTGGCAAGTAGAAAGATAGTCAGAGACACACTTCAGAGAAAGTTGCTTGAATTACACAAAGAAAAATTTCCAACACTTCCAACGACGCTGTATTCGATTGTAACAACCACGAGATAAATATTTTTGAAACATCTAACGATACTGTGCAAATTTCATCCCAGATTAGCACAGCAGGAATATATTTGTTATCCATTTGTACAGTGGTCCATTCGTCGCCTTTCCATCTAAAGAAACTATGATACGTACAAGCATTCGCTGGATCATCTCTCGTGCTAATCTGTGGGTTGGTGTTAACACAATCATATCTCTGCCACGATATAATTCAATCGCACGAGTTCTCTTTCCACTTCCACCACAGCCGTTTAAATAAATTGTTTTATACCTAACTATTGGGTCAGATATCGACACTGCATTATACATCTCTGATATTTTATTATTTTTCAAATAATTGTCTTCAATGGTAACGTCTGCTGATGAGCAATAATCATGCATCATTTCCTGTTTATTTCTCCATCACCCCCAACTCTCGTCGTCACTTTGTGAGGGATTTGTGAATTCAGCCACTGATTCCTTATATTTGTTGTCTATATAAAATGAATCAGTGGCAACTCTAACTGCAGTGTTATGAAATCTATTTATCATCGAAAATAGATTAATAGTAGCATAAGCCAGCATAGAGGACCTCAAATGTGTATATTGAGCACTGTATCCGTCACAATAGGTAACAACTGTACCTAATTTAGTTCCATCGGATAAGAAAGCGTCCTTGCGATTTACATATGTACCTTTAATCGTTACATCTGCGATTATAAAATCATATTCAGCGTTATCTATAATCAGCAGTGAAGAACATCGGCTATTATCATATTTGCCACCCTGAGTAAATTTCCCAATTATTCTTCGTCCGAGTTCCTTTTGCTTGTCTGTTTCTACTCTCAAATACCTCTTTAGACCATTTAGTGATATCTTCATCGTTGTGATCTGGAAAATGCTCTCGGTATTCGCTAATTATACTATCTAAATCAGATTCTGGTAACCAAACCGAAGTCTGCGCGCGATACGATATAATTGCTTCACTGACAATCAACGATATTAGCATACCACAATCAATCATATATCGTAACAGCGTTATTGGCATCCAATGTCGCTCAGACATATGCCTACCAATCCAAATATAACTATACGGATGAAGTCCTGTAGCTAATTCAAATGATACCACACGGGCGAATCCAGTTAAATCAAAATCAGGCAGTGTTCCATTAATCGCAAAACGAGTCATTTCATGCGTGGGGTGTCCAAATCGCTTGAAATATTTCTCGCATTCTCCGTACCCGAGAAAACTCCCGGGGTAACACGCAATCATATCAACGGAAATAATTGTGGTTCCAGGATCATACCTTGTATTCCATAGTCAACCATGACTATATTCGAGACAGCTTCATCTGACATCTGCTAGAAACTCACTTCGTGTTGGCCTACATGCATTCTTCACTCTAGCGAAGTGAGATGCAACTGATGGTAGTGTAAAACAGTTTGTTAGCAGTTGTTCGATGTCAGAAAACTTCGAGTTTCATTGAAAATTCACTCGCTAGTTTACCCTTGGATTTCCCAACAAGGTGTGAAATTATCTCGGCGGCTTTTTCATCATTCATGGTATCATCACCAACTCCATCAACGTGAAATGTTGACCAACAGTGAGATGCCCCATCACGCTTGAATTCATTAAAACAATCTCTGATTTTACCCAACAGAGTTCTATCACTGATTACATATTTTTTGTATCAGAGACTCTATCGAGATTGAATTTAACATTTTCCCAAAGCTTAATTGCTGCTAATCTCTCGAATTTCTTCTTGTCATAATTAAAACAGATATTTAAATAGAAAAATATTTATATAATGAATTATTGCAAATGGCTTATGATTGGATCAATGACCCCGTGTAGCAAATCATGCAGAAATGAATTATGTGGGTATCATATGCAAAGTTTTTGTGGGGGGGAGCCTAGGACCAATCCCCTGTATTGTTTGTGGAGTTGGAATACGAGGAAAATCGCATTTGTGTCTCGGTTGTGGTGGTAAGCGATACAGAGAGTTGAAGCGTTGTTATAACAAACGAATTAAAAATTCCATTATAAACTCTGACAACGTCTTTGACTCTGTCAACGACAAAGTCATTAGAACCCCCCAAGACTATATTGGGAGATTTTCCAATCTAATAAATCAACCAAATAATTAATTAGACAAACAAAGTATTATGTATACAAATGAACCAAGAATTGCGACCTCACCCAGTGATTGAAAAATATGAGGCTTCCAGTGATAGTATTGTTAGACACTGCAAGTTGCAGAAGCCGGTTGGGGTGGATAATGGTATGGGGTATTTGATATTTAAAGCTGGAGGAAAAATACATCTCAGTCATCGTTTCGTCTTCGAGGTGTTTAACGGATTGATCAAAGATGATTTTGTTATTGATCACATTGACTCTAATTCTAAGTTCAATTCTTTATCGAATCTGCAAGCAATCTCACCAAGTGAGAATAATAAAAGAGGTGGGACTGGGAAATACTCGAAAAAGGCAAGATCTGTAAATACATTTAATACTGAAAATAACGAGGAAAAAGTATTTCAGTCAATATCCGAAGCCTGTAGATATTTCGATATTTGTAGAACCTCAGTACGACACGTTGCAACAGGGGTAACCAAGACAGCGATTTCCCGAAAGACAGGACAAAAAATTCAATTTTCTTACATCTGACTAGTCCATATACGTCTGGACTTGTTAAGATGCCCACGGACAGAATTCATTTTTTGAAAAAGTATACTTAGAGATATATAATATTTATATCATATGAATACTGAAAACATTAATAGTATTATTTCTGAAATTGAAAAATTGGAAAATCGAAATATACGATTGGATGATGGCTTAAACCGTGACCAAATATCGTCCGATTTCCAAGATATAGAATTTGCGCAAATTAGCAATAAGTATGTTCTTTCTAAACAGTATGTCTTAAATTAAACGGATTCAAAATTCAATCCGTAATTCTCTTGTATACTGTGAAACCATCAATGTATTCGTTCCGTTATGTACTATTGTAGAAAAAGTCACACGTGAACTAGGTCACCAATATGACACCAGAAAAATGATCAATTCAAAAATCAAAAACATTCAATTATTGATAAACCAAAATTTGAATTCTCCTAGCGAAACGTATAAGTATACTCGTTGAAACAACAATAACACTACATGTAGTTTGTATCAGTGCAACTCAATCGAGGGAGGTATTTAGTACAACGCGTGTGTACAATACCTGTACAAACCAGGAAGTTTATTTATAATTCATTTATGTCAGGGACTAATTGGGTTAAATGGTCTACTACAACACTTTTTTATAGAATTATTTTTTTATTGAAAAATCTTTGATTTTCACTGATTTTTGACTGTTTTCACTGATTTATTTACTGAATTGAATTAGAGACCAGTAGGATCAAATGGTCGATTTTCCATGTTATTTCTCCTAAGGATTTCTCGAAAAAGTAAAATATAACCGGATTAAACCGAAAAATCAATAAAATCGGACAGAAAATGACAAAAGTCAGTGAAAAAATCCAGAAAAATCTAGAATAATTCAGTCGGGGGAAATGGTCGATCGATTTTCCATGTTATTTTCCGTAGGGTTTTCTCATCAATCAAACATTTTCAATGACGAAAATCAAATATTTTCAAGGTTGTAAAATCAATTACTGATTTTTTTTTGTTGTTGTTGAAATCCCTTTCAGGATTTTACGAGGATAATATTCTCATTAAATCTTCAACGTGTAGGCAAGAATGGACATACTGCATAATTTGATCGTAGTTACAACTAATCGTTGTTATAGTATTCTGTTGTAATTGTTGCATTTGATCTTCAGTGATTAAAAACTTATCACGGGTGTCATTGACACTGGTGTCATCGACACCATCGCCGAGATTTATCAATAACTAGTTCGACGTGAAAATCCGCAGATGAATCTCTCCCTGAAACAGGCGCGAGAATTTCCTTAATTGCATTTTCAAGTTTATGGTTCTTGTAAATTAATACTCGGGTATGATGATACATATTATTGACAGTTTACAAGTTTCTAATTGAAAATCCTTTGTTGAAATCGTTTACGATTTTCACGATGAAAAGCTAGCTTTTTACATTTAACGTTATTTGCAACTGTTCCCTCCGGAGATCAACCAGGGAAAAGTTCTGGTCGACTATTCTAAAATTCATCCTTAATATCAAATTATTTGTGGCTTCCAAGTATGTTAAATGAAGTGGGTTCATCACAATTAAACTTCCTGGAGAAACATTTGGGGAGAATGTATATAAAATATAACCTTGATCAGCACTTGTTGACGTTGTTGTGTCAACGGTATAACTACCTAGTACTACATCAACGATGACGTGTATTGCAATCTTGGAGGATATGTCAACGTTGCCGGGTGATCTGTGTTTGTTGTTGCGGTACACTGAATTATTCGACCGCAAAATTTCCACGGGAGGGTTTATTTAAAAACAATAACGCATGAATTTGTGGGAATAATTCGTTGATGGTGTCTCGTAACGACTTCTTCATTGCTGGTACATCCCACCCTGGGAATTTCATGAAAACTAAATCTAAATCAGTAAGTGAAAACACTTTTTTGAATTTTTCCTTTGAAGCGCTTTTATTTTCATAGACCAGTGAAAGTAATTTATCATTGAGGTAGTTCATATCGGCGATAATTTGATTTAATTGTTGTTGTTGTTGTTTGATTGTTGTGCACTGCATTGTTAAATCGAGTAACAGAGATCGTTGCAAATAATCTCGAAGTTGGTTTAACTTCATTGTAAACAACTGTTTCATGTTATTGAAGATCTCAAGTAAACTCTTTGCGGTGATTATAAATACACCCTGATAACCGAACGCAAACCTCCATATTATATTACCGTATTCGTTATATCCGTATTTTTTTAGTGCATCAGTTTCTGTCCCGTCGTAGACATCATATGAATACTTTTGATAGATGTCACTGGCACGTAGAAAACTGATGTCAAAATTGTAATTAAACTTTGGATCAACAGCAGGTAATTCATCAGTGAAGAAATCAGACAACTTCGGTTCCGGTAATTGAAAATGAACCGCAGGTAGACTATTTAACCACGCTGCGTGAATCCGTGGGAAGAATTCATCGATGGTCTCACTGAGTGTTTGGAGCATCCATGGTACGTTGTATCCTGGAAACTTAAAATCAGGGATATCTTCAACGCGGATATTATGCTTCTTTGCAAATTTCGTTGTAGATAAAGGATTATCATCACCTAAAATAAATTGAATAACTCGCAAATTAAATTCATCCATGTCGGCGATAATTTTATTACATACTTGTATGTATTTAATGACATCATCTCGGTTAGGTGGAATTGTACTGATCGCTGTTACAATATAGCTTCGAAATCGCTCGAAATCGCTATTTATATGTTTAAACTCTTTAGCAATAACTGATTCTTTAAATTCAAAATACCCAGTAGTAGCGGCTTCCATCTCTGCTCGCAAACTATTAAAATTATCATCTAACGGTAAATCCTATGTTAATTAAGCAATACCATCGATATTATTAGAGTTGTAACAGTGATATTCCTCCTTCGTGGAAATAAAGTCTGATTTTAGTGGCTCTCGTGGTAGATCTTTTATGTCAACGGTACCAGGAATATACTCAGGCCAACCTAACAAAGTTCTAATCGAGCTGTTATATATATATACAGCGTAGTCAGGCGAATTTATCTCGATGGTCGTCGAAAGTAGAGGTTCTTGTCCTATTATTTCAATGGGAAATTTATCTGGACCATCCTCGTTGACTATTATATTTTTTCCTGTGATTGTTTCAATGAAATCTATGATCGTCGCGTTGATATTCTCGATGTCATATGCGCCAGTAGGTAGGTGTATTGTGTTCCATTCAGAGTCGCCTTGGGTTCCATCTGTTTTAATTTTATTTTTATACGAAAATATAAAACTGTTATTGGGTAGTTTACCATTAAATGGTTCTGATCTAACATTAGGCCAGCTGTAGTAACATCTTAATTGCGTTAACGCTATTTCGGATGCTACAACGGAGGTGTAAATTCAACTCTGGTGTTTTTGTTACCAGCGATATCAACGATGTCTTTGATGGGGTTGTATTTTCCGCTATTCTCTGAAGTAGTTCTTGCGATGATGCTTGTAGCTTTGTCATTACTATTATCGCGCTCTAATTTTGATATCGCGGATTCGTAAATACTTACCATGGCGGAAAATTCGCTGTCTGATATTGTTGCATCATCGAGCGACGAAGAAACCAACGAAGATAATTGCGAGTGTGCGGTTGAAACAATATGAAATTTAATTAAGTAATCATGCAGTTTACGCTGGCTGCACGATGAGTTTTTTTTTTATCGTGGTTAACACACCTGCAATTGTAGCTACCGCGGAAATGCAAATTGGAACTACCACCGGTTCAATTGCTTTGACCGATGCGAGTATTATTCCAGCGCCAGTGATTACACCACTCACCGAGTACACTGTAACATCAACTGCGGTGATTCTTCGTCGATATTTCTTTATTTTTACTTGATACTCCTCAGTGAACGCTTTGAGTCTAGTTTGAAATTCTCTGACCTGATCGTAGCGATACTGTTGCGTTGTCATTTTATTTTCAAATCGTTTACGATTTCAATTCAAACCGCTAGCGGTTTAATTGCTTACTCAAGTCCACTACGAACTCCACGTACCACGTTATTGAAACCCTAGCTAAAATCTTATCAGTAGATGTTATTCTGAACCGTTCAGTTGTATCCTTACCGATGATTGTTGATATTGTATTATTGACCCCAGATGAACTCGACGATGATATATTAAATTGAGTCGTCGACATTATTGTTAATCGATAAATACCGTTGACGGTCGCGGTGCTATCTAACATGGTGTCTGTAGGAGTCCACGCAAATGATCCGTGTTGAATCGTGTATACTACGTTGTTGGGTCTCTCATGAGGAATTTTTATTTTTTCAACGATTACTATCATCTTTGTTGCATCTGTTTTGATTGCCTCGATGAAGTTTCTTATCTCATTGATGGATTTTGTAATATCAGGAAGTTTTATTTCAATTTTATCTAGCGGGGATCCAAGAAATTTATCCATGATGTTTTTACGAAAATTTGTAAACTGTTTTATATGTTCTTCATATTTGGATTGAAGTATTGTAAATTCCAGAATATAATCTTTTATCGTTGTGAGTTTTGGTGTAGTCGTTGGTGGATCACCAAAAAATTCTAACACAGGCTTGTCAATGCTGTCCACGATGGATTTTTGTAATTCAGAAAACCGATTGAATGTAATGATGTGAGAGTTATATTCATCACGTAATTCTTTTAGATCCTCGGCGGCGATTTTAAAATTTTGTAAATCAGATGTATTTATCTGATCGAGGATTTTTTTTAATTCATCTAAGTTTGCTATCGATGAAATAGCTATCTTGATCATTCGTTTTACTTGCCCGATGGTAACTTCTTCACGACGACATGATACTGATCTTCCCCAAATATCTGCCATATTATACTACGTTTCTCTTTAATTGTTGTGTAATCATGAATGACTTTGTGAGGTAATTTAGAACTCGTCGAGATAGATGTCAGCGCATTAAGAATTGATTACATACTGCGCGCTGCTAAATAACGCCATTATACCATTATTGATAAACCCAATCGAAATATTTTCGAGGTTATCAGCAGCAACAAATGGAGTGGCATCGTGTTTCACTAGTCGTCCCTCTACCTAGATGAATGCTTCACATGGCAAGAAATATTTAGATGTGTCAATCAAATCTAAGTTCAATTCGTGACCTTATATTTGGATTCTGAGCACTATACGAAAAATATTGATAATCACGTATATAATCATTTTTTCTTACAAGTCTAAAGAAAGCGACTAGAATTAAAAAAAGGGAAAAGGATTCAAATTACCGGGGAGTCGATTTACAAGCCATTACCCAGTTAAATCCAATGTCAAATTTTGATTTACTCGACGCAGTAAAAAAACTTCCAATGAAACATTTCAGAGGTATTTTCATAAAAGATCAATTACCAGCACAACCACAAATACCAGAAACTGGTTTAATTGATCTCGATGACAACACTGGACCTGGAACTCATTGGGTGTGTTACGCGATACATCTATCGTCGATTATTTACTTTGACTCGTATGGATTACCACCCCCAAATGAATTTGTCAAATATGTGTCTAATTTGTTTACAACTCAAACTAAAATCCCAGTTTGATATTCAACGTTACCCACGCAGACATTAACAGATCCTCCTATTTGTGGACGAGAGGTTCTTAACGCGTTGACAGTTATCTCGACGAGTTCTAAATTACCTCACAAAGCCATCCACGAGTACACGATGGAAAATTCTACGAATCACTTAAAGAGAAACGTGGAATATATAACATGGCAGATATTTTCGGAAGATCCGTATCACGACAACAACAAGAAGTTACCATAGGGCAAGTAAAAAAAAATGATTAGGAGAGCTATCTCATCGCTAACAAACCTACCCGATCAAAAATCCATCGAGGATCTAAAAAAACTACGTGAACAATATGATGATCATATAAATACGTTTAATAAATTAATGAATTACAAAAATCATCGTAGACAATATTGATAAAACCGTGTTAGATTTCCTTGGTAACCAGCCAGTAACCACACCGAATCTCGATACGATAAAAGATTCTATGTTGGAATTTACAACACTTCAATCCAAATATGAAGACCACGTAAAACAACTTTCAACATTTCGTAGAAATATCGTCGATAAATTTCTCGGATCTCCATTTGATAAACTCGATAAAAAAACTCCTTGATATTAAAAAATCCATCGATGATCTCAAAACGACCACCAATGCCATCGTAGCGGATGCAACAAGGATGATAGCAATCGTTGAAAAAATAAAAATTCCACATGAGAAAACCAACAACGTTGTTTACACGATTCAACACGGATCATATACGTGGACTCCACTAAATAATATTTTACATTTCACTGCAACCGTTAAGGGTATGTATCGATTAACGTTAGTGACACCAACTATGTTTAATATATCATCGTCGAGTTCATCAGGGGTCAATAATACGATATCAACAATCATCGACAAGGATACGATTGAACAATTCACGATAATATCAACTGATAATAATCTAGCTAGGGTTTCAATGTCAATTTGTAGCGGATTTAAGTAAACAACTAAACTGAATTGCTAGTAATTTGAAATCGTAGATTGTTTACTGTGTTAATAGATACAAATGTCATCAACGGTACCTTCAGTATATCAATATCGCTATGATACCATCAAAGAATTTCAAACTAGTCTAGGAATACTCGCTGAACAATATCGTGTAAAGTAAAACAATATCAACGATGAATTAATATAACTGATGTCACTGTATACTCGGTATCTGGTGTAATTGCCAGCGCTGAAATAATACTGTCTTCGGTGACTATGATAGCTCCAGTTGTTGTTCCAATTTGTATATCCGCAGCAACAACAATCGCTGAAGTATTTACCGGAATAAAAAAAATATCGTGTTCTCAGCAAAATTTACACGACTACGTTGTTAAACTCGCTATGGTATCCAACGCGTACTCGCAGTTTTCAATGTTGATCTCAACATCCATCGATGACGAATTTATATCCGATGATGAATTCTCGAAAATGGTCCGGTTGTATGATTCAACGATGTCGAAATTGGAGCGTGAAAACAATTTCAACAGTAACAATTACAATAACAATGACAACATCACAAGAACTGCTTCAACGAATAGCAGAAAATACTACCACAACAAACACAAAGTTGATCTCGCTGGCAACGAAAACACCAGAATTCAGCGTTGAATTTAACCCTCCGCTGGCAGCATCTGAGATAGCTGTAACACATTTAATATGTTTCTACAGCTGGCCAAATGTGCGATCAGAACCGTTTAATGGTAAACTCCCCAATAACAGTTTAACTTTTTCATACAGAAATAAACCCGGTACCTCAGGTACCACCGCAGAACAGAATGGCACACAATACACCTACCCACCGGCGCATATGACATCGAAGATATCAAAGAAATAATCATAGAATCCATCGAAGCAATCACAGGAAAAAATACTATTCACGTCCCAGATGGACCTGATAAATCTCCTATTGAAATAAAAGGACATGAACCACTGTTGCCAACGGTCATTGAGATAAATTCATCTAATTACGCTGTATATATATATATATATATATATATATATATATATATATATATATATATATATATATATATATATATATATATATATATATATATATACAATAGTTCAATTAGAACCTTGTTGGGGTATCCTGAGTATATTCCAGGCACCGTCGACATAAAAGATCTACCACGTGAACCACTAAAATCCGATTTTATTTCCACGAAGGAAGATTATCATTCGGTAGATCTTGGTATTAATATTTATAGCCGTTTTTATGGGACTCCTATTTTAAAATATCGCATACACGATTTTAATTTTTCAGGTAAACATGTAGGTTCACATCTTGATATAGGAAAGTATGATAATGAACCATTTTTTCTTGGTCAGCTCACATTAATGAATGATGAATGATGATTTTAATCGGTTCCTAGGTTATTTAATAACAGCAATAAGTGAAATTCCACCACGTCGCGATGATGTCATCGCATACATGGAAGTGTGTAATCAAATTATCGCCGATATGGAACGTCTCCATTCAAATATATTTAAATATATTCTAAGTGATAAGTTTGATTCTACAGAGAGGACAAAAGTTGCAGCAAGGCATAATATCCGTCTCGAAGACATTCCCACGTTTAAGATTCCAGGATATAACGTACCATGGATGCGCCAAAACCTCAGCGATACCATCGACGACTTCTTCCCACGGATCCACGAAGCATGCTTTAATAATCTTCCTGCGGTTCATTTCCAGTTACCAGAACCTGTAAAATCTGATTTCTTCACTGATGAATTACCCACTGTTGATCCAAAGTTCAATTACAACTTCGACATTAGTTTTCTGCGACCTCAAGATATTTATTAAAAAGTATTCATACAACGTTTACGATGGAACAGAAACTGATACACTTGGACGTTACGAATACAGCGAGTATGGTAAAATAATATGAAGATTTGCTCTTGGCGATTAAGGTGTGTTTATAATTACAGAAAAAGTCTCATTCGGATCTTCAACGCGATGAAACAAACATTCCAAACACAATTGGGACAATTGAGAGATTATCTGCAAAGATCTATATTACTCGATTTAACAATTCAGCGTGATACAATTAAGCAACAGCAACAACAGCTGAATCAAATTATCGTCGATATGAACTACCTCAATGATAGATTACTCTCTCTCTCGTCTACGAAGATAAATCTCCCACTGGAACCGCTAGCGCTTCAAAGCAGAAGTTCAAAAGAGTATTTTCACTCACCAATGACAATTTAGTCTTTTATAAATTTACAGGATGGTATGTACCAGCGATGAAAGCGTCATTGAGGAAACTCATTGACGAATTCTTTCCACAGATTCACGCGCTATGGTTTAAAATAAATCCTCCAGAATAAATTCTACGGTCGAATAATTCAGTATTCAAACACAACAAACACAGATCTCTCAACGTTGATATATCATCTGTTATTGCAATACACGTTATTTGTGATGCGGTGTTAGGGAGTTATGCAATTAATGTTTCAAAATCAGATAACGCTGATCTAGGATATATCCTATATATGTTTTATCCGAATGTTTCCCCGGGGAGTTTAATTGTGATTAATTCGCCTCATTGAACCTACTTGGAAACCACCAATAGACTCATAACAAGGATGATTTTTAGAATAACCGATCAGGATTTTACCTTGATTGATCTTTGAGGGGAAACATTACAAATGACGTTAGATGTGAAAAGTTCTTAAAGAAGTTTTTCATCTTAAACGATTTTCAAGCTAGCTTTTCATCGTTGAAAATCCGTAGGATTTTTCATCTTTGAGATTTTCATCCTAAATTGCTTTGCAATTTCAACAAGAAAAGTCTACGGAAATTAACATAGAAATTCGACTACTTGATCGTAAAATTTCTTTGAAATTTTCAACTAAGAGCAGCAAAAAATCACTCAAAATGAGATAATCTTTGGTTTTCAAGACAAAAAAATGACTAAAAATCACCAATAAAATCACCAGCATAGAAAATCTTTAATTTTCATTGATAAAAAACACTCAGGATACCCCCCATTAAACACTGAACAGATCTATAATTGAAAAGCTAGCTTTTTAATAGTGTATCAACACGCACTAGTATTCATACACAACAAGGATAGACTTAAAGATGCTATCAGAAAGTGTTTTACTGATTCTGAATCTCATCAAGGATTTCCAGTTGATCTATTATTAGACAGGTTCGGTAATGAAAAATTCCTACTGACATACGAACAAATACAACAATTAAATCGAGATAAAAATGTGATTACTTGTAGTCGAGATCAAATTATACAGTATATTCATTCATGTATACATGTGGAAGAGTTAATAGGAATACTAAACAGGTGATCATCGTATCAACGAAGAATTTCCAAAGAAAAAAAAAAGAAATCACTAAAAATTAACCCAACCCACCGCATAAACTATTATACTTCCTTGTATTCAATGTATTATTGTGGCCGTGTTATTGATTAAAAACCTAGTTCTGGTTGAATAAGCGCGCTCTACCTGTATGTGCACAACAGGTATTATACATGTCCATAGTGAGAATTTTACCTGTACGCTGAAGTATTTATAACTCCACTGAGGTAATAATTGGAGTATTTTCAGATTCGCGAATAAGCTTTTTAATATTTCGAATTTTTGAATTAATTTCACGCTTCATCTCATTTTGAAGACCTAAATCCTTTCTAATTTTGTCCACAATAGTAAATAGCGGGACAAACTTATCTACGTCATTTTCTTTGAACGAATTATAAATCGCCTGTTGAACGCGTTTTATAAATGAATATCATTTAGGCAGTATATATCTATTTCGTTGCATGTTTTCTTGTATATCTTCATACTCGGAAAGAATCTGATCAGTGTTGAGCCCCTCCGATAATTTAATTCCCTGACTCTTCAATTTTCTTATTTCAGATATAATTTTATTAATATTTTCATGATTCATTTTCGAAAAATATATTTTGTATATATAATTATATACTTTTAATTGAAAACGCTAATCAAAAAAGTATATTTTTAAAATGAACTCTGTCCGTGGTAAGATGTTGGTCAACTTAGAACGTCCAGAGATATTTATGATATTTATGGACCCCGTTCGTGGTAATTTGTTGTATCATTTTACTCACGCATAGGGATTATACGATTATGAACTCTATATGCGCCTCAGGTGCCAACCACATCGGAGACGTATAGAGATTATAACAATACAGGTACGTCACAATACAAGTACCACTAAACATAATCTCCTATGAAGATATCTAACTCGTCAAACAACGGGTTAGAAATCTAAGAAGGTTCGCTTAGGGAATGACATCCCAATTACATATATACATTATATATATATATATATATATATATATATATATATATATATATATATATATATATATATATATATATATATATTTACATATTTACATTAGACTGAATTAAAATGGATTATATACAATGAATGACGTCAATGGCGTGGTATTGAATGAATGATAATGGATGAATGATAATGAATGGATATATGCAATGATTGGGGCGGGTCTACATTCATACGTGATCATTACAACCTAGATAAATCCTAGGTTGGTATGAATACAAAAGAGTAACCATACACCGGGAAGTGTATAGGTTGTAAAGATTCATGCATGATTTTCGACCGCTAAAAAACCCCGATAGTATAATAGACGATATGGTATATAAACCGTATATACACGACTAACAGCACATAGAGGTGTGGTGATTTTTTTTTTTGCTGCGTTTAATACTGATCATTACAACGCTGAAGTAAGACCGATTACTTGAATAAAATACAAAAAAAGAATAAAACTGTTTGTAAACACTTCGTATTTGATTCGTTTTCTACAAAAAGCGAATAATTGGTTATATCCTGTTGAGATTCATGATAGCGAAACCATCCAATCAGATACTACCATCGAAATTAGGTGACAGTGTTTCAAGATACGTAACTGTGTTAGGCCGTAATATACCTAAAAGATTTATTCCCCATTGATGCTATCAAAATATAGCTAGTTAGACATAAGTAAACTTAATTTTTGTCCATGTTTGGAAATCGCGGAATTTTGTATTCCTTCTGCAATAAATCGTACTGAGGTTGTACAAATACCGAAATACCTACCGGCGCTATTAATAGACTGAAATACTATTTCCTCGTTAGTTGCCGTATTAAATGATTTTACAGGTCTCTTCAAAACTGATTTACAAGTACCAGTCCCACCACGTTTGGAATTCTCACTCTGAGAAATAGCTTGCAGATTATTCAAAGAATTATCAGTCTTAATGCCATTTAAGTGATCAATAACAAGACCATCCTTGATCAATCCATTATATACTTCATACACGAAACGATGATTAAGATAGTTCTTCTTTCCCCAGTAGTAAACGCCAAATATCCCTGATTAGTCATAGCACCAACTGACCTCTTCAGCCTACAATTTCTGACAATACCGTCGCGAGACGCTTCATAATTACTGATCACTGGATGCAGTTGAAATACTTGGTTCATTTATATACATAATACTAATATTTGTCTAATTAATTATTTGGTTAAGATATGATATTGGAAAATCTCTGAACGTAATCCTGTGGAGTTCTTATGATCTTGTCGTTGACGCTGTCAGATTCATTGATGGAGTTCTTAATGGAATTTTTAACTCGTTTATCATAATAGCGCTTCAACTCTCTGTATCGTTTACCACCGCAACCGTGACACAACTGTGATTTTCCTCTCACTCCTAAACCACATTTTATACAAGCGACCGGTCCAAGACTTCCTCGACGAAAACTTTGCATATGATACCCACAGAACTCATTTCTGCATGATTTGTTACACGGGGTTACTGATCCAATCATGAGCCATTTGCAATGATTCATTATATAACAAATTCTTTATTTAAATACTTGGTTTAATTATAGCATGAAGGAACTCGAGAGATCATCTAAAATCAAGCCTTTGAAAAATGATAGATTTAATCTCGATAGAATCTCTGATATACCAAAAAGTCTAATCAGTGATAGAGCTATGTTGGGTAAAATCAGAGACTGTTTTAATGAATTCAAGCGTGATGGGGCAGCTCACTGCTGGTCAACTTTTCACGTTGAAGGAGTTGTTGATGATACCATGAATGATGAATAAGCCGCCGAAATAATTTCACACCTTGGCTCGAAAAGGTATTTTTTTAGAGTGAAATTCATCATCCGTTCAGACACGGGGGATTGGATTATCAGGGATAAATTCGACCCAATCTTGAAAGATAACAGAACTGTCGTTGTGAGTCGAGATTCCAACCCAGGAATTCTGCTTAGACTTGACAAACCATACTACGAGAGATCTTATCCTGTAACGGCAGATGTTTACGGAATCTATCAGTTAAATAACAAACCTGATATTGCAAAACTAGCACCTATGAAGTATTCTAGTTCACTGAATTGTGTAGCAAAAAGAATAAAAGAACATTTCATGAATTCATCCCGGGGAAATAAATTAACTGATCAGCGACGTAAGAAAGAAGAACAACGGGGGTTAACAGTGAAACAGCGTGGGGCAACAATTCAAGATATAGCTAAATTAGAAGCCGCATTGAAATTTCCAATATCAGTAGCAACAATAATCGGTGAAGTATTATATACACCGAAATATCAATCACGAGGAGCTCCAATTGAAATTATTGATCATAACGAACACGCATGGATAACCGCGGTAACAATATTTCCGTTGGAACGGACAAAAAAATATTTACCCCAAACGCAATTTGCAATTTTATTTGAAGAGTACTTCTCTGAGAAGAAATTATTTGATGTTATTCACTCGATAAGTCAAAACGATCCAGTATCAGTGTGGCTACTTCTCAGCGCTGAAGACCCTGAGAGCGGATTCGATCAATTTGTAAGACCAAACGGAGAATTATATTGCACAGAACAGCTACATAACAGGATGAAGAAACTAGCTAGTGAATTGTCAATGAAACTCGGAGTGTTTTCTGACAACGAACAACTACTAACAAACTGTTTTACGATTCCATCGGTTGCAGCCCACTTTGCTAGAGCGAAGAATGCATGGAGGCCAACGCGAAAGAATTTCTCGCGGATGTCAGATTGAGTTGTCTCGAATATGGTCATGGTGGACTATAGAATACAAAGTATGATCCTGGAACCACAATTATTTCCGTTGATATGGTTGCGTGTTACCCCGGGAGTTTTCTCGGGTACGGAGAATGCGATAAATATTTCAAGCGATTTGGACACCCCACGCATGAGATGACTCGTGTTGCGATTAATGGACCACTGCCTGACTTCGATTTAACTGGATTCACTGGTGTGGTATCATTTGAATTAGCTACAGGACTTATCCGTGTAGTTATATTTGGATTGGTAGACATATGTCTGATAAACATTGGACGCCATTGGTGATATTACGATATATGATTGATTGTGGTAATTTGCAAGCTCGACAACAACAAAAGTTACATTTTACTGCTGATACTGAACAATTATTTAAGCCGATAACTACGGCAACTGGAGAAGTTGTACCCGCGATAAAAGAGAGTAAACCAGAGGTAAAAACAGAGGTAAAACCTCCCAAAAAGCACGATGATAGAGTTCAAGAATTACGAGATAGATTTACCGAGGAAACTTTAGCATATATCGATAAAACTGATATAACTGATTTAGTAGGGTTTGCTGCGCTGGGATATTACACTAAAGAAAACTATTTAAAAACTGGACAAAAAGGTTATATCAAAAACGTAGAAGACTTTTCTCAAGCAGTTTGTAAAATTAAAAATCAACTACCACAAATTGATAATACAGATCCCATGTATCAGGCATACACAACTGCAGTTGAACGAAAATATATCGAAGACCAACAAAAAAAAGGTTTGTTAGAATCTGAAAGAAAACGATTAAAAAGCGAACGAAAACGTATACAACTGTCACAGAATTAGGCGAAAATTTATTTTATTTTTCTTCTTGATGTACAAACTAATTTCACCATTTTTTTTTTGTTTCGTCGTACATGCGCTGCCTGGGGTGAATAAGTGTTTTTTCCCAAGGTAAGCGGCGTGTAACGATTTGCATGTGCCTGATTTTGAATTACGTGAAATCCGGAACATTTGTTTCACGTAGTGCACGGTAATCTTGCCGTGATTTCTGTTCACCTATTTGAAGGTATATAAGGCATAATATTTCTCATAATAATTACGGGACCTAAAGTATCTAATCACAGGATAGATAGCTCGTCTTTCAATCTCCAGCCAAAGGGGTGAGTGTTAAATTTATATTTCGTTTTATTGTGAATTTTATTCAGTTTATCACTTCATATAATGATGCCTTTATTGCAATGCAGGTTTTAAACGTGGAATATTTGGAATTACTAGTCACTATAAGACTTTAAATGCAATAGCGTGATCTAAGGTTTAGATAATTTTTTGAGACAACTATTATTAGTCTGGTTTCTTTATTGTAGCTGATAACGTCTGATAACATCGTTGATAACGCATCTGATAACGTATCTGAAAACATCTCTGATAACGTCGGCTGATAACATCTCTGAGATCGTAGCTGAAATTGTTGCTGATTTATTGTGCAAAATTGTGCAAATTGAAGTATCTGACTCTGTCTGTCGAACTGTCTGTTCGTCTACATCTGTCGTGACGTGTAAATATCCGGAAATCTAGAAATCCGAGTGTAGGAGCTGTCTAAAGTTATAAACATCCGGGGCGACATCTAGGGTATTGAGGAACGTTGGTTCTAGTAGATGTTGTATGCTATCTGTACGTATAACTGTGGTGGATCCGTGAAGGGCAAGTGACCGATAAAAGTATTGAGTCAACCCTAGATTTTTGGGGAAACTGGGCGGCGATTCAACTGTTAGTGAATCGTACGGTTATACAGGGTCGAGACACATATGTGTGTTGCAATTGTAGTACAATTGAATACATTGTTGTATTTACATGGTCATTTCAAATCACAATAGTATTTCAAAGCATTGCATGATTCTCAATAAAAGCTAGCAACTTGATTAAATACATGTATATGTTCGTGCTAGTTGTCGCAATCCATACGTGCGATAGCATAGTTTGATGTTTTGTGTTTGTCATCGTAATTTATACTTGCGGTAATATAACTTTCGTAAAGGTTCCTTGGATCTGTGTATAGTCCAAGAGATCCCTTTATATCTGTGTTTTATTTTGTATTGATATTTAATTTATTCATGTATTGTGAATGGTTGTGAGTGTAATTGTGGGTTGAACGCATGAGTTATTGTGTTGATACATCATTATTTTTCTTTAATAATTTATTTCATAAATTTATATTTTCTTTCACATATTGTGTTTGTGTTGTTCATTTAATTCACCATCCTCTCGGTAACAATTCTGTTACAATGGTGTCAGAAGTGGGATCGTTGGATTAAGTGAACTGTCAATCATTTTTGTGAAAGTAAACATTTAATGTTTATATTTGAGCGTGACCTTCTTGACAAGATAATACTCAAGTTGGAGTTTATTTTTGTTTAGTTTATCTAGTTCCGTGTGTCCAGTATAAACGTGTTTAAAGTATTGGTTTGGTTACCTATATATATTTGTATTACAATTGTCATGTCATCCCTTAAGGACTTGGTTGCCTTAGGCAAAGAGTTTGGTTATGAAGGTGAAAGCTTAAGGAAATTTATTCAAGAAAAACAAGCCCTGGAAAGGAAAGAAAGGGTAAGGGAAAGGGAATCAGAAAGAGAATCCGATGAAAGGAAACGGGAATTAGATAGGGAATTCGAAAGAGAGAAAGGGGAAGCCGAAGAAAGGAAATGGGCCTTTGAGAGGGAAAATATAGAATTAGAGAAGCAGGCCGAAAAGGATAGGATAGGATGGGAAATGAAAGCGGAGCAAAAGCGAATAGAGTTAGAAGAAAAAGCAAAGCAACGGGATCATGAGCGTAAGGTAGAATTAGCGACATCTGGAAGAGAACACGATTCTGCCTTTAGCAAACTAAGGGGCCCCAAATTACCTCCCTTTGACGATGAAAAAGATAACATGGATAGTTATCTTCATCGGTTTGAGCGGTATGCTGAAAACCAGAAGTGGAGTCATATGACTGGGCACTGCATCTTAATGCTCTATTAAAAGGTAAGGCCCTGGATGCATACTCACGACTTCCTAGGGACGATGTGTTTAAGTACGACGTCCTAAAGGAAGCACTTCTCAAAAGGTACGAGCTCACTGAACAGGGTTTTCGTAAAAATTCAGGTATAGCAAGCCCGATAAGGGAGAAACCTTTGGTCAGTTTACCGTGAGAATTGCGAACTATTTTGAACGGTGGATTGAATGCGGCAAAGCGGTGAAAACGTTTGAAGGATTAACTGATTTCTTGCTCAGAGATCAATTATTTAATACAGTTGGGCGAGAATTAGATCAATTTCTGAATGAGAAAGTCTTCACAAACGTAAAAGATATGGCTAAGCAAGCCAATCTGTTTGCCGAAGCTCATGGGGGAACCCAGAACGTGGTTTTAAAATATTTTAAGTCTGGAAACCAGTCTGCGAGACCTATGCCTAGGGAGCTTGTAAAATCAGCTGAGGTAAATAGGTCAGTTAGGAATCCAGTTATTCAGCGTGTGCAATGTTTATTGTGTAATGCATGGGATCATGTTCAAAAAGACTGTCCTAAAAGAAAGGGACTTGTACATCAGGTAGCAGTGGCTATACAAAGTAAAGGTATATCTGATAACATCGTACAGGTAAAACCTTGTATTCATTCGCTTGTCACGTGTCTATTTCCCGAAGCGCGTGTACCAACCGCGAGAGGGTTTGTCAACGGTCGAGAAGTCGTGGTATTACGTGACACTGGTTGCACTGGCGTAGTGATCAAACGTAGTCTCGTGCAGGATAACCAAATGCTCGGGTGGGAGTCCCCATGTATGGTACTTGATCAGACGATCGGTCGCATTCCCGTAGCAAGGATCACATTAAAAACACCTTTCCTAACGGGAACTCTTGATGCCCTTTGTATGGAAAACCCTATTTACGATCTGACGATCGGTAATGTTAAAGGTTCCCGTCTTCCAACAATGGCCGATTTTAAAATACCTTTGGCTCAGGCAGTCGAAACGCGAGCGCAAACACGGCGAGAGAAAACCGCGTTTCATAAATTAATAGTCCCTGAATCGATCTCCGGAATTTCGCGTGATGATTTCAAACAAGAGCAAGAACGTGATGAATCGAAACTATTGTTGAGAAAATCACGTCCGGCGCGATTAAACACTGCAAGCGTGGCGGTAGCTCGAGATTCGTACGCAAGAACGGATTAATTAATAGGGAGTTTAGCGCTCGGGAGGGTAAGAAGTATTGGCAGTTGGTCGTACCCCAGAGATATAGATCTCAAGTACTTAGGGTGGCGCATGAGTCAAGCATGGCAGGACACCTAGGTAAGGCTAAGACCACTAGCAGGGTAGTCGCTGAATTCTACTGGCCCGGTGTTAATGGCGATGTCACACGGTTCTGTAGGTCGTGCGACGTATGTCAGAAAACCGTCTGTAAGGGAAGGGTCACAAGGGTGCCCTTAGGACAGATGCCATTAATAGATACACCGTTTAAAAGAGTGGCAGTAGATATTGTAGGACCAATACACCCAGTTACCGAAAGAAAGAATCGGTATATTCTTACTCTGGTTGACTACGCAACCAGATACCCTGAAGCCGTAGCGTTACCAACTATTGAAACAGAAAGGGTAGCTGAAGCATTAGTTGATATCTTCAGTAGGGTAGAGGTGCCAGAAGAAATCCTCACTGAATGTGGTGCCCAATTAACCTCTGACCTCATGGGTGAAATAAGTAGGCTGTTATCCATCAAACAGCTAAACACTACCCCATACCATCCGATGTGCAATGGACTGGTAGAGAAGTTTACTGGTACCCTGAAAAGCATGCTGCGAAAGATGTGCGCGGAACATCCGCAAGACTGGGACCGTTATTTGAACGCTGTTCTGTTCGCGTACCGTGAAGTACCGCAGGAAAGTTTAGAGTTTTCACCCTTCGAACTGTTGTACGGTAGGACAGTTCGAGGCCCGATGCGGATACTACGCGAACTATGGACTGGTGATGTCGCGAACGAGGAAATAAAATCAACTTACCAGTACGTGCTAGATCTGCGAAATAAACTTGAGAGTACATGCCAGATGGCACGTGATAAATTGATTAAATCGGGGCGTAGATATGCCAAGTATTACAACCGCAGAGCGCGAAATAGGAAATTTCTTGTGGGAGATCAGGTTCTATTGCTTCTTCCAACGAGTTCAAATAAGTTATTAGTCCAGTGGAAAGGTCCCTATGAAGTTAAAGAGGTAAAAGGTGACATGGACTATAAAATTGACATGGACGGGGATTTAAAAACATTCCATGCTAACATGCTCAAGTTATACATCATTAGACAGAGTGACAGTGTTGAAAAGGGGGTCTTAAATGTCGTTTGTACGGCAGTCGTAGACGATGATGAAGCTGATTCGAATACCGAGAGTTCCCTTGAATGTCCCTTGGGAGTTGCGGGGGAGGGGATAGATAAAGACGATGTGAGTGCGGAGTTGACGAAAGACCAGCGTCAACAGATTAATGCGCTCTTGGCTAAACACTCTTATGTATTCCCGGACAGACCAGGTTGTACAACTTTGTTGGACCTCAAAATTAAACTAAATACGTCTGACCCTCTTCGAATCAAGGGATATCCGGTGCCATACAACGCACGTGAAGCTGTGGACGAAGAGGTGGGGAAAATGTTGGATCTGGGGGTGATTGAACCCTCCAACTCGCCATATTCTTGTCCAGTAGTGCTAGTCAGGAAAAAGGACGGGACGAACCGATTCTGTATCGATTTTCGGCAGTTGAATAAAATCACTGTGTTCGATGCAGAACCAATGCCAGATATGGAGGGTCTATTTGCAAAGCTGTCGGGAAACCGATGTCTTTCCAAACTGGATCTGTCCAAGGGATATTGGCAGGTTCCCATTGTCCCTGAGTCCCGACCTTTGACAGCATTTGCGACCCAGAAGGGACTGTATCAATTCAAAGTGATGCCATTCGGGTTAGTTGGAGCCAGCGCCACCTGTTGTCGTTTGATGCGTAAGTTGCTTAAAGGTTTAGCAAACGTTGATAGCTTTGTAGACGACATATTCGTGTACACGAATACTTGGAGTGAGCACGTGTCCGTCCTGAGCGAGCTCTTCAATAGACTCCGCAGAGCGAACTTGACAGTGAGACCCACTAAATGCAGTATTGGTTATACAGATTCAGATTGTTTGGGTCATAGGGTCAGCAGTATGAATCAGTTAAAACCTCACCCCAAGCAAGTTGAAGCAATTAGAGACGCACCAAAGCCAACCAACAAAACGCAGGTAAGATCATTTCTAGGTCTAGTAGGTTTTTATAGAAAGTTTATACCGAACTTTGCAGCCATTGATAGCCCGTTGTCTGATTTGACCAAGAAGGGACAACCAAACAAAGTTGAATGGGGACCACCACAAGATAAAGCATTTTGTACTCTGAAAGAGAAACTTGTTAGTGCACCTATATTAAAATTGCCAGATGTCAGCAAACCTTTTATTCTAAGAACAGATGCTTCTGAAACTGGGTTGGGGGCAGTTTTACTGCAAGAGCAAGACAACAGTAAGTTAGCTTACTCGAGTAGGAAATTGCTACCCAGGGAGAAGAATTATTCCGTCATAGAAAAGGAATGTTTGGCCGTAGTATGGGGAATTGGGAAGTATCACGCATACCTATTTGGCAGAGATTTCGTTCTCGAGACTGATCACCAACCCCTACTGTATTTAAACAAAGCCAAGGTCGCCAACGCTCGGTTGATGCGTTGGGCGCTAACACTACAACCTTATCGCTTCCGTGTAGAAGCAATAAGGGGAGTTGAAAATGTAGTTGCAGACTACTTGAGTAGGGCATGATGGGAAATTTGTATGGATTTGCCCAGTAATAAATCCAGATTGTAGTATAACCAGTGTAAATGTTGTAAGATATCATCAGTAGTTATTTTTCTTCTATTCTGTGTTAGTTTTAAAAATGTGTACATTTGTATTCTCAGGAGGGAGGTATTGTCACAGAATTATACGAAAATTTATTTTATTTTTCTTCTTGATGTACAAACCAATTTCACCATTTTTTTTTTGTTTCGTCGTACATGCGTTGCATGGGATGAATAAGTGGTTTTTCCCAAGGTAAGCGGCGTGTAACGATTTGCATGTGCCTGATTTTGAATTACGTGAAATCTGGAACATTTGTTTCACGTAGTGCACGGTAATCTTGCCGTTATTTCTGCTCACCTATTTGAAGGTATATAAGGCATAATATTTCTCATAATAATTACGGGACCTAAAGTATCTAATCACAGGATAGATAGCTCGTCTTTCAATCTCCAGCCAAAGGGGTGAGTGTTAAATTTATATTTCGTTTTATTGTGAATTTTATTCAGTTTATCGTTTCATATAATGATGCCTTTATTGCAATGCAGATTTTAAACGTGGAATATTTGGAATTACTAGTCACTATAAGACTTTAAATGCAATGGCGTGATCTAAGGTTTAGATAATTTTTTGAGACAACTATTATTAGTCTGGTTTCTTTATTGTAGCTGATAACGTCTGATAACATCGTTGATAACGCATCTGATAACGTATCTGAAAACATCTCTGATAACGTCGTCTGATAACATCTCTGAGATCATAGCTGAAACTGTTGCTGATTTATTGTGCAATCAAATTGAAGTATCTGACTGTCTGTCTGTCGAACTGTCTGTTCGTCTACATCTGTCGTGACGTGTAAATATCCGGAAATCTAGAAGTCCGAGTGTCGGAGCTGTCTAAAGTTGTAAACATCCGGTGCGACATCTAGGGTATTGAGGAACGTTGGTTCTAGTAGATGTTGCATGCTGTCTGTACGTATAACTGTGGTGGATCCGTGAAGGGCAAGTGACCGATAAAAGTATTGAGTCAACCCTAGGTTTTCGGGGAAACTGGGCGGCGATTCAACAGTTAGTGAATCGTACGGTTATACAGGGTCGAGACACATATGTGTGTTGCAATTGTAGTACAATTGAATACATTGTTGCATTTACATGGTCATTTCAAATCAAAATAGTATTTCAAAGCATTGCATGATTCTCAAAAAAAGCTAGCAACTTGATTAAATACATGTATATGTTCGTGCTAGTTGTCGCAATCCATACGTGCGATAGTATAGTTTGATGTTTTGTGTTTGTCATCGTAATTTATACTTGCGGTAATATAACTTTCGTAAAGGTTCATTGGATCTGTGTATAGTCCAAGAGATCCCTTTATATCTGTGTTTTATTTTGTATTGATATTTAATTTATTCATGTATTGTGAATGGTTGTGAGTGTAATTGTGGGTTGAACGCATGAGTTATTGTGTTGATACATCATTATTTTTCTTTAATAATTTATTTCATAAATTTATATTTTCTTTCACATATTGTGTTTGTGTTGTTCATTTAATCCACCATCCTCTCGGTAACAATTCTGTTACAATGGTGTCAGAAGTGGGATCGTTGGATTAAGTGAACTGTCAATCATTTTTGTGAAAGTAAACATTTAATGTTTATATTTGAGCGTGACCTTCTTGACAAGATAATACTCGAGTTGGAGTTTATTTTTGTTTAGTTTATCTAGTTCCGTGTGTCCAGGATAAACGTGTTTAAAGTATTGGTTTGGTTACCTATATATATATATATTTGTATTACAATTGTCATGTCATCCCTTAATGACTTGGTTGCCTTAGGCAAAGAATTTGGGTATGAAGGTGAAAGCTTAAGGAAATTTATTCAAGATGAACAAGCCCGGGAAAGGGAAGAAAGGGTAAGGGCAAGGAAATCAGAAAGAGAATCCGATGAAAGGAAACGGGAATTAGATAGGGAATTCGAAAGGGAGAAAGGGGAAGCCGAAGAAAGGAAATGGGCCTTTGAGAGGGAAAAGATAGAATTAGAGAAGCAGGCCGAAAATGATAGGGTAAGATGGGAAATGGAAGCGGAGAAAAAGCAAATAGAGTTAGAAGAAAAAGCAAAGCAACGGGATCATGAGCGTAAGGAAGAATTAGCAACATCTGGAAGAGAACACGATTCTGCCTTTAGCAAACTAAGGGCCCCAAATTACCTCCCTTTGACGATGAAAAAGATAACATGGATAGTTATCTTCATCGGTTTGAGCGATATGCTGAAAACCAGAAGTGGAGTCATAATGACTGGGCACTACATCTTAGTGCTCTATTAAAAGGTAAGGCGCTGGATGTATACTGACGACTTGCTAGGGACAATGTGTTTAAGTACGACGTCCTAAAGGAAGCACTTCTCAAAAGGTACGAGCTCACTGAACAGTGTTTTCGTAAAAAGTTCAGGTATAGCAAGCCCGATAAGGGAGAAACCTTTGGTCAGTTCACACTGAGAATTGCGAACTATTTTGAACGGTTGATTGAATGCGGCAAAGCGGTGAAAACGTTTGAAGGATTGACTGATTTCTTGCTCAGAGATCAATTATTTAATACAGTTGGGCGAGAATTAGATCAATTTCTGAAGGAGAAAGTCTTTACAAACGTAAAAGATATGGCTAAGCAAGCCAATCTGTTTGCCGAAGCTCATGGGGGAACCCAGAACGTGGTTTTAAAAGATTTTAAGTCTGGAAACCAGTCTGCGAGACCTATGCCTAGGGAGCTTGTAAAATCAGCTGAGGTAAATAGGTCAGTTAGGAATCCAGTTTTTCAGCGTGTGCAATGTTTCTTGTGTAATGCATGGGGTCATGTTCAAAAAGACTGTCCTAAAAGAAAGGGACTTGTACATAAGGTAGCAGTGACTATACAATGTAAAGGTATATCTGATAACATCGTACAGGTAGAACCTTGTATTCATTCGCTTGGCACGTGTCTATTTCCCGAAGCGCGTGTACCAACAGCGAGAGGGTTTGTCAACGGTCGAGAAGTCGTAGTATTACGTGACACTGGTTGCACTGGCGTAGTGATCAAACGTAGTCTCGTGCAGGATAACCAAATGCTCGGGTGGGAGTCCCCATGTATGGTACTTGATCAGACGATCGGTCGCATTCCCGTAGCAAGGATCACATTAAAAACACCTTTCCTAACGGAAACTGTTGATGCCCTTTGTATGGAAAACCCTATTTACAATCTGACGATCGGTAATGTTGATGGTTGCCATCTTCCAACAATGGCCGATTTTAAAATACCTTTGGCTCAGGCAGTCGAAACGCGAGCGCAAACACGGCGAGAGAAAACCGCGTTTCATAAATTAATAGTCCCTGAATCGATCTCCGGAATTTCGCGTGATGATTTCAAACAAGAGCAAGAACGTGATTAATCAAAACTATTGTTGAGAAAATCACGTCCGGCGCGATTAAACACTGCAAGCGTGGCGGTAGCTCGAGATTCGTACGCAAGAACGGATTAATTCATAGGGAGTTTAGCGCTCGGGAGGGTAAGAAGTATTGACAAGTGGTCGTACCCCAGAGATATAGATCTCAAGTACTTAGGGTGGCGCATGAGTCAAGCATGGCAGGACACCTAGGTAAGGCTAAGACCACTAGCAGGGTAGTCGCTGAATTCTACTGGCCCGGTGTTAATTGCGATGTCACACGGTTCTGTAGGTCGTGCGACGTATATCAGAAAACCGTCTGTAAGGGAAGGGTCACAAGGGTGCCCTTAGGACGAATGCCATTAATAGATACACCGTTTAAAAGAGTGGCAGTAGATATTGTAGGACCAATACACCCAGTTACCGAAAGAAAGAATCGGTATATTCTTACTCTGGTTGACTACGCAACCAGATACCCTGAAGCCGTAGCGTTACCAACTATTGAAACAGAAAGGGTAGCTGAAGCATTAGTTGATATCTTCAGTAGGGTAGAGGTGCCAGAAGAAATCCTCACGGATTGTGGTGCCCAATTCACCTCTGACCTCATGGGTGAAATAAGTAGGCTGTTATCCATCAAACAGCTAAACACTACCCCATACCATCCGATGTGCAATGGACTGGTAGAGAAGTTTACTGGTACCCTGAAAAGCATGCTGCGAAAGATGTGCGCGGAACGTCCGCAAGACTGGGACCGTTATTTGAACGCTGTTCTGTTCGCGTACCGTGAAGTACCTCAGGAAAATTTATGGTTTTCACCCTTCGAACTGTTGTACGGTAGGACAGTTCGAGGCCCGATGCGGATACTACGCGAACTATGGACTGGTGATGTCGCGAACAAGGAAATAAAAACAACTTACCAGTACGTGCTAGATCTGCGAAATAAACTTGAGAGTACATGCCAGATGGCACGTGACGAATTGATTAAATCGGGGCGTAGATATGCCAAGTATTACAACCGCAGAGCGCGAAATAGGAAATTTCTTGTGGGAGATCAGGTTCTATTGCTTCTTCCAACGAGTTCAAATAAGTTATTAGTCCAGTGGAAAGGTCCCTATGAAGTTAAAGAGGTAAAAGGTGACATGGACTATAAAATTGACATGGACGGGGATTTAAAAACATTCCATGCTAACATGCTCAAGTTATACATCATTAGACAGAGTGACAGTGTTGAAAAGGGGGTCTTAAATGTCATTTGTACGGTAGTCGTAGACGATGATGAAGCTGATTCGAATATCGAGAGTTACCTTGAATGTCCCTTGGGAGTTGCGGGGGTGGGGATAGATAAAGTCGATGTGAGTGCGGAGTTGACGAAAGACCAGCGTCAACAGATTAATGCACTCTTGGCTAAACACTCTTATGTATTCACGGACAGAACAGATTGTACAACTGTGTTGGACCTCAAAATTAAACTAAATACGTCTGACCCTCTTCGAATCAAGGGATATCCGGTGCCATACAACGCACGTGAAGCTGTGGACGAAGAGGTGGGGAAAATGTTGGATCTGGGGGTGATTGAACCCTCCAACTCGCCATATTCTTCTCCAGTAGTGCTAGTCAGGAAAAAGGACGGGACGAACCGATTCTGTATCGATTTTCGGCAGTTGAATAAAATCACTGTGTTCGATGCAGAACCAATGCCAGATATGGAGGGTCTATTTGCAAAGCTGTCGGGAAACCGATGTCTTTCCAAACTGGATCTGTCCAAGGGATATTGGCAGGTTCCCATTGTCCCTGAGTCCCGACCTTTGACAGCATTTGCGACCCAGAAGGGACTGTATCAATTCAAAGTGATGCCATTCGGGTTAGTTGGAGCCAGCGTCACCTGTTGTCGTTTGATGCGTAAATTGCTTAAAGGTTTAGCAAACGTTGATAGCTTTGTAGACGACATATTCGTGTACACGAATACTTGGAGTGAGCACGTGTCCGTCCTGAGCGAGCTCTTGAATAGACTCCGCAGAGCGAACCTCACAGTGAGACCCACTAAATGCAGTATTGGTTATACAGATTTAGATTGTTTGGGTCATAGGGTCAGCGGTATGGGTCAGTTAAAACCTCACCCCAAGCAAGTTGAAGCAATTAGAGACGCACCAAAACCAACCAACAAAACGCAGGTAAGATCATTTCTAGGTCTAGTAGGTTTTTATAGAAAGTTTATACCGAACTTTGCAGCCATTGATAGCCCGTTGTCTGATTTGACCAAGAAGGGACAACCAAACAAAGTTGAATGGGGACCACCACAAGATAAAGCATTTTGTACTCTGAAAGAGACACTTGTTAGTGCACCTATATTAAAATTGCCAGATGTCAGCAAACCTTTTATTCTAAGAACAGATGCTTCTGAAACTGGGTTGGGGGGCAGTTTTACTGCAAGAGCAAGACGACAGTAAGTTACCCGTAGCTTACTCGAGTAGGAAATTGCTACCCAGGGAGAAGAATTATTCCGTCATAAAAAAGGAATGTTTGGCCGTAGTATGGGGAATTGGGAAGTATCACGCATATCTATTTGGGAGAGATTTCGTTATCGAGACTGATCACCAACCCCTACTGTATTTAAACAAAGCCAAGGTCGCCAATGCTCGGTTGATGCGTTGGGCGCTAACACTACAACCTTATCGCTTCCGTGTAGAAGCAATAAGGGGAGATGAAAATGTAGGTGCAGACTACTTGAATAGGGCATGATGGGAAATTTGTATGGATTTGCCCAGTAATAAATCCAGATTGTAGTATAACCAGTGTAAATGTTGTAAGATATCATCAGTAGTTATTTTTCTTCTATTCTGTGTTAGTTTAAAAATGTGTACATTTTTATCCTTAGGAGGGAAGGTATTTTCACAGAATTAGGCGAAAATTTATTTTATTTTTCTTCTTGATGTACAAACTAATTTCACCATTTTTTTTTTGTTTCGTCGTACATGCGTTGCCTGGGGTGAATAAGTGGTTTTTCCCAAGGTAAGCGGCGTGTAACGATTTGCATGTGCCTGATTTTGAATTACGTGAAATCCGGAACATTTGTTTCACGTAGTGCACGGTAATCTTGCTGTGATTTCTGCTCACCTATTTGAAGGTATATAAGGCATAATATTTCTCATAATAATTACGGGACCTAAAGTATCTAATCGCAGGATAGATAGCTCGTCTTTCAATCTCCAGCCAAAGGGGTGAGTGTTAAATTTATATTTCGTTTTATTGTGAATTTTATTCAGTTTATCATTTCTTATAATGATGCCTTTATTGCAATGCAGATTTTAAACGTGGAATATTTGGAATTACTAGTCACTATAAGACTTTAAATGCAATTGCGTGATCTAAGGTTTAGATAATTTTTTGAGACAACTATTATTAGTCTGGTTTCTTTATTGTAGCTGATAACGTCTGATAACATCGTTGATAACGCATCTGATAACGTATCTGAAAACATCTCTGATAACGTCGGCTGATAACATCTCTGAGATCGTAGCTGAAATTGTTGCTGATTTATTGTGCAATCAAATTGAAGTATTTGACTGTCTGTCTGTCGAACTGTCTGTTCGTCTACATCTGTCGTGACGTGTAAATATCCGGAAATCTAGAAGTATGAGTGTCGGAGCTGTCTAAAGTTGTAAACATCCTGGGCTACATCTAGGGTATTGAGGAACGTTGGTTCTAGTAGATGTTGTATGCTGTCTGTACGTATAAATGTGGTGGATCCGTGAAGGGCAAGTGACCGATAAAAGTATTGAGTCAACCCTAGGTTTTTGGGGAAACTGGGCGGCGAGTCAACTGTTAGTGAATCGTACGGTTATACTGGATCGAGACACATATGTGTGTTGCAATTGTAGTACAATTGAATACATTTTTGTATTTACATGGTCATTTCAAATCACAATAGTATTTCAAAGCATTGCATGATTCTTAATAAAAGCTAGCAACTTGATTAAATACATGTATATGTTCGTGCTAGTTGTCGCAATCCATACGTGCGATAGTATAGTTTGATGTTTTGTGTTTGTCATCGTAATTTATACTTGCGGTAATATAACTTTCTTAAAGGTTCATTGGATCTGTCTATAGTCCAAGAGATCCCTTTATATCTGTGTTTTATTTTGTATTGATATTTAATTTATTCATGTATTGTGAATGGTTGTGAGTGTAATTGTGGGTTGAACGCATGAGTTATTGTGTTTATTCATCATTATTTTTCTTTAATAATTTATTTCATAAATTTATATTTTCTTTCACATATTGTGTTTGTGTTGTTCATTTAATCCACCATCATCTCGGTAAAAATTCTGTTACAACAACCTTGCCCAAGAGGACGAGGAGGACGAAGACAAGGAGATCCTCAACCCGAAGAAGAAGAATTTGAAGCTGATCTCACACAAGATATACCTGGAAAATCTACCGTTGAGGGTTATCACGGTGGTAATATTCCCTGTTCAAAAAGTATCCTCGATGATATATCGCGGTTAGAAGAAGTTCTCATCGGAGGAAAACGAGCTGAGAATAATTCTCCGGAGATAATTAACGAAGCTGCTGAAATTTGTCAGCGGTTATTTCAAGGTCGCGTAATGGATATTGGACTATATCGTAGTTTCATTGATGAACGTACCAACGATTATTACAGCGATTGATTACCGATTAGATAAATAGTATCTAAATAAAATGATAGTACATCGTAGTATGAGTAGAGCGAGGCCTATTTACGTCGTAAATTCACGGTTACCAGTGTATAAGCTAGCATAGGGAAATGGTTTCGGGGATGTTGTTACCGGATTATTTACTAGAATCGCTCCAAAAATTCAACCGGTCGGGAAGGAAATAGCGTCAAAAGCTATTGGAGATCTCGGTGATAAGATTGGTACAGAAGTTGGTAGCAGGGCTAGTAATCTTGCTATTGACGCATTTGATTCTGCGCGAGAAAAGCTTATGTCGCTGGCGAGAGGTTTTACCTCCAGAGGAATAAAAACAATAAAATTACAATCTACGAATCAAATACCACCTACGTTATGGAGAAGCTGCCTCATACATGAGATCTGTATTATCAATTTGTGGTAGTTGATTTTTAATTTTAGAAACTGCTTTAGAAAAGTCTTCTACGTTTTTGATATAACCTTTTGTTCAGGTTTTAAATATTGTTCTTTATTGTAATATCCAAGCGCAGCAAACCCTACTAAATCAGTTATATCAGTTTTATCGATATATGCTAAAGTTTCCTCGGTAAATCTAGCTCGTAATTCTTGAACTCTATCATCGTGCTTTTGGGGAGGTTTTACCTCTGTTTTTACCTCTGGTTTACTCTCTTTTATCGCGGTTACAACTTCTCCAGTTGCCGTAGTTATCGGCTTAAATAATTGTTCAGTATCAGTAATAAAATGTAATTTTTGTTGTTTTCGAGCTTGCAAATTATCTCTGAAAGAATCTCTCACCGGGAGAAATTTCTTGATCGCAGCCAATCGTTCTCTATTTAATCTAGTTATTTGAGCTTCTCCGACGTTTGCCATTTTATATAAAAATTATATCGCTAATTCATCATCGCGTTGCTAGCATAAATTTTGAAGAGATTTCGAACAAAAATCATTAACCCCATAGCAGCAACGAGGGCGCGACAACCATATTGGCGTATATTTGTTTACGATTTTAAGCAAGCGTTGGTTTGGCGAATGGACGCTTCTATTTAGCATTTTCGAGGAAGCCTTTGTTTACCTAATCGATACCTGTAAAAGTTTGTAGGATTCACCCTCCCTGCTGCTAGTGGTTATTATAGCAATTATTGTGGGTACATCATAGAATAAACAGTTGACTTCTGATCAAGTAATGACGATTTTAGGATGCTGTAGCAGTGGAGCAAGACATCTGAGAAACATTCTAATTGTTCTCATTGCCAAAACAAGATGATGAAGAAACAAATATACAAACTGACGAGCCAATGCAAGATGCAACACGATAATTCGAAAAAGACAGAAACAAGCACGTACGTTATGAAAAAAGGCACAAAAACAGCTGTTACAAGCAGGTTAAGCAATAGTGGCTATCTTGGAAATCTAATCTGTATATCAAATCTATCTCAAAGAGCTTAAGAAATTAATCAGATTACAACCAAATATAATTCAGTGTGAAAACAATGCGCGTTAAATAGTTTCAGAAACTTCTATTAACAATTTTTGGGATAATTAGAGAACAAGCAGTCTGATAGTGGTAAGCAGAAAGACAGTTCGTGATACACTTCATCATAAATTATTTATACATGTATTACATAAAGAAAAAAATTCAAATCTACTTGTATCATTGTGTTATCAACCGGCTGATACACAACAATAGAATATTGATGTTGATATACCAGGATCATCAGAGAAACAAAATATTTTGTTAACGGATATTGTCTTAGGTGATGTCAGTGTTGTTCATTAACAGAGTCAGGAAGAAAACCCCATGGAAGCTAGAAAATGCAATCATAATCCTTACATCACAAGGATTAACTATTTCTGATATGCTGATAATCATATCGAATAGACAAATGGAGTTTATCTTGCAGTGTCTTGAGTTAGAACAACATCTCATCTGCGAAGGGTTATCATAGACTTTACAAAACAGCTGGTTATGTTATTGACAATGATATACAGTCCTACCCATTGTTGTTGACATCCTCAGGAAAGAGGTAATATTGTCGACATTGGCGGATATTGAGATAAGTGGTAAATAAGTGACAAAATTTAATATATCCACCTGATGAACTTTATTTGGAGCGCTGATATCAAAATGTGCATACAGAATTTGTTTAGGTGGTGGTGGATACATTTGCCAAATTACCTGTCGTGCTAACCAATTTGAAGCAACAACACGTGTAACATTTGCTGCATCCGTGAATTTACTAATCGCTGATCTAACCCCCCTCCCCAAATCCTCTTGGGCTATAATAAATCGATTCCATTATAATAATCGGTTGCTTAGTTTACTTTTATCGCGGACCTTACAAAGAGGCTAGCAAGTATTTCTCTGAGAAATGTTTTAAAAATATAATTTAATGCATGAATCAAATTCACATTTGCAATGTATCGTTGTTGTAAATCTTTCTTTTTCATATTTATCTCTTCTTACTCAAATAACAGTTTTTCATGTGGAATTGGCAGAGTTAATAAATTAAGTCCAAACCCAGCAAAATTGAATAGAATAAATCAAACAAAATATGAATCCATCCATTCGAAACAAACTGGAATAGTCGCAATGTGCATTCATTTGCACAAAATGATTCTATGTTCAATATTAAGTAGACCAAAATTACAATCCTTTTTCAAACTAATTTTCAGAAATGACAAAGTTCAAAGGTCACTGGACAGTGCTATGCACACATTAATAGCCAGTATTAATCCCTAAGAAACTCATTTATAATTTCCCATACAAATGCATGTATGTATATATATATATATATATATATATTGTATATATTTAATCACAAAAGAATCAGGAGTTTTATTGTCAAGCTGCGTCTTTTCTTTTAATATGAATGATGTGTTGGATGTGCTCTAGCTATATCTAGCTGTCAATCAGTCTCTCTATCATAGCAAGTCATAGCAAAAGCACGTCTAACCATCATATGATGGATACAAACAAATATATATATATATATATATATATATATATATATATATATATATATATAAAATGAAACATTGCAAGACAAGTAACAGTCAACAGAGTTAAAAATTGCCTAAGTGATTTGTTTTCAAAAATATAAATACGACTGATATAACAATACAGTGTATAAAGAAGCATTGAAGTGGCCAAAAAATCTGCTACTCACATAAGACATTCAGAACAAATTCACTACTCTCAGCCGAAACTACATCCTGGTCCTCAAAAGCTTGACATGTAACTTTTACACCATTGTCCTTCCTGCTCAGGTTGCTAATTATCAAAGTCGTCCTATTTACAATGTACCTTGATTCCAAGGATATATTCACTCCATTTTGTTTCCAATATGAATACATAGTCAAGTTGTGGTCCGACGGAGCACTTCTAGATTCTGTGGAGCAGTTTAATTTGTAATCATTTTCAACTACAGCAGCTACAGAAAGTGCCTTAATCACAGGGATATTAGGCCTCACTAAAAATAAAAGATTATTAGTACAGTATGCAAATGTAATAGATTATTAGTACAGTATGCAAATGTAACAGATTATTAGTACAGTATGCAGATGTAACAGATTATTAGTACAGTATGCAAATGTAACAGATTATTAGTACAGTATGCAAATGTAACAGAAAAACAATTAGTTCCTAGGCCTTGGCTACAATGTAATCAAAAGTCAAAGAAATATTGTTATGTTGTCAGACATTATGCTATACAACATGATAATAGATCAAAGTGTGCATCAATTTCAAATATACTTACTTTTAAATAATGTATACCTTAAATATATAGCATGCTAGAAACAAGTGCTTTGCCAGTAATTGTGAAAAAGGAAAAATAGCATTCACATATATTTTGATGTCATATATATATATATATATATATATATATATATATATATATATATATATATATATATATATATATATATATATTATATATACATCTATGAATGCCGAGAAAGATAAATTATATTACAATTGCAAAAACTGCTTTTTCATGGGCTAAGGAAGGTTATAGCTAAACAAGGACATGCAAGAGACATTTAAATCTGTGTTTCATGAGATACAGTTTAATGAGGACAGGGAATTTCACAACTGAAAGGTAAAGAAGTTACCGGACAAAATATTTCTACTCTCACTCAAATAAAAAGGCATGAATGGCAAGAATAATGTATTCACGAGGATAGGGAATTTCTCAATTGAACGGCACAGAAGTTATTGGACACATAATATTTCTGGATGTACACAGATACAAAGACATGAATGGCAAGAATTATGCAGTGTTTCCCTTCTTCCTCATATGTGTGTCAGAGACTCCCCACATTTTTATTTTTGCCCCAAATTCTGACAACAAACGTTTGTTTTTCAGCTTGAACCCCACTTCTAATAGCAAAGCTCTCAAACTCAACTCAAGGGAGATACTGGCTATGTATTTAAAAAAATGGAACAGTTGGGAACCAGCTAAATATGTAAATTTATCTAAAAAATTCACAAACTAAAAAACAGTTCTACAGAATGACAGAATACGTCTTCAGAGACCAATAATATACTGTATCTTAATACAAAAGGTAAATTAATGAAATATGCAGCATTAACATAGTCATAATCCACAGAAAACAAAAAGCATTTAACTGAACACTCAATGATTACAGATTCTATGATGGGTATGGTCAGCCTTTGTGTTGTTTGTTTGGCAAGGTCAATCAGTGAATAAAGAATATAATTTCTATACAGATGAGAGATTTGGCATCTGTAAAATTATTTGGGATGGCTAAAGAGCAGTTGCGTAGAAAATTGTAGATGGTATCATATGATAAAGCTTCAACACATCTTTAACACATTAACTCCTGACACTGCATTTACGGGACAGGAGGTAGTAACCTACTTCCAAGCCCTGTAGCGTCAAGGTAACGTATGATACACTAAAGTGGGTGGTATTATGAAAGGTAGACAGATTTAGCACTACAATGTTACCAAATAGTCTGAATATTTTAGTTGCACTGCAAAATACAGGGAAACACCAACATTTTAGGATCCATTATTTTTTCACCCAAAATTTGCTCGTGGATGGAATCTGATTTTGTGTCCAGATTTTAAACTTTTGGCCTTATATCTAAGGCAGTTAGAGCAGTCTTAACTTCACACATACATGTGAGCCTGTGCAAAAAGTATGATAACAAGGGCATCTGGAATAAATAGTGGTCTCCATATGAAAATGATGTTAAGAAAATTAAAATTAAAAAATCAAACTTTTCACCTTCTGCTCATGCGAAAAGCAAATAAACCAAAATGGAAAACAATGTTTTTAATATAACTAGGCATTAAGCTAATGGAACATTGATAGGTGGCCGTCGATGTATTAGGATGTTTTTCAGAAATAGTCCCCAAAATGTGTTTCCTACTATCATTTCATGCAAAATCATCCAGGGGTTAATGTGTTAACAGAGAGAAATGCACAAGGTTGTACCATTGGTTTCCTGAATAGGTAAAGAAGAATGGATATAATAAAAAATAATAATAATAATAATAATAATAATAATAATAATAATAATAATAATAATAATAATAACGCTTTATTTATAGAGGGTGATCTCAACTGGTATTGTAATGAAAAAGGCCTGAATAAGTCCTGAAGATACTCTGGTGCAGTCCCATGTAGACATTTATATAAAAGAACTGCCTTGTGAAAATCTATTCTGTCTTATATTGTGAACCATTTGAGTTATGTAAATAATGCTTTTGAGGGATGGTCAACATATGTATCTAAAATTACACGTGCTGCTCGTTTCTGGAGTTAATAAATCCTGTCAAGCTCAGATTTAGCACAGTTTCCCCAAACATTAGAACAGTAATCCATTGTTGGAAGAATATACGTCTTGTAGTATAGATTGCAAGTTTCCATAGGTACATATTTCTTGATTCTGATGAGAAAGGTAATTTTGGATGACAGTGTTTTACAAAGCTTATCAATATGGTCATTCCATAATAAATTATTATCTATGGACACACCTACAAGCCTTTCATGATTGACATTTTCTAATGGATGATTATTTATTGCAAGATATAGTTTTGGATTCCCTGACTTGTGTAGCTTTTGTGTCGTCCCCAGAATCATACATTTTGTTTTTACCTTCATTAATTACCATCCTATTTTGTTGTGCCCAGTTTTGGACTCTAATAAGATCTGAGTTTAATCTTGTTTAGATAACTTCAGTATCAGAATTAGATGTATACAAGGTTGCATCATCTGCAAACAATTATGTATTGGTGGATTCATTATTTAATGGTAGATCACTGATATCGATAAGGAAGAGGAGAGGGCCTAAAACTGAGCCTCGAGGGACTCCTGAATGAATAGTGCGAGTTTGAGAGCTAATATTGCCAATGTTTACTTGTTGAGACCATTGGTATAGGTATGATCTAAACCAGTTTAAAGAAGGATTGTAAAACCTGTAACAGTTCAAATTTTGCAGCAGAATTTCATGATCAACAAGATCAAAAGTTTTCTTGAAGTCAAGGAAAACAATCCCAGTCATATGCCCATTATCCATTTCCTTCAGCCAAAGATCAATTCATTTGGTATGTTCTGTAAGGCATGAGTGGTACTTTCTAAATCCTGATTGTGCTTTATGAAATAGAGTTTGTTTCAAAACATTTATAAAATTGAATGGCTACATGCTTTTCAACAGTTTTGACAATACAGGTAGAATTGATATTGGTCTGTAATTTCCTGGATCCTCCTTTTCTCCTTTCTTAAAGATAGTTGTAACCTTTGCACAATGCAGGTTTTTTCTGGAAAATTACCACTCATTATACTTAAATTTATGATATGTGTTAATGACTTTGTTATTATTGATGCAGCAATTTTAAGGATTCGTGGACTAATACCATCCAATCCAGAGGATTTATTAATATTGAACATAATTAGCATATCATTAGCTATTGAAAAATAATGGTCTTCAGGAATTTTAGCTCTAAAAAATAACTGTAGAGCATCAAGTTAAATTGGGATGTTAGTCTGGTTCTGAATACTGTTCCTGGAGATGGTTATGAAGATATTGTTGAACACATCCACAATGTCTTGTACAGATGTTGCTATATCATCATTTTGCTTAAGTCTAGGGGGAAGATAACTGTTCTTGGGTGGGTTCAGCTCTTTTAGATGCTTTCACAATGTTCTGGTACTCTTACTTACATTAATAACCTGTTTATAGTAGTTCACTTTTGCTTTAGTTATCAGATGCTTAGTTTTATTCCTCCACTTTCTATAGCCTTTCATCTCTTTTTTCTTGTGGAAATTATCTATTAGGTACCCAGACTCATTGATCTCAGGGGTAATCCACTTGGGTGTAATTTGGTGTTTAACCCTTTTTGTTTTAATTGGGGCATGCTTGTCTAAGGCTGCATTGAACATCTGATACCATTTATCTAAAGCAGTGTTGACATCAGCTATATTGCAGACTGATTGAAAGGGTTTGCATACTAAATCATTTAAGAACATTTCCGCATCAAACTATTTAAAGTCCCTGTATTGTATTTCAATGTGTTGCCCATTTTGAGATGGTTTCGGAACATGTCTAGTTATACAGACTGGGTAGTGGTCACTCAGCGCATACACTGGCACATTTATTTCACGTATGTTTTCAGGTTTATTAGTATAGACATGATCAATAGTAGTAGCACTTTTATCTGTTACTCTAGTTGGGGTGTTAATTAATTGAGTAAAGTTGTAAGTTTCAAAGTTACTTATCCATGTTAATGGTGGAGTTTTCATGTAGTCAATGTTAAAATCACCTAATATGATAGTTGCTAAATCTTCCTTTAGTAATGCTTTTAGAATCTGAGCCTCAAATATATGAATCCAATCAGCTGTGGAACTAGGTGGCCTGTAAACTGAACATATGGGTATTGGCTTTGATTGGGCAAGGGTTACTTCGATCCAAATACTCTCTACCCCAATAGTCTCTAGATCAACACGTCCGTTATAACTAATGGAACTGTCTACATAGAGAAGAATACCAACACCACCCATGGAGTCTCTATCTTTTCTTTCAAAGTGGAATCCCTGTATTTGGAGAGCCAAATCATCAGTATCATCGGAAAGAAAGGTTTCACATAGACCTAGAATACTGACTGATCTAGTTTGCTGTAATATTGACTTTATCTCATCCAGTTTTTGGAGGATGTGTTGAATATTTAGGTTGATTACATGCAGACCTCTTTTGAGGTGCCCAAAGACATGACAATTTTTATCAGAGGATTGATTTTCAGACAAGGCAGTATACCATGTATTGTTTGTAGAGTTGACAGAGTTCTTGACATTGCTTTGATTCTTTACATCAACACATGAAGAAGATAACATACAAGATCCATCTGCGGTATAATGACCACATGTAGTGGATACAGGAGCATATTCAATATGAGACTGATTTACATGCATACAAGAAGACATTGACATATTGGGGAACCTCAGAAGGATAAGTAACTTGAACAGTATCGCATACTTTGTTTACAATATGCTGCACTTTGTACACAAATCAGATAATGCCTGAAAACTTTTCACAGAATTATAATTATTACATTGAAAAGTATACACATATTCTAATGCATTTCGTTTTTGGATGTGTTTTGCATAGGCCTGTACATCATAGTCTTCTTCCTATTGGTATGTGCACAACTTTTGCTTATGTCCTAGTTGATTACAAAGATATTTACATGATGAACTGAAGTCCAAAATAAGGATGACAAATAATTATTCTGTACTATCAGAAAGGAGTCCTTCCAAAGTGCAATTATAACTTGAAAATATTGCTTTGATGAATAAGCATTGGTTTAACGAATATTTTTATAAAGTTAAATAAACAGAAGATAAGGAGAAAATAGGGACAATAATATTTAAAAAATCAAACATATCAGGATATAGAGTTAGTAAATTAAAACATTGGGCATGCTGATATGTTAATTTATATTGAGATTGGTATCATTAATGCTTGACAAGGAATTTGTAAATATTGGTACCACAGCAGATAAAAGAATTAACAATGCTAGACATATTTCTGTCTGCATTAGTTTTACACAATTAAGCTGCATGTTCAGTCAATCTGAAAAAGTGTTGAATACTTAAGTTCAAAAAAGGAAATTCATACAGGTTCACAATGACTTTTAAGGCCAACAAACCTAAGAGAACCTTCCAAACAAGGCTCAAATTTGACACAGCTCACCAACTGACAAACGAGGATGTGCTTTTAACATAACACACTTCATGCACTGTAATAAATTTGTTTTCTTTATAAATTTGATTATTTTTAAGTCCATAAAAATGGTTCACAAATTCATTACTAGATTGACCTAGTAATACTAAAAGTAAAAATATTTTATTTGTTAATGATCAAAAGAATATTCACTCATTAACAGATGTTTTGTCATCTAAATCATCTAAAGTGTGCATTATACCATTTTATTTTATTGTATGCATTTAACATGCTAATTTCCAACAAGATAAACGCATGTGTTTAATTTGATTCAACTACAGTTACACAGTAAGTTCCAGATTTTACTCTTTCAATATTAATAGTGTTTTAAAATAGAATTTCATATGTTTGTTCTTCTAATCTTTTAAATTCAGTAAGAATATTACCATTTGCCCCATCTTAAAAAATTCACACATAATTTAAAGCCATTTGTACTTCTTTGAAAGTGTATGAACATTAAACAGACATACTTAGTGCTAATGTAAAACTATATCCTGATTATTTATCTAGTTGATACCACGTAATTTCTTTTGAAAACTGCCGTGGGGCAACCTACTCAGCTAATTTGCATAATGTAAAATAATCAAATTCATGTATAAAAGGTCATTATTAAAGGTCATTGGCTTGAGAGATATTATCTGAGATACAGATGCTGTGTGAAACAAAGTGAAAAACCCAACCCCAATTGATCTGGCCAAACAGAACTCAACTTAAAATATGTGATGATGATGTACAAAATCTGAATAGAACACAAACATATTTACTTTACAAGGACAGTCATAGATTTGGATTTAAGAAGTTAGTCCTTATAAAAAATTGGAGGATTTAATTATGAAATGCTTTCCATGAATAATGCATACATGTATCCCAATTTATTTTGCATTTGATTTATACTTTGTGCCTTTATATGTGATGTATTTAAGGATGCTTTGCTATTTTTAATTTTAAAATAACAAACATTATCTTGTATTTACAATTGTATGTTGATTGAGGGCCTTATGGAAGAATAAAATATTATATTGAGTTACCCTCATCAAAAAAGTACTTAGTATCATCATCATCATCCACTCCAGAGTCATTACATTAATATATATTAATACACATTTTACATTCCTGTGATTAAAAAGCCAATAAATCTACTAAAATTCAACAGATATTGTATTTCCCTGGAAAAGAAACTGAAAATTTAAAAGGTGTTCTGAATGAATTTTCCCATCTTAAATGTGCTGAGCTGCCAGATACCTAGAATGTGCTGATAAATTAACAATCCAGTGAATAATTTAAAAATTAAATCTTCAAAATTATTAACTTAACATAACTACAAAAAAACTAATTCCACTGCAGAAAACAAAATAAAGACCCAATAGGAAAAGGAGAGTAAAAAGTTCATTTCTAGAACATTATAAATTGTAAACAAGGTCATTTTTTTATAAACTAAAACCTTAGTCAAGAACTTTGCAAATATCATTTCCATTGGGAAAACCAATGTTCTAAACTCAGATACAAGTAAAAATATTTACCAACAAGTAATAATTATCGTAAAATATAATTGAAATTCATTGAAAAAATTAAATATGTAATATTGTTTACAAAATGACTATAATCATGGACAAAAACCAAACACACAATACATATTCAGTCCCTCTCATTCATTAAGACATTAACCCCTGGAGGTTTTCGCTGTTTTGAAGTGAAATGTGAGTAGTAAACACATTGTGGGGACTATTTCTGAATCCATCAAAATACATCGACTTCGAAGCAATTTTACATTAGCCCAATGCCTAGTTGTGCTAAAACAATGTCTTTCCATTGGTTAGTTTGCTGGCGCATGAGCAAAAAGTGAAAAGTTTTTTTTTTTTTTTTTGTTTGTTTGTTTGTTGTTTTGGTGCTTAACGGACCCATAATTTTCGTATGGAGAACACTCTTTATTCAAAATGTCCATCTTATCTTGCTTTCTGCACAGGTTCACCTCTCTGTGTGCGCTTCTAGACCGGTCTGCCTTAGATCTGAAACCATAAATTCTAAAAACATGGACACAAAATCGGACCATGGGCGAATTTCGGATGGAGAAATAAAACGGGTCCAAAAATTAGGTTTTTCCCTCTGTATTTTGTAGTGCAACTTAAATGTCCAGATTATTTGCTATAATTGTAGAGCTGTCTACCTTTATATAATATCACCCACTTTAGTTTATCATGCATGAACTTGACGCTATAGACCTTGAAAAGTAGGTTACTACCTCATGCCCCATAAACTCGGCACTAGAGTTTAAAAATTGTCACGGAATGGCTAAATTTGTAATTTATGTACAATGTTGATACACAAGTGATTAAACATGCAAGAAATATTTAAATTTTTGGGTTATAATGAAAAGTGATTAACACATTAACCCTTGATGGTTTTTCTTTTTTGCGTGCAATGTGAGTAGGAAACACATTTTGGGGATTATTTCTGAATACATCTTAATTTTTTATTAGACCAATGCGTAGTTGTGCTAAGAAAGTGTCTTCCACTGGTTAATTTCCTGGTGCATGAGCAGAAGGTGAAAAGTTTTTGTTTTGTTCGGGATTATTTTTTTCTTTGTTTTTTTTTTTTGCTTAACAGACTCATAATATTCACATGGAAAAGACTCTTTATTCAATATGTCTACCTTATCCTACTTTTTGCAGAGGTTCACCTGTCTGTGTGCGCTCCAGACCGGTCTGCCAAGATCTGAGACCATAAAGTTTAAAATCTGGACACAAAATAAGATTCCAACCATGGGCGAATTTTGGGGGATAAAAAAATGGTCTAAAAAATAGTCTTTTTCCTCTATATTTTGTACGTACACATTATTATTATTATTATTATTATTGTTATTATTATTATTAATGTTATTATTATTATTCTTAATAATGTTATTATTATTATTATTATTATTATTATTATTATTATTATTATTATTATTATTATTATTATTACTGTATTTATCGAAATGTTACTATTTTAGGAGAGACAAACTATACAAAAAGATTTGCAAGTAAAATCTAAAAATATGCAACAGAAAAAAAGTTTAAGTTTGCTATGTACAGAACCTGATTAAGGTGAATTATCAAAGTATGAACTTTAAAAGATCATACATGCATGAATTATATTGAAAATTCCATATAACATCAATGATTTAACTTTTTTGAAGTTTTAAATGTAATTGTGTTACTACACAGGTTCCTATCAATTACATAGATATTGGCCAGAACCAAAATGCAGAATTTTCCGTATATGTAAGCCACAAAATTATATTGGCACAATCTGTATCAAGTTTCTAATGTAGCAAATCATGGGTGTTCCATGGTTCTTGCTGAATTATTATGAATGTTGTGAAAACAGATACATCATCTCATCCATTAAAATGTTTTGTACTTTCAATCCCTAAAAAAACAATGCAGACAATTAAACTGAAAATGATCAAACAGTGCTATAAATTGCCATCTATTAATTTCACAAGTTAGTTTTCTAACACTTTTGCAATTAAATGTAAATTTTAAACAATGTTTTCCTTTCTTATCTTTGAGCTTATTTATTATTTTTTCTTTCATTTCTGATTTACATAACTTTGTGTGGTATTACCCTTGTTGTAGAAGACAGAAAATATTGTGTTATCTTTAATATATTTAACGAGTGAATTATAATAAGATAACCCATAAACACAAACATCAATGAGGAAATGTCCATTAGTGTCTTGCAAGATACCAATGAAAAAAATGTAATAACTTCATCACCTGGGTCTGTCATGATTTCATCATTCGTACATTAATTTATAAACGAAATAGATAACAGGATCACACTACCAGACAACTACCAGGTGACTAAGTGGCCTAAGATATTTACACGTTGGATTTCTACTGTTAGGATAACGAAAATGACTTTGACCAGTGATATTTTAATGTATACGAGTAACATGAGATGTTCAGTAGATCTAGCTATGGAGTTCCAGTGTTGTGTGAAATATATACATCAAAATATAAATTGTGCCAACAAACAAGCTCTTACATATTTACAAACATGTTTTATAGCTGACTGACCAAACAGTTCAAAACACAGTTCAAAACACAGCTGCTCAGATCATCTTTAGAGTACCAAGATCAGAGCACACCTCTCTGACTGCTCTGTACCCTACAGTGGCTATGCATTTGATGCAAAATCAAACACAAAGTCTGTTCTCTGTGCTACATTTCAATGACAGACTCCTGTACAACATACCTATACGGTCCCACCAATGTGTACACAAGGGCAAGATACTTGTGCTCCTCTTCTGACAATTGTATACTCATTTTTCCCACTATGAAAACGAAGTCATATGAACAACGTTTCTTTGCATACCAGGGCCCAGCAATGTGGTCTGAATTGTCCATTGAAATTAGACAGGCACCTAGAAGCATTGAGCTATCTAACTTTTTGAGTAATGAATGTATGTCATATGACTAATATTCTAGGTTTTAACCTAATAGTGTATGATTCTAAGAGATGAGAGAGGGATTATATCAGGATCTGACCAAATGACAATTATTTTCTAGGGAAATATCTTATTTTCATGAACAATTTGCATGGTCTTCTAGTAAAAAAATACAGTTTGCCAAAGCCAATATTCCAGAACATTATATTAGTCCAAACAATCTAGGGTGTTTCATGCTAGAATTATGCAGGGTTTTCCAGCCGACCCTGGATAGCACAATGTGTGCTCCTCAAGAAGCAACAATCATCATGTCTCCTCAATACGAAAACTTTATTTATCTAGAATGCACATTTCAAACAGTGTATGTTATTAAAAGTAATTTGCAAGAATTAATGTAATATTCATTTCATTATGAAGGCTTGTGCAACAAATTTGGTACAAACAAATAAATGAAGAAACAAAAGATCCAAACAAGGAACAAGGTAGAAATAAATAACTGTCCAAGTAATATTAGCATGGTGATAAAAACGGAGTATAAATATAAAATGTTATTAGATAACAATCATCAAATACATACCTGCTACAACAAGTACTTGACCACCCAAAATCAGTGTTCCATTAGTTCCAGCAGACACTGTAATTGTGTACCTTCCAGCACCAGACAGTTTAACATTAGACAAGGTAAAGGACACAATCCCTCGTAATATGTCACCTGTAAATGTAGTACTGTTGTCAGCAATATTAGGTATGGCCTGACCGCGGAAGAAAATCATCAATGCATTGTCTGCTGGATTTTTAATGAATAGAGGATAATCATCTGATATGTTTATTGTCCAATTCAAATAGGCATTTCCACCAACAATACCCACATATGGAGTTCCTATAATGATGGGAGAAAAAAAAAAGATCAAAACATACATATTACATGTACTGTCTGGTTAAATTCTCAGTTTGCATGTTGCTAGTTACAAAAGCATTTGACTGCTATCAAAAACCTTTGGTAACTCAATGGTGATTGAAGAGTTTTATTGATGCATTTTTGGTAGGGATTTAAAGGTAATAGTTTATCTTTGAGAATATGAGCTGAGAGAGTGGTTGTCAGTGTGTAATTTGGTGACAGTGCACATGGAGTTATAAGGTTTTGGTGATGATCCGGAAGTGAAATATGTGTTCTGTGTACATGCTGTTCTGTTAACAGTGCAGCCGCACAAAAAAATGCCAGTGAACCCCTGACAAGAACTTCACCATGAAGTCATCTTTGGATGTATTTTAAATTAACATGATTTGTATTGATTGTCACCCAGTTGAAAGATCAGCACTGAGAAATATATGTAGAGAACAAATATACATGTATATGATATAGTAATATTAATTGTGGTGTATGTCAGTTAGAAAGGGAATACTAGTGAATTTTCAATGGCATAACTGGTTGGCGGTACGGAAATCTGATTATAATGAAGAAAAATCATGCAAAGGTGCGGTTAATGGACTTTTGAGCAAGTTTTTTCATCAGTGGTCGCTAATTGATTAGAGCAAAATTTATTAAATAAAGCAGACACATCTGCCTTTCCATTTTACAACACAAGTTGTATGGAAGTCTTTGGAAATTTGGGGAAAACATATGACTTCCAGCGGGACTCGCACCAGGGTTTTGACACCGCTCGGTCAAGTGAATACCCCTGTGCATGTAACATTATTTTCTTTGCATTATATTTACAAAAAAAATTGCATAAAGATTTTATTGATGAGAAAAAGGATTTAATGTATCAAATAGTTGTCAAAAACACAAAAGAACATCCGATATGTATTTATCCTGTCATTCTGCACACAAAACGCTTCTTACATCACTTACAAGAGCTTTCTGGAGCATATTCCTACATATATGGCTGACAGTACATAAATAATATGTTTTCATACCATTAATCTAGGTTGAAGTTCTAATATGACTGGGACTTTTAGCACATGGGAGTGCGGGTGGTTTGGTTGACAGCGATCATATTTAAAAGTAGCCTCCTTCCATATGTATTAATATCTTTAAATTGTGCTCAAGAAAATAAATATAGAAAAGGACAATAATAAGACCCACTTAACATCAAATGTATTTATCAACTTTTATTTAAAAATCTAAAACTTACTAAAGTATTTGACCTCGACAAAAGAACTCTTACATTAAACAACAACTGCATTACTGTGTCGCCTATTGCATTAAAATTTGCCATACATGTATTAGAACTTCACCTCTGCGTCAACTTAAAACAACAACTTTTGTAAGCTTATACTAATTGTATACAAGTACGGGCATGGACGCGCTTAAAGAGTTACGGGTATTGAACTAAGTTCCGGAATAAACAGATGTTTGCAGCCCCTATTACTCTTGATTAAAGTTTGTATACATCCAGGTGTGTTGAGTAGTAATTAGGCTTGAGCTATTGATCTTACAGGTACAGTAAGCAACACTAAAAGACATTTGCCGACCACGCATAATTGGTGGACATGTGGGTGTGTGTATATATATATATATATACCATATATACTCGCTTATAAGTCGATGTTTTTTACTTAGAATTTGACTCATACAGTGTAGGGGTCGAGTTATAAGCGAGACATTAAAAAAATAAATAAATATGTGGGGTAATGTTGGAAACTCTAGATGTTTGCAGTACATAAAAATACTGTCAATTCATATATTTTTATGTTTTCAAGCCACTATTCCTATGCAGTAATGCATATATGGTATGCACTGTGTTTATCCCTTTCATGACGGTCTAATAAGCGCAACATACAAATATTTTTTTTAATCAGACCCTAATCCCTCAGCTTATAAAAGCAAACATGCTTTGTTTTTCTCCAAGTTCACAATCTTTTGATCGAGATACTAATTTGACAATTATGACTTAATCCCTTAGATTGTAAAAGTAGCACTGCTTTGTTTACCCCAGTGGACAATCATTTGATCTTGCCGCGCATTTGATACTTGTTCAATGTCATGTTGAGTCCCTTTGATCATACCGCATCTGCTCAGTTGCGGCGAACCTTTAATGAGCTATCAAAAACCGTATAGTCAAATGCTCTCGAAGAGTCTCTACATAAATAATGGTCCAAGTTTATGAATTGTTAGTGTTTTCTCAGTTACTGTGTACTTTGTTTTTATTTGTCCTATTTATCTATATGTCTATCTATCCTGTTTGTCTCATTTATTTTTCCTAAGTGCAGCTCTGACTCAGTGATGACACATCACCCCTTGCAGACGGATTTAATTTGCAAAAAACACCTCGACTTATAGGAGGGTCATAGCTGAATTGGCTTTTTGAAGCCATGACCAAGAAGGGTCGACTTCTAATCGAGTCGACTTATAATCGAGTATATATATATATATATATATATATATATATATATATATATATATATATATATATATATATATATATATATATATATATCACGAGTTAGTTGTGGAAATTTAGATCCAGATTGTTTAGGTATGCATAATCGTTGTACTTTGACAAAGGGATCCTTCAACATCTCAGAATGTATGGAACCCCTCATAAACATCAACACCCATCCCCCCAAAAAAAAGGGAGGCGAAGAAAAGGAAAGCAACAAACCTTTTTTTGTCAATGGAGGATAGGAAAGGGGTAACAGAGGAGAGGAATGTAAGGAAGAGTTATCAAAATTGCTGGAAGAGGAAAGGCTGAGAAAACTAGCGACGAAAACCATTGAGGACAATAGTGAGAATAGCGAGCACAATAGTGGGAAAGATGAGGGATGCATGTCAATAGAAACTGCAACAAATGTAACAAGTTTCAATGCCCCTGAGGATACGGCCAAAGAAAATATTTATGCAGACACCTTATTCACTTCACAGGTCACCAGTGACTTTGAAGTTTTAGATAGCACGGTGACATATGGAAAAGATGACCCAAGGTTACCCCCCAAAAAAACAAATGGAAAGAAATATGGACTTAATATATATACATTATCCACATAAAATCAAATAACCACTAGTACTAAAGTGGCAACCTGGTTAAGAAACACAAATGGAGGAACAAAACTTCCGTTTCTTGTCTGTCAGCATAAATGGATTAGATACGGAGAAAGTAAATAAACTGACACAAATAGGAGACTTTGAAATACTTTTTATAGAAGAGACGCATAATAACTTAACGGACAACATTAAAGAACAACTTGTTACGTGCTTATGCTTGAATAAAAAATAACATAGAAAGAGTGAAAATAACAAGCTTGTAAAAACTTAATAAACAATGTATTAAGCACAAATATTTTCCAGAGAAGAAAAATAAACTTACGGTTTTAAGAATCAATTCAAAAATTAATCCTAAAGTAATTCAAAATATTATCAACTAGAGAAATTGCAAAAGTTCTGGTAATAAAGTGTCCAAATAATTCCAAGTTCGAATCATAATGAAGTATCCAAGATAGAAGACGATGTCACATGATGAAGTCAGTTCTTGGTAATATAATTCAATGAGTACAATTACTTTCCAGATAAATAACAAAATAAATCCTCTTGATCCAACGAAATGAAATAATTTCCAATATAAGTTAATTTAAAATAACTAAAAACGACACAACTTAATATTCTAACAGCCCACGTTCTACTAAATAGTTCACTCCGAAACATAATTTATAAACCTGTTATTACGTAAACAAGAAAGGGATCACGTGATCTTCTAGAATCTTTTAGAACAAATTTACGTTCAAAATATTCTCGTACACACCATATGACCCAACTAAAAATAGAAAGATGTTTATAATAAAGCTCTATAATGTCCGTGGAATCAACAAATCAATTTAAAAGCTTGTTTTCAACTCTGAAGCCAGGTCAGAAATGAGGTCAACACTTGGTGTTTATTCTTAAGAGTACATGTCATCCCACTTTCTAAAGAAAATATTTCCCAATGAATGATTCTTAAACTTAAAATGTCAAATTTGAATCTGACAAACAAACAATTAAAAAAAAAAAAAAATGACCCAAATAAAATATACTTAACACCTTCCCCCATCAAATAAAAAGAAAGGTTTATATGATAACACTTTCTTCTTACCACAAACCAATTTACACCTGAGGTTAAAGGAACTCGTATAAATTACACAGTGTATATGATATAATATATTGTTATACACGAGAAAGAGCGTCTGCTATTAAATTATTTTTTCCCTTGATCTGCCAGATGTCAAGATTATATTCCTGCAATAATAAACTCCACTTTAGTAATCTATTGATTTAACATGTCCATGTCCCACAATATCTCCTAGGAAAGTCACCCTAGCTCGGCAGAACTCACTTTTAGATAAATTAACTCAAGCATGCATCAGTGAGTCTGTCAAAGAATTTTCGAATTGATGCTAGATGTTCTATCCTGGTGCAGTTGTAGATGATGACGTCACATCACACATTTCTAGACCAGAGGTGATCATATTCATGAGACGTTAAAATGTATTTGGTGACCAATTCCATCCCTAATAACATTACTTTATATTGGTAAAGTCCATTTGGTGTCACAAATGCAGAGATTTCCTTTGTTCTTTCTGGAATCTGCCAAAATCCTTTCAGAAGGTCAAATTTGGAGACATACTTGACATTCCCGATTTCATCAATACAGTCATCATTTCTTGGTAATGGGAATGAATTTGTTTTTCCTATAATCAGTACATATACGGAAAGTTTTATCTGGTTTTGGAACAAGTAGGCATGGTAAACTCCAATCACTTTACTGGGCTTGATAAAATCATTCTCCAGCAAATATTGAATTTCCTTTCTTATGTATTCCTATTTGAGTGGATTCATCCTGTATGGATGTTGTTTGACAGGTTTGGAATTTACAATTTCAACGTCATGAAAACTTTTGTTTGTCCTTGTAGGTACATCTGGAAATAAGTGCTCATATTCAAATAATAAATGTTTCAGTTCATTTATTTCTTCCACTAGCAAATGTTTAAGATTCTGGTCTAGATCTTTCATAATTTCTGAATTATAAAGATTCGTCATTTCAATATCAGTAGAATCTGATGATATTCCTTCATTGAGTGGGACAGGTACAACTAAATTAATTACATGTTTAACATGGTTATCTCTTTCACTATACTCTTTTAGTATGTTTATATGGCAGAGTTGTTTTTGTTTGCACCTTCCAGGAGTATTTATGATGTAATTTAAGTCATTAATTAATATTTGGCCTGAAGAGGATTTTGTGGCATTGGTAAGAGAGTCAGGACTCTATCACCAGGCTGAAAACTCCTTTCCTTTGATTTTTCATCATATCTTGATTTCATTTTAGATTGAGAAGAGTGCAGATTTGCTCTTGCGACCTCACAAGATTTGACAACTTGTATCTAAAATCGGACACATAATCAAGAAGATTGATCTCAGTATCTTCATTAGAGAGAAGTGTCTCTTTCAATAACTTCAATGGTCCACGCACAGTGTGTCCAAAAACCAGTTCAAAAGGACTGAAGCCTAAAGATTCTGAACTGAATCTCTAATAGCAAAGAATAGTAAATGAATGCCAATCTTTATCCATATCAAAACAATATGATCGGATCACATTTTTCAAAGTCTGATGGAATCTTTCTAATGCTCCTTAGCTCTCAGAGTGATAGGCAGAAGATTTGAATTGCTGAATGCCTAATTCATACATAAATTGTTGGAAAATTCCAGACATGAAGTTTGAACCTTGATCAGACTGAACAGATTTGGGAAGGCCATACTGAGTTAAAAACTTTATCAAAGCTTTTACTATTGTTTTAGATTTTATATTCCTCAACGGAATTGCCACTGGAAACCTTGTTGACGCACACATAATGGTCAACAGGTATTGGTTAGTACCTGACTTGGTCTTGGGTATGAGACCTACACAATCTACCATAATTCAACTAAATGTTTCGTCAAAGGCAGGAATAGGTTGTAGATGAACCTTTAGTATCTTCTGATTGGGTTTTCCTACCATTTGACAATTATGACAAGATCTACAGTATTTGGCAACATCACTTTTGATTTTTGGCCAATAGAAATGAGTCAAGATCTTGTGACAAGTTTTATTAATCCCTAAATGACCAGCCAAAGGAGTTTCAATGGCCAAATAAATTATTTCCTGTCTGTAAGGTTTTGGAACTACTATTTGATAGTTCATCGACCACTCATCACCAGCAGGTACCTCGGGAGGTCTCCATTTTCTCATAAGAATTCCATTTTTAATGAAATAACAGATAGGAACTTCCGTGGCTTCAGTCTCATTTATGGCTCTTTGAAACAAACAGGAGAACTCAGGATCCTTTACCTGTTCGACGACAAGTGACTGTCGTTTATCACCCTGATTATAATAAAGAGAATAAGTTGTTAATAGAGGAGCACTATGATCAATACCTTCTGATTGATCCAAACAAGGAGTAAAAGTGACCTCATCAAAAGCCTGACCTATGCACATGTCAGCTAAAAGAATTCTGACTTCATCAATATCATTCTCAAGAGCTTTGTTTGCCATAGCTCTGGTAACTGCACATGCTTGAAATATATCAAGGAATTCTTTTTCAATTGGATCAACTTTCTGATCCAAATTTGGCTTGTCAGTTACAAGTGGATTAACTACAACCTTGTCACCAGCTACGTCGTTGCCTAGCAATAAATGAATCCCTCAACGGGTAGAACCGAGACTGTTCCGACTGTCACAGATCCTGACACTGTCTGATGACAAATTTACACAATGGAGAGGAACATTAACAAAGCAGCATAGAGTGCTGCTTTGTTAATGTTCCTCTCCATTGTGTAAATATTCTCCCTGAATAAGATCACTTTCATTAGAAGAAGACTTCTCAGAAAAAGGCAAAGTATCTGACAATAAGACTCTGAGAAGCTCCTGTGTCCCTTAAAATTTTAATAGGGGTGGGATTGGCCAAATCACCCAAGAGTGATATAGAACCCTTCGATATGAATAGTTTAATTCTCCATAATAAAATCAGACTGGGATTTATTAGACCCAACAAATGTATTGCTTTCAACACATGACCGTGACCTCGAACTCTTAGAAATAAGAGCATTTGGAATAGGTCTGTCTTGATTCTGATGCCTAGTTTTCAATTTGCAGCAATCATAAATAACGTGTCCTTTTTTCTTGCAATAAGTACAGGTACACGTCGGATGAGACAAGGATCTAGAATCAAGCTTCTCTGAAGTTTGATTTTTGAAAGTTGTGCTAGTTTGAGTTTTAAAAGGGCTGGTATTAGGCTGAAATACTTTTCTGCCAGAAGACTGTTGAGTAGAAGTCTTGATAACAAAATTAACTTTATGTGCCAAAGAATATTCGTCAGCAGGTCGAGCAGCATTCTCCAAGGTTTCAATCCTATGCTCATCAAGATAAGACTTAACGTCACTATGGACACAGTTTTTGAACTCTTCAATTAATATCATTTGCTTGAGATTTTGATAATCTTGTTCGACTTTCTTGACTAAGCACCATCTATCAAACAACTCCTGTTTTTCTCTAGCAAATTCGACATGAGTTTGTCCAGCTTCTTTTCTGTAATTTCTGAATTTTTGCCGATACGCTTCAGGGACTAACTGATAACCCCTAGAATGCATTCTTTAACCACATCATAGTCACCACTTTGGTGAACAGACAATGAAGTTTAAATCTCACTAGCCTTACCAGTGAGAATAAATTGCAATAACGGAGTCCAATGCTCCCTTGGCCACTTTAAATTTTCTGCAACTTTTTCAAAACGAATGAAGTATTTGTCTACTTCTTTTTCTCTGAAAGGGGGCACTAATCTAATATTCCTTGCTAAATCAAAACTTAAATTTGGATTTGAAGTATGAAGATGTTTTACACTTGCGAGCTCTATTTTTTTCATTTTACATTGATATTCCCTTTCTTCCCTCTCTTTGTCATATTGTAATTGTCTTTCTTTTTCCTCTTTGTCATATTGTCATTCTTTCTCCCTTTCCTGAAATTCCAGTTTCTTTGACTCTAATTCCATCTTGAATTTTAATTCTAATTCCTTTAGTTTAATGGCAGAGTCTGATGCAGACTTACTGACCGAAATCAAAGAACTTTTTTTCCAAAACATTCTCTTCTACCAAATACTTGACCAAAATCTTTTTGATATCTTGTTTCGTTAAAGAAGCCTTGACTTCAAAAAGAGCATATTTCCTGGCAAGTTGAATCAACTCACCTTTTCTGAAAAGATCTAATTGCTCCTGAGTAGGATTATAAATCAATATTTGTACTTTATAGGTCATTTTAATACAAGCCTGTCAATCTCACTAAAGACTTTAAAAATTTCAAAACCTTGGGGAATTCAAATATAAAACAAAAGATTTCTGAAAAAATTCTAGCCAAATTCCAATCTATCTCAATGTCGGACGAGCTCCCAATTTCTCTGTTATGTGCTTAGGCCCAAATAAACAGTAACATAGAAAGAGTGAAAATAATAAGCTTGTAAAAGCTTAATAAACAATTTACTGAGTACAAATATTTTTCAGAAAAGAAAAATAAACTTACGGTTTTAAGAATCAATTCCAAAATGAATCCAAAAAAAATTCAAAGTATTATCCACCAGAGAAATTGCAAAAGTCCTGGTAATAAAATGTCCAAATAGTTCTAAGTTCGAATTCCAGCGAAGCATCCAAGATGGAAGACGATGTCACTTGATTTAGTCAGTTCTTGTTAATAAAATAATTCCTCTTGATCCAAACGAATTGACACAATTTCTAGAACAAGGTAATTTATAATAACTCAAGGTATTTATCGATTAATACTAGTGTCGCCGACTCAATTTCATATTTCATCAACGAGTTCATCAGGTGTCAACAATATGATATCAACGATCATCGACAAAGGATTCATGGTACAGCGGAAACGACCTGAGACTAGGAACAGTTTACTAACAATGTCACGGAAAGGTCTTGAGACGGAAAGGGCTTGAGACTAGGAAACAGTTTACTAAGTCGAGAACCAAAGGTTTCCTCGCAAATATCGCACATGTCAAACTTTTATTTACTCGATGCTGCTAAAAAAAACTATCGATAAAAATAAATTCTAGAGGTGTCTTTATGAGAGATCAATTACCACAACAACCAAACAATGCTGAAAATGGTATCATTGATCTGAATAACAGCAGCGGACCTGGAACTCACTGGGTTGCATTCGCGAATGATCCGCGTGTGATCGTTTATTTCGAGTCATATGGATTAGCACCGCCTAAAGAATTTAGGCGTTGCATAAACTGCTTAAAAACTCCTATCTGGTATTCCATGCTACCAACACAGAAAATGAATGACCCACCAGTCTGAGGTATAGAAGTATCAAATGTACTCAACGCTGTTTCATCATCAGGAAAACCACCACATAAAACCGTACACGAATATATGAGTAATCGCTTTTTAGAGAGAAATTATATAAAATGACATGATTGATATTTGGGGGAAATCTCTATCAAGCATGAAAAACCCTACCACGGAAATATCTGCAACCGGTAATGTAAAAAAAGTAATCGAAGATCAAATATCAGAGATGTTTGTCACAGAATTAGGCGAAAATTTAATAATTTTTTTTCTTGAATTACAAAACTAATCTCACCATTTTTTTTTGTTTCCTCGTACATGCGTTACCTAGGGTGAATAAGTGGTTTTTCAAGGTAAGCGGCGTGTAACGATTTGCATGTGCCTGACTTCGTATCACTTGAAGTCAGGAACACCAAGAATCACGGGGTGCACGGTAATTTTGCCGTGAATTCTGCTCACCTAGTTGAGGATATATAAGGCAGAATATTTCTGATAAATATTACGGGACCAAAAGTATCTTATCACAGGAAAGATAGCTCGTCATTCTTTCTTCAGCCAAAGGTGTGAGTGTTAAATTTATATTTCGTTTTATTGTGAATTTTTCTTCAGTTTATCATTTCATGTAATGATGCCTTTATTACAATGCAGATTTAAACGTGGAATATTTGGAATTGCTAGTCACTATTATACTATAAATGCAATAGTGTAATCTAAGTTGTAGATTTTTTAAAAAAAAAACTATTATTAGTTTGGTCTCTTTATTGTAGCTGAAATTGTTGCTGATATTGTAGCGGAGCATCTCTGATATTGTAGTGGAGAATCTCTGAAATTGTTGCTGATATTGTAGTGGAGCATCTATGAAATTGTTTCTGATATTGTAGCGGAGCATCTCTGATATTGTAGCGGCGCATCTTTGAAATTGTTGCTGATTGTAGCTGAACGTCTCTGAACATATCTGATTGTAGCTGAACGTCTCAGAATGTCTCTGAATTGTAGCTGAATGTGATTAATTGAGCCATTTGATTGTGAGATCAAATTGAGGTATCTGACTGTCTGTCTGTCGGATTTTCTGTCCGTCTACATCTGTCGTGATGTGTAAATATCCGGAAATCTAGAAGTCAGAGTGTCGGAGCTGTCTAGAGGTGTAAACATCCGGGGTGGCATCTAGGTATTTGGGACCGATGGTTCTAGTAGATGCTGAATGCTGTCTGTACGTATAACTGTGGTGGATCCGTGAAGGGCAAACGGCCGATAAAAGTATTGGTCAACCCTAGGTATTCGGGGAAACTGGGCGGCGATTCAACAGTTGGTGAATCGTACGGTTATACAGGGTCAAGACACATGAATGTGTTGCAATTGTAGTACAATTGAATACATTGTTATATTTTCATAGTTACTTCAAATCACAGTAGTATTTCAAGGGATTACATGAAACTCAATAAAAGTTAGCAACTTGATTAAATACATGTATATGTTCGTGCTAGTTGTCGCAATCCATACGTGCGATAGTATAGTTTGATATTTGTATTTATTTATCGCAATTTATACTTGCGTTAATATAACTTTTGTAAAGTTTCCTTGGATCTGTGTATAGTCCAAGAGATTCCTTTGTATCTGTGTTTTATTTTGTATTAATATTTAATTTATTCATGTATTGTGAATGGTTGTGAGTGTAATTGTGGGTTAAACGCATTAGTTATTGTGTTGATACATCATTATTTTTCATTAATAATTTATTTCATAAATTTACATATCTTTCACACATTGTGTTTGTGTTGTTCATTTAATCCACCATTCACTCGGTAACAATTCTTTTACAATGGTGTCAGAAGTGGGATCGCTGGATTAAGTGAACTGTCAATCATTTTTGTGAAAGTATAGATTTAATGTTTATATTTGAGCGTGACCTTCTTGACAAAATACTACTCAAGTTGGGATTTATTTTTTTTTAGTTTATCTAGGTCCGTGTGTCCATTATGAAGGTATTTAAAGCATTGGTTTGGTTACCTTTATCAGGAAGATAACGTCAGCCTGTGGTATATATATATTTATATTTATATTACAATTTGTCATGGCATCCCTTAAGGACTTGGTTGCCTTAGGCAAATATTTTGGATATGAAGGTGAAAGCTTATGGAAATTTATTCAAGAAGAACAAGCCCGGGAAAGGGAAGAAAGGGTAAGGGCAAGGGAATTATAAAGGGAATTAGAAAGGGAAAAAGGGAAAGCCGAAGAAAGGAAACGGGAATTAAAAAGGGAATTCGAAAGGGAAAAAGGGGAAGCCGAAGAAAGGAAATGGGACTTTGAGAAGGATAAGATAGAATTAGAGAAGCAGGCCCAAAGGTGAAAGATAGAATTAGAGAAAGGGAAGATAGAATTAGAGAAGCAGGCCAAAAAGGACAGGATAGGATGGGAAAGGGAAGCGGATGAAAGGCGAATAGAGTTAGAAAAAAAAGCAAAGCAACGGGATCATGAGCGTAAGGTAGAATTAGCAAAATCTGGAAGAGAACACGACTCTACCTTAGCAAATTAAGGGGCACCAAATTACCTCCCTTTGACGATAAAAAGATAACATGGATAGTTATCTTCATCGGTTTGAGCGGTATGTCGAAAACCAGACGTGGAATCAAAATGACTTGGCACTGCATCTTAGTGCTCTATTAAAAGGTGAAGCACTGGATGTTTACTCACAACTTCCTAGAGACGATGTGTTTAAGTACGACGTCCAAAAGGAAACACTTCTCAAAATGTACGAGCTCATTGAACAGTCTTTTCGTAAAAAGTTCAGGTATAGCAAGCCCGATAAGGGAGAAACCTTTGGTCAGTTCACCGTTAGAATTGCGAACTATTTTGACCGGTGGAAACGTTTGAAGGGTTGACTGATTTCTTGCTCAGAGATCAATTATTTAATACAGTTGGGCGAGAATTAGATCAATTTCTGAAAGAGAAAGTCTTCACAAACGTAAAAGATATGGCTAAGCAAGCCGATTTCTTTGCCGAAGCTCATGGGGGAACCTAGAAAGTGGTTTCAAAAGATTTTAAGTCTGGAAACCAGTCTGTGAGACCGATGCCTAGGGAGCTTGTGAAGTCAGTTGAGGAAAATAGGTCAGTTAGGAATCCAGGTATTCAGCGTCTGCAATGTTACTTGTGTAATGCATGGGGTCATGTTCAAAAAAACTGTCATAAAAGAAAGAACTTGTACGTAAGGTAGCAGTGGCTATAGAAAGTAAAGGTATATCTGATAACATCGTACAGGTAGAACCTTGTATTCATTCGCTTCACACGTGTATATTTCCCGAAGCGCGTGTACCAACCGCGAGAGGGTTTGTCAACGGTCGAGAAGTCATAGTATTACGTGACACTGGTTGCACGGGCGTAGTGATCAAACGTAGTCTTGTGCAGGATAACCAAATGCTCGGGTGGGAGTCCCCATGTATGTTACTTGATCAGACGATCGGTCGCATTCCGGTAGCAACGATCACGGTAAAAACACTTTTCCTGACGGGAACTGTTGATGCCCTTTGTATGGAAAACCCTATTTATGATCTGACGATCGGTAATGTTGAAGGTTCCCGTCTTCCAACCCTGAATCGATCTCAGGAATTTCGCGTGATGATTTCAAACAAGAGCAAAAACGTGATGAATCCATCAAGACAATTGTTGAGAAAATCACGTCCGGCGCGATTAAACACTGCAAGGGTGGGGGTAGCTCGAGATTCGTACGCAAGAACGGATTAATTCATAGGGAGTTTAGCGCTCGGAAGGGTAAGAAGTATTGACAAGTGGTCGTACCCCAGAGATATAGATCTCAAGTACTTAGGGTGGCGCATGAGTCAAGCATGGCAGGACACCTAGGTAAGGCTAAGACCACTAGCAGGGTAAACATCTGAATTATACAGGCCTGGTGTTAATGGCGATGTCACACGGTTATGTAGGTCGTGCGACGTATGTCAGAAAATCGTATGTAAGGGAAGGGTCACAAGGGTGCCATTAAGACAGATGCCATTAATAGATACACCGTTTAAAAGAGTGGCAGTAGATATTGCAGGACCAATACACCCAGTTACCGAAAGAAAGAATCGGTATATACTTACTCTGGTTGATTACGCGACCAGATACCTCGAAGCCGTAGCGTTACCAACTATTGAAACGGAAAGGGTAGCTGAAGCATTAGTTGATATCGTCAGTAGGGTAGGGGTGCCAGAGAAAAACCTCACTGATTGTGGTGCCCAATTCACCTCTGACCTCATGGGTGAAATAAGTAGGCTGTTATCCATCAAACAGCTAAACACTACCCCATACCATCCGATGTGCAATGGACTGGCAGAGAAGTTTAATGGTACCCTGAAAAGCATGCTACGAAAGATTTGCGCGGAGCGTCCGCAAGTCTGGGACCGTTAGTTAAACGCTGTTCTGTTCGCGTACCGAGAAGTACCGCAGGAAAGTTTAGGGTTTTCACCCTTCGAACTGTTGTACGGTAGAACAGTTCGAGGCCTGATGCGGATACTACGCGAACTATGGACTGGTGATGTCGCGAACAAGGAAATAAAAACTACTCACCAGTACTTGTTAGATCTGCGAAATAAACTTGAGAGTACATGCCAGATGGCACGTGACGAATTAATTAAATCGGGGCGCAGATATGACAAGTATTATAACCGCAGATCGCGAAATAGGAAATTTTTTGTAGGAGATCAGGTGCTATTGCTTCTTCCAACGGGCTCAAATAAGTTACTAGTCCAGTGGAAAGGTCCTTATGAGGTTAAAGAGGTAAAATGGTGACATGGACTATAAAATTGACATGGACGGTAATTTAAATACATTCCATGCTAACATGCTCAAGTTGTATATCAAGAGACAGAGCGATAATGTTGGAAAGGGGTCTTAAATGTCATTTGTACGGCAGTCGTAGACGATGATGAAGCAGATTCGAATATCGAGAGTTCACTTGAATGTCCCTTGGGAGTTGCGGGGGAAGGGATAGATAAGGTTGATGTGAGTGCGGAGTTGACGAAAGACCAGCGTCAACAGATTAATGCGCTGTTGGCTAAACACTCTTTTGTATTCACAGACAGACCAGGTTGTACAACTTTGTTGGACCTCATAATTAAACTGAATACGTCTGACCCTATTCGAATCAAGGGCTATCCGGTGCCATACAACGCACGTGAAGCTGTGGACGAAGAGGTGGGTAAAATGTTGGATCTGGGGGTGATTGAACCCTCCAACTCGCCATATTCTTCTCCAGTAGTGGTAGTCAGGAAAAAGGACGGGACGAACCGATTCTGTATCGATTTTCGGCAGTTGAATAAAATAACTGTGTTCGATGCAGAACCAATGCCAGATATGGAGGGTCTATTTGTAAAGTTGTCGGGAAACCGATGGATTTCCAAATTGGATCTGTCCAAGGGATATTGGCAGGTACCCATTGTCCCAGAGTCCCGAACTTTGACAGCATTTGCGACCCAGAAAGGATTGTATGAATTCAAAGTGATGCCATTTGGGTTAATTGGAGCTAGCGCCACCTGTTGTCGTTCGATGCGAAAGTTGCTTAAAGGTTTAGCAAACGTTGATAGCTTTGTAGACGACATATTCGTGTACACGAATACTTGGAGTGAGCACGTGTCGTTCTTGAGCGAGCTCTTCAATAGACTCCGCAGAGCGATCCTCACAGTGCGACCCACTAAATGCAGTATTGGTTATACAGATTTAGATTGTCTGGGTCATAGGGTCAGCGGTATGGGTCAGTTAAAACCTCACCCCAAGCAAGTTGAAGCAATTAGAGACGCACCAAAGCCAACCAACGAAACGCAGGTAAGATCATTTCTAGGTCTAGTAGGTTTTTATAGAATGTTTATACCGAACTTTGCAGCCATTGCTAGCCCACTGTCTGATTTGACCAAGAAGGGGCAACCAAACAAAGTTGAATGGGGACCGCCACAAAATAAAGCATTTTGTGCTCTGAAAGAGAAACTGGTTAGTGCACCTATATTAAAATTGCCAGATGTCAGCAAACCTTTTATTCTAAGAACAGATGCTTATGAAACTGGGTTGGGGACAGTTTTACTGCAAGAGCAAGACGACAGTAAGTTACCCGTAGCTTACTCGAGCAGGAAATTGCTACCCAGGGAGAAAAATTATTCCGTCATAGAAAAGGAATGTTTGGCCGTAGTATGGGGAATTCTGAAGTATCACGCATATCTATTTGGGACAGATTTCGTTCTCGAGACTGATCAACAACCCCTACTGTATTTAAACAAGGCCAAGGTCGCTAACGCTCGGTTGATGCGTTGGGCGCTAACACTACAACCTTATCGTTTCCGTGTAGAAGCAATAAGGGGAATTGAAAATATAGGCTCAATTGTATGAATTTGCCCAGTATTAAAATCCAGATTGTAGCATAAGCAGTGTAAATGTTGTAAGATATCATCAGTAGTTATTTTCTTCTATTATGTGTTAGTTTTAAAAATGTGTACATTTTTAATCTTAGGGGGGGAGGTATTGTCACAGAATTAGGCGAAAATTTAATTTTTTTCTCTTGAATTACAAACTGATCCCACCATTTTTTTTTGTTTCGTCGTACATGCGTTACCTGGGGTGAATAAGTGATTTTTCAATGTAAGCGGCGTGTAACGATTTGCATGTGCCTGACTTCGTATCACTTGAAGTCAGGAACACCAAGAATCACGGGGTGCCCGGTAATTTTTCCGCGCATTCTGCTTACCTATTTGAGGATATATAAGGCAGAATATTTCTGATAAATATTATGCGAACAAAAGTGTCTTATCACAGGAAAGATAGCTCGTCATTCTTTCTCCAGCCAAAGGGGTGAGTGTTAAATTTATACTTCGTTTTATTGTGAATTTTTCTTCAGTCTATCATTTCATGTAATGATGTCTTTATTACAATGCCGATTTAAACGTGGAATATTTGGAATTACCAGTCACTATTAGACTTTAAATGCAATAGTGTAATCTTAGTTGTAGATTGTTTTAGAAAAAACTATTATTAGTTTGGTCTCTTTATTGTAGCTGAAATTGTTGCTCATATTGTAGCGGATCATCTCTGATATTGTAGCGGAGCATCTCTGAAATTGTTGCTGATATTGTAGCGGAGCATCTCTGATATTGTAGCGGAGCATCTCTGAAATTGTTGCTGATATTGTAGCGGAGCATCTCTGATATTGTTGCGGATCATCTTTGAAATCGTTGCTGATTGTAGCTGAACGTCTCTGAATATATCTGATTGTAGCTGAACGTCTCTGAACGTATCTGATTGTAGCTCAACGTCTCTGAATGTCTCTGAATTGTAGCTGAATGTGATTAATTGAGCCATTTGATCGTGAGATCAAATTGAGGTATCTGACTGTCTGTCTGTGGGATTGTCTGTCCGTCTACATCTGTCGTGATGTGTAAATATCCGGAAATCTAGAAGTCTGAGTGTCGGAGCTGTCTAGAGGTGTAAACATCCGGGGTGACATCTTGGTATTTGGGACCGATTGTTCTAGTAGATGCTGTATGCTGTCTGTACGTATAACTGTGGTGGTCGTCTTGCTCTTGCAGTAAAACTACCCCCAACCCAGTTTCAGAAGCATCTGTTCTTAGAATAAAAGGTTTGCTGACATCTGGCAATTTTAATATAGGTGCACTAACCAGTTTCTCTTTCAGAGCACAAAATGCTTTATCTTGTGGCGGTCCCCATTCAACTTTGTTTGGTTGTAGTACAATTGAATACATTGTTATATTTACATAGTTGCTTCAAATCACAGTAGTATTTCAAGGGATTACATGAACCTCAATTAAAGTTAGCAACTTGATTAAATACATGTATATGTTTGTGTTAGTTGTCGCAATCCATATGTGCAATAGTATAGTTTGATATTTGTATTTATTTATCGCAACTTATACTTGCGTTAATATAACTTTTGTAAAGTTTCCTTGGATCTGTGTATAGTTCAAGAGATTCCTTTGTATCTGTGTTTTATTTTGTATTAATATTTAATTTATTCATGTATTGTGAATGGTTGTGAGTGTAATTGTGGGTTGAACGCATGAGTTATTGTGTTGATACATCATTATTTTTCATTAATAATTTATTTCATAAATTTACATTATCTTTCACACATTGTGTTTGTGTTGTTCATTTAATCCACCATTCACTCGGTAACAATTCTGTAACAATATTAAACCTCGCAAGTGTTGATCCTAATGAAATAATTGTATTTCATGATCGTCAGGGTAAATTGAAAACTAGTAATGTTTCCCTTGATGATATTTTAGTTATAAAAACGTTTTGTATCAAAAAATGCTATCGCCGTATTTTCCGATCAGGGTAAACTCAAACTAGATGTTCTCATTTCAACTATTGTGGATAGAATTAACAATTTAGAACCATTAAAAAATCTATGCGATGAATATGAGGACCATATAACTAAATTTGATCGGTTTTCTGAATTACAAAGAAGTATAATTGACAGTATTAACAAACCTCTATTAGATTTCTTTGGAAATCCACCGGTGAACAAACCGAAACTCACAGAGATAACAACCACTATCGATGTTTTCACAAAACTACGTTCCGATTATGACGCTCATATCGAACAATTTACTATGTTACGCACAAAGTTTTAAAGAAAACGATGATGCCGTCGATTTATTTTTTTGTCAAAATGCTAAACCCGAAGAAATCAAAACAAATCTTCCTGATATTATCACGAAACTCAATGAAATAACTGTGATTAATCGGCGAATAGAAGTTGTTCGCGGAGATATTAAAACGACCAACAATGTCATCAGGGATGATCTATCGAGGATGATAGAAAAACTTGACAAAATAAAAATCTCTCACGAACAAAAAAATATCGTAAATAATGTGTACTCGATCCAACACGGATCATTTACGTAGACAACATCCACTAACATATTAAACATCACCGCGGCCGTCAAAGGTATTTATCGATTCATACTAGTGTCGCCGACTCAATTTAATATTTCATCAACGAGTTCATCTGGAGTCAACAATATGATATCAACGATCATCGACAAAGGAACAACTGAACGATTCATAATAGCATCCACTGATAATAATTTGGCTAGGGTTTCAGTAACATGGTATGTGGAATTCGTAGCAGATTTAATTAAACAACTGAATTAAAAATCCATTGGATTTTCAACGCTAGCGAATTCAACGCAAACAATTTGAAAAATTGTAATAAATAAAAGTTCATCATTGGCAACGTCACAACAGTATCGCTATGATCAGGTCATAAAATTTCAAACTAAGCTCAAAAGACTCACTGAGGAGTACCAAACTAAAATAAAAAATACCGACTAAGATTTACCGCAGTTGATGTTTACCGTGTACTCGGTATCAGGTGTAATCACCGGAGCTGGTATAGTACTCTCCTCTGTGACAATGATTGCCCTAATAGCTGTTCCAATTTGAATATCAGCGGCGACAACAATCGCTGGAATTATTTCAATAATAAAGAAAATATCATGCAGCCAGCGTAAGCTACAAGACTACGTAATTAAATTCCATGTTGTGTCAACCGCATGCTCCCAATTATCCTCGATGATAACATCCTCCCTTGATGATATGTCTGATAATGAGTTGTCAGCGATGGTACGTGTTTATGATTCCGCGATGTCAAAAGTAGAAAAACAACATGAGTATAATAACAATGACAACATTGCAAGAACTACTTCAATGAATAGCAGAAAATACTACACCGGTGAAAACCAGCATGATCTCAATAACCTCAACAAATCCTGAATTCAGTGTCAATTTCCCTACTGCGGTTCCAGTTAAGGAGACAGCACTAGCAAAATTACGAGTATACCATAGTTGGCCAAATACTAGATCAAAATCATTCGGTGGTCAACAACCAAATAATTTCCTGGTGTTTGCGAGTAATAAATCCGATGGTACTCCAGACTGGAATGTTGTTTCGCTACCATCTGGTTCCAACCAAATCGAACATATCAATAACGAATTTCAGCGTAGAATAAAATCCCTTACTGGAAAAGAATCAAAAATCGCTATAAAGGTTCATGAACCAATGCTATCATCTGACATTGAGATAAACTCACCCGGATATGTCGTAAATATCTATCAGAGTTCAATCAGAACTATATTAGGATGGCCTGAAATACCACCACGACAAGAAACCATTAATATACACGAACCGAAAAAATCTGATTATATTTCCACCAAGGACGATTATCAAAAGTTATGATACCATTTTAGGTAAACATAGTATTTAGAGTTAGATACTCGTTTTAATCGTTTAAGAGCAAGATGAGAAGCTCATAATATAAGACATTTTACAATAGACAAACCATAAGTTACCAAACAGTTCACAGCGATGAATAGAGATTTTGAGCGAATAAGAAATCTGCTCGTAACGGAAATCAGTATAATCCCACCAATATGAAAAGATGTCATCAAATACATGGAATACGTAACAAAATTATCGCCAACATGGAAGAATTTAATTTGCGAAATATTAAATTTATATTAGGTGATGATTACCCTCAAACGAGAACAGTTTGCAAAGAAATATACGCGTAGAGGATGTTCCTACGTTTAAGTTGCCAGGATATAATGCACCAGAACTAAAACAAATCTCTCAATGATGCCATAGATAATGGTTTCAAAGGGATTCACGACGCATGGAAGAAAACACCACCGCCACAAACAAATATCCTCAAACATAATAATGACCCATACAGCGGTGGTAGGCATATCGCTCCTCAAAACGTCAATATATCATCGGTGATAGCAGTGAATCTAGTATGTGATGTTATTGAAGGAAGTTATCAAATAAATCTCGTAAGATCAAATCAAGCTCAACAAGGATATATTTTATACTAGTTTGCACCAAGAGCTCCACCCGGGCTTTTGATCATTGAGGATGCAAATAATCCAGTGTATATGCGATGTCATAATTATTTGTTAACGAGAATTTCAAACTCACTGACCAGTGCAATAATCTGATTGATTTACAAGGTGAGGTTTTACAAATTAGCCTGTTTGTGAAATCCTAAAAAGATTTTTACCCCCAAAGCAGCAGAGGGGGCACGACAACGACTTTCGGTCTCCAAAGGAAACTTTTTATTTTTATTTTGGAGGAAGCCTTGATTTGCCTAATAGACGTTCCGCCAAGTTGTCCAATTCGCCTTCTCCTCTTCTGCTATGGAGGTAAAAATCTTTTTTCGATTTGGGAAGAAGCCTTGGTTTGCCAAACAGACGCTTCTATAAAGTTGTCGGATTCACCCTCTCTGCTGCTCCATTCCCCAGGATGCCAAAATATTGATTTTGCAAACTGCGGAAAAACCCCAAGGCAAGCGGAAATCATGGCTGTGACGCATGCCGTGGTACTGAACTTGTGAAAATAGCGACCCTGCATAACACCAGATACAACCAATATATGTTGTATCTGAAGAAATATGACACACCTCATATCAACAGGAATGATCGAGGTAAAGGGAGAGATGGACATAGTGGGAGACCCCCCTTTAACAAGAGAAGTAGGACCCAAGCTACCGGTAATATAAGTGCAAGTAAAAGGACTCCCCTTAGAGATATCAACAAACAAGGTAGTCCAAAAGGTAGAGTCAAAATTAAAGGCAATGGTCAAAACACACAAACTGGTGACGATATGGGGCCTTGCACCCATTAAATTTGTGGCAGGATTTTAATAATGACAAAAGAAGAAGCAACAAGTCACCAGCATTCTTCTATGTCGAGAAATGGTACAAGGAATGCGAGAATGATTGAAAATGCCCCAAACGTATCCAAACTGGACATAGCCCATGCGACAACAAGTATCAACAGCCAACGACAGAATCACAACAAGAATCATATGCCAGTAGGGTCAGATAAAGAAAGAAAACCCTGAATAAATGTGGAATTGGATATGGAATCCAAAGTTGGAAATCTATTGGCCAAAATTAGACAAGAAGGACAAAACATAATATAAATGCCAGTAACAGAACACAATACTACAGAAAGCAGCCAATTGAGAAGTCCATTAGATCTGAGCTGCTACAATAAGAGGAGGTTACCCTCACAAAGGCAGAGGTAGAAATAGAAAAGGGGAAAAAACAGAACTTTCGGGACTTTTCCCACTAACATGATCTAATCCACTATACAAGAAACACATTCAGAAAAGGAAATCGACATCGATAATCGATATCTCTCTCACCCAAAAATAACTCAATGGAGGAAAGTGAAGGGGTGGAAAAAGAGGGGAAGAGAAACAGAACAAAACAGACCCAATAAAAAACAGAAGGGAGAAATATAAAAAGGCAGGAAAACAACTTAAAAAGACAGGTAAGCAGCAGTGAAGATATGGAGACAGGAACTGACACCGACTATGATAGTACTTTGGACAGGACAAAACAGATGAGAGATATTGACACTGAAACAGGAACGGAAATAGACCGCGAGACAGAATAAACGACCAACCTGACAACAACGAGACAAAGAGTACCATTACAAATATGACCATAGAAGATGACCCAGTACCCCCTCTCCCCTAAAAACAAAAATATCTAACATCTAAATCCAACTAAATAAGTAATTAATATAACAATTAAAGATAACCATACCACAACTGGAAATATAATGCGACAACCTGGAGAAGGACAAAATTGGAAGACACAAGTTTCCATGTCTTGTCTATAAATGTTAATGGTATAAATAGGGAAAAATATTAAACCTAAAATCACTAACAAATTATGACGTACTATAGAAAACACACAATGGACTAACAGATGACTTAAAATCATTCTGTGAAGAAACGTTGAATACTTAGTTATATTAAATGATTACATAGGAAATGACATAAGGGGGTGGTGGCTACATTAATTAAAACTACAAAGGGGTTAAATGGGAAAGAAAAGAAGAGGGAGATTTTTTAACGGGACGATTAATACATATACTTATGGGAAGGATACATTTTATAAATGTAGGTATACCAGCCAATACATACCTGAAACAACATTTGCTGCTGTCCATTATATTATACAGCAATTGAAATTCTAGGCATCAAGATAAAAATTCAACAAAGAAATCGAAGGTATAAAAGTTCCAAACATTAAAAATGACGTGAAATTTTTCAAAAAACATACAGATGACTGCACAAACTTCGTACAAGAACTAGATTCATATAAAAATCTGGAAAAGAAATTTGAAAAATTTGAAAAAGCCTTAGGGTAAAAAATATATGCCTTATGAAATGGGCACAAGTAACCAACAACTATATGTATGCTAACTTATATAACTAAATCGCCAAATTATTAAACATATATATGGAACTTCAAGAAACACTGTGTGAATACGGAAACGCTATACAAAGAAGGAAGGGGGGAGGGTGTGGAGCTACCCAACAGAATCATGATGAAGAAAAATGCTAATGTTTTTTAACAAATTTTAGAAAATAAAGGCGGAGATGGAAGTACCTTAGCTTGGGTATTACATTTACTGGTTTGAATTCTTCAAGAAACATAGCAAAGAGATATATCAAAATAATAAATTGACCAAACAGTTAGAAGTTCTTAGGAAACTAAGCCTGATCAAAGAAATATAAACTCAATACAGAGACAATAAGGATTTATGGGAAGTAGATGAAAGGAGTACATATAAATGGCTAAGGGAAGAATCAGTTTACAAAATAAAAAGTTAAAGTCCAACGTTATACAAAGAAGGAAAAGGGAAGGGTGTGAAGTTACCGAACCCAATCATGATGGACAAAAATGCTAATATTTTTAACAGATTTAATAAAATAAAGGCGGAGATGGAAGTCCCTTAGCTAGGGTATTACATTTACTGGTTTGGTTTACTGGTTTGGTTCAGGGACATTTAAGCATTAATTGTGACAGAGCTTGGAGGCACTGGGTAAAACTAGGATTGCTTAAAATACAAACCTCTGCTTCAAATACATGCATGATGCGTGGTTGACAGGTGAGGTCGGGGATTATGACAAAAAGACTTTATATCTGATTATAAATTATACAATTGAAACAATGAAGGCATGTGGGCAAGTTATAGTAATCTGGAGACACTTTTAGAACATGAATTTCAATTACGAAGGAAATCAATAAGAAGAGGGAACTGGGACGCTCAAAGAGGAAGTACGGGGTTATGACGTCATGGGCCTACTTCACATTTCGCTATGAGAAGTGAACAGGCCTGTGAAAGGGTCGGAAAAAATAACCCCTTAGAGGGACACAAATCACAATCGAAACAAAATATACACAGCAGGGAAAGTTACTATAGTGACAGTATATCACAGAATATGATATTCATATGATATTCTCAATATGCCTTGACAATTAATAAAGTAGGAAAATAGAATCAGGATTATATATATTACTTTATTCTTCTTCTATACCATTACCACCTCATGGCAGCTCCCGTACTGCACAGAGAAGCCATATTAAAATGTAACTTAAACAATTCAGGAAGACCTTTTGAAATGGCTAATTAAATAAATAAATAAGAGACCACCCAACTAGAGTCTGAAGAAGTACAATTTAAATTTAAAAATGTACGGACCCCCAATCGAGCAGGCAAACTCATTTTGAATAAATTGCAATGCGAAGAACGTGTTACGTCTATCTGATTTAAATTATTTATTTTATTAATTTGTCAGATCCAAATTTGTCATTTTGGGTTTTAAAATGCATTAATTGGGAGAATATTCTAGAAAAGTCTCTATGACCATACTTTATCTGTAAACATGTTTTGACCATGACTTGTTAACCTCATTTCTAGCCCTGCTTTAGACAGTGTCAACAAGCTTCTAATACGATTGGCTAAAATCTAGGGACATCTTATTATTTTTAGTAATTAGTAGCTGAATTTCTTCTGGTTCATTTTATGGGTACGTAACTTAATAAAGGTAGCCTCTTTCTTTGACCTTCTATGAATTTCGAGAAAATCACGTGATCCCTTGTTTACGTAAGAAGACGGGTATTTAAATTATTGCACTGTGAGAGAATAATCAGTAGATGTTGGGCTTTTATATTATTAAGTTGTGTTTTCTGTTTGAGTAACAATTTTAATTGCCTTGTACTGTAAATTGTGTCGATTCGTTGGAGTAAGCGGATTTATTATATTTGGAGGAGAACTGTGCTCATAATTTAATTTGGATGATTTTCAAACAAGAACTGCATCACGTGACATCGTCAGCCATTTTGGAGTACATCGTCGAGATTCGAATCTGGAACTATTAGAACATTTATTTATTAGGACTCTTGCAATAATTCTATGAGTGGATTATTTACGTTAATTCTATATTGGATTATTTTTGGATTTGATTTTCTAAAATCGTAAGTTTGTTTATTTTATGAAAAAAATTGTATTTAACAAATTCGTTGTTAAATGTTACAAGCTTGTTAGTTTTCGCTCTTTCTGTGTTGCTGCTTATTCGAGCCTAACCACGTAACAAATGACACAAAATAAATACAAACAGAAGAAAAAAAATGAGGAGTTTTCTCAAATGAAGGAAATTAGAAAACCGTTATTTTGCAGAAATTCGAAATTATCAAAGAATAATACATCATAAACTTTAAAAATATCACAAAATAATCCAACTTGAATGATGATATAATATAGGACAAATGGGATGATTTGAAAAATAACATTATCCCCATAAAGAAACTATATATATATATATATATATATATATATATATATATATATATATATATATATATATATATATATATATATATTTCACCAACATAAATATCATATTTGGGATACAGGTGGCCTCTAGCCAAGGTCGACATTGACAAATGAACTGAGTACAGATTTCGTGATTAGGTGAATAAAATCTACTCAGATGACTAACCTTCCATAAACAATAAAGATAAAATACCCCACCCGAAAAGTGTAACTAAATGAATGGAAATTTGAAAAGAAATCAAAAGGGGAGAAAAAATATTTTTAAAAAACCTACATAACTACATATGATCATATCGGGTAGAACACATCCACACATGAAACTTTTTTACTTTTTTCAAGAGGGGGAGGGCTTATCTGTCTGGTGCCCTACGCCCCCCCCCCAAAAAAAAAAAAGCATTTATACTTTTAGAAAAGTGACTGTTCTAAAGGATTTAACGGAGTGGATCATTAGAAGAAGGATTATAGTTACCGTCTGGATATAATGATTAGTCTAAATAAATGTGTTAATTAATAGCGTGCGGTCCGATCATCCTCTTACACACCGGCGGTCATTTCAGCACAATTAGTATATTTTGACGTTGGTCTACGCCGCCAGTCCTAAACGCAAAAAGGTGGAGAACAAATTTTCGGTATACCTAGATATTAAATGGGAGTGGAAAGATCAGAAGAAACTAAAGACCAGGTTGTGCAGTAAATAGCACTAAAACAAAAATAATATACCATATGTCTTATATTATAGGACTACCCAATAACCACATGGGCTCGTATCGTTGCTTATATAGTAACTAACATGTATGACAGGTCCATTGCAAGCATAGATATCAGCCCCATTGACAGTAAAATTGTCGAATAATTTTAGGTAACTGATGGGTCTCGAAAACGATGATTAAATATGATATGTAAAGCTCTCACCTCCGACAAATCCATATTCCCACAAGAAAACAAACGCTGTTATCCAGAATATATCTGTATTGGAGGTATCATAATTAACAACTAATTTCTGGCGATCGGCCTTGAACGATCTGACTTAACTACATTAGTCTCGCGAGTTCTCATTTTGGTTGAGGGACCGAACATTATAGTCAAGTACTTCAGATTATGAATTTGTGAGAAAATGGTAGGTGTGAGTTGAAATTGTTTACATTTGCAATATTCACAATGGAAAGACTGTTGAAACACATCTATATTACTTGTATGTACTGTGAAGGATATTTCATTGGGTATTGTACTTGCGGGAATTGTAAACGCTCTAAGCACAGAGTTACCAAAATGACTGCTCCTTCGAGCAAAACAAAATAAGCATGAGTTAGTCTAAGTACACTATCTAATCTTATCAGTTGTTAAAATAGGGAAATTAATTTTGCCAGACTAGACAATAACAGCTTCTGAAAATGGAATAAATTAATTATCAAATATATAAAATTATTTTTGAAAAAAACCGTAAATGGCCCCATTAAAGAAAACAAACAAAACAGTTCATTTCTGAAGTCCATGAATTGAAAATGACCAAGTGGAACTCTCAGTATTTTGTTTGTTTGTTTGATAATGAGTTTTAACGTAACTTTAAAACAAATCAGTCATATCGCTACGATGCCTGCAGTGAGGAAGTTTATAATGATGTCTAGCATTGCGGCATCATGCCGCATACATGTAGCATGATGTTCCCCACACTGTCACATTATCATGACGCCAGGCCGACCGGTCATAACACTAACTTCTATTAATACTGCTGAGCGCCAAGCGAGGCAGCTATAAGTACCATTTCTGTAAGTCTTTGGTATGACTCGGCCGGGGATCAAACCCATGACATCCCGCTTCCGCGTCGGACACACTAACCACTAGGCCACCGGAGCAGGTTTTTCAGAGCTGCACATTGGAAGTAGGGTACAGTTTTAAACTCTATATGCCATATTGCACCCATCAATATAACTTGTTACATGTCATCCATGATTTCACATAAGAAATGCACCTCTCTACTCCATGGATGGTAGCATCAACTTCAGTTGGGTGACTAGACTGGTATATTTGGGTGTCATTATCGTACAATTGGTGAGACACTGGGTGATGATCTGTGATACTTGAGAGCGGCTGAGTGTATATAATGAAGACCACTGTTGACTAAGTAGGACTTGAACCACTGTGAGTCTGTATTCTGAATGCTAAATATATGCTGGAGACGGTGAAGTAACATATCATGTTTTTTTGTGTCAAATGATGCAGACAAGAGGGTGAGGACTGTAATCTGTCCACTATCCAAAGCAGAGATAATGTCATTAACTACTTTCAGAAGAGTAGTTTCAGTACTGTGGCAAGTGCGATATGCAGACTGTATATTGTTAAAATACTGTTTGAATTCATATGAGACACAAGTTGGGTTACAACAATTTTTTCTATGATTTTTTTATATGAACGGGGAATTAAAAACTGTGCGGTAGTTCTTTAAATGATTATGGTCAAGTGTTGTTTCTTCAGACTCTTTGATGGCAATTTTGAAAAATAATGAGAATTGTATCGATGAAAGAGAGAGAGAGAGAGAGATAGAGAGAGAGTGAGAGAGAGAGATAGATAGAGAGAGAAAGAGAGAGAGAGAGAGAGAGAGAGAGAGAGAGATTAATAACATCAGTTAGTGAAAGCGACATTGGGCCTAAACACTGAAGCAGCAATGATGTTGGAATTGGATCAAGTTCACATGACTTTGTGCACTTTTCATCACAATTGTCAGTACTCTATCCATAGAGACAGGTTCAAATGCGCCTAATGGTTGTCGCTGAAATTATGTATCGTAACTGTATGGTGACGAGTCAATTGAAATTATGTTGTCAAGCGAATCTCTAATGGTTTGTACTTTATAACGGAAGAAATTTGCAAATAGTTTTGGAAGCTCTACTGGAGAGAAGGCAGTTGGAAATGGTGTACATTTGTTCTTTGATATTAGTTTGTAAGTTATCTCGAATAGCTCTTTGCAGCTGGAACTCTCTGTGATCTTAGTACTGTAGTCGTATAATTTGGCTAAATGGACTATGTGACGTTCTTCTTAGCGGATTCATAGATTTGTTTATGAATAGTGCGTCTGATGGAAAGCCAAAGCCTGCCTGCTTTACGGAAATGTTGTTAAGCAGTGCGAAGCTGGTCCTTAACATTGCTATAACATGGGGAACACTTTTTTTCTTGATACTCTGCATTTGGTGGCTGGGGCATGTTTTTCAAGCAATGAACACAGGCAGTTATCGAGTTATTCTTCTGCAGGATGTAAGCAAGTTGTCAAGTTTTATTGGAAGTCATGCATGAATTTGGTTCTATTCATCATACGTAGGTTTCTCTTAGCAGCAAATAAAGGTGGAGGGTTGGGGATTGATACGTCGAGATCACATATAATACAGAGGTGATCTGATACAAGTTTGTGGGATCAAGGGTGGATTGCAGAATATTATCATCAGGTCTATGTAGAAACCAGTCTATAATGTGACCATCACGGATGAGGTCGTTAACTGACTGCTTAAGATTGAAAACATGAATTGAATCTAGGAGTTTTGACGTGTATGGATTTCCAGGGCAGTCAAAGTGAAAGTCGAAATCTCAAAGAATAATTAGGATGCCACCTATCAAAATTCCATATTCCAGGAGATTCGGAAACTGCTCCAAAATGAGAGATTCAGTCAGCTTTTTTTTTCTATTAGGAGGAGGGCGGTAGAGACAGAAAAAAAGACTAACCTTTGTCAAAACATAACAAAATATTGGAAAGGTTCTTTGAATAATACCAAAGAAATACAAGGTCATTTTTAAATGGCCAGTATAATAAGCGAGCACACCCGGGAACATTATTTTTCTTTAAAATTATAACATGCAAACTACGAAATCATGATGCGCCATCAATCTGAGGTACTGTAGCATTCAGCTTAGAAGCTTTATTATACTCAACTCAAATAATGCATTGAATACAACAACTAGTATGTAAAAAAATGTCAATAAATCATATACAAGGATTAATAATACATATTATTTTTTTATTAATGGAAAATCAAACACATTTATTGTTACCAGTTTCTCTAGCTAGTCATTGTAGTGTCTTCTTTTGTAAGCGTCTTTCGACTAGGATCAATCGTAGAATTTAAAACTGGAAGAAATCAGAATCAGAGGAATAATAACTTACCAGATTAATAATGTTATTTGATGGGGCTTAAACGACGATACACAGAAAAAGACATTCGAATTTAACCAAATAGAGCGCACATTCATGAGCATGGTTTATGAACGTATTGTATTTAGAAACAAGAAGGGTGAACAGACCAAGTTTTTAAACAAAAATAAGGCCTCTACGGAGACAGAAACTATTTCAGACAATCTAAAAAATGGTGATGAGACCGAGTATTCAACCCTCTACGGAGACCGAAACTATTTCAGACAAACCGAAACGGTTATGGTTTTAACCGAATATTTTCTCAAGTCCGATACAATATATTGATCTAGGGTCATGGAAATTTATTGTTATAAATCCAAGTAAGACCGACTTAGCATGACTAAAGAAATTTCTAAATGGATTATATCTCCACTGCAGGTGAATATTTTGTAGCGTATGGGTATCAACTCCATTAAATACAGCAAGAATATTACAGTTTTCTCTGATCACTTTTGGTATTTGTGTATACCTCTGAGCATCATATATCACATCAGTATTTTTATGTCTACCTCTGGAAAATATCCTAGATCAGTTTGCTTGTTTATCTAACATCACATCATCATATACGACGAAATTGTTAATACTTCCATCAAGAGAATTAACACCCGGTGCTTCTTCGATATCGATTAAACATTCAATAATATCCTCATTGATTTTCGGTTTCGCTTTCCCGTTAAAATCAGAATAGAATTTGGTAGCTCTGCATGATGCGTAATAGGTTTTCGTGTTTTTGTGGCCGAAAAATTAAATTAAATTACATTCATGTTATTATAAACAATTATGGATCTATATTGTGCAAAATGTAAGCCGCGTACTAGCACAAACGACGTGACAACAATTACAACAAGCAATAACATATCAGCACTTGCTGGTAAGTGTGTACAATGTGGTACAACAAAAAGTTAGTTTTGTTTCTAAGGATTTTTAAAAAAACGAGGGGGTGATATTGCAGCAAAATTGACAAAATTTCCCGTGACTCAATGTGCAAAAAATATCCAGGAGATAAACACCTACAAGGGTATACTTATTGTGGACCTGGATCCATACTCGATCTCTGACTCGATGATCAAGACCAACCTCGCCCCGGCGAATATCATATACATGCTATTGACAAGGCGTGTCATGCTCATGATGTTGCTTATAAAAGCAGCAACCTGCAACACAGACATATCGCAGATTTGAAATTGATTGATCCGTTAAATTGTAGCACTGGTCAATCCTTCAACAAAAAATTAACATTCTGGTTGATAAAATAGGCCATGAAAAGTAAACTAATGCTGAATGATAGTAATTAATAACAGCATGGAATCTATTTTTTATTCCACAAGGGATACTGGCGAGGTATATCAGCAATCAATACACTCGCTAACGCCGAAAAAGTATAAAAAAATACCACCGCGGCGGATTGGTTATCCAAACAGACGATATGGCAAATTTATCTACCTCCATCACAACACATTAACTTCGCACATTCTGATATCAGCGTCACTAGTGAAGTTCATCAGGCTGATATATTATTTCTGTCGCATGATACTGTTAATAATGAAACATACATGTATGCACCAACCGTAGTTGATGTTGCGACTAGATACAAACAAGCTGAACCATTAAAGACACAGTCATCAACTGAAGTAGTTTCTGCGTTTGAAAGTATTCATCAACGAGGTCATCTGCAGTGGCCAAATCTATTGCAGGTTGATCATGGCAAGGAATTTAAGGGTCTAGTGTTATCAACAATGAAGCATCATAATACCACGATTCTACGATGACATGCTTCACTACATCGCGATCAGGCAATTGTTGAACGATTTAATCGGACACATTGCTGAGCGGTTATTTGGATATCAACACGCGAAGGAATTTATTCAGGACAAGCGATCTCGTGAATGGGCGAAGAGATTAGCAGGTGTGATAACTGCACTAAATAATGAAATTACTCGAACAATTAATATGAAACATATTAAAGCTATCAAAAACAGTATATACGTGTACAAAAATCACAAAATGATTTTTCAAAACAACGAATACTCGGCAATGTCACTGTGAGATATTTAAATGAACCAGGAGAACTCGAACGCTGTAAAAATAGGAGCTACTGATGTTATTTGGAGTGTCACTACAGATAAAATATCTAATATAACAAGATCCACGGGTACACCAGCAATATATAGATTAGATTCAACTGCTCCTCAGCGGAGATTTACACGTGAACAATTACAAGTGATACCCGAGGATACTCAATTACCAACACGTGGTCTTAACTGGCACTTCTCCGTTTGTTACACTCAAGACAAGTCAATATCACATAATCTCTGGTATGACCAAGACTATTAACTTTTCTGTCTGCGGTAAGTTGGCGAGGATCTTTATCCGACCATAACCAACGCATTATACAATTACAACTCGCGCAGTGACTATTCCGTTGTTGTTTTCAGCGTAATAGAATCTAAAACAACTTTTCGAAGTTGATTTTTTCTTCGTACTCTGGACGCTGCGAGAGAGACTAAATTCGACCACTCGATCCGATCATCTACCATCCAAACAATTGTACCGGATGTAGTCAATCCCTGCGAAGAATGTATCGTCATTGCGTATCCTAGCGTCCATGGAGATTTATCAGCACGCAATGCATCTTCGACAACACTGATATCAACCGACACAATATCAATTAACACGAGAATCTGCTTCTCTGTCAGGCCTGGGAGATCAACTTCAATATTCTGGCTTCGTGTATCCATAGGCCTATAATACAATGGCACTGGAAGTGTTGCAATTGTTTCTTTATGTTTTTCAAATAACTTCATCTGAAGTGTATCTCTGACTATCTTTCTACGTGCCACTATCAAATCGTTTGGTATCCATGCTTTCCAAAAATAATTATTGGGAATTCTGAAATTAATTCACGCGCTATTTCACACTGGATTTTATCCGGTTGTAATCTAATTAATTTATAATTATTCTTTTTACTTCACTTAATTCTGGATCAAGTGATCTGTGATCAGTATTAATTTGTTCATACTAATCTACAAAATTCTTCAGCCAATCATGTAGAGACAAACTGACAAATGGTGGTGGTCGACCATGATCTCCACACATTATCACAGCTGTATTCTTTAACAATAGCCAATCAAGAAACATTTTTAATATCTCTAATGACACTGTGCATATCTCATCCCAAATAATAATTTCAGGAATATATTTCTCACCCGTTCGATCAGGAGTCCCTGGGTCACTGTTCTATCAAAAGAAACTGTGATAAATGCAAGCATTAACTCCTCGCTGTTTCATCTCTCTTGCAAGTCTGTGTGTTTTTGTTAGCACAATCATGTTTGATTTTCCTTGAAATAATTCGAGCACATGAGTCGTCTTCCCTGACACACTACAACCTTATAAGTAACTGATTTTATATTTACATATTGGATTGGATAACGCAGGTGCTTTGGATCGTTCTGATATCTGATTATTTTTATGTAATTGTTTTTAATTGTAACATCTGCTGATTTAGAATAATCGTGCAACATTTTTTTTAATTCTCTATGATCCCCAACACTTGTCGGAATTAGTAAATTCAGCCACTGCTTCGCTATGTTTAACATCTATATAAAATGAATCAATGGCGACTCTAACCGCGGAATCAGGAAATATATTTATCGTCAAAAGTAAATTGATAGAAGCATTAGCCAGCATAGAAGCCCTTAAATGAACTTATTGGGAATTATATCCATCTACGAAAATAACAATTGTACCGAATTTTATTCCATCGGGCAAGAAAGCGTCTTTACGATTGACATATATACCTCCAGTTGTTGCATCTGCGATTATAAAATCGTATTTAGCATCATCTAGAAATAATCATGAGTAATGTCGCTTGTGATCATATGATCCATAATAGGTGAATTTACCAATTATTTTTCTACCGATATTTTTTCCGTGTTTATTTCTAACTTCAAAGATCTCCTTTGACTATTTAACGATATATATATATATGTTTCTTTGTTATCGCTAATTATACTATCTAGACAATCGGGTTGTGATAACCAAACTTCAGATTGTTTCCGATATGGTATAATTGCATCACTGACAATCAGCGATATCAGTATTTTGCAATCAATCATATACCGTAATAACACTATTGGCATCCAGTGTTTTTCAGATATATGTCTACCAAACCAAACATAACAGCACGGATGAAGTCCTTTAGCAAACTCGAATGATACTATATGAGCGAATCCGGTTAGATCAAAATCGCAACACGGGTCATCTCGTGTGTAGGATGCCCAAAACGTTTATAATACTCCGCGCACTCTCCATACCCGAGAAAACTCTCTGGATAACACGTAACCATATCAACCGAGAGAAACACTTTTAGGGTCATATTTGGTATTCTATAATCCACCATAGACAAACACCACACAGCTTTCTTGGACATCTGAGAGAAATTCAGTTCTTGTTGGTTTCCGTAGATTTTTCTTTCTCACGAAATGAGCTGCAACTGACGGGATTATAAAACAGTTTGTTAGTAATAGTTCGTCGTTTTCCGTTGAAAAACCACGAGCTTGTTTTGTCATCTCGTCGTGAAGAGATTCAGTACGGTATATTTCGCCGTTTGGTCTTAAAAATGGATGGAATTTACACTCTTCGTCTTCAAAGCTCTGAAATAACCACACTGACAAAGGATCGCTTTTACTTTTCGCGTGAAAAAAATCAAACAAATTCTTCTCCCGGGAGAGCTCCTATGGTAGATATTTTATAAGTCTAACCCGAGGAAATATTGTTACTGCGGATGTCCAAGCATGTGCATTATGGGCAATAACTTTTATTGGAGATCCTCTTAATTTACATTTCGGTTCGTAGAATACTTCTCCTGTTATTGTCGTTACAGTTGTTGGAAATTTTAATATCTTTTCAAGCTCAGCTACATTTTGAATTGTTACACTGGTTTCCCTTACTTCTAACACCCATTCATTTATTTGTTTACATCTTAGATCCGTCAGCTTGTTTCCAAGCAACTCATTTGTAAAATGTTCTATTATTCGTTTGGCTACAAAATGTATTCCTGACAATTTCAAGGGTTTTAATTTCTCAACACTCGGGTTGTAATTTATCGGATAGATCCCATACACAACCGCTGTTACAGGATAAGCTCTCTCGTAATACGGTTTGTCAATTCCAATTCAGTGTTCCTGGTTTGGAATCCTGACTCACAGTGACAGTTCCTTTATTTTTTAAGATGGATTCAAATTTGTCTCGTATAATCCAATTTCCTGTTTCTGAACGGATAAAGAATTTAAGTCTAAAAAATACCTTCTATGGTCAAGATGTGATATAAGCGCTGCTGCTTTTTTGTCGTTCATGGTAACATCAACACTACTATCTCTTCGAAATGTTGACCAACACTGAGATGCACCATCGAGCTTAAAATCGTTAAACCCTCATGCATTTTACGCAACATACTTTTATCACCTATTAGAGCCTTATTTGGTACATCTATGGATAATCTATCGAGATTGAATTTAACATTTTTCGAGGGTTTTAGTTTGAATAAAATATCAAATTTCTCCATATTATAATTAAAACAAGTATTTAAATATCGAATCTATATATAATGAATAACTGTAAGTGGCTTATGATAGGATCAGTAACCGTTTGTAACAAATCATGCAGAAATGAATTATGTGGATATCATTCACAGAGTGTGCAACGTGGAAGCTTTTGTCCTTTACCCTGCATACGACGTGGGGTAGCAGCAGAGGGAGAGAACCCTACAACTTTCTCCGACAAAGAATTGATTGAGCCCTCAAAACGAAAAATAGAGCCTTCCTTCGAAATCTCATATTTTAACAAAAAAAACAAGTCTCCATTTGGCAAACGGAGACTTTGCGATTTTTCAATCAATTTTGGTCGCAAATATGTTGTCATTCACACCCTCTGCTGCTATAGGTTAACAAAAAAAATAAATGATTTTAACCGAATATTTGATCAAGTCCGATACGATATCGTGTCCGAGGATCATGTAAATTTATTGTTACAAATCCGTGTGGGGTTGCCTGAGCATTACTAAAGAAATTTCGAAATTGATTGAAGTCCATATCAGAACACCATGTCTGCCAAATATTTCGTAACGTATGTGTATCAACGCCGTTGAATGCAACAAGAATATTACAGTTATCTCTGATAACTTTTGGAATCTGAGTGTATCGTTGAGTGACATATATCACGTCAGTGTTTTTGTGCCTGCCTTGGGAAAATATTCTAGCTGGGTTTTTTTATTTATCTAACATCACATCATCGTATGCGACTAAATTGTTGATACTTCCATCGAGGTCTTCTACTGATGGCGCCTCGTCAATATCGGTTATAAAATCAACGACGTTCTCACCTTTAATTTCTGATGCATTCTCGTTAAAATGCTTTAACACTTCATAGCATCGTTGATCATCTACGCTAGGAGCAACTAAATACAACTTATCCCACTTCATCCATCTCATTATTAAATTGAGCAGCAATTGCGTCTTGCCGGATCCAGATGGCCCGATTATAATCATCCGGATAGAGTTTGGTAGCGCAGCATGATGCTTAACTGGTTCTCTTGTTTTAGTCGCTGAAAAATCGATTATATCCATATCCTTATACATAAATTATGGATCTATATTGTGTGAAGTGTAAAACGCGTACTGGCACAGATGACTTGACGACGATTACAACTAAAAATAACCGATCAGATCTTTCTGGTAAATGCGTACAATGTAGTTCCAAGAAATTTAGATTTGTTTCTCTTGGTAAACCCAAGGAACCTTTAAAAAAAAAACGAGGAGGTAATATCGCAGCCAAATTGGCAAAGCTCCCTGGAACCCCATGGGCAAAGTACCCCGGAGAAAAGCACCTTCCAGGATATAGCTACTGTGGCCCCGAAACACGATTAGATATCAGACTTGATGATCAAAATCAACCGCGACGTGGTGAAGAACCAATAAACGCCATTGATAAGGCGTGTCATGTTCATGATGTTGCATATAAAAGTAGCAACCTGCAACACAGGCATCTCGCGGATGTGGAATTAATTCATGCATTAAATGCTATTCCTGATAAATCTTTCAAAGAAAAGTTGGTTTCGTGGTAGGTAAAATCAGCTATGAAAGGCAAATTAATGATGGGCGCTGGTAATTAATAACAACATGGAATCTATTTATTATTCTCCTAAAGGATACTGGCGGGGTAACGCTGCAATCAATAAACTCGCCAGCGCCGCAAAAGTGAAAAAGTCTACTGCGGCTAATTGGTTATCCAAACAGGCGATATGGCAAATTTATCTACCACCGCCTAAACAAATTAATTACTCGCATTTTGATGTGACTGTCCCTAATGAAGTTCATCAGGCTGATATATTATTTTTACCTCACGACAACGGTTACAAATATGCGTTAACTGTAGTTGATATTGCGAGTTGATACAAACAAGCAGAGCCGTTAAAAACAAAATCATCACATGAAGTAGCTTCTGCATTTGAAAGGATTTATCGAAAGGGTCCTCTGCGTTGGCCAAATCTGTTACAAGTTGATCCTGGCAAGGAATTTCAGGGTGCAGTGTTATCAACAATGAAAGATCACAATGTCACCATCAGACGGGGGCATACTGCACTACATCGCGATCAGGCAATTGTTGAACGATTTGATCGGACTCTTGCTGAGCGGTTATTTGGATATCAATACGCAAAAGAATTTATCCAAGAAAAGCGATCCCGTGAATGGGTCAAAAGGTTACCAGCTGTGATTACCGCACTGAATAATGAGATTACTAGAACAATCAACATGAAACCTATCAACGCGATTAAAAAAAGTCTATACCTAAAATGGAAATTCGAAGAATTTCACAAAATGATTCTAGCGTTTCCCAATCAATTCTTGGTAGTAATGTCACTGTTAGGTATTTATACGAACCAGGAGAGCTTGAAGGTGGCACAAAAAGGCCTACTGATCCTATTTGGAGTGTTACTGCACACAAGATATCTACTATAACACGATCAACTGGTAGACCTCCAATCTATAAATTGGATTCAACTGCCCCTCAGCGGGGTTTTACACGCGAACAACTCCAAATGATTCCTGACGATACTCAATTACCACCGCGGGGTCTTAACTAGCGCCGTTGCGTCTATTACACTCAAGACAAGTCAACATCACATTGTTTCTGACATGACCGAGACTGTTATTTTTTCTGTCTACGGTAAATTGGCGAGGATCTTTTTCCGAATAACGCCAACGCATTATACAATTGCAACTTGCGCAGTGATTATTCTGTTGTTGTTTCAGTGTAATTATTAATTACATCAATGTCAAAGTCTTGTTGTTTGTAACCGGAGAGTTTTTTATCAATAATTTTAACATCAAAGATGCTAGCATCATCCATTGTGGTGTCATCATCGCCTGACTCTGTCAGGACAATTCTTCGAAGTTGATTTATTCCTCGTACTCTGGATACTGCAAGATAGACTAAATTTGACCATTCGATACGATTATCTACCATCGAAACAACTGTATCCGATATAGTTAATCTTTGTGAAGAATGTATCAACGCTGCGTATCCTAGCGTCCATGGGGATTTATTAGCACGCAAAGCATCTTCAACGACGCTGATATCAAGCAGCACAATATCATTTAATACGAGAATTTATTTTTCACTTTGTCCTGGAATATCAACTTCGATATTTTGTTTTCGTGTATCCGAAGATCTATAACACAACGGTACTGGAAGTGTTGCAAATTTTTTTTATGCGTTTCAAATAACTTCATCTGAAGTGTGTCTCTGACTATTTTTATACTTGCAATTATCAAATCGTTTGGTCTCCACGTTTCCCAAAAATCATTCATGGGAGTTTCTGAAATTATTTCACGCGCTATTTCGCATTGAATTTTATCCGGTTGTAATCTAATTAGCGCTTTGAATTCTCGTAATTGTTCATCAAGTGATCTATAATCAGTGTTAATTTCTTCATAATAGTCTACAAAACCCTTTAGCCATTCATGTGGGGATGCACCGATAAATGGTGGTGGTTGGCCGTGATCACCGCAGATGACGACTTTTGTGTTTTTGTTTAACAACCATTCAAGAAATGTTTGTAATACATCTAATGACACTATGCATATTTCATCCCAAATTATGATTTCAGGAATGAATTTATCACCCATTCGATCAGGAGTCCATTCATCGCCTTTCCATCGAAAGAAACTATGACAAGTACAGGCATTTACCCCTCGTTGTTTCATCTCTCTGGCGAGTCTGTGAGTTGGTGTTAGCACAATCATGGTTGACCGACGAAAAAATTCAATTGCACGAGTTGTCTTTCCTGACCCACCACAACCGTTTAAATAAACTGTCTTGTATCTACATATTGGATCAGATACCGTTGGTGCATTAGAAAATTCTGATTGAATTTCAATGGGGTTACATGAAAGATATTTATCATCCATGGTAACGTAAGCGGATTTACAATACTCATGTTTTGTTTCCTTTTTAAATAGCCAACGTCCCCAATTTTCCTCGAGATCTGTGAATGCCGCTACAGCTGATTTGTATTTATTGTGTATATACATCGAATCAGTAGCTACTCAAACGCGGTATTAGGAAATCTATTTATCATCGAAAATAGATTAATAGAAGCATAGGCTAGCATATAACTTCTCAAATGTGTGTACTGGGAATTAAATCCATCACAGTAGGTAACAACCGTACCCAATTTCTCACCATTGGATAGAAAAGCATCCTTACGGGATACAAGTTTTCCCTGTTTCGTTAAATCCGTTACAATAAAATCGTATTCAGCGACGTCTATGATCAATCGCGAAGAATATTTTGCATTGTCGTATCTTCCACCCTGGGTAAATTTACCGATTATTCTTCGTCCAAAATCTTTTGCTTGTTCTTTTTTAATTTCCAATAACTCCTTAGACCAATTCATGATTTGTTCTTCATTGAAATCAGGAAATTGTTTCGCTGTTCGCTAATTATACGATCTAAATCGGGTTGTGGTAGTCAAACTTCTTTCTAAGCTCGATAGCATATAATAGCTTCACTAACAATCAACGATATTAGCATACCACAATCGATCATATATCGTAGTAACACTATTGGCATCCACGCCTTTTCAGATATATGTCTGCCAAGCCAATATTAACTACACGGATGTAACCCTGCAGCTAATTCGAATGATATCACACGAGCGAATCCAGTTAAATCAAAATCAGGCAATGGATCATTAATCGCAACACGAGTCATTTCATGCGTGGGGTGTCCAAATCGTTTAAAATAGTTACTACATTCCCCATACCCGAGAAAACTTCCAGGATAAAACGCGGATATATCAATTGAAATCATACCATCACGTATTTTGTATTCCACAGTCCTCCATGACCAAATTTGACGCAACTCAATTTAACATCCTCGAGAAAATCACTTCGTGTTGGACGCCATGAGTTTTTTTCTCTTGCAAAGTGAGCTACCACTGATGGAATAGTAAAACTATCCGTCAATAGTTTTTCATGGAAACTCTCCGGTGAAAAATCATTAGCAATTTTTCTCATTCTAGTATCTAACTCTTCAACGCGATATAATTCACCATTTGGTCTTACAAATTGATCAAATCCTGATTCGGAACCAGCACTACTAAGTAACCACACTGACACAGGATCATCTTTACACAACGCATGAATAGCATCAAATAATTTCTCTTCATAGAAAACATCCCTGAGGAATTCTTCAGGGATATATCTCACGGTTCTATCTCGTGGAAATATTGTTACTGCAGGTGTCCACGCGTGTTCGTTATGATCAATAATTTGTATTGGCGCTCCATTTTTGTTATATTTCGGTTCGTGTAATACTTCTCCGGTTATCGTCATAACGGTTATTGGGAATCTTAATGATGTTTCTAATTAGCTATATCAGAAATCTTTGCACCGTGCTGTTTCACTGTCAGTTCCCATTCGGTTATTTTCGAACGTCGCAGATCAGTTAGTTTATTTCCTCGGGATGCATTTGTGAAGTGTTCCATTACCCGTGTTGCTACACAATTCAGTGAACTAGAATATTTCATAGGAGCTAGTTTTGCAATATCGGGTTTATCATATAACGGATATATTCCATAAACGATTGCTGTTACAGGATAAGATCTCTCGTAGTATGGTTTGTCAATTCCAGTTAGAATTCCTGGTTTGGAATCTCTACTCACAATGACAGCTATTTTATCCTTGAGGATTGGTTCAAATTTATCCCTGATAATCCATTTGCCTTCGACTTCGATAATACATTTTATTCTGAAAAAAATACTTCTGTTGGGAATTGCTTTGCAATTTACCCTAGGATTTCCAGCTCCTTGGCGGGCCAAGGTGTGAAATTATCTCAGCTGCTCTTTCATCGTTCATAGTAGCATCGATGTTGGGTACATTGACATCTTCATCAATAATTCGAAATGTCGACCAACAGTATACTGAACCGTCTCGGTAGAATTCCTTAAAACACAGCCTGATTTTACCCAGTATAGTTGTATCACCGATTAGAAGTTTTGGTGTATCAGAGACTCTATCAATATTGAATTTAGTATTTTTCCAGGGCTTAATTTTCGATAATCTTTGGAACTCCTTATCGAGATTGAATTTAGTTTTTTTCCGCGGCTTAATTTTCGATAATCTTTGGAATTCTTTCATGGTATAATTTTCGATAATCTCTTAAACTCCTTCAGCATAGTTCTATCACCGATTAGACGTTTTGGTGTATTAGAGACTCTATCGAGATTGAATTTAACACTTTTGTTGGGCTTAATCGCTGATAATATCTCGAATTCCTCATTCATATAATTAAAACAAGTATTTAAATAGAAAATTTATATATAATGAATCACTGCAAATGGCTTATGATTGGATCAACAACCCCGTGTAACAAATCATGCAGAGGCGAATTCTGTTGGCATCATTTACAAAGCGTTCGCAACGGTTCCCTTGGCCCTCTCCCAAGCCTCCGATGTGGGGTGGGCGTTAGGTGAAAATCACAATTATGTTTTAATTGTGGCGGCAAACGATACAGAGAAATAAAACGCTATTATGACAAACGAATCAATGACCCGTTCAATGACAAAGTCATCAAAACCCCTCAAGATTATATCCAGAGGTTTATAATTAAAGCAGATATAAATTAGACAAATAGTATTATTATACAAATGAGCCAAGATTTCAGACCACATCCGGTGCTTGTTAATTACGAAGTCTCCAGTGATGGTGTTGTCAGGCACAGCAGACTAAAGAAACCGGTTGGATCTCTGAATAATATGGGATATTTGCAGTTTAGTGCCGGGGAGAAGAAATATCTCTGTCACAGAATAATCTATGAAGCATTTCATGGACCGATCAAAGGCGGCATTGTTATTGATCAAATCAATAATAACAAGACTAATAATTGTCTTGGGAATCTTCAAGCCGTCTCACAAAGTAGGAATGCAAAATTAGGTGGAACCGGCAAACACGCAAAACGCCCTAGGGGGGTCAAATCGTTTCATTTAGAAACTAACGAGGAGAAAATCTTTCAATCAATAAATGCGGCCGGTAGATACTTTGACATTTGTGGGACTTCGATACGATTTGTTGCAGAAAATATAATTAAAACTGCTCTGTCAAAAAAGACAGGTCACAGGATAAAATTCGTATACACCTGAAACTATTCAAGGGAGATAAATCCTTTATGTATAAATCAACCACTGGTAATACTCTATTCACTAAGTTCCCTTGTATTATGTGTCATCTGCTATTACCTGTAGGAGAGGTATAATTGTGCGCGCCCACGTGACTGTAATGGAGTATATAATACATGTAAATAAAAGATTTTATTGTCGCTTGGGCTAAAACTGCATTTATTTAAACAGTTGTATTTTTATTTATCTACATGTCTCATGTGTGTGGGGGTGGGTGGACCAGCAGTAAAGCAAACAGCTAACCACGTTATTTCAGTACAAACATTCTTTATAATCTAACGCGTTACCTGTGTTCGCTCAGCCGGAACGAGCATGAAATCCTAGTGTTTCCCATTCATTGAAGTAAGTGGGCGTGGTTAAAATTCCTCTGTATACAGCTATTTATGGCCTAATCGATAACGCATTTGTCTAGAGGATTAGAACAGAGTAAATAAACGCTGTTATCTAACAACTATAATCTTTTGTGTAGTGTTTTATTAAACTATTTTGTCTGTTTTAAATGTTGTGAAACGGCATTAATAAGTAATTCAAGGAAATAAAATAACACACTTGTGAATCAACGCCGCCATATTAGTCACTTTATATAGCATATGAAAGACATTAAGCTTGGGGCTTTCAAAAGCCAATTCCGACCAATCAAAACTAACCCATGCCATTGACTCGGGATGTGTGGTTGACTTTTGTCAATCATGCAACCAGGTTAATTTAATTGGGTTGCTTTTGATTGGTTGGATTGGCCGTACAAAATTCCGCCCCGTCGTTTCATGTTTATGCTGTCTTGTGCCGTCCCACATCATTACAATCACAAATTCCATCATCGTTTCATTGTAAATATCCATCCTTAATTAAGTTAATTAAGTATATGTAGTGACGTCTCCCCAAGCATATCTTCTGGGCGGTCTAAGATGATGTTTGTCACCCTAGGCCTCCCTTCCGGAGATGTATGTTTTGGGTCCCCTTGGGCTTACTTGGATGTGAAGGCATCCAAGGAGTTCCAAAGATGTGTTGTCGTATATGTAACCTCTGGGTCTCTCTGACGTCATAGGGCGCCAGCGAGATTGCCAAATGGGGTTTTCATGTTGTGCCGTCCATTAATTAAGGTAATTAATTACATGTAATACGTCACCTCAAGCATATCTTCTGGGCAGTCTAAGATGATGTTTGTCACCTTAGGCCTCCCTTCCGGAGATGTATGTTTCGGGTCCCCTTGGGCTTACTTGGATGTGAAGGCAACCAAGGAGTTCCAAAGATGTGTTGTCGTATAACCTCTGGGTCTCTTTTACGTTATTTGACGCGAAAGGGGTTTCCAAATGGGGTTTTCAGTACAGAATATACATGTCCTTAATTAACTTAATTAAGTAACCTCTGGGTCTCTCTGACGTCATAGGGCGCCAGCGAGATTGCCAAATGAGTGTTACATTCTTTTTAATAATTAGAGATACAGTATACTATAAAAATATGGATATCAAAGATGTAAATGCTATAATTGCCGAAATCTCAAAGTTAAAAAATAGAGGGATATTTTTATCTGAAGGTCTCGACTGTGACAAGATTACCTCGGAATATGAAGATATTGAGTATCAGTCTAGTAAGGGTCGTTATGTTTTACCTAGGATGTACAGGCTCGTGAAAGGAATTCAGAAATCCATCAATGCTTGTTTGTACGGTAACGACATTAATGTATTCATAACGCTATTTAGCACCGTTGAAGCAATACGTCAAAAGCTCGGCCAAGAGTATCAAAAACGAGCTGAAAATAGTTCTAAAGTTCGTGATATTAGAAAAATATTAAACGAGGAAAAACCCGTATCTTAATCACGTGGGCGTTACTATAAAATAGGCTTTCAGTAAATTTCTAATAAAATTTTTTTTTTTGGTGTTTTTTGTAACTACATAGGATTTTCTCCTGAAAGAATACTCAGCAGTTTGGGTTTGTTCATGCAGTTATGTGCGTACTGAATGATCTGGTCGTGGTAGCAAGTAATCACCGCGACGCCTCCATTTTCACGTAGTTGTTGTTGCCGCGTCGTTAACAAAAATCGTTCATTGCCGTTTTCAGATATTACAATTCTGAAACCCCCAGATTTGTTATTTCTGAAACACTCGCGGATAGCGTCGTACAGTTTAACCTTGTCGGAGATGGATACGTTAGCTTGATAGTACATTATTTGATAACTCAGCTTTTAATTGTGATAGTTCACATTTGAAAACTCAGTTCACAAACAATATATGGTATGTGAATCGCTTACAACTAGATAAGCCCGAGAGCGGCTAGCAGCAATTAAAAAGTTTATATCGGTTCGAGACAGACTTCGCGAGAAACTTCAACAACGACAACAAGCACAGACTGACTTTTCTGTGTCAAGTGAACAACTGTTTACTCCGATAATAAGGGCGACCAAAGATGTGAAAACAGCAACTGAACGAGCAATATTTGGAGATATTCCTGAGGAAGGCAAGCGACGAGAAGTGCCTGTTCTTGGTGTGCTTGAAAAGATAGCAGCAGAGACTGAACAAACACGCACATGGATACAACAGCTATCCAGTGATATAAACACTCAGCGCGAAATTGAAGAACGCGAAGAAGAACAACAAGGTGCAGCTGCAGGAAGAGACTATTCACCTGCAAGTATATTTACAGTCGCAGCATTAAATAGAATTGAAAAACTCGGTACGGATTACGAATTAGCTGATTTTGCTATAGAACATTTTCCAAAGGGTAAAAGAGAGAATTTATTAAAAGACGGGTTTAAAGATTTTGTAAAAGGCAGAAGGGATTGGGCATCAAAAATATATTTAGCGAAACACGGCGGGAATAGAATCTCAGCGTTGCGGCACCCTGGTTATAATGACTTTCTAGCTGCGGTTAGAGGCGGTCCACAACCACCACGTTATACGGAGGATCCAATCCCGGAACAAATAGACATAAGAGCAGAAGCCTGTTCTAAGAAAACAAGCGGTAAAGGATATTCAATTAAAAATCCTTTGGATTTCAACGCAACCGTGACAAGTCCTGGTAATATTCTCAGTGATATCACGGTTAGAGGTTCTCATCGGGGGGAAGCGAGCTGGAAACAATTCCGTTGAAATAATTAATGAAGCAGCTGATATCTGTAGACGATTATTTGCCGGTGGTATCATGGGTATTGATGTACATCGAGAACTCATTGCTGAATTAGTTGAAAATCATAGAGATGCCCATGGCTATGATGAAAATCCTATGGACGCTAGCGATTGATCACTAATTGAAAAATTACTAGTTTTATAAGAAGATGATTATACACTACAACCATGATAAACCCGTAAGCGTCTACGTGGTGAACTCACGATTACCTGTTTACCGTACGTGGTACGGAGATGGTTTCGGCAATACCATTGCGGGGTTATTTACAAGAATGGCTCCCAAGGTGGCGCCGTTAGCTAAACAATTATCAATGAAAGCCATTGATATTATCCGTGATAAGGGAACCAGCAAAATCGGAGATTTCGTTGGAAATCTTGCCGGAAAGGCAATTTCTGCTGCGAAAGATAAAATAACATCATTGGTGCGAAAGAAACCAACAGTGATGCCATCAACTACAGTGATGCCTGCAAAAATCAGCAAAGCAATAAATAGCGCAGTGGAAGAAAAACTAGCGTCGTTTGCTGCTTCGGTGACTCCGTCGCCATTTACAGCTTCTCCGGTAACAGATAGCGCTATCATGAACGCGATAGCAGGAAGTGGCTTGAAACGAAAACAAAAACGACGATGATTACAAAGAGTTTCACAATTGAAAACACTATTATGTTATAAATGTTTAAACGAACAGCTTATCCCGCGCTTGATATGGAAGCCAAAGTGGGCAAAGACGATTCCGTCCGTGATTATCAATACTATTCCTATCATGCAATACAACCCGACCTACGATCGCGAGTTGAACTTCAAGTTCAAGATACCAGTAAATACTTTTTGCCGTGTGAAGCATTTATTGAAATCGAGGGAAAACTCGTAACAAATGTTGCAGCTGATACCCCATATGCAGATGACCAAAATATCCCAGTTGGTTTTGTTAATAATGGCATCATGGCGCTATTTGACAGTGCAAAATATCTCATTGACGGAAGAGAAATTGAATCAATAGACCGTGAAGTTGATGTTGCAACAACAATAATCGGACTAGCAAGATATTCCGTTGATTATACAAGATCGGCTGGTCCGTCTATGATGTTTGCAAAGGATACCTCTGATTACGCTGATCACCTTCAATACATTAATGTTTTAACAGCAAAAGATACTGCAGAAGCAAATCAACAAGAAGCAGCTAATCCAGAACGTCGAGCTAGACCCGGAGCTGCGTTTGATATTCTCGGAGGTGTTAATGGTAATTTCAATCTAGGGTTTGCAACACGAGTAGCAATGTTACAAGGACAAGAGAAAAAGTTTTCGTGTGCAATTCCACTCCATCACATATTTGGATTCTGCAGAAATGTCAGAAAAGTCATCTATGGAGCCAAACACACAATCGCGTTAGTGCGAAGGTGTGATGACAATAACGCAATCTGGCGTACTGGTGCCGCTGATGGTAAAGTTAAAATAACTAAATTAGTATTGTGGATGCCAGTAATGACCCCATCAATTACCAGAGAAGAGCGACTACTCTCATTTATGGAAACAGGTGGCAAATCATTAATAAGTTGGCTAACAACAACGACTGATGCCAAAGAGGATAATGTTGCTGATACATTTACAAGGCATCTGGCATGAAAACAAGGCGTTTCAGCTCCACGTCATATATTTATTGCGCTACAGAATCAGAATCGATTAGGGTCCCAAGAACGCAGTCATATGATATTTGATCAATTAGGAGTTACTGATGTCTCGTTGAGAATAAATGGCCAGCAGGAACCATCCGAAGACATACAACTTAATTACGGTCAAAACCATATTGCGAGCGTGTACCATCGGATGCTGTCATATATTGGTCGTGATCAAAACGTTGATACTGGTTTGCAAATATCGCAACTCGATTTTAAGAAATTGTATCCGATTTATTACTTTTCGCTGGAACATCTTGATTTAATGAGAAAATCCGTCGTTGACATACATTTTAGGGCTAAAATAGCCCCTGGTGGTGTTAATTATAGAGCGGTTGCTGTCATTCTCAGCGACAAATCAATGTTGTTAGAAGGAGTTGGCGGACGAATGAGAATTGTTGATGCACCAGTGGAAAATAGGTAAACGATTCACAATTAGATCAATTGAAATCATAAATGTGTTTTACAATAAAATGCCATATAGTGTTGTTAGTGTCAAGCTGACTGATGGTCAGGTCAAGAAATTACGATCAATATCCGCTAAAGAATGTGGAACCACAATAACGTTGAAACCAGCGCAGATGTCCGGCGATACACATAAAATATCATTAACGGATTGTCAAATAAAACATTTCAATGATGCAATGAAAAATAAGCGAGGGGTTCAAATTGTATTTTCGAAAGCTGCAATCGCCAACATAATAAAATCAGGTGGTATATTTCCATTGTTAGCCGCAATACCAGCATTGATTGCAGCGGCTGCCCCAGCGGTGGCGAAAGCGGCGGCGTTGGGAGCCGTTGGTACCGCGGCTGGGATGGCCTTGAAAAAGGCAACTGGGAAAGGATATAAAAAAAAGGGAAAGGGTCTAAGACTACCAGGGATTCCATATTCATGGTACAGCGGCAGATCCGTTCACGGATCGGGTCTAAGACTACCAGGAACGGTTTATTAGTTGAAAGCCCAATTCTTCCCATGTCCAATTTTGATTTAATTGATGCTGCTAAAAAAACTAGCGATACAAAACTTCAGAGGGGTTTTTATGAGAGATCAATTATCGAGAAAACCTAAACGCGTTGAAACCGGTAACATCAATCTTGATAACAGTAACGGATTGGGAACTCACTGGGTTGCTTACGAGATTGATCCACGTGGGATTGTTTAATTCGATTCATATGGGTTAGCTCCACCGAACGAGTTTATGCGGTATATAAATTCAAAGAATCAATCAATTCCGATTTTTTATTCCACGCTGCCAACGCAACAATTAAATGATCCACAGATATGCGGCCGTGAAGTATTAAATGTCCTCGCAGAGATTTCATCGTCACAGAAACCAACTCATCTGGTTGTAAATGAATACACGAGTGGGAAATTGCAGGGTAATTTTAGAGAATCAATAAATTGAAAACCCAAGTTGCGCTAACAATAATGATTGATATTTGGGGGAGACCTCTATCAGCGTTAGAAAAACCCACCCCGAAAACATCTGCGGGTTCTATCGAGGATGTAAAAAAAATAATTGAAGATGAAATCGCTGAGACGTTAAATTTAGCAAGTGTTGACCCGAACGAAATAGTTGTATTTCAAGATCGCCAGGGTAAATTGAAATCCAGTAATGTGTTGTTGGATGACATTTTAACACGAAGACATGACGCCGTCGATGACGCTATTGCGCTGTTTCAGGATGGTAAACTCAAACCTCTTGTACTTGTTTCGACGGTCACAGAGAAACTAACAACAGTAGATAACACAGCAAACTCATTAAAATCACTCAACGATGAATTTGTTAAATTCAATCAATCGCTACAAGAGTTTCTTGGTGTTCCACCAGTAGGCACACCGAATATTAAAACGATAAAAACCGCAATCGACGATTTAGAACAGCTACGATCAAGTATAATAATCATATAGATGATTTTAACACACTACGAAGAGGCTTCAGCAGAACCAATCAAGCCATTGTTAAATTCAGTCAACCGCTACAGGAATTTCTTGGTGTTCCACCAGTGACCACACCAAATATTGAAACGATAAAAACCGCAATCGACAATTTAGCAAAGCTACGATCTGAGTATGATGCTCATATAGCTGCTTTTGTCGCAATACGAGAAAACTTCTGCAGAATTGATGACGCCATTGTTAGATTCGATCAACCGCTACGAGAATTTCTTGGCGTTCCACCAGTGACCACACCGAATATTAAAACGATAAAAACCGCAATCGACGATTTAGAACAGCTACGATCTGAGTATGATGCTCATACAAGTTTTTTTTTAACTCAGTACGAATACTCGTCATCAGAACCGTTGACGTCATTAATAAATTCTTTGGTAAACGAGATATTAGACCTGAAGATGTTAAAACAACTCTACATAACATCATTGCACGATTCGATTAAATAACTCGGTTTACGATCAGAGGCGATCTCCAGAGACTTGAAAAAATAAAAATTCCTAATGATAGCTTCAGCCATAACGTATACACACTTCAATCTGGAGCATCTGAGTGGACACCAACATCTAACGCTTTACAAATCACAGCTACTGTCAGGGGTATTTATCAATTAACGCTGGTAACACCATTTCAATTTAATATTTCATCGTCGAGTTCATCCGGGGTCAACAATACGATTTCAACGATCATCGACAAGGATACAACGGAAAAGTTCACGATAACATCTACTGATAAAAATTTTGTTAGGGTTTCAGTAACATGGTATGTGGAATTCGTAGCGGATTTAAGTAAATAACTAAATTGAAAACGCTAGTATTTTTAAAATAAAAATGACATCAACGCCGTCACAATATCGCTATGATACAATCAAACAATTATCAATGAAACTCAAAACACTCGCTGAGGAGTATGCAATAAAAATAAAAAATACCGCAGGAGAATTACAGCCATTGAAGTTACAGTGTATTCAGTATCTGGTGTAATGGCAGGAGCTGGTTTTATACTGTCTTCAGTGACAATGATAGCCCCGGTTGCTGTTCCAATCGCTATCTCCGCGGTGACAACAATCCCTGGAGTTGCAACCTCAATCACTTAAAAACTATCATCGTGTTCTCAGGGAAAACTCAACGAGTATACAGTAAAACATCAAATAGCATCCAACGCATACTCGCAAGTATCCTCATTGATATCATCATCGATTGATGATACAGTAACTACCGATGAAGAGTTCTCAGCGATGATACATATTTATAATTCCGCTGTATCGAAATTAAAAACTGTAGACAATGATAATAATAATGTCACTACAATTCAACGAATTGCAACTGCTTCAACAAATAGCAGAAAATACCAACCCGGTGAAAACAAGCATGATCTCAATATCATCGACGAAATCTGAGTTTAGTGTAAACTTCCCTTCTCCAGTTCCCGTGAAGAAGATAGCGCTAGCAAAATTACGTGTATACCATAGTTGGCCTAATATCAGATCGGTAGCATTTGGTGGGCATAGACCCAATAACTCATTGGTGTTCGCGAATAAGCATAAAGAAGACGTGACTCTAGACTGGAACGTTGTTTCGATACCAACAGGGTCATACCAAATCGAACAAATCAATAATGAATCCGCGCGTAGAATAAAATCGATTACTGGAAAAGAATCAAAAATCGCTATAACTGTTCATGAGCCGACGCTATCATCCGCAATTGAAATAAGCACAGAAAGATACGTCGTAGATATCTATCAGAGTTTTATTATAACCGTACTAGGATGGCCTGAATTACCACCTCAACGAGAACCCGTTAATTTACCACCTGAACCACAAAAAACTGATTATATCACCGACAGAATAAAATCTGATAATCCAATAAAGAGTTATATAGATCACCAATTCACTTTAGAGTTTTTTTGGTATCGGAATCCTACCACCTGAGAGAGGGAAGGTGAAGGATTCCTTAGAGGGATATCATTTTGTTAACGAACCTAAAATTATTGAAAATTTCACAGCGATGAATAATGATTTTTCACTGTTGTTAATATCTCTTAAATCCGGCTCTCTCACCCGAGATGAATTTATCAGCGTCGCAGAAACATGTAACAAAATTATCGACGATATGGAAACATTTAATTTGAAAATTATTCAGGATATACTAGATGATGATCACCCCATGTCGAGAACAGAATTTGCAAAAAAATATAATATCCCCGTTAAGGATATTCCAACAGTCAAACAACCAGGATATTACGTACCAGAACTAAAAAAACTTCTCAGTGATGCCATCGATGTTGGTTTTAAAATAATTCATGACGCATGGAAGAAAACAGCACCACAACCAACTATCCTCTAACATAATAATGACCCAGATGGTGGCGCCAGGCATATCGCGCCACATAATGTAAATATTTCATCGGTGATTGCACTCAATTTAGTATGTGATGCTATCGAAGGAAGCTATCAAATAAATCTCGAGCAATCAAATCAAGCCCAGCAGGGATATATTCTGTATTCATTTCCACCAAGAGCACCTCCATGATTTTTAATTGTTGAGAATCCAGTTAATCCAGTCTATATGCGATGCCATAATAATTCGCTAACGAGAATTAATTTCAGACTTATTGACCAGTCAAATAATTTGATTGATCTGCACGATGAGGTGTTAGCGATTAGTATATTCGTAAAGTCCTAGGACTTGATCAAATATTCGGTTAAAATCATTTCTTATTTTTGTTAACCTATAGCAGCAGAAGGGGTGAATGACAAAATAGTTGCGACCAAAATTGATTGAAAAATCGCAAAGTCTCCGTTTGCCAAATGGAGACTTTTTTTTGGTTAAAATATGAGATTTCGAAGGAAGGCTCTATTTTTCGTTTTGAGGGCTCAATCAATTTTTGTCGGAAAAAGTTGTAGGGTTCACCCCCTCTGCTGCTGGGGTGGTTGTACGAGGAAAATCGCAGCTGTGTCTCAATTGTGGTAGTAATCAATGCAGAGAACATGGAGCGGTATGATGATAAGAGAGTTAAAAACTCTAACCCTGACTCTGTCAGCGTCAATGACAAAGTCATAAGAACACCTCAATACTACATTGATGATTCTCAATAAATAATAATTAAACCAAATAATTAAGTAGACAAATAATGTATATGTACATACATGAGCCAAAAATGTATTTGAACCACATTCCGTGATCATCAACTATGAAGCATCTCATCATGATGTTTTCAGACACCGCAGATTGAAATAAAAAGTAGGGGTTGTCAACAATCATGGATATCTTAGATTTAATGCTGGATGGAAAACCCATCTTAATCACAGATTCGCATATGAGTGTTTCAATGGACTTATCAAAGATGATTTTGTAATTGATCATATTGATGGATGTCAAAAAAAATAACAAATTACAAAATATTCAAGTCGTCACTCAGAGTGAGATCACTAAACGAGGTTATACTGGAAATTACCCAAACAATGCGAGATCTGTCAAATCTATAAATGTTGATACCAGCGAAGAAAAATTATTTCAATCAATGAATTCAGACAGCAAGTATTTTGATATTTGCCAACCTTAGGTTCCACGTGTTGCAGAGTGGATACAAAATTTAGCATTTTCAAAGCGTTTTAAGACAAAATTGGGTTTGAATATCATATAGATTGAGTGGAAATAACTCGTGTTTGCATGTATGCATAATTATGTAACAGAGATAATTCTTCTTGTTGTTACGGAAATACCTTCTATGATCTCATAAGAACAATCGCGTATTCGTTCTCTGATCTATTTTGTTAAAAAACGAGTAACAAAAATGAGTATTTACAAATATGGTATTCTTTTTTCATACTTCTGTGAGGAATATTGATTTGCTTAGATGTTATCAATAATCACAATTAAGTTCCGAGAGAGTAAAAATAACACACCGCTGTTATTGATTTTCACGTATTAGTCATCTTATATAACACGTAGACGGTTCTGTTATTGGGTCTCCAAACCTTGATAAAAGTTCAACTGAAAATCACTCTACGTCACACCGTCACGCGGTGTGAATGTGTTTTTGCATTCTCTCTGTGGTAATTTTGTGGAAGAGAGTGGTTTCAGTTGAATGTAGAAGAGGGTCCCGTATGTATATATTTAAATAGTTGTATTGTGTTGTCCTTTGTAAATATTTCTATATATGCAAATAGTTGTATTTTATTCTCTTTTGTAAATATTTATATTATCCTTTGTAAATAGTGGTAAATAAGCCTATCGAAATTCCCTAAACTGTTGTTGACGGGCTAGGCATTATGTCGTCATTCATATTGGGCTAGCTAGACTGTTGTTAACTGGCTAGGTGTTATGATATGTCATCATCTTACATACCTTTGTTGTGCCGTCCTTAATTAAGATTATATGTACCTTGCACTTGATAGAACACCCGAACCTAGAAGTTAAAGGTTGCACTGTCCTTAATTAAGATTGTAAATATGTATATAATAAATGATGAATATAATTGTACATAGCTGTAAATATGACGCTTGAAAGAAAACGGGTCAAAAATGACTCCATTTTTTTGTATATTTGATATATAAATGTATTATATAATGAATTTTGATAATATAAATATCATAGAAGCAATTTCAGATAAAAAAATAAAAAAATGCAATTATCAGATAAATTGGATTGTAATCATATTCTCTCTGATTTTCAAGATCTCGATGATAACGCTCAAAATAAAAAATATGTCATCCCATCCCAATATGCCTTTATTAAATGCATACAACATGCCGTCAACGAATCATTAGCATACACCAACGATGTTATTAAATTCATTCCATTATTTACCGCAGTCGTAATATAAATATTTTTGAAACACGTACATGCTTGTGAAACAGGAAGTTTAAAATGAGACATGTGGTTTGTAATTTCTAAATTTAGTTTCACAAATACAGGTATAGCACATTGTCGCTGATTACTAGCATGGAATGATGTACATTTGATAATTTGTATGGGTTTAAAATTCTACAACACTAGAAGGAGATTTAAATATTTTCCAGCGATATTTTTTACAGGTATGTGTTATTTTTTCTTTGCGCAGCAATGATTTGATCATCATTGAAAAAATCACTGGACACGGAAATGAAACACACGAGTGTTTCTAAATACAGATATTTGCCGGGGGGAGGGGTAGCTGCTTACAGTTAAATCATATCATATAACAATAATGGTAGGACAATCAATAACAACTAGACTAGCGAGCTAGCGATTAGAAGCAATAAAGAGATTTACACCTGTAATGGATTCTGTCAGACAAAAATTGCAACCGCGACAGCAATTTCAAACTGGTTTTGGAATAAGCGCTGAACAAAATTATTAAAACCTGTTACTACAACCACTAAAGAGGTTGTATACTGGAAAGAAGGAGAAGAAATAAAGAGAGGTGTTCTTCCTGAATTTGAGAGAATAGCAAAGGAAACTAACCAAACATCAGAACTGCTACAAAATCTTCCTGGTCTGGCAATACTTCAAACTGGTCTAAAAAAAACCGGTGAAGTAATAATCGAAGATTTACGAAATAAATTTACCGATGAGGCTTTAGCATATATCGATAAAAGTGGTCTGAAAGAATTTATCGAACTTGTTGCTAGGCGTTACGAAGATAAAAAAGAATGCTGAAACCGAAGCAAAAAACATACATTAAAGGTTCACAACACTGGGCTGATGTACTTTATAAAATTAAAACTAACACAGGCCGAATTGATACAAAACGTGGAATGTATAAAGGATATCTCGGTGAGTTAAATAAAACACGTAATAAATATGAAGTACTAAACGAACAAGACATAGAAAAACTACAAAAACAAAAAAAAAAAACGACGACAACAAATGGAAGAAGAAAGGCAGAGAAATGAAGAATTAAAACAGCGAAGCGAAGAAAGAAAACACCGAAAATCGCAAAGAAAAAGACAAAAATCTTCAAAACAAGAATCTTTCTCATCTCAACAAGAAGAAATAACAGATGATGATTTAGAAAGAATTAAGAAATAACTGTATGAATTATCTCGCGAGCAAACCGCAACTGGTAGTGGATTTTCTCAGAGTGTAGTGGTCTGTTCGTTGTCCTAGTAATGTTCTTGGAGATATAGCCCGATGAGAAATTCTCATCGGGGGGAAACGAGCTGGAAATAACTCACCGGAAATAATTAATGAAGCCGCTGATATCTGCAGACGACTATTTTAAGGTGGTATCATGGTTATTGGTGTATATCGAGAATTTATTGATGAACTAGTTGATGATTACCATAATTACTAATTATCATGGGTGATTGATTCACTGATTAGATAAATAACATTTAAATCAAATGATCATACACTACAATTACTATAAGCCAATAAATAGTATATAGTAATAAAGAGAGGGTCATATGTCTGAATGGGTCATGGGTGTACTCTAAGGTATCTTTCTCACTCTGGATATTTTTTATTTCTTTAGATTATTATTTTTTTTCTTCACATCAAGCTCGCGTCGAGCACCTGTGGATAAAATCAGGTGGTATATTTCCATTTCTCGCTGAGATTTCAGCACTAATTGCAGCGGCCGCCCCTGCGGTGCTGTTGTTACCGCCGCTGGAATGCCACTAAAGAATACTACCGGACAGGGATACAAAAAAAAGAGACGATCAGTAGCTGGAAGGGGTATAAGACTGCCGGGAACTCCATATTCATGGTACAATGGAAAAGGCCTGAGGTGGCCAGGGACGGTTTACTAACTCCGCTGTCAAATTTTGATTTACTCGATGCTGCTAAAAAAAAAATCAGCGATAAAAAACTTTAGAAGTGTTCTTATGCGAGATCAATTACCACAACAAACAAACAGCACTGAAATCGGTATCATTAATCTCGATAATAGCACCGGACTTGGAACTCGCTTGGTTGCATACGCGATTGATCCGCGTGTAATTGTTTGTTTTGATTCATACGGGTTATCGCCACCTAAAGAATTTATGCGTTATATATATATATATATATATATATATATATATATATAATTAATACCAACACAGAAAATGACCTACCCACCAATATGCGACAGAGAAGTATTAAATATACTTAGCGCTATATCATCAACTAAACCACCTCATAAAATTGTACATGAATATACGAGTAATCACTTTTTAGAGATATCTTAGAATATAATTATTGATATTTGGTAAAGATCTCTCCCAAGCCTGACAAAATCCACCACGGAAATATCTGCAACCAAGGATGTAAAAAAAAATAATCGAAGATCAAATATCCGAGATATTAAACCTCGCAAATGTGGATCCAAACGAAATAGTCATATTTCAAGACAAAAAGGGAAATTGGAAACAAGTGATGTTTCCCTGAATGATATTCTTGTTAAAATAAATAGAGTAACCGAAAATTCCCTAGCAGTGTTAAATTCCGCTTGTAAGATTAAACCAAAAGTTATTTTACCAACTGTGATAGATAATTTCAAAAATCGAGGAAAAACATCCGGTGACACAATGACAGGCCCCCTCCACATGACTTCGAATAAAATAACGACACTTGGCGATCCAACACTGGATACCGATGTTATGACAAAAAGATATGTAGATGTTGTAGACAATAAACTAACTAAGCTGCAAGCTAGCTAAGCATAAAACCACAGATGATAAACTAATAACACTGCGAACTGAGTATGATGTTCACAAGTAGGTGCGTTTGCAAACCTCTGTAGGAATAATAGAAAATCGGATGAAATCGTGGATGATTTCTATGGTATACCGACGAATATCCAAATGAAACTTTCTGATATTAAAACAAATATCGATACGATTAAAAAAAACACATGACGATATCGTTAGTTATTTTACTGCTGTCGCGACCCGGCTTGATAAAATTAAAATACCACATAAACAAAATATTAATACCGTGTACTCGACGCATCAAGGATCTTTCGACTGGACTCCTCAAAATAATATTATTAATGTTATCGCTGAAGTCAGAGGTATATATAGATTGACCCTGCTTTCAGGAGTACAGTTTAATGTGTCACCGGGTACATCTACGGCAATTAATACTGCAAGTGCAATAATAGGTAAGGGTGCCATTGCAACATTTACAATAACCTCAGTCAGTGGTAATTTAGCTCGAGCATCAATGACATACTACGTAGAATTTGTAATTGATTTAAATGAATAGTATAATGAATGTCCAACAGTATCTATATGATCAAGTCCGTGAGTTTCAAACTATACTAAAAACTCTTATTGACGAGTATACCGCAAAGATAAAAAAATACCGCAGGCGAATTATCAGAGTTGATATTATCGTGTATTCGGTTTCAAGTGTAATTGCTGGAACTGGTATATTGTTATCAGCGATAACAACACTGGCAACTGTAGTTGTCACAATTTGTGTGTCAACGTCGACAACAAATACAGGAATTCATAGCATCATCACAAAAAATATACACATGCAGTCAGAATAAACTACACGAGTATATAATTAAGTTACATATTTCATCAGCCGCGTAATCAATTATCGGCGCTGATATCATCCAGTCTCGATGACACAACAATAACAGATACCATAGCGCAACATCAAAATTAGAAAAACAACACAATACTAATAATGTCAATGTCTACATCATCAACGGAATTACTTCAGCATACAGCGACAAACACAACGCCGCAAAAGACAACCATGATCTCTATAACCTCAACCAACCCTGAATTCAATGTCAATTTTTCCACTGCGATTCCGTTTTAAGGAGATAGCACTAGCAAAAGTATGAGTATACCACAGTTGGCCAAATATTAGAACAAAAACCATTTGGTGGTCAGCAACAGAATAGTTACTTGGTGTTTGAGAGCAAAAAAAAACAAGACGGAACTCTTGATTAGAACGTCGTTTCTTTACCATCTGGGTCCTACCAAATCGAACACATCAATAATAAATTACAGCGTAGAATAAAATCCACTACGGAACAAGAATCAAATATCTCTATAACAGTTCATGTACCAACACTCTCATCCGCGATTGAGATATTAATCCGAGTTCTGTAAGAACCGTGCTAGGATGGCCTGAAATCCCTCCTCGACCATCTTATCAAAATCTACCCGAACCTAAAACGTCTGATTATTCTTCAGAAAAAAGAATCATATCATGATGTAATAACATCGTACGATGGAAATTTTTGAGCTCTGGGAATTTTTCGTGAATGGATAGAACCAGGTGGTGGGTCGTCTCAAGTAATTCCAAGAAGAAATACTGAACATGTCATTAAAAAAAATGAATTTGAAAAATATATACATATACTAATATAACAACTTTCCAAAGAAATCATCAAATATATAGAAATATGTAATCAAATTATCACTGACATGTAAGTATGTAACTTACGGATTATTCAAACGGTCTTAAATGATACACATCCTAAAACAGGAGTAGAATTGGCAAAAGCATATAATATACGTGTAGAAGATATTCCAGCATTTAAGTTTCCTGAGTATAATGTAGACCAATTTAAAAACTCCGTCAGTGATGACATAGATGTGAATTTCCCACAAATACTCGCCGCATGGAAAAAAACAACATAACCACAAACAACTATCCTCAAACATAATAATGATCCAGACGATGGTGGGCGACATATTGCTCCTGCTAATGTGAATATATCCTCGGTGGTTGCAATAAATCTAGTATGTGACGCTATTGATGGAAGTTAACAAATAAATCTCGAAAGATCAAATCAGGTACAACGGGGATATGTTTTATATTCGTTTGCACCAACGGCTCCACACCGATTTTTAATAATTGAAGATCCAACAAATCTACAAATCCAGTGTATATGCGATGTCATAATGATTCATTAACGAAAATTAATTTCAAACTCACTGACCAGTCCAATAATTTTATTGACTTAGGAGGAGAGACTTTACAAATTAGTCTGTATGTAAAATCCTAAAGGATTTTCATCGTAAACGATTTCCATCTTAAGACTTTTACCTAAAAGAAACTTGAGTTGAAACCAAAACTGTCTTTTATTATTTTGTCTGAAATAGTTTCGGTCTCCATAGAGGCCTTATTTTTGTTTAAAAACTTGGTCTGTTCACCCTTCTTGCTGCTTGAGTTCATATCCTAGCTTTGACCTTGAGTTTCAACTTGAACTGGTTCGTGCCGCTGTAATAGTGGAGAACTCGCCCCATGAAGAAATCATCATCCCAGGTGTCAGGATAAGAAGCCTCAAAGATAATGAATTCTAATTTTGGAAGTGTCTCCCCATGCCCTGCATGTATGTCATCGACGCTTATATGTACAGCATTAGAACAAAAAAACGAAAATGTACTAAGTCTTACATTGTTGAACTAGAGTCGCCCCATAATAGCAGGTGCTCGATGCGAGCTTGACGTTGAGAAAAAGAACAACACAATAATCTGAAGGAAACAAAATCACAGTGTGACAAAAATACGTTAGATTAACCGCCGCCCCCCCCCCCATGACCCATTCTGACGTAGGACACTCTCTATCATAATATATACTATATTTTCCATAGTATTGTAATGTAATTGTTAATAAGTTTGTTTTTATAAATATAGTTCACATGATTATGAATTATTATGGTTACTTCCAAAGCATGTCAACGATATTTCCCTCTAATGTATTTGAACTCTCAAAGTACCAGCCAATGTGGTAAAGTGTCGTAAGATGTGTAACCTATTTTCGAGGCAGAGGTTATTTGGTAAAACGTCTTTGAAAGTCTGTTATAAAGTTTTCAGACCATAAAATTTAGCTGATCGGTTACACAGTACACTCTGATGCTGTTACTTTTTGTATTTTATGTAATATACATACAAAGTCATAACGAGAAAAACCCTGGAGGAGCTGTTGATGCAAATGAGTATAAAATATATCCTTGTTGAGCTTGATTTGATCTTTAGAGATTTCATTTGATAACTTCCTTCGATAACATCACATACTAAATTCACTGCAATCATCGAGGATATATTGACGTTTTGAGGAGCGATATGTCGCCCACCACCATCTAGGTTATAATTATGTTTGAGGATTGTTGGTTTTGGTTGTGCTATTTCTTCTATGCGTCGTGAATCCTTTTACACCATCATCAATGATATCATTGAGAGATTTTGTCATCTCTGCAACGTTATATACTGGTAATTTAAAATTTAATAACTCTTTTTTTTGTTAAATTATATGCGGATAGAAATTTGTTTTTCTCCTTCTCGCACGTCAATAGAATCATCAAAATATTTTATTAAAAATTCATTTTAATTATTTCATATCTTTCATAAAAGTGTTCATTTCATTTATTATTTTTATGATTTCATCAAGTGGAACTGTTACATCCAAAAGATATTTTTTTAAAACTTTGCCGTAGTCTATCTCTATTAGATTCAAAAACTTCAATAATACTTTTAAACATCACATTAATATGTTTATTTAATATAATCGTGTCTGTACTTATTTCACCATCGTGTTCAAATTCAAAATGCAACCCAGAAAAACCCTTCCTATAGAATTCAAAATATATTTTCTTAACTTTTGTTATATCGTCTCCTCTTAGAAGAGTTAAAATTATATCACCATGAATATATTTAAACCCATCTGTGATAAAATCAGATTTTTTAGTTTCTGATGGTATTAGCAAGGAAGTCCGAGGTGGAGTTTCAGGCCATCTTAGCACAGTCCTTTTTTGAGCTTTGCTAGATATCTACGACATACCCAGGCGAGTTTATCTCATTCGCAGATGATGACGTCGGCTCGTGAACTGTTATAGCAAATTTCGATTCCTTTCCAGTAACGGATTTTATTCTGCGTTGTAATTCATTATTGATTTGTTCGATTTGGTAAGAGTCAGATGGTAAGAAAACAACGTTTCAGTCAGGATTAACATCGGTTTTATTCTTGCTCGCAAACACCAGGGAATTATTCGGTTGTTGACCACCAAATGGTACTAATCTAATATTAGGCCAACTATGGCATTCTCGTAATTTTGCTAGTGCTATCTCCTCCACCGGAATCGCAGTAGGGAAATTCACACTGAATTCAGGATTGGTTGAGGTTATTGAGATCATGCTGGTTTTTACCGAGGTTGTGTTTTCCGCTATTCGTTGAAGTAGTTCTTGCGATGCTGCCATTGTTAATATATTCGTATTGTTTCTCTAATTTTGAAATCGCGGAATCATAATCACGTACCATCGCTGAAAACTCGTTATCTGATATTAATGTGTCATCGTGGGAGGACGATATCATCGAGGGTAATTGTGAGTTCGCGGCTGACACAACATGAAACTTAACAACGTAATCCTGCAGTTTGCGCTGGCTACACGATCAATTTTTTTGCTATAAATTAAATTATTACCGCTATTTTTGTCGTCGCTGATATACAAATTTGAACAGCTATTGGGGCAATCATCGTCACCGAGGAGAGTATAATACCAACTCCGGTGATTACACCTAATACCGCGTACATGGTATCGTCAACTGCGGTGATTCTTCGTCGATATTTTATTATTTTTACTAGATACTCCTCACTGATTGTTTTGAGTTAATTTGAAATTCTCTGACCTGATCGTAGTGATACTGGTGCAACGTTGCCAATGATGACATTGTATTTATTATAATAGATTTCAATTTGCTTTCGTCAAATTTGCCAGCGTTGAAAATCCTTTGGATTTTTAATTCAGTTGTTTACTTAAATCCGCTACAAATTCCACATCCATGTTATTGAAACCCTAGCAAAATTATTATCAGTGGATATTATTGTGAAGTGTTCAATTGTTCCCTTGTCGATGATCGTTGATATCATATTATTGACCGCAGATGAACTCGTTGATGAAAAAGTAAATTGAGTCGGCGACACTAGTGTTAATCGATAAATACCTTTGACGGTCGCGTTGATATTTAATATATTATTTTGTGGTGTCCACGTAAATGATCCATGTTGAATCGTGTATACTACGCTGTTGGTTTTCTCATGAGGAATATTTTTTTTTTCAAGTGTTTCTGTCATCCTCGGTAAATCATCTTTGATTACATCGTTGATCTTTTTGATCTCTTCGATGGATTTTGTTTTAAATCTATGAGTTTTATGTCGAGTTTATCTAACAAGATTCCATAAAGTTTCTTAATAACATTTTTACATAAAGCTGAAATTTTCTCAACATGATCTTCATACCTAGATTGTAGTGTTGCTAATTTTAACATAGCTGTTTTTACCTATGTTAGTTATGGTGTGGTCAGCGGTGTATTTTCAAAGACATCCAACATAGGTTTGTCAATATTGTCAATTATCTTCTTTGTAATTCAGAAAACCGAATAATTTAGTAATATGATCGTCATAGTCATCGCGTAGTGTTTTTTAATAATTCTATCGTTGATGCATAATTATCACCGAGCTCTGTTAATTTATCTGTGAGCGTCGAAATGAGAACATCTAGAAAACAACGCGATAGTATCTTCTACTGCGTCGCGTCGTTTAACTAAGATATCATGAGGGGAAACATTACTCGTTTTCAATTTACCCTGACGATCTTGAAATACAGCTATTTCATTTGGATCAACACTTGTGAAGTTTAACATCTCAGCTATTTCATCTTCGATTATTTTTTTACATCACTGGTAACAGATATTTGCGTGATGTTTTTTTCTGTTATGATAAAGATCTCCCCAGTTATCAATCGTTATTCTCTAAGTTCTCTCTAAAAAGCGATTATTCTTATTTTCGTGTACTGTTTTATGTGGTGATTTTCTCGATGATGAAATAGCGTTGAGGACATTTAATACTTCTCTACCGCATATTGGTGGATCATTCATTTTCTGTACTGGTGGCGTAGAATCCCAGATAGGAATTTTTAAGCGGTTTATATAACGCATAAATTCTTTAGGCGGCACTAAACCCATATGAATCGAAAAAAACAATTGCACGCAGATCAATCACGTATACAACCGAGTGAGTTCCAGGTCCGGTGCTGCAATCGAGATTAATGAAACCTGTTTCAGCGTTGTTTGGTTGCTGTTGTAATTGATCTCGCATAAAAACACCTCTAAAAAAAATTATCGCTATTTTTTAGCAGCATCGAGTAAATCAAAACGTGGCATGGGAACTATAGGTTCTCGCGATGGAACCTTCGGCGATATCTGCGATCTCGTAGTTAGTAAATTGTTCCTTGTCTCAGGCTTTTTTCCGCTGTACCATGAATACGGAGTTCCTGGTAGTCTTAGACCCTTTCCTGATCGTTTCTTTTTTATACCCGTTTCCAGTAGCTTTCTTTAGTGCCATTTCTGCCGCTGTACCAACGGCTCCTAGTGCGGAAGCTTTTGCTACCGCTGGGGCCGCTGCCGTAATCAACGCTGGCAACGCAGCGAAAAGTGGAAATATACCACCTGATGTTATCATGTTCTTAATTGCAGCCGCAGAGACAGTGACCTAAACACCTTTTTTATCTTTGATGCCATCATTGAAGTTTTTTTCTGACGAGTTGTCAATGACAATTTATTCTGACCACGAGACATCTGATCGTGCTTCAGCGATATTTTGGTTCCACATTTTGTAGCTGATTCCGATTGCAATTGTTTAGTTTGACCAGGAGTTAACGTAACACTAACATGACCATATAACATTTTATTTAATAACAGATTGATCTAATTGTTACATTACATATTTACAACTACACTCATTCGTCCATCAAAGCCTTCGAGTAGCATTTATTTGTCACTGAAAATTTCAGTAAATGCTCTGTAAATCGGGATAGTGACAACACCACCTACAACCGGACGGGTTACACTAGCTCTGAAGTGTATGTCAACTACGGATTGTGTGGTTAAGTCAAGATGTTGCAGCGAGAAGTAATAAATAGGATATCAATTTCTAAAATCAAATTGTGATATTTGCAGACCAGTATCCACATTTAATCGCGTGCCATAAATGTCAACAAACGATGATACTATTTGGTTGGTTCCGTAATCAAGTAGTATATCCTCGAATGGCTCCTTTTGGTCGTTTATTTTCAAAGATACTTCAGTAACACCTGTTTGATCAAATGTCATATGGCTGCGTAATTGTGACCCAACTCTCGCCATATTCTGTAACGCAATAAATATATGACGCGGAGCTGAAACACCTTGTTTTGATGCCAATTGCCATGTAAGTGTACCATCGATATTAGAAGCCATGGTATCTGTTGTTGTTGTTAGCCATGATAGCAATGATTTTTCCGCACGATCCATAAATGATAGTAATCATTCTACCATGGTGATTGATGGAGTCATTCCTGGCCTCCACAATGATAGTTTTGATATAATAACTTTAACATCAGCCACATCAGCATCATGCCAGATTGCATCATTATCACTACCCTTTCGCACGAGTACTACTGTATGCTTCGCTCCATAGATAACTTTTCTAACATTTCTGCAAAATCCGAAAATATGATGTAGTGGAATCGCGCATGAAAATTGTCGACGCTGCCCTTGCAACATTGCAACGCGTGTTGCAAACCCCAAGTTGTGATTAGGATTAGTGCATTTTTATAACATCAAAGGAAGCAGATGGTCTTACTTCGTGTACAAGAGAACCCACTGGTTGTGGATCAGATGCGGTATCTTGCGGTGTCCGTAATTTAGAATACTGAATGTGTTCAGCGTGATCAGTGAGATCCTTAGAGAACATCATAGATGGACCATCCGATCTTGTATAATCATCAGAATATCTTGCTAACTCCACTATTGTTGTGGCAATATCAACCTCACGCTCCATAAACTTTTCTCTTCCATCAATCATATATCTAGCAATTTCGAATAGCGCCAGGATACCATTATTGACAAAACCAACTCGGACATTTGGGTCATCTGTATATGGTGTATCAACTGCAACATTTTTTACGAGTTCTCCTTCTACTTTGATAAATGCTTCAAGGGGAAGTAAGTATTAGCTGGTCTCATGGACCTGAAGTTCGATTATTGATCGAGGATACGGTTGTAGTGCATGATAGGAATAAAACTGATAATCGCGTACAGAATCATTCTTGGATACTGAGGCGTCCATATCGAATGCTGGGTCAGGAGCCGATTTGAATATATTCTTATATATTTTTTGATCTAAATCGCGATCCCGATATCATATTTCCAGCAATATTTGCCAGAGTATCTTATCCATTTTTATCCGTGATGCTATTTTTTTTATCTACTGCGTTATTTATTATTTTTCTGATACTTGCAGGAATAATTTCCGTAGATGGTAGTGTTCCTATTGATTTAGTCACTGGTGACTTTATCACCAGTTTCTTTCTTCGCCGAACTAACGCTACTAGTTTTTTCTTAGCCGCAGAAAATGCTTTTCCGGCAACATCACCAACAGCGCTAATACTCTAATCACGAATAACATCAAAAGGTTTCATTGATAACTATTTTGCGATTGGTGCTATTGTTGGAGATATTCTTGCAAATAACCCTGCATCGGTATTGCCAAGACCATCTCCATAGTACGCTCTATAAACTGCCAATTGTGAGTTTACTACGTAAGTCATGGCTGGTTTATTGTGGTTGTAGTGTCTGATCATCTAATTTAAATGACATTTATCTAATGTGGTGACAAATCACTATTTACAATGTCATCAATGACAAAATGTCACAGACAAAGTCATCAAATTAATCACTGTGGTAACCGTCCGCTAGCTCATCAATAAACTCTCGGTATACACCAATATCCTCGTCTCTCTCCTATGAGAATTTCTAATCGTGACATATCTCCGAGAATATTACTAGGACAACGAACTAGAAGATTACCTGAAACAGAGCATGGAATTACACTTGTGTGCCCTTTCCTGAAATTGTAAGTATCTAAAAAGTTCATCATTAGATTCGTCTTGATCAGATTGATTATTTTCAGACTCCAATAATCTCAAACCCGTATCATCATCATCATTATCAGGTGGTGGATGTCGTTGAGGCGAGAAAGATGTTAGCTTTAAAGGCTGTTTTTTTTTTCTTTGCAATTTTTGCGTTTTATTTTTTTTTTTTTTTGTTTTTAATTCTTCATATTAATCATTCACTGTACCCACTGCATTGACATATCCTGTGTATGATGCATTGCCTTGATCAATTCGACTTGTGTTAGTTTTGATTTTGTAAAAAAACATCAGCCCAATGTGAACCAACACAAAAAAGCCATTCAGTCAGACCATTAAGCCATCGAAAAATCCCTTTGAGATCCTTAACATTAATTTCTGTTTCAAAAACAGTATATACAAGCCCACACGAGTTATTCCCCTTAATGCTACATATACTAATTTAGATGTAAACGAATTTAATTCTATGTCCTGATCTCTTTGAAATCGCTGATTGATATATTTGTTCTGCAGCAAACTGTACTGAGGATACACAAATATCGAAATACTTTCCGGCCTCATTCAAAATATTGAAATACTCTTTCTTCGTTATTTTTGGCATTAAATGATTTTATAGGTTTGGCATTTTTCGAGTGTTTTCCACTCCCCCCTCGTTTGGTGGGATCTATCCAATAAATGATAAACCAAGTATTGAACAATTAAAACCAATGTAATATTCGTCGTTGAATTGTGCAGCAGAACGAAAAATAGAGCATTTTACAAATGCGTTGCGTGGTAACAAATTGACGGATCTAAATGAATGGGGATTAACAGTGAAGGAGAACGGAGCAATATTTCGAAATGTTGCCGCGTTAGAGCGAATACTAAAATTTCCGATATCCGTAGAGACAGTAACAGGCGAGATATTATACGAACCGAAATTAAAATCGAGAGGATCTCCAATCAAAATTATTAACCATAATGCACACGCTTGAACACCCGAGGTAACAATATTTTCGCGGGATAGAACAATAAAATATTGCACGGGAAATTTATTTGATTTTATTTACGAGTTTAGTAAAGACGATCCTGTGTCAGTGTGGTTACTTCACAGTTTTGAAAACGAAGAGGGTCAAGTTTGATCAATTTGTTAAACCCAATGGCGAAATATATCGTACTGAAGCAATCCACAATGAGATGAAAAAACTAGCTAGTGATTTTTCAACGGATAACGACGAGCAATTATTAACAAACTATTTTATAATACTGTCAGTTGCAGCTCATTTCACGAGAACGAGTTATCTATGGAAACTAGCACGTGCAGAATTTCTCTCAGATATCGAATCAAGCTACGTGGAATAGGACCATGGTGGATTATGGAATACAAAATACGACCCTGAAAACATAATTTCGGTTGATGTGATTGCGTGTTATCCAGGGAGAGTTCTTGGGTATGGAGCATGCTCTGAGTACTTTAAAAGATTTTTTTTGGGACATCCCACACACGAAAGGACCCGTGTTGCCATTAATGGACCACTTCCTGATTTTGATATAACCGAATTCGCTCGTGTGGTATGATTCAAAATTGCTAAGGGTTTTTATCTGTGCTGTTATGTTTGGTTTGGTAGATACATCTCTGAAAAACACTGGATGCCAATAGTGTTATTACGGTATGTGATTGATTATAAAATACGAATATCGCTGATTGTCAGTGATGCAATTATATCATATCGGAAACAAACTGAAGTTTGGTTACCACAACCCGATAATCTAACAAAGTATAATAACCGAAAACAAAAAACAATTTCCAGATCTAGACGAAGAATATATCGTGAAATGGTCCAAAGAAATCTTTGAAGTTAGAAATAAAAAGCAAAAGATCTCGGTAGAACAATAATTGGTAAGTTCACACAGGGTGGAAAATACGACCACCAACGATATTCTTCGCGGTTGATTATAGATGATGCTGAATACGATTTAATAATCGCAGATGCAACATCTAGTGGTATATATGTTGATCGTAAAGATGCTTTCTTGTTCGATGGAACCAAATTCTGATTGATTATGGAACCAACCAAATTGCACGCGCGTATCATCGTGTGTTGACATGTATGGGACGCGATAATAACGTAGATACCAGTCTGCAAATATCACAGATGGGTTTTAAAAATCGATATCCCATTTACTACTTTTCGCTGGAACATCTTGATTTAGCCAGACAATCCGTAGTTGACATACACGTCAGAGCTCCTGTAGCTCGTCCTGCTGCTATTGTTAATTGCAGAGGGGTTGCTGTCATTCTCAGTTGTTGGACGAATGAAGGTAGTTAATGCACCAGTGGAAAATTTGTAATGTAACAATTAGGTCAATCTATTATTAAATAAAATGTCATATAGTAATGTTTGTGTTACGTTAACTCCTGATCAAATTAAAAAAAATGCAATCGGAATCAGCTAACAAATGTGGAACAGATGTGTGGTGGTCAGAATAAACCATCACTGACAGCCCGTCAGATAAAACACTTCAATGATGGTATCAAAGATAAAAAAGGTGTTCAGGCCACTCTCTCTGCGGCCGGAATTAATAAAATGATAAAATCAGGTGGTATATTTTCACTGCTCGCTGCGATTCCAGCACTAATTGCAGCCGCGGCCCCAGTGGAAGCAAAGCCGCGCTAGGAGCCGTTGGCACAGCAGCATGGATGGCACTAAAAAAAACAACTGGAAGCAGGTATGAAAAAAATAAACGATCAGGAGAAGATATAAGACTACCAGGAACTCCGTATTCATGGTACACCGGAAACGGCCTGAGACTAGGAACAGTTTACTAACAATAGTTACCATGTCACATTTTGGTTTATTCTATGCTGCTAAAAAACTAGCGCTACAAAACTTTAGAGGTGTTTTTATGCGAGATCAATTACCACAACAATCAAACAACGCTGAAACAGGTATCATTAATCTCGATAACAGCACATGACCTGGAACCCACCTGGTTGCATATGCGGTTGATCCGCGTGCAATTGTTTATTTCGATTCATATCGGCTAGCGCTGCCTAAAACATTTATGCGTTATATACACCGCTTAAAAACTCCTATCTGGTATTCTACGCTACTAACACAGAAAATGAATGACCCACCAATATGCGGCAAAGAAGTATTAAATGTCCTCAACTCTATTTCATCATCGTGAAAACCACCACATAAAACCGTACACAAACATACGAGTAATCGCTTTCTAGAATGATATTAGATTATAATCATTGACATTTGGGGGAGATCTCTATCAAGCCTGAAAAAACCCACCGCGGAAATATATGCAACCGGTGATGTAAATAAAATTAATCGAAGACGAATTAGATGAGATGTTAAACCTCGCAAGTGTTGATCCAAATGAACTAGTTGTATTTCAAGATCGTCAGGGTAAATTGAAAACTAGTAATGTTTTCCTGGTTGATATTTTAATCAAACATCGTGGTGTAACGGAAAATTATATCGCGGTTTTTTCCGATCAGACCAGGTGTTCTCATTTCAACAATTGTGGATAGAATTATCAATTTAGAACCATTAAAAAAATACGCGAGAAATATGACGACCATATCGAACAAATTACTATGTTACGTAAAAACGTTTGATTAAACCAATGACGCCGTCCATAAAACGACCATCGATGTCATCAAGAATGATCTACCGAGGTTGATAGAAAAGCTTGAGAAAATAAAATCCCTCACGAACAAAAAACTATCGTAAATAATGTGTACGCGATCCAACATGGATCATTTACGTGGGCACCATTCACTAGCATATTAAATATCAACGCAACATTCAAAGGTATTGATCCATTAACACTAGTGTCGCCGACTCAATTTAATATTTCATCAACGAGTTCATCTGGGGTCAACAATCTGATAGCAACGATCATCGACAAAGAAACAACTGAACGATTCACAATAATATCTACTGATCATAATTTGACTAATGCTTCAGTAACATGGTATGTGGAATTCGTAGCTGATTTAAGTAAAGAAGTGAATTAAAAATCCATAGGATTTTCAACGCTGGCGAATTTAACGCCACCAATTTGAAATCTATTACAATAAATAAAATGTCATCATTGGCAACGTCATGAAATCTATTATAATAAATAAAATGTCATCATTGGCAACGTCACAACAGTATCGTTATGATCAGGTCAGAAAACTTCAAACTAAACTCAAAACACTCACTGAGGAGTATCAAGTACAATGAGAACAAATTTCGACAAAGCATCACCGTAGTTGATGTTATCGTGTACTTAGTATCAGGTGTAATTACCGGAGCAGGTATAATCTTAACTTCGGTAACAATGATTGCCCCGATAGCTGTTCTAATGTGTATATCAGCGGCGACAACAATCGCGGTAATAATTTCAATAATAACACAAAAAAATATCATCATGTAGCCAGCATAAACTGCAGGATTACGTAGTTAAATTCCATGTTGTGTCAACCGCATACTCCCAATTATCCTCGATGATATCGTCCTCCCTCGCTGACACATTAATATCCGATAGTGAGTTTTCAGCGATGGTACGTGTTTATGATTCCGCGATGTCAAAATTAGAAAAGCAAATAAGAATGGCAAATCGCATTAACTACTTCAAGGAATAGCGGAAATCACATCCCCTATGAAAACCAATATGATCCCAATAACCTCAACGAATCCTGAATTCAGTGTGAATTTAACTTCTGCGATTCCAGTGAAGGAGATATCACTAGCAAAATTACGAGTATACCATAGTTGACCTAATATTAGATCAGTACCATTTGGTGGTCAAGAACCGAATAATTTCATGGTGTTTGCGAGCAAGAATAAACAAGACGTTACTCCATTACTGGAAAAGAATTGAAAATCGCTATAACAGTTCACGAGCCGACGTTATCGTCTGCGATTGAGATAAACTCGCCTGGGTATGTCGTATAAATATATCAGAGTTCTATAAGAACCGTGTTGGGATTGCCTGAAAAAACTGCACTACCTGAACCAAAAAAATCTGATTTTACCACAAATGATATTAAAGGCAAAAAAGACATAGTTTGAAGTCTTGTAGGAGATATAACAAAAATAAAGAAAAAATATTTTCCCTTTGGTAGCAAGAATTACTCTATATGGGGTTTTGATTTTGAACACAATGGTAAAATCAATTATCATGAGGTTCAATTGGATAAAGATATTAAGGAGGGTTTTAAAATATCAAGTACATATTTTGAATCTGATGTAAATAGACTACGGCGAAGTTTTCAAAAATATATTTTGGATGTAACAGGTTCACGTGATGACATCATTGAAACAATAAAAGAAATAAACTCTGATATAAAATATATGAAAGAATATAAGTCTTTTTTATAAAATCTATTGACGAATCATTTGACATCAAAGAAAAACACAAATTTCTATCCGAGCATAATTTAAAAAAAGAAGAGTTTTATAAGGATTCACGAGGCATGGAAGAAAATAGCACAACTACAAACAACAATCCTCAAACATAATAATGAACCCGATGGTGGTGGGCGACATTTCGCTCCTCAGAACGTCAATATATCCTCGGTGATTGCAGTGAATTTAGTATGTGATGTTATCGAAGGAATTTATCAAATAAATCTCGAAATATCAAATCAAGCTCAACAAGGATATATTTTATACTCATTTGCACCAACCGCTCCTCCAAGGTTTCTAATCATTGAAGATCCAACTAATTCAGTCTTTATGCGATGTCATAATGATTCGTTAACCAGAATTAATTTCAAACTCACTGAACAGTCCAATAATCTGATTGATTTACGAGGTGAGATTTTACAATTTAGTCTGTTTCTGAAATCCTAAAGGATTTTCTCCGTAAATTGCTAGCAATTTCAAGGATTTTCAATTCGTCTCCAAAACGCAATCAGTGCCGGATCTGTTGCAAAATCCTAAGGGATTTCTCTTTTTTTTTGTTTGTCTGCGAAATAGTTCCGGTTTGAAATCCTTTAAGATTTTGTTTGAGATACTTTCGGAATGTCTGAAATAGCTTCGGTCTGTCCACCCTCTCTGCTTGAAATCTTTTAGGACTTTGTTTGAAATAGTTTCGGTTTGCTTGAAATACTCTTGGTCTGTCCACCCTCTCTTCTGCTACAATAAATATACCCTCGAAGATGTTTTTCTCCCGGATATTTTGCCCATGGTGTTCCTGGTAATTTTACTGACTTGGCTTTTCTTGAAATCCTTGATTTTATCAAGGGAGACAAATCTAATGTTTTGGTACCATATTGTACACACCGACAAGTGCTGATCTGTTATTTTTAGTTGTAATCGTCAAGTCATCTGTGCTAGTAGGCTTCGCACATTTCACACAATATAGATCCATAATTTATTATAATAACATGAATGTAATTGATTTTTCGGCGACAAAAACACGAGAACCAGTTACGTATCATGCAGCGCTACCAAATTATATTCGTATGATTATAATCGGACCATCTGAAAGTGGCAAGACGCAGTTGTTACTTAATTTGATAATGAGATGGATGGAATGGGATACGTTATATTTAGTAGTCCTGAGTGTAGATGATCAGCGATGTTACGAGGTGTTAAAGGATTTTGACGAAAAAGCAAAATCGGAAATCGATGAGAATATTATTGAGTTTATAACCGATATCGAAGAAGCACCGAGTGTTGATGCTCTTAATAAAAGTATTAACAATTTAGTCGTATATGATGATGTGATGTTAGATAAACAAGCAAACCCTGCCATAATATTTTACAGAGGTAGGAATACAAATACCGATGGGATATATATTACTCAGAAGTATACACAAACACCAACAGTGATCAAGGAAAACTGTAATATTCCTGCTGTATTTAATGGAGTTGACAATCATACGCTACAAAATATTCACCAGACCTGGTGCAGTGGAAATATGGATAATAATCTCTTTAAAAAAATTCTTTAGTCACGCTCATTCAATCCCACATGGATTTGTAACCATAAATTTGCATGACCCTAGATCAAGATATCGTCTCGGACTTGTTCAATTATTCGGTTAAAACAATTTGTCTCAACGGCGCAATCGGCGCCAGGTCTGTAGAGTTCGAAACCGAAATAATTTCTCTTTTTTTGTCTGTGAAATAGTTTCGGTTTGTCTGAAATAGTTTCGACTTGCTTGAAATAGTTTCGGTTTGTCTGTCCACCCTCTTTGCTGCTCTTATTATCAGTTTATACTGTGCAAGGGTCTTTAGTAATTTGTCCATTTAAATGTTTTCTTTCAATGGCATCTCCATATGGGCAATATGTCCCCTTCATGTTTTTCTTTCAAAGTTATAGGTTTAGTTATTAATGTCCTTATTATTTACTTAAGGGCAATTGGACTAAACTAGTATAGATTTATTTGTTTAAATTTAAATACAACCCATGTGTGCAGTCATCATTATAATAATGGTCGCATATTCGTATGTTTCTTTTTATTATCGTGAAAGCTGTACTTATTTGTACAGTTATATGTTCCAGTGATACATTTATTTACTATTTAACTGTATTTCTTATGTGTCAAGAGTTAGTGCTGATACTTTGTGAAGCAAAATTTTCTAATACATTTTTTCTCAGGAACATAACCATTGAAATGATTTTTTTTGATATGTACTTTTTATGCAGATTAGAGGAGCATGACATATTAGTGAATGTCAGTGAGGAATTTGCTGTAATATTACCACCAACAGCTATTCATAACATATATACAAGGTAAATGTGTAGTTTTAAGGTGTAAATGTTTCGGTCTGAATGTTAAATTTTTTGGTAAAATAATGGAATACAAGACTTGGTTGCTTTGAGGCATTATAGTTCATTATAGCAGCTACAGTGAAAGGGAAATGTTCTTTGTTAAAATAAAATTAAGGATAATGTAAATAACAAGATATTATGTAGCAATTTTATTTCATCTTGAGCAAATGATGATGTAGGCAACTTTGCATTGGACTGTTAATGATAACATTCATTTAGTATTGCATTTGCTTAATTTTGTGCCATCATATAAAGTTTTACATTTTAAGGATCTACACATTTATGATGCCTATACACCAGAAACAAAAATTGAAAATGTTTGTCCAGAGAATAATCACTGGAAAGGAAAATATAATACAACGTTATTCTTCTTATTTTATCATTCTAAATATTGTTTGTGGCTACTGCTTTCACAGATGACCAGAAATACGATCATTTGATTTTTTATATATTTTTTCCTTTACTGTTCTATAAAAAATAATAAATAAGCTTTTAAAAAATAAAAAATGCAGCATGGTTAAATTAAATATTAATCTAATATTTACGTATATTTAAGTATATTTCCCTATTCCTTATACATTATTGAAATATTTCTTTTTTGTAGGTATTCTGCTGCCCTGAGTGTCTTGTGAAATACACTAAGGAAGACTGTTTTTAACCATTACTTGAACAGACATGGTCCTCATAGAAAGAAAAAGGAGGAGATCATGTGTATGTTTCTTGAAGTAGTTATTGCCAAACTATTATTAAATTTTCTAAACTTAACCCAGTTAATTTGCTTAATGTCTTTGTGCAATAGCTTTTGACTTTTAATTCTTTGATATGAAGTTAAATGTTTTGCAGTTTTCATTATAGATACACACGTATTGTTTTAGTTCTAAATTACTTACTCTAGCTTTATGTTTCTGTTGTGAAAACCTGACCACTGATGAATGAGTACCCAACTCTGTTATTATATACCCTGTTTTGTTTTTAAGACCATCTTGATTATCATATGAATATTTCATGGTAACCAATTGACTGTTCAAAAAATATTTATTTTTCAATTATTTAGGTACTTTCTGAAATTTAAGATTTTGTTGCAATGAAAATAACTACTGATTTTAAACATTTTTAAAAAAATGTATTTTATCACTTGTGCAGGAACCGTTTTCTTTTCATTCAATTGAAGAATGAGAACAAGCTTTACCTCTAGGACAGTTATCGAAAATAACTACTGATCTACATTGTGTCCAATGCCATTGGTGATCTATTACAATGATTGTCATTAGACATTTCACCGTTAAATTAACAGATACATGTGGTTCGTTCACAGATGGTTCTATCCATGACCTAGCCTTCATGATCATATCATTTATCTATATTTGATGATATAGTTAAACTTATGATTTCTTAATTATGTTTTATCTAATTTTACCTTTTTTAGTTTGCAACATGAAATGTTGTGACAGTTTCTTAATATTTCAACATTTATTATTCTTCAATGGAGTTTTATTTCCTTCCTTTTTGACATGAAAGGAATTACCTAAAATAATTTAAGTTTCTATTTTATTGTCCTCTTACATATATAACATATTTCTATATGCAGAATAAGCAGTTATATTGAATGCGATTAAGTCAACATTCCACTTGAGGAATCGTTTCTCGCTTAACTTTATATTTGAGAAATGTCTTACATACATAAAAATTTGCATAACTTACTAATAATTAAACACATTTGATAACATTGTTAATGAGGTAAAATTTCTTTATAAAATACTATTTATAGTGATATTCAAGATGTTTTATTTACAGTTAACATTTTTCTTCTATCTACAGCTAAGTAAACTTCACTGCATCTCCTTTTCCTGGATGATTTAAAAGTATGGTGAATAAGTTTTGAGATCTAATATGTGAGAAATTAAGAATCTCAAAAGAACCACTTTTCTTGTACGTCATTGCCATTGATGAAGATTAAAACAATGATTGCACAGAGGAAATGAAAGGCTCACCAAATAGTCATAGCAGACCAGGTAAAGTGTATAAATATAATTTAAGTATTTTGAAAGGGAAAAAAACTACAACTTGCAGAACATGCTGAAAATTTCACCAACTTGGATTTATGTGCCTGTTTCGTTTTTACCATTTGCAAAGGATTCACTGTTAAAATCTGCACAAACGCATCCGGTGCCTATTATATGTCCTGTGACAATGAAATGTTGAATACTCCTGCCATTCATGCTATCATATGTCATTATCCAGAGTTCAGAATTGTAGATCGGTTTGAGAAATCTTTAATGGACCTTCTAAATCGTTTTGCTTTCGTTGAGTTTCTATATGAACAATGTTGTATGCTAAATGTATTATCAAATGGCGATGGAAATAACATAATAAAAAGGTGGCATCACTTTTAAATGTTCCAGTGCTAAATCATTAAGGAATAATGTGCTTTATCTTCACAAAAACAAACAGTTTGGTACATTATTCAAAATGTACACAGGCATTTACCACGAAAATGATCACAATCATAGTGCCAGTGAATATATTGTGTATCATGCTGAACCTGTGACAAAATGTAGCAAAATGTTCACACCACGAGGAAAGATTGTGATGGCAGAAATGGTATTGAAACTGTTGACATAAAGAGTGAAAATGTAATGAAAGATAAAAGTGTATGATAATTGCAAGAAACAATTACTTGAATATGGAGATTTAGTTATACAGGTGCTTGATGAGCACAAATTAATTGATGTCATAATAATGAAACTGGGACAATTCAAGAAGTTTTGGGTATGTGACGACAACACCCTTGTTGGGCACTTTGAAAAAAGAATGTTCAACACTTGTACATGTAGAATTTATCGCACACCTCTAGAATGTGTCAGTGAAATAGAATAAGAACAGTTTGATGCCTTGGATATACATGGTATAAACTGCATGCATTGTCGAGTATTAAAAGAAGATATTTTTCCAGATATTGATAGGGATTAAAATGCAGCAATTACAAACATACAAGCAGTAATAGAGATTCATCTATCATGCAGAGATATGAAGGTAGTAAAGTTGTCATCTTGCCGGCGAAATTTAGAGAAATCAGTGTTTCCCTTTACCCTCATTTGCGCTTTAGAGACCCCCAATATTAAATTTCACCCCAGTTTTGATAACAATGTTTGTGTTTTACTCAGTCTAACCCCCAGTTTTGACACACAGGAGATTTTTGACTCTCAGTCTTGCACCCTTAGGGGATATACTGAGACATGTTCAGTTCCGCATGATGATGAAATTTTATTTGTACATTTAACGTTCAATACCAGTAACCAGCGCCTTTAAAATTCATGTACATATGGTTTCTGCAGAGGTAAATAGGGATTCGAAAGAAATGTAGATCTGCTCACTAAGAGAAGAAACCTATATAGCTATTTGCTGGGACTAAAAATGCATATCAGTACTGTATGGAGGTTTCCAATTGTTTATTTAATGATACAACAGATGATTTGCAAACTGCAGCCTTTCCTGAAATTATTGATGTTGAAATGAATATTGAAAATCAGTTTTTATAAGGAAATGACTCAAACTTTAATGTTGATGATGGACTTTGGTCCTTTCGTTGTATAAGTACACGTTAAGTGCGAAAACAGCAAGAATCATAATAGGCCTAGAACATAAGGGGAAGATACATTTGGATCAGTTCAGACTTTCGCAATATTGAAAACGGTTGTGTAAAAGAAGCAACCTTATTTCCTCTCATTCATAGAGCAAGTTAGTACTTCGTAAATGGTGGTTCATCTGGGCTTCAAATATGAAGATAGACTTCAGAAAACAGTGTCCATTATATAGAATAGCCCCAAAGCAGCTTTCATCTGATGAAACTAAAGTTGGAGTTGGCTTTCGCAATGCTAACGTTGAGGAAATTAGCAAGCCAGATGAACCCGATCGCATATTACCAACACTGCACAATAAAATGACAAGCTATTTCCTTCCTTACATGATAGGCATTGATAAAGATAACTTTAAACAAGCCAGAGAACATTTGCATTACATAAGCAGAGTATTTTTAAATAAAATACCGCAGCAGATTCTTCCACATGATGAAGAATAATTGAAAAAAAAATACTTTACTTTTGTTGATGTTATGTGATTCAATTTAGCCGGTTTTGATGCCATTTCTTGCACACATGTCAGAGGTTGAAAAAATATATTTTTCCAGATGAAAATATTGTATTTGCTAGTGTTAAAATGTTGCTTACAACAGCTCCTACCATTAGTTTGATCCCTCATGCGAAACTAGATTGCATTATAGAACTTTTGGATCTTATGACAGGAGAAGAAGTTAATAATGGTGGAGATATCTTCCTCAATAGAAAACTGTAGGAAATGTGTGAATATTCACCTTAAATAAGAGCTCTGATTGCAACATCAATGCTTGGCAACACTAATGAGAATGGTTAAGTGGGTATACACCAAGATGTATTTTACTTCATTTGCTATTTAATATCATAAGTTAGTGAAATAAATGTAACTCCAGCTGAATCTGCATTGTCAATTTGGGACTTATATCCTCCAAGGTTCGGGTTAGCATACTGTATTTCGGAATTAAGAAAGAAATAATGTTCAGTCAGAAAATTTTATATTGATTGTGAAAGGTAAACAGCATTGGTTTATGATAATCCACCATTACAGCATGATCAATGTGATTTTTGTCCTCAAAAACGCATATTTCCGCACATGGTACTTCATAGTTATTTCTTTGTTTCTGTCTATATCATGTTCATTGTTAGGGATTTCATATAAAACATGTCGAAGGACGTAGAGACCCATCAGCATCAATTTACTCCCACCTGCAAACTCCACCAAAGAGTATGCGTTATGGCTTTGTTAGTAATCTCCATGAATATTGTTTCAATTAAAAAAGTGGCTTTTATAGTAGTTAGATTCTTCCATGACAGTTGCCATGGGTTTGCTCAGAATTGTTTCTGTGCATATCTATCATCAAGGCTGATTGGATTTGACTCAATTCTTCATTACGTGAGCAATGTAAGAGTTTCATTCAGTGTATTAAATCAGCTTGTCAAATGATCCAAGAACATTTTCTGCTTCTACTTGCAATTTTTCGTACATGAATGGAATGCTTAAGGAAATAAAATGTGTCAAAAACATATGAAATTTGCTTTAGCTGGAGTTTATATGTATGTTATAGATCATTAGAACACTTTCATTTCGTACATTTCTTTGCTGAGTTTCACATTGTTTCATTTGATATGATTTCTGGGTTTATTATTGCACCTGAGGGACGCATTAACCGAATCTACGACTCAACAACATGCAGACAGAGGTGATATGGCAGTGATCCGTAACAAAGAGCTCTCGGGAGATCCCTCCCTTTATTATATGTAATTGTGCTAATATCATCATTGTGTTTATAGTAGACAAGTTTCACATTTGTAACACATTATCTCTATTGAAGAGTAGAATACTATTTCAACTTCTTACTAATAATAGATGTCATTTGTTTGCCCATTTGATAATTTAATTTTTTTTAAAATTATTTTATTTAGTATTATTCACTATACATTATCTACGTAGTCATGGGTCAGGGTCCATTACACCAACTGCCTCACTGTTCACTATAATTGTACATTGAGTATTGTTGGGGACAGATAGACAGAGATAATTGTTTTGTAATATTATTATTAATATGGTTTGGAGCAGCAGGGAGGGTGGAGAGACCGAAACTATTTCAAGCAAATCGAAACTATTTCAAACAAAATCCTTAAGGATTTTAAACCGAAAACAATGCAGGCAGACAAAGAAAAAGAGAAATGGTTTCGATTTGTCACGCTAAAGACCCAGCGCCGATTGCGCTGCGAAGAGGAATTTAAAATCTTTTTTACGATTTTACAAACAGACTAACTTGTAAAACCTCACCTCGTAAATCAATCAGATTATTTGACTGGTTAGTGAGTTTAAAATTAATTCTCGTTAACGAATCATTATGACATCGTATATAGACTGAATTAGTTGGGTCCTCATTGATTAGAAACCCTGGAGGAGCTGTTGGTGCAAATGAATATAAAATATATCCTTGTTGAGCTTGATTTGATCTTTCGAAATTTATTTGGTAACTTTCTTCGATAACATCACATACTAAATTCAATGCAATCACCGAGGATATATTGACGATTTGAGGAGTGAAATGCCGCCCGTCTCCGTCTGGGTCATTATTATGCTTGAGGATTGTTGTTGTTTGCGATTGTGGTATTTTTTCCATGTGTCGTAAATCCTTTTAAAACCATCATCGATGGCATCATTGAGAGATTTTTTCATCTCTGAGACATTATATCCTGGAAACTTAAAATCGGGAATATCTTTTCGCATACATTATATTTTTTGCAAACTCTGTTCTTGTTTTAGGATTATCATGACCTAATATTTCTTGAATAATTTGAAATGATGTGTTTCCATGTCGGCGATAATTTTGTCACATCGTTCTACATTCTTGATAAATTGATCTCCGAGATCATATTTAAAATAATTCTTCTTTTTTTCAAACTCATTTTTTATTTCTGTGAAACGATTGGTATTTTTTTCTTGTAATGGTATAAGCCATTTATCGTTTCCACTTCCACCTAAAACAAACAAAAACATATGATAATCTTCCTTATCAGAAATATAATCAGATTCTTTCGGTTCAGGTGGTAAATTAACTGTTTCTTATCGAGGTGGGTTTTCAAGCCATCCTAACACGATTCTTATATAACTCTGATAGATATCTACGGCATATCCGGACGAGTTTATCTCAATCGCGGATGATAACGTCGGCTCATGAACCGTTATAACGATTTTCGATTCATTTCCAGTAAAGGATTCTATTCTACGTTGTAATTCATTATTGATCTGTTCGATTTGCTAGGACCCAGATGGTAACGAAACAACGTTCCAGTCTGGAGTACCATCAGGTTTATTCTTACTCGCAAACACAAGGGAATTATTCGGTTGTTAACCACCGAATGGATTTGATCTAATAATTGGCCAACTATGGTATACTCGTAATTTTGCCAGTGCTATCTCTTTAACTGGAATCGCAGGAGGGAAATTCATATTGAGTTTAGGATTCGTTGAGGATATTGAGATCATGCTAGTTTTCACCGGTGTGGTATTTTCTACAATTCGTTGAAGTAGTTCTTGCGTTGTTGCCATTGTTATTATACTCGCGTCGTTTTTCTTATTTTGATATTGCGGAATCATAAACACGTACCATCGCTGAAAACTCAGTATCGGATATTAATGTGTCATCGAGTGACGACGATATCGTCGAGGATAGTTATGAGTACGCGGTTGACACAACATGGAATTTAACTACGTAATCTTGTAGTTTGCGCTGGCTGCATGATGATATTTTTTTGTTGTTGTTATTATTGAAATAATTCACTCGGTTGTTGTTGCCTCTGATATACAAATTAGAACAGCAATCGGGGCAACCATTATCACCTAGGAGAGTATTATACCAGCTCCGGTGATTACACCTGATACCGAGTACACGGTAACATAAACTGTGGTGATTCTTAGTCGATCTTTTTTATTTTTATTTCATACTCCTCCGTAAGTGTTTTGAGTTTAGTTTTAAATTATCTGACCTGACCATAGCGATATTGTTGTGATTACATTTTATTTATTACAACATAATTCAATTTAGTTGTTTACTTAAATCCGATACGAATTCCACATACCATGCTACTGGAACCCTAGCCAAATTATTATCAGTGGATGCTATTATGAATCGTTCAGTTGTTCCTTTGTAGATGATCGTTTATATTATATTGTTCACCCCAGATGAACTCGCTGATCAAGTATTAAATTGAGTTGGCTACACTGGTCTTAATCGATAAATACCTTTGACGGCCGTGTTGATATTTAATGATTGTGGATGGTGTCCACGTAAATGATCCGTATTGAATCGTGTACACATTATTATGATATTTTTTTGTTCGTGAGGGATTTTTTTTTCTTTCATGTTTTTCTATCATCCTCGGTAGATCATCCCCGATGACATCGTTCGTCTTTATATATTCGCCGATTAATCGCAGTTATTTCATCGAGTTTCGTGATAATACCAGCGAGATATGTTTAGATTTCTTCGGGTGTGGCATTTTTACTAAAATGAATTATCGACGTCATCATCGGTGTTTTTAAAGTTATTACGTAACATTGCAAATTGTTCGATATGAGTATCATACTCGGATCGCAACTTTGACAAATTATCCATGGAGATTTTTATCTCCGTGAGTTTCGTTGTGGTCACCGGTGGATTTGCAAAGAAACCTAATAGAAGTTTGTCAATATTGTCAATTATACTTCTTTGTAATTCAGAAAACTGGTCGAATTTAGTTATATGGTTGTCGTATTCATCGCGTAGTTTTTTTAATGGTTCTAAATTGTTAATTCTAGCCACAATAGTTGAAAAAAGTACACCCGGTTTGAGTTTACCCTGTTCGGAAAGCAATGCGATAGTATCTTTTACTGTGTCGCGTTGTTTAACTAAAATATCATCAAGGGAAACATTACTCGTTTTCAATTTACCCTGACGATCTTGAAATGCAACTATTTCATTGGGATCAACACTTGCGAGATTTAACATCTCAGCAATTTCATCTTCGATTTTTTTTTACGCCACTGGTTGCAGATACATCGGAACTAGCGATTACTCGTATATTCGTGTACTGTTTTATGTGGTGGTTTACCCGATGATGAATAATACTTCTATGCCGCATATTGGTGGGTCATTCATTTTCTGTGTTGGTAGCGTAGAATACCAGATAGGAGTTTTTAAGTGGTTTATATAACGCATAAATTCTTTAGGCAGCGCTAGCCCATATGAATCGAAATCAATAATTACACGCGGATCAATCGCATATGCATCCCAATGAGTTCCAGGTCCGCTGCTGTTATCGAGATTAATGATACCTGTTTCAACATTGTTTAATTGTTGTGGTAGTTGATCTTTCATAAAGACACCTCTAACATTTTTTATCACTAGTTTCTTAGCAGCATAGAATAAATAAATATTTGACATGGAACTATTGTTAGTAAACTGTTCCTAGGCTAAGGCCGTTTCCGGTGTACCATGAATACGGAGTTCCTGGTAGTCTTAGACCCTTTCCTGATCGTTTCTGTTTTTTGTATCCTTGTCCGGTAGCTTTCTTTAGTGCCATTTATGCCGCTGTATCAACGGCTCCTAATGCGGCGACCTTTGCTACCGCTGGGGCCGTAATGCAATTAATGCGGGTAACGCAGCTAACAACGGGAATATACCACCTGATTTTATCATGTTCTTAATCGCAGCCGCAGAAATAGTGATCTGAACATCTTTTTTATCTTTGATAGCATCATTGAAGTGTTTTATCTGACGAGTTGTCAATGACAGTTTATTCTGACCGCCAGACATCTGATTGTGCTTCAGCGATATTGTGGTTCCACATTTTTTAGGTGACTCCGATTGCAATATTTTAATTTTACCAGGAGTAAACGTAACACTAACATGACTATATGACATTTTATTAATAACAGACTGATCTTATTGCTACATGACATGTTTTTTAAAATATTACAAATTTTCCATTCGTCCACCAACGCCTTCGCGTAGCATTGATTTGTCAATGAGAATTACAGCAACTGCTCTGTAACCACCAGTAGGAGGAGCGGTTACACGAGCTCAAAAGTATTTGTCAACGACGGATTGTCTGGTTAAGTCAAGATGTTCCAATGAAAAGTAGTAGATGGGATATAGGTTTTTAAAATTCAACTGTGATATTTGCATACCGGTATATACATTATTATAACGTACCATAAATGATAGCAGACGATGATACATGCGTGTTATTTAGTTTTGATCGTAGTAAAAAAAATCTCGGATGGTTCTTGTTGGCCGTTTACACTCAACGAGACTTCATTAACACCAAATATATCAAATATCATATGGCTGCGTAATGCCTTATCCTGTAATACAACAAATATATGCCGCGGCGCAGAAACACCTTGTTTTGATGCCAGTTGCTAAGTAAATGTACCATTAACAGTACTCTCCACGATATCCATGGCAGTTGTTAGCCAACTTAGTAATGATTTGCCGCCTGTATTCATAAATGATAGTAATGTTTGCTTTATGGTGATTGATGGAGACATTACTGGCATCCACAGTGCTAGTTTTGTTATAATCAACTTGCCTTCAGCAACACCATCACCATGCCAGATTGTATCATTATCATCACTTTCTCGAAATAAGACTACTATATGCTTTGCTCCATAGATAACTTTTGTAACATTTCTGCAGAATCCAAATATATGATGCAGTGGAATCGCGCATGCGAATAATCTACGCTGTCCTTCCAAAACTGATACGTGTTGCAAACACTAGGTTGTAACGAGTAATATCAGTTTTTACAATATTAAAGGAATCAGCTGGTCAATCTTCGTATTTACCAACTTCTATTGGTTGTGGATTAACTGGAGTAGCTTGCGGTGTCCTTACTTTAAGATACTTATTGTAATCAGGGTTATCAGTAATATATTTTGCGAACATCATAGATGGAACTGCCGATCTTGTATAATCATCAGAGTATCTTGCTAACCCGATTAACATCATATTCTATGGATTCAATCTCTTTCCCATCAATCATGTATCTAGCGCTGTTAAATAGATCCATGATACCATTATTGACAAAGCCGACTTTGATATTTGAGTAATCTGCATATGGCGATCATTAGGATCGAGATCATTTATTACAATTTCTCCTTCTACTTCAATAAACGCTTCAGGGGGTAGAAAATATTTGCTGGTATCCGGGACTTGAAGTTCGACTCTTGATAGAAGATTCGGTTGTATTGCATTATAGGAAAAATAGTGATAATTAAGTACTGAATCATTTTTGCGCACTGGGTCATCTAAATCAAACGCTGTGTCAGGGGGACGATTTGAACATATTATTATATATTTCTTGATCAAAATCGTGATCTCCCACTTCCCGCTATCATATTTGCAGTAATATCCTGGAGGCTGCTCAGTGATGCTATTTTTTTATCCACTGCGTTATTTATTATTTTGCTAATATTTGCAGGCATAAGTTCCGTAGATGGTAATGGTCCCAATGACGAAGTCATTGGTTTCCTTCGCCGCCGAGCTAACGCAACTAGTTTTTCTTTAGCCGCGGCAAATGCCCTCCCGGCAACATCACTAATACCCTTATCACGAGTAACATCAATAGCTTTCATTGATAATTGTTTTGCGATATTTTGGGAGCCATTCTTGCAAATGACAATGCAATGGCATTGCCGAGACCATCTCCATATTACGCTCTATAAACTGGCAATGGTGAGTTTGCTACATAGAACATAGTTGGTTTGCTGTGGTTGATCATCTTATTGAAATGGTTTTTATCTAATCGAATGACGAAGTCATTAAATCAATCACAATAGTAACCGTAAAAATCCGTAGGATTTTCTGCTAGCTCATCAATAAACTCTCGATATACACCAATATCCATGATACCACTTTCAAATAGTCGTCTGCAGATATCAGCTGCCTCAATAATTACTTCCGGTGAGTTATTTCCAGCTCGTTTCCCTCCTACGAGAACTTCTAATCGTGATATATCAGAGAAAAATATTAGGACCACGAACTAGACCACTACCTGAAAAACCCTTTGATATCCACCAGCAAATTTTTTATTTGTACCAGTTGCATCCTATGTATCCTTTTCCTTGTCTAATAAATTCATCATCATCGTCTTCAAGTGGTGCATCCCATTGAGGTTCTTCTTGTTTTTCTTTGAGTTTGACGTTCCCTATCTAAATCATCATCCCATTGAGGTTCTTTTTGTTTTTTTGTCTTCGTGTTTGTCTCAGTGTTGGTGTTGGGCGCTTTCTTTCTTGTTATCGTTCTTCTATTTCCATTTGTTGTTCTTCTATTTGTTGTTTATTATAATTACTAATTCCCCTTTTAAATTCTATATACCCCAACTCCCCCTTATCTAAACGATCAATCCCCCTATTTATTTTATACAACCCATCAAACCTAGTTATCACGTGATATTATCTTATCTTTATAAACATCTTTTAAAATCCCCTTTTTTGAATGATAGCTTTTAACAGCAAAATTACCGAAAGCGTGATAACCTTCTTTTTTAAATAATTGTATTTGTTTTATTATTGTTTTAGCCTCATCGCTAAATTTATCAACTAAAGAAACACCCGTTGTTTTACTAATATCACCCTGTCTATCTCCAGCTATCTGTTTTAACAACGGGAGAATACCCTTTTTTCTATCTTCTTCCTCAATAGTCTCTCCATATAAAACTCTTTCTGTAGTTGAAGTGAAGGGTATAAATAACTGTTGAGTGTCTGCCGCAAAATCACTCTGAAATTCCTGTCTTGTTTAGAGCATATCTCGAACGGAACCACGAACTGGAATAAATTTCTTAATCGAAGCTAATCGTTTACGTGCTAATTTAGTTGTCAGTGCTTCACCCACCATTATAAATATAATATACGATATAAATTGTAAGTGAAAAAACCTCACCCGAAATTCTTTTACGTGTTATACTTCCGCGTAGTGTTAAATCACCAGTGACACCTGTCTATAGAATTATGTTTTAGGTGAGTAAGTGCATACCTGTCTATAGTATAACGTGTTTACTGTGTTAAGGTAATCAAAGGGGGATTTTTTGGCCTATAATCTCTTTTATTGTTTAGATTTTTGAATTAATATTTCATATTGTTCGTAATCTATAAATCTATAATTTTGAATACGATATATGTGTATCATGTGAAGGGTCTTGTCACAGTTATTCTGTATGCCGTCGCATATTTTCCAATTTTTTTATCAACTTTGTTTTTCTCGACAAATCCGTTATTGTTGTTGTTGTTGTTGTTTTTCTTTATCCTTCTTTCTTTCCATGTTAGGGAGGAACTTGGGTACATATAGGGCAGATCAAGGTTGTGTTGTCTTCATATTGTTTAACTCCCGTAGTGTATGGGGTACTTCTACCTGGTGAAACACACAAAAAAGCCATTATCCCATTATCCCATTGAGATACGTTACTACAACAAAGGAGTAATCGTTATTTCAAAACCAGACACACAAACACACACGATATAGTCCCCTTGGTGTTGTAACACATAGTACAAAACAGAATTCAGATATATGTAAATTGAACTCTATATCCGGTTCGCTTTGAAAAAGCCGATCTAGTTACATTCTCTGCTACTTTTTTGTACTAAGGCTCTTCAAATATCGAAATATTTTCCAGCTTCATTTATTTGTTGAAATACTCTTTCCTCATTATTTTCTGTATTATATGATTGTATTGACATCGTATTTGTTGAGTATTTCCCAGTCCCTCCTCGTTTGGAATTTTCACTTTGTGAAATAGCTTGAAGATTATCTAAAGAATTGTTCTTAGGATTGGAATCAATATGATCAATAACTAGAGCATCCTTGATCAATCGGTCAAATACCTCATAGACGATTCTGTCACAGTAAAATTTTTTACCTCCAGCATTAAACTTTACATATCCCATACCATTGTCCGCCCCTAATGGATTCTTCAGTCTGCGGTGACAATACCGTCACGAGATGCTTCATAATTGGTAATCACGAGATGTGGTTGAAATTCTTGGTTCATTAATATACTAAATACTATTTGTTTAATTCATTTTTTCGTTTAATTATTACTTGAGAATCTTTCAATGTAGTCTTGAGGTGTTCTTATAATTTTGTCTTTGACGCTGTCAAGGACATAGTCAAGGACGCTGACACAGTCAGGGTAATTTATGGGGTTTATGATGCAGTTTTTAACTCGTTTAACATAATAGCGCTTTAGTTCTTTGTATCGCTTACCACCGCAATTCATTTCTGCATGATTTGTTAGAAGCGGTTACTAATCATATCATAAGCCATTTGCAATGATTCATTTTATAATAAACTCTTTAATTAAATATTTGTTTTAATTATAATATGGAGGAGTTCGAGAGATTATCAAAAATTACTCCTTGGAAAGATGCTAAATTCAATCTCCAATGAGTCTCCACTGATATACCAAAGGGTCTAATAAGTGATAGAAGCATGATAAGTAGAATCCGTGACTGGTTTAATGAATTCAAGCGCGATAGAGCGTCTCATTTTTTTAAAAGGAAACAACCCCAAAATAGCCCCAATAAACAACCTCAATTTACATTTAATGCAATCACCTGTTCAGTTCTTGAAAAGTAATGACTCACAAGGTTGAATATACATGTACACAATTATAAACATTCTCTCAATTATGACTGCATTTTTACTGTATGCGACTTCTTAGTTATGTTTTTTTCCAACTGGAGCATTTTTTATTTTCTCATACATGACAAGATAAAATTGGTTTAGATCATATAAAACTTTGGAATTTAAATGGTATCTCCTATTATAGAACTAGATTGAGACAATGTTTTACATAATAAAGATAGCAATCATTGTACATAGTTATAAAACTAGCATAAGAAAACAATGTCAATTTTAGCATGGGAAAGGTGCATTTCTAACATTCAAAGCTATTCAATTTGATGTGTTGTAGTTTACAGCTCAAATTTAGTTTCAGTCATTAGCAGCAGAAATTTGGGAATTGTTTTCGACTAATCTGAACTTATTGTTGAAAAAAATAATAATGTGGAAAATTGTCAAATCTTAAATGTTCACCAAATTTAAGCAATTATATGTGGTTTTATCCACATGTCTTAATAATTAGTGGTTTTTATAAGGAACATATAAAAACAATTTTTATAATTATTAATAAAACACAAGAAAAATTACTTAGCGGTCATGGAAATGCATCAGCAACCTAATCATAATTTAGAACTAAGACATGTAAGTACATGTATTTCCATACAGTTTCCTGTTTGTGACTATTCGGGCATTTGGCTATTGAGACCAAGAAATGAAATACCGGTACATATAAAACATGAAAATCAGATTCTTTCAATAGTACATGGCCGATTTGTCTATTTTTGATATACTTCTTTGCAACTACAAACGATTCAATGGAAAATATCTCTCATTCGATCGATCAGCATTATGGTTGTCAAGTTGGCAGTTGTCTAAAATGGCTTTACAGAATTAAAAGACAGATTAGTACCAGTAATACCAAGTTTGGTCTCTACATATATCTTCGATTGGTTTAGCGCTTGCTAATGCTTATTACAGAATCCTGTTCTTAACATGAAACTAAAAATTAAGAAAGTGCAAATGGACCAATTTTGTGTACATTTGGTGCAATGAACTATTGTTTTTAAAAAATCTTTCAATACTATGTTATCGGAATATACAGACATCCATTTCCTTATTTATTTTGCAGTTCATACAATATACTTTGTTAAGTATCATGTGAAAATGAGTAGTTAAAATAACGATTACGAAAAATAGACATCAAACAGTTTACAACAAATCGCATTTGTACTTGATGCAAAACTACTGCAAAATGTCTGATAGTTACCCCATGCACGAACACAGCAAGATCAGATCAAGTGTTGGGGAGGGGTTTTCCACAATTACAAAAGAGTCTCAACTTGTGTGTCTCTTTACCTGAAGTTCATATTACCTAATAAACGTGAGCAAGAAAAAGACTAGTCAAATTTTAAGTGACAAGTAACTACGTTTGCTTTTGGTCTTTTTTGGCTATGGGCAATGTTGGTAGATGCCCAGATGAGTTCTCGGTAATATTATGTACTATTTCTTTTGAAATCCAATCATAGTATTATTGAGGTGTGAGATTTGAGTTTTGTATTATAAAAATCAACCTTGTCATTATTTTCTTATTTTAAATAAAGTTATTGTATGACGAATTTAAAAATGAAGAAAACATATCTAGGCAGGAAAAAAACATTCTTGCCTCATTGAATGGCCAGTCCTGTGTGGTACAGATAGTTACTATTGAACAAGTATGCATGTCCAGCCTCATGATGTAAGTCATTATGTGATTTCAAAATTCAGAATGGGCTTTCTTTTTTTCTTTTCTTTAAATGGATTCAACTGGAATTCAGTTGTCTGCACATTACGGTGTGTAAGTTGATTCAGATTTTCTTTGCATAAACTAAAATTATACATATTGCAAAATAAAATAAAACTTCTCTAAATGTTCAGAATAGGTGAGACAAGTTTCCTTTAAATTATAATGGGACATTAAGATCACTTGATTCTTGAAACGGTATCTGATGGTAAATCATATTTGACGTTTTGGTCTTTCCTGGGATAGTCCTAATCTATAAGTCATTCAAATTTCAATCAGTAAAACTTCTGTATTATTGACTGCACTATAACTTGATCTAGATTTACAAGGAATAACTCCAAGCTATTCCCAAGCTGACAGTGGCATTATGTACTTTAAAAAGCTATTAATAGTTCAAGGTGTTACCTATTGGATCAAGAGAAAGTAGAAAAAACTATCCACCTTACAATTTATTATTGCTGTTAAATTTTTGCACTTTGCTCTTCTTGTACACAAATTTCTGTTGATCCTAGAGGAATATCTTTGCAATTGTTTAATTGATTCCTAAATTTTTTTTTAGGGGACAGACAAAAATGCCGCAAACTGAAATAGACAAAGCATCAGAATCATGCAAGGTCGGCAATGACCCAGCTGGATTTGTAATGCAATATATAGATGAATATAAGGGTATGTAATTATCATAAGTTTACAACTTTAAATAAATGGTTTTGTTATTGATATGTTAGTCTGTACATTTGAGCTGTTTAAACATTTTTTTTGCATGACAACTCTAATATCTTTTTGAGGCATGTTATTTGTTAATTTGGGGTTAATAGAAACACATAAATACACTTGTATTATTTTGGTTTCCACACACAAATTTTGGTTTGTTTTTATTTGAATAATAATAAAAAGAAACAGAAAATATGATTTATGTTACTTTGCTACGAATGATATACTTTTTCCTAGTTGTAGCACACGTCAATCGGTCGTACTTTATGGGACTGGTTGATCGTTCCAGAACAGAGTTGGAATTATAACAACTGATCATTCCGGTATGGACAGTGTAAGTCAGAATATATATATATATATATATATATATATATATATATATATATATATATATATATATATATATATATATATATATATATATATATATATATATATATATATGTGTGTGTGTGAACTATTTTGGAAACCTTTTAAACAAATATTAAATTAATTGTTATTCATTTGTCAAAAACTATATTATTAAAAATTGTATTAAATATATAATTTATTATGTCTGCTTTTCCCTTTCCCTTCGTATGTATTACTACAATTCACCATGTATCAGGTCTGTCAAATCAGGTATGACCTAGTGACATCATTACATGAATTGTGCTATAAATAGGAAAAAAAGTAAATAATTCATATCAAAATCACACATCATATTTTATTTTGCTTTATATTATTATTCAAATAAAACCAAATAAACACTTATGTGTGGAAACCGATATATACCGAGGGAACATGTAAATACATGTGTATTTCAGTTTTTCAGTATATTTCGGTTTTTCTAGTAACCGGCTAATTTGCGTTATTTGTAAACTTTCTTGATGATTTTATTTTGTGTAAGTGTAATTTGTGATTCATTTTGTAAATTACATTATACAGAGTTAATGCTTTTCAGTGAATATGGATTAAATATTATAAAAGTACACAAATTTAGTCTATGGCTTTGGCATTTAATTTGGAAACTCACTTATTTGCAAGTTTAATGTTTCCCAAAAAAAACTGAGTTACATGTTGGCTCTAATATTGTGTCTTAGCTGTACATATTGTTACGTGCTTAGGCTCGAATAAGCAGCAACACATAAAGAAGTGAAAATAACAAACTTGTAAAATTTAACAATCAATTTATTAAGTACAAATGTTTTCATAAGAATAAAATAAATAAACATAAGGTTTTAGAGAATCAAGTCCAAAAATAATCTAATATAGAATTCACAAAAATAAACCACTAATGGAATTGCAGGAGTCCTGATAAATAAATGTCCTAGTAGTTCCCGGTTCGAATCTTGACGATGTATTCCAATGTGGACGACGATGCCACGTGATTTAGTCAATTCTTGTTTGTATAATAATACAAATAAAAATCTATGAGCACATATTCTTTTCCAGATAAATAAATTAATTCCGCTTGCTCTAACTAATTGACACAATTTGCCGTATACGGTAATTAAAAAAAACTAAAAAAGAAGATACAACTTAATATTCCAAGGCCCAGACTAGCTACTGAATAGCTCGCTCCTAAAACATGGTATATATCTCTGTTTGTTACGTAAAAAAAGAGATCACGTGATTTTCTGGAAGGTCATAGAACAAACGTACGATCATTTAAACACGTACGCACTGAAAGATCCAGATAAGAATCAGCCACTCCTAAACCTCAAGAACTAAAAATAAAAATACGTCCTTGGAAAACAACCAATCATTTCTAAGGCATGTTTATCACTCTGAAGCAAGTCAGAGAATGAGGCCAATACTTGTTATTTACAATCTCCCAATTAATGAATTTTAAACCCAAAATGACAAATTTGGATCTGACAATTAAAAATAAATGATTTAAATCAAATATACGTAACACCTTCCCCAATACAATAAAAGAAAGGTTTATATGATAAAACTTTCTATTTATCACAAACTAATTTATATCTGAGGTTAAAAGAACTAGTATAAATTACATAGTATAATAAATTGTTTCACACGGGGAAGAGAGTCTGCAATTATATTATATTTTCCCTTTTTGTGCCGGATGCCAAGATTATATTCCTGCAATAACAAACTCCATTATAGTAATCTTTGATTTTTGTTTTTCATCGTGCCGATGAAAGTAAGGGCGTTGTGGTCACTAAAACCTATAATCCAAGAAGGAGGAGAACTTAGGTACAATTCAAAATGTTGCAAGGCCAAAATCAGTGCCAAACATACCTTCTCGATAGTTGAATAATTTCTCTGGTGCTTTTTCAATTTCTTCGAAAAATAGCACACTAGATGTTCATTTCCATTTTTTTCCTCTTGAATTAAAACTGCTCCAACACCAACATCACTTGCATTGACAGATAATTTGAAAGATTGACCAAAATTTGGAGCTGCAAGAACTAGTGTCGTTTCAAGTATGGCTTTGAAGTTGTCAAAAGCCTCCCGACATTTTTCAGTCCAACAGAACTTGTTCTTCTTTAACAATAAATTTGTCAGGGGTTCTGCAATTAAAAAAAAATTGGAACAACATTTACGATAATATCCAGCCATACCAAAAACTGCGTCAATTGTTTTCTATTTTCAGGCACAGGGAATTTAGAAATAGCCTCAACCTTAGCATATATTGGTTTAACCTGTCCATGTCAAACAATATGTACTACAAACGTCACACTAGCACGGCAGAACTCACTTTTAGATAAATTAATTGTCAAACATGCATCAGTGAGTCTGTCAAAGAATTTTCGAATTGTTGCTAAATGTTCTATCCAGGTGTCGTTGTAGATGATGACATCGTCTATATAGTCATCAATGTTTTCTAGACCAGAGGTGATCATATTCATGAGACGTTGAAATGTACTTGGTGACCCTTTCATCCTGAATGGCATTACTTTATATTGGTAAAGTCCATCTGGAGTCACAAATTCCGAGATTTCCTTTGCTCTTTCCGTTAGTGGAATCTGCCAAAATCCTTTCAGAAGGTCAAATTTGGTGACATACTTGGCATTCCCGATTTTATCAATACAACCGTCAATTCTTGGTAATGAGAATGAATCTGTTTTTGTCACAATGTTAACCTTCCTTTAATCAGTGCACATACGGAAAGTTTTATCTGGTTTTGGAACAAGTGTGCATGGTGAACTTTAATCACTTTTACTGGGCTCGATAAAATCATTCACCAGCAAATATTGAATTTCCTTTTTTAAGTACTCCTGTTTGAGTGGATTCATCCAGTATTGATGTTGTTTAACAGGTTTGGAATTTTCATTTTCAACGTCATGAAATTTGTTTTTGTCCTTGTAGGAATATCTGGAAATAAGTGCTCATAATCAATTAATAATTGTTTTAATTCATTTCTTTCTTGCACTTGCACATGTGAAAGTTTCTGGTCTAGATATTTCATAATTTCTGAATTGCAAAGATTCGTCATTTCAATATCAGTCATCATTTCAATATCAGTAGAATCTGATGATATTCCTTCATTGAGTGGGACAGACACAATTAAATTAATTACATGTTTAACATTTATGTCTCTTTCAATATAATCCTTTAGATTGTTTCTATGGCTGAGTTGTTTTTGTTTGCGCCTCCCAGGTGTATTTATAATGTAATTTAAATCATTAATTTTCTTGTCAACTGCGTGAGGATCATAATATTTGGCCTGAAGAGGATTTTGTGGCATTGGCAGGAGAGCCAGTACTCTATCACCAGGCTGAAAACTCCTTTCCTTCGAATTTTATCATGTCTTGATTTCATTTTAGAATGAGCAGAGTGCAGATTTGCTCTTGCGACCTCACAAGCCTTTGACAACTTATATCTAAAATCAGAAACATAATCAAGAAGATTGATTTCAATATCTTCATTTAAAAGAAGTTTCACTTTCAATAACTTCAATGGTCCACGCACAGTATGTCCACAAACCAGTTCAAAGGAACTGAAGCCTAGAGATTCTTGAACTGATTATCTAACAGCAAACAATAGTAAATGAATGACCTCATCCCAATCTTAATTTGTATCAAAACAATTTGATCGAATCATATTTTTCAAAGTCTGATGAAACCTTTCTAATGCCCCTTAGCTCTCAGAATGATAGGCAGAAGATTTGAATTGCTGAATGCCCAATTCATACATGACATGCTGGAAAATTCCAGACATGAAGTTTGAACCTTTATCAGACTGAACAGATTTGGGAAGGCCATACTGAGTGAAAAACATTATCAAAGCTTCTACTATTGTTTTAGATTTTATATTCTTCAACGGAATAGCCTCTGGAAACCTTGTTGACGCACACATAATGGTCAACAGGTATTGGTTACCTGACTTGGTCTTAGGTAAGGGACCTACACAATCTACAATAAATCTACTAAATGGTTCGTCAAACGCAGGAATAGGTTGCAGATGAGCCTTAGGTATCTTCTGATTGGGTTTTCCTACCATTTGACAAGTATGACAAGATCTACAGTATTTGACAACATCACTTGTGTTTTTTGGCCAATAGAAGTGAGTCAAGATCTTGTGATAAGTTTTATTAATCCCTAAATGACCAGCCAAATGAGTTTCATGGGCCAGAATAAGTATTTCCTGTCTGTAAGGTTTTGGAACTACTATTTGATAGTTCACTGACCACTCATCACCAGCAGGTACCTCGTGAGGTCTCCATTTTCTCATAAGAATTCCATTTTTAATGAACTAACAGACTGGAACTTCAGTGGCTTTAGTCACATTTATGGCCCATTCAAACAAACAGGAGATCTCAGGATCTTTTTCCTGTTCGACGACAAGTGACCGTCGTTTATCACCCTGATTGGAATAAAGAGAAAAGTTGTTAAAAGAGGATCACTATGATCAATACTTTCTGATTGATCCAAACAAGAAGTAAATGTGACCTCATCAAAAGCCTGACCTATACATATGTCAGCCCATTGAATACTGCCCGTTTCAACTTCATTCTCAAGGGCTTTCTTTGCCATAGCTCTAGTAACCGTACAAGCTTGAAGTATATCAGGGATTTCTTTTTCAATTGGATCAACTTTCTGATCCAAATTAGGCTTGTCAGCTACAAGTGGATTAACTACAAACATGTCCCCAATTAAGTCGTTGCCTAGCAATAAATGGATGCCCTCAACGGGTAAAACCGAGACTGTTCTGATTGTCACAGGTCCTGACACTACGTCTTATGACAAATTTACATAATGAAGAGGAACATTAACAAAGCCGCCCTCTACTCCCTTAATAAGAACACTTTCATTAGAAGAACACTTCTCAGAAAAAGGCAAATTACCTGATAATAAAATACTCTAAGACGTTCATGTGTCCCTTAAAATTTTCATAGGGGTGAGATTGGCTGAATCACCCAAGATTGATATAGAACCCTTTGATATGAATGGCTGATAATTCTCCATAATAAAATCAGACTGAGATTTATTAAACCCAACAAATGTATTGCTTTCAATACATGACCGTGACTTTGACCTCTTAGCAATAAGTTCATTTTGACTAGGTCTGTCTTGACTCTGATACCTATTTTTCAATTTGTAGCAATTACAAACAACGTGTCGTTTTTTCTTGCAATAGGTACACGTCGGAAGAGACAAGGATTTAGAATCAAACTTGTCTGAAGTTTGATTTTTTGATAGTTGTGTTAGTTTGAGTTTTAGAAGGGCTTGAATTTTGAGGAAATACTTTTCTGCCAGAACTTTGTTGAGTAGAAGTCTTGTTAACAAAATGAACTTTATGTGTCAAAAAATATTCGTCACCAGATCGATCAGCATGTTCCAAGGTTTCAATCCTGTGCTCATTGAGATAAGTTTTAAAGTCACTATGGACACAGTTTTTGAACTCTTCAATTAATATAATTTGTTTGAGATTTTGATAATCTTGTTCGATTTTCTTGGCTAAGCACCATCTATCAAACAACTGCTCTTTTTCTCTAGCAAATTCGACATAAGTTTGTCCAGCTTCTTTTCTGTAATTTCTGAATTTCTGCTGATAAGCTTCAGGGACTAACTCATAACCCAATAAAATTCCTTCTTTAATCACATCATAGTCACCACTTTGGTGAACAGACAGTGAAGTGTAAATCTCACTAGCCTTACCAGTAAGTACACATTGCAATAAATGAGTTCAATGCTTCCTTGGCCACTTTAAATTTATATTTACATCCCCATTTATGTGTACCCTAAATCCATTTTTTTAAAAACAGCCATAACTTAAATTAAAACATTAAGAACATGGTCACTTAATATATTGATTTATAATTTCAAACTTCTTAAGACCAGGGGGACTGCATATTTCATCACAAACTGACATTTTCAGTGTAAAATACTACTTTGCTTGTTTGGTTACTTCCAGTTCCTTGAAAAGTGTATTGTCAGCAAATGGGTGGATGCACAACTACATGTATATGTACATAGAATATACATACTATGTCAATCTAATTATGATATCTACAATGTCAAATCATGGGAAAGAACGACAACTACACATTTGCATTTCACATGGATTTAACTAGTTGTTTAATTTCTATGTACTTGTGTACAAAATGCTATAACTCTCAACGTTTGGTAATTTGTGGAATTATCTGGCAGTTACCAAACAGGATGAACTATGCCACTCTGCTGTCAAAGGAAAATAGACTCATCCATTGTATACATAACATGACACAGTGTTAGCAAGGAAAGTATATTAAGCACAAAAACCACAAAAATGACAGTGCTAGGGCATTTCTGGTTAGAGTTGGGTTAGAAATTATAAATCTGTGAATTAAATAACTATTTCAGTGCATTTTTATCACACCAACAGTTTTCATTATTGACATTGGTAGGGACGCTATAATCATACTTAAAGTATTGCAAAATCTATAAAACCTAAATGTTATACCAAGTATTTAACAAGAAAGATGGACCAATAGGACGATGGATGCACATAAAATCAAGAGAACAGCAAAATATTAAAACAAATGATTAAATTACACAAAATATTTATTATATTTATCATATGAATGAAATGGTGGAAATTGGACATAAAAAATTTAATAATAGTATATGCATATGAAAATCATCAGAAACATGTGTAGTGCCCAATGGGTGTTTTCATTTAATGTAAAATGAAAATATCTTTTCTACTTTTTTAACATTTAAAAGAACAATGCCTGTGGAATCTTTCTTTGTTTATAAAACAATTTTTACTATAGCATAAAAGATCTTTTGAAAATAAAAATCTTGTTATGGCTACTGACAGTCAATCTTCTTGAAGAAGGAAGTTCAAAGTCCCAGGTATAATATTATTGACTGATGTACTCAGGTGTTTAAACGAAGTAACTGACACCTTATATTACTTTGCATAGTATACTCCAAGTGTAACATCAGTTGTCGCCACTTCCTAGACCTGACTGATGTGTATGATTGTTTCATCTATCAGATATACAGCATATTTCCCAACTTTATATTTTCTTCTGTCTGCATGACGAGCTTGATGTCCGCTTGATGCTTGCTGGGTTGTGTACACCTGAACAATTTTGGTCAGTTACAAAGTTTTGAATGAAATTTATTTATTGTAAATTAAATTACCCAAGTATGATTGATTGTTTTACTGTCACAATAGAAGAAATTAATATTAAAAATAATAATGTTCAAATTACATTGCAATTTAGTTGGAAAATTAACAATCAAGATTCTTTTCTTAACTTGAACTACCATGTTGTATCACTTTTACAAGTCTTTGGTAGACTGCTGTGGTGGCCTAGTGGTTATGGCATCCACCTCAGATGTGGAAGGTCGTTGGTTTGATCCCCGGCAGAGTCATTCCAAAATGGTACTGCCTGGCAATCAGTATTAAGAGGTTAGTGTTAGGACTTGTCGGCATAGTTAAGAGTTAAAATCTTATTATGATTGGATATTTCTCATAATCTATCTTGTCTTATATCTTGACTAGATAAACTTTTATATCAAGTTTGATAAAGTCATACAAACAAGCACAGTCTATGAGATACAAGATCAATTAATTTATAACAAAAAGTCATAAAACATCTTGATGATTTAAACCTATTTACTAAGTTAGATCCAAATTTGATTAGAAATACTCTATTGAAAGTCATAAGAAGCTTAGCCAATCAGATGCCAGATCACTTCATTACTATATAATTTAACCTTGCTGTTAATAAATTAACTTGACATCTTCATGATGTTAGCCCATTTCTCAGTATTGATCAAATCAGATCATAAAGTGGTTACAACCTCATGCAGCTAGTTGCCACTTCAGTTGAGATCTCGTAATATAAGCTTATATTCCAAGTTTAATAAAATGTACAAACATAGTCAAATATGACCATCAAAGTGATAACTGGTTCAGTCAGATGCAACATCAAATAATTACTATAAATGGATATCAATCTTACTAAACTGTTGAAATCTCCATTACATCAACCTGTACTGCAAGTTTTATAAAAACTAAAAAATATTGCTTTAATATTGGTAACAAGTTCAGCTAATCGGATTCAAGATCCCCTTATTAATATGCTTTGATTTTTGTTATTGTTGAATAAGTCTGAAATCTTGAAATAAGCTCATTTTCCATGCTTTGCTTAAAATTAAATCAAACATATGGATGATAAAAATGTAGTACCCTTAATTAGTGCGGTCTTTTCCCAAGTGTATGTTCCAGGTATCTCCCAGAGTAAACACAGATTTAAAAAAAAGTGAACTTTTAATATTTAAAGTTGAAGTTTTTTCAACAGCTATACAAACTATGATATTTTCAATATTTCTTTCTTGAATAAATATGTTACACTTTTACATATAAGTGAAACTTTGTCTAGATTCAACTTTAATACTTTTCACTTCCCGTGTGTAAGTTCTGCACACAGTATAGAAACTTTCATTAACTCATCATATACCAATACAGGTTACTGGTACATTTTAGTTTAAACATTAACTCTTTGTATCTGCATTGTTACACTACAATTGTTTCAGTGTAAGATTAATCAGAGCAAACATTTTGAAATATGCGCTGGTGCTGTTATAACTGGTAGTTTCAAGTTGAACATAAACTTATTGAAAAAAAAGAGAAGTTGAACAAAATTACGTATTTGATTCTTATAAAATATCAAAAAGAAAATATGTTTTCCTGAAACCAGGGTTCGTGTGAACAAATTCCCAATAAATTTGACTGTAATGTATTAATGATACATTAGTAAACAGAGTTTTGTTTGAATAAAATGAATGTCTTCAGTGGTCACCAGACAGGGATCTTCTAAAGAAAACTAAATTTGGTATTGCATTTATTATTTTTTAAATCTTTCCAGTCAACTGTAAGATAAATAACCCTCCTTTTATAGCATTTTCCATCAGAATCTGAATCTGAATCTAATTAGTGTTCAAAACTTGCTGTTTTATTGTACATGTATTAAGCAGAGAGAACATATAGAAACCAATACTGTTCAGTCCCTTGTAACAACTTTTTTGAAGATAAAACAGTCTAATGGTTTAAAAGTAAATCTACTAATCAAAATATGTAAATCTACTGGTCTGAAATCCATTATCACATGTAATGCTAAAAACATATATCTTTAGAAAATTGTACATTTACGTTTGATAACATGTAATAGAAGCTCATAAGGTCAATTTTAGAAAATATATGTACAAAGCTATGCCTAATTCATGCTGAGTATACTCCTTGAGTAGATGTGGGATATCTTTACTGAATAAAATATCTGAATACTTAGGGAATAGTTCAGTAAAAGTGCCTAATACTAGTAGATAATTGAATATAATATAACTATGTACTCTTATTAATATTCTGTATTTTTAAACCTATTCTTTTTTATATAAGAATAGAAAATAATTTTAAATCAATACACACCTTTTTGAAATCATATCCAGAAGTTTTCTGCATAAATTGCTGTCCTTTCCTTCTCTTCAGAATTTGGAAATATCAGCTGAATTTCTCTGGTAGCAAGAAATTTTACCTTATGCATACTGATCTAAATGCTGAATGCCTCTACTGTCTCTATCAAGGCGCCCAGCAGTAAACTTTCAGTGATGAGCTAAACTTTGCACTCACACATGGTTCCATGATCAAAGATTCATGTCATTGCTTCAAAAGTAATTTTCAAAAATAATTAAGTAAGTTGTATACATGTGATATGTACGCATGACATAACAGCAATACGTGAATCCGTATTTTATTTTATTATGTAGCAGTGTTAATTCCTAAAAGTTAAAATGTTCACGAACGGTAAGTGTGGATTAACCTGTTTTGCGTGTGAAAAATGTATATTGTGTGAAAATATGGATACAAGACAAAGTAAAACAATCAAAACAAACAATGCAATAAATAATAGATCACCAATTAATCAGAATGCTATGGCACATGATACAACATGTGTATATGATTAAAATATGATATATTTGTTTATATTTTATGTTCATATTTTCGCTATAAACGAAATAATTCAATTTTTTAATGTTTGCTATCTATATATATGTATTATGTCGAATACAGAATGCTTTTCATATGGCCTAAGTGGCCCTAAACTCTTTGAATAATCCGTACTTATTTTTCTTATTGATCATACAAATTTAGAAAACTAAAATAAATGATGAAGATTGTATTACTAGCTAGAATAACAACTATGTAATGTAGAATTTTACCAGTGCAGGCAGCAGCAAGAAATAGGTTAAAATGTCCTTGTTAAACAAAAATTAGATATAAATCACAGCACACCCAATATTTCGAGCAGGGTAAATTTAAAGAGATGATAATAATTCGGTTTTGAAGTAATATTGTAAATCAATTTGATCGTAACACCAAATAAATCTTTAAGTTATAAACGTCCTTTCAAAATATTATTCAGTAAACATATAGTTGGTAAATATGGGCTCTGACAAGAGGCTCACGAGTACCATTAAGACACGCAAATAAACCAGTCTGTCCTGCGTGACAACCGATTTACGCTACCTTGTGGGCAATAATTTTGAGAGAGAGAGAGAGAGAGAGAGAGAGAGAGAGAGAGAGAGAGTGAGAGAGAGAGAGAGAGAGAGAGAGAGATGGTTCATGGTTCAATTAAGGACAGAGAAGATAACGTTATGTTTAGTCTTTTCCTTGTTGTAATGGAAATAGTAGATGAAATTTAGAAACATGAATTAAAACGGCTAACACTCAATTTGAGTCATTTAGAGATGTGGCAAAATGTATGCTCATGAATATTTTATATCCGAATTGGCACACCTTCACCTTGTTTCTTCGAACATATCCAGTGCCCAATAACAAACATATTTGAAAGATTAAATATACGTTTTTGTTGCGAGAAAATCTTGTTTGTTCAAAATCAACTTTGAGTTGATACTTTTCCTTTCAACTGCTTCGAAGATATAGAACAATTCAACTGTACCAGGCATAAATGTTCTGTCCGTTTGAAATGACAACTCAAACATTTGAGATTGGAGTAATTATTACAACACATTATATAAAAAAAACATCGGCTTAGGCATACACCGACCTTCTATCTTCCATATATTGTATCACAAATAATGTCATCAAAAGTATTCGTATATGTCTTTTGGTCAAGTGTTACACATTGAATTTGCAAGTGTCAAAGTTTACACTTTTTAATCCATGCTGTATTAAATTTAAAGGTCATGATAGCTACCATGTTAGTATCGGAATAAAGGTATTAATGAGTGATAAATTGGGCTCTTTAAATGATTCATTGATGATTCTATATATCATAGATGGAAGATACGTATTGAGGAAAATGTTTGTCTTTCCCATTTGCATAGAAAAACAGCTCATTTGATAAAACTAGCAAACGGTATGAAATCAATACACTGTCTGGTAATATAGCAATTTATGTCTTTAGTCACATGTAATAACATAATTTTAGTGCGTAGGTCTGTACCTAATGAGAGGCATGTTCAGCAAACAGAATGGAAGATTGATTAAACGGACATAAAAATGATTGCCATTGTTCGGCATGGACATGCTTCAATTGTTTGTGAAAACTATATCCAAAGTATCAAAGGTATATATATTAGGTGGCCCCGAGTGGTATAAAGCGCTTTCCATTATGGATCACTGCCATCTCACCTCTGTCTGCGTGGGTTCGAGTCTCAGATTCAGCTAATGTGGGTATGTGTGAAAGCTTGCCAGTAGCTTCTCTTTGGTCGGTGGTTCTTTTGGGGGATTTCTCTGGTTCTTCCGCCACCATTAATACTGGGCGCCATGTATAGCCTATCGTGTGGTGAAAAATGGCGTTAAACACAACAACAACAATACCAGCAACAACAATCTGACGAAAGTTAGATATCCATTGTTATATATAAAGATATGACGCGACCGCACAGGGGTTATGCTTTGTTGACCTGTGGATTAGCCATTGGAAATGCAGCTTTCAGAAAACTGAAAGCAAACATATTTTGAAAACCGATCAACAGACGTCATAAGTTCCAGTTTTTCTCAAAATCGATCACTTATTGCATGGTATTGTGATATTGTGGTCTGCATTCAAGATTTACTTGCCTCCAAATTGAATAGCTTGACAACATGTCAATCTATGAACCTCCAAAACTAACGATTTGACAACGGACGTGCTCCTTAAGGCATGAGCAATATTGCTTTTAATGTAGCTTTAATACAAAATTCAATCATTTCGCTACGATGTCTGCAGTGAGGCAGTTTATAATGATTTCACTGGGGCATCATGCCGCAGACATGTAGCATCATGTTTCACAGTCACATTATCCTGACAACAGGCCAACCAGTCATAACACTAACCTCTTAATGCTGAGCGTCAAGCGAGGCAGCTGTTAGTACCATTTGTATAAGTCTTTTTTATGACTGCCGGGGATCGAATCCACGACCTCCCACTTCCGCGGCGGACGCTCTAACCACAAGTTAAAACTAGATTATGTTATTGATGATGGGAATGAAATATTGTTGTTTACCTCGTGATATGGGAATGAAAACTGGTAGCATTATTGGATACAACAGCCATTTGACACGCTTACATACGCACCTGGTAAATAATACAATACCAGCGACTGAAAAAGCAGTCAGTAACAATTTGCAAAGAAAATAATGTGATTAGCAGCTATGATGACAAAAGATCAATAATGGTGCGAGATTGTAATTGGTCTATTCTTATCTCGACAAAAGGACAAACGGTGAGAGATTGTAATTGGTATACAGTTAAAACAGCTGATGATTAAAAGAAACAGAACTAATTTACTTAATTCACGAAGCAAATAAACAAGCGTCTATGGTTACGTATGTGGTTGCGTGATCTGACTGAATTTATTTCTGAAAATACTTTTTTTCTTTTTCCTTACCCATATTATTATTTTGTGTTCATTCCTTTTGTTGCCAAATGTTAACATGAGATTTGAATCGCATACAACAACTTATTTACGGCCAAAAATAATCAGAATGACATCATCAGTTAATTAAGGAACAAGTTGCCCAGCTTATTTTAAACGCCATCTCATTTACGCTTTCAGTAATAAATAATCAGTGAAGCGTGTGTTTTAAATCTAAGTCGAACAAATAATGTAAGTATTTAGGTATCATTGTTTACATGGTCAACTGGTGCCTATGTGTCACCAAAGTGTGCTTATGTGTCACTTTTGCCCGTCGTTTTCCTCCTATAAGACATTTTACCAAATTTATTATGTTTAGACCAAGTGTTTTCTGATGCCATACAAAAAAGATGTATTTGCATGTTGCAGGTGTCACACCTTCTCGTTGAAAAATCATTTTAACCTTACGCCAAAAAGTAAATTTTGTTATGTTATTAAAAAAATTTATTTAAAAGTATTTCCTAAATCTGTTAAATGTTCAGTTAAATGTTTTTTGTTTGTTTATATTTTAACAGTGCGTAAAATGTATCGCAATTAGCTTTTCTTAGTTCCTCTGCTTCGCTGCTGATGTGTTTGATATGTTTTCTATATTTTGGTTTTGCAATATTTCATCAGATTTCACTAATGCCATTTTGGTTTAACTCTAACAAGTTCATTAGTCTCTACTTGTTGCAGATTTATAGTTTTGGTTAAATAGATCATATGTTGTACCTTCCTTACTTTAAATAATATGCGATATCACGTTGTTTAATAAATATAGTTGCTTACTTTAAATAGTTAGCGATTACAGACTCTTCAACAAATCCCAGTGCAATCTTTTGCTACTTTGTGATAACAGGTTGTTGAATAAATATTGTTGCTTACTTTGCGATTACATATAGTTTATTAAATACCATAGAATACTTACTTTTCATCTTTGTTTTGTCCTTAAGGCATATAGCTTATTTCTAAAATCACTGTATTTTTGTATTCAGCTAATTACACGATCCGACTATCTTTTCTTTCATATGAGGAACACCAAAATATCATCTCTTTGCAGTTACGTGTATCATAAAACATGGTCATTTTAAAGTGAATCTGTTTCTACATGTCTGCATTGATACAAAGGAATATATATATGCCATGAAAATATAATGCTCTTAATATGTTATGGTTTTTGGGGCTTGCTGCAGTAGAAGACTTAATTGACTAATAAAATGTTTATCTTTAAATGTTTTCTTTGGAAATGATATATATTTTCGAAGTTTAATACATTTTTTTTTAGAGTACCAATTTTTGTACTTGTTTCCTGTTTTTTAAATTGACCCACCAGTTAACCGTACACAACAATATTCATCAGTTTAAAGAATATTTTTTTTCTTCAAAAGATACGTATTTTATTCTTTGCTTCAAAAGTTGTATGGATTTCGGTGGATGATTTCAGTTTTGTTCTTGAATACACTGTTCTATGTATCTATCTTAGTTAAAATCCTCACTAAACATAAAATTGGAATTCCGACAGTGGTTAATGTATGGACTTGGTTTTGCTTATGTTTTTGTGTTTTTTTTAAGGTACTCGATAGTTTAGGTGTTGAAGGCTTGGTATATTTTATCTTCTAATAATTTCATTTTGATTTGTGACAAGTCAACCGAGTTTGGGAAGTGTTATTTTTCTTCTTCTTCTTCTTCATCATCATCTTCTTCTTCTAGTGGAATGGATACTCTCTAAAATAGTAGCCCAAATGTGTCAGTCAGTGTCTGCGTGGGTTCGAGTCTCAGATTGGGCCGATGTGGGTATGTGAGAAAGCTTGCCAGTAGCTTCTCGTGGGTCAGTTGTTCTTTCCAAGGGTTTTCCCCGGGTTTTTCCTCCACCATTAATAATGGCTGCCATGTATAGCATATCGTATGCTGAGAAAAAGTATTATACCCTTCAACAACAACAAATTCTTTTAAGAGAAACTGGTGCCCAACCAAAATGTTGTTCCTCGCATGCACCTTCAACTAATATTGAAAATGTCTTCACCATTTTCTCGGACCCTTGTTACCCCCGTTTTACTTAGGAAATTTGTGTACTGTCCATGCCACGTGACTATATGACCTAATTGACATGAAGGTGGCGAGATTTGTATAGTCATTTCATTTCGGACAAAAATGGCCAGATCCAGGTCAAATTTTAGCAAGAACGCGTTTTCATCTCGCCTGTCAACAGATTAAAGACATGACGAATGCTATATTCATGATTTTTGAAAAAAAAACAAATAATTTTCCTATCGCGTTCAAGCAGGTATATCTCAAGGAAAGGCCTTTCAAGTTTGCTGTGGCAGCTAGTAAGAGGTTACCCCATTTTGACACCAAATGGTGTCGGCAAATTCCAACGTTTTGGATAGGGAATGGACTTTGACCCTGCACCCTAGCATAAATCTCCAAATATACAAAAATGGTGTGGCAAAGGACAGAGAAAACTCGGAATAGTAAAAGGAAAGATATTACGCATACAGTGAAGTTTAGTTTGGAATATACCAAACACTTGCCATGCATTCATTTGTATCGACAAATATTCGCAGATCCGAGGACCACTTCATGAATTCATGTCAAAATTCACTAATTTTTATCACCATTTTCACACAATTGCGAGTCTGGAGGGTTGGCAGCTATGCATACTGTGTAATATTCCTGAAAACAGAAGTTGTTATTCTACATTTCACGCAGCATTACAAATTTTATCCAAGTGGTAACTCTGTAAATTTTCAGGTCATTTGTGGCTAAAAGTATCCTATTTGTTTTAGATATTTGGTGTGAAACAAATTACCTATATTTAACTATGCTAACTGGTAAATTTGTGGAGTTACAGCTAGAATAAAATTTATGTGTGTATCAAACAGTAGTGAAACAGACAAAGTTGAGGTATTGCTCTGGCATTGTCTTATACTTGTCATCTACCTTTTTATGAATGAAGGATATAAACTGGCTAAGTTGACTTAAGCTTCACAGTGACTTATATGCCAACAAATAGGGTAGATTCTCCAGTTGTGTTTATGATGTGTTCTTAGATTTCAGTTTGGTCACTTGATTAATTTACGTCAAGGCCATGAAATTGTAAATTAATTTCAGATATATAGCTTTGTTATTTGCTTTTTCTAAATATGTTTCTCAAGCAAATGTATTTTTGAGGCAGTGAAGTTCTTTGATTTTTGTCACTCATTAAAAAAACTGAAATATTGCTATGTTTTGAAAAATATAAATTTGAATATTGCCCAGAAAATAGTGTAGTCTATGACATCATGATTACTTCAGTATAATAAGTATTGATTGTGGTTTCTTAACATGATGTTTAAATTGTGTTGTGTTTAAAGTAAGAAAAAATATTACAATTATGTTCTTCTTGTATACATATTTCATATTAGTTTGGATTTTAATTTGTTTTCTCATAGTACATTGAGACATGTTTACTTTGGTAAAAAATAAAATGCAGTTTTGAAATGGGATATTGCATCTTGTAAATGCATGCACAGTAAAATGTCTTTTCTCGAACTTAAGTTTGTCTGAATTTTCTGAATACAAAACGTAACATCTTTCAGATGAATTGATTTAGGTACCAGGTGTATTTGAGCAGCAGAGAGGGTGAGCCGGACAACATTTTTAAACAAGTTTTCACTGAAATCAGGCTTAAAACAATGAAATCAGGCAAAAAAATCAAAAAAAATCAGTGAAATCAGGCAAAAAAATCAATGAAATCAGGCAAAAAATAATAATGAAAAATCAATGAAATCAATGAAATCCTGAATGAGTAAAAACTTTTCAACCGAATATTTGATCCAGTCCGATACGATATCGTGCCCTCGGGGCTGATAAATTTATCGTTACAAATCCGTGTGGTTTTGACTGAGCGTGACTAAAGAAATTTCTAAGCTGATTATGATTCATATCACCGCAGCACCATGTCTGCCAAATATTTCGTAGCGTATGTGTATCAACTCCATTAAACACACACAACACATTACAATTATCGCGAATCACTTTTGGTATTTGAGTGTATCGTTGAGTGACATAGATCACGTCCGTGTTTTTATGCCTGCCTCTAGAAAATATCCTAGCTGGGTTTTTTTGTTTATCTAACATGACATCGTCGTATACAACTAAATTGTTGATACTTCCATCGAGGTCTTCTACTGATGGTGCCTCGTCAATATCGGTTATAAATTCAATAACATCCTCGCCGGCAATCTCTGAAGCGTTTTCATTAAAATCTTTTAGCACTTCATAGCATCGTTGGTCATCTACGCTAGGGGCAATTAAATACAACTTATCCCACTTCATCCATCTCATTATTAAATTGAGCAACAATTGCGTCTTGCCGGATCCAGATGGTCCGATTATAATTGCGCAGATAGAGTTTGGTAGCGCTGCATGATGCTTAACTGGTTCTCTTGTTTTAGTTGCTGAAAAATCAATTATATACATATCTCTATACATACATTATGGATCTATATTGTGTGAAGTGTAAGGCGCGTACTGGCACAGATGACTTGACGACGATTACAACAAAAAATAACCGATCAGCGCTTTCTGGTAAATGCGTACAATGTAGTACAAAGAAATTTAGATTTGTTTCTAAACCCAAGGAACCTTTAAAAGAAAACGAGGAGGTGATATCGCTGCTAAGCTAACTAAACTCCCTGGAACCCCATGGGCAAAATACCCCGGAGAAAAACACCTTCCCGGATATAGCTACTGTGGCCCCGGAACCCGATTAGATATCAGACTCAATAATCAAAATCAACCCAACCCCGGTGAAGAACCAATAAACGCCATTGATAAGGCCTGTCACCTTCATGATGTTGCTTATAAAAGCAGCAATTTGCAACACAGGCATCTAGCAGATGTGAAATTAATTCATGCGTTAAATGCTATTCCTGATAAATCCTTCAAAGAAAAATTGGCTTCCTTTTTGATAAAATCGGCTATGAAAAGTAAATTGATGTTAGGTGCTGGTAATTAATAACAACATGGAATCTATTTATTATTCCCCAAGAGGATACTGGAAGGGTAACGCTGCAATCAGTAAACTCGCTAGCGCCGCAAAAGTGAAAAAAACCACTGCGGCTAATTGGTTATCCAAACAGGCACTATGGCAAATTTATCTACCACCGCCTAAACAAATTCAATTCTCGCATTTTGATGTGACCGGACCCAATGAAGTTCATCAGGCTGATCTATTATTTTTGCCACATGACCACGGTTACAAGTACGCATTAACCGTAGTTGATATTGCAAGTCGATACAAGGAAGCAGAACCGTTAAAAGCAAAATCGGCCACTGAAGTGGCTTCTGCATTTGAAAGGATTTATCGACGAGGTCCTCTGCACTGGCCAAATCTATTACAAATTGATCCCGGCAAAGAATTTCAGGGTGCAGTGTTATCTACAATGAAATATCACAATGTCACTATCAGACGGGGGCATACTGCACTGCATCGTGATCAGGCAATTGTAGAACGATTTAATAAAACCCTCGCTGAACGGTTATTTGGATATCAATACGCAAAAGAATTCATCCAAGAAAAAAGATCTCGTGAATGGGTTAAAAGGTTACCAGGTGTAGTTACCGCACTGAATAACGAGATTATTAGAACCATCAACATGAAACCTATCAACGCGATTAAAAAGAAGTCGATACCTAAAATGGAAATTCAAAAAGATTTCAAAGAACCAATTCTTGGTAGTAATATCATTGTGAGATATTTATATGAACCAGGAGAGCTTGAAGGGGGCAGAAAAAGAGCTACTGATCCTATTTGGAGTGTTTCTACACACAAGATATCTAGTATAACACGATCTACGGGTAGACCTCCAATCTATAAACTGGATTCAACTGCCCCTCAACGGGGTTTTACTAGACAACAATTACAAGTGATACCTGAGGATACTCAATTACCACCGCATGGTCTTAACTAGCACCCTTGCGTCTATTGCACTCAAGACAAGTCAACATCACATTGTTTCTGACATGACCGAGATTGTTATTTTTTCTGTCTACGGTGAATTGGCGAGGATCCTTATCCGAATACTGCCAACGCATTATACAATTGCAACTTGCGCAGTGATTATTCTGTTGTTGCTTCAAAGTGATTATTAATCCAGCATCAATATCAAATTCTCGTTGTTTTTTTTTTGTCCTGTTGTTTGTAACCGGAGAGTTTTTTTATCAATAATATCATCTATTGTGGTGTCATTATCATCACCAATGATTTCATCATCGAGGACAATTCTTCGAAGTTGATTTATTTTTCGTACTCTGGATACTGAAAGATAGACTAAATTCGACCATTCTATGCGATTATCTACCATCCAAACAATTGTATCCGATATAGTCAATCCCTGTGAAGAGTGTATTGTTGCTGCGTATCCTAGCGTCCATGGGGATTTATTAGCACGCAATGCATCTTCAACGACATTGATATCAACCAGCACAATATCATTTAATACGAGAATTTGTTTTTCACTTTGTCCTGGAATATCAACTTCAATGTTCTGTGTTCGTGTATCCGATGGCCTATAACAAAGAGGCACTGGAAGCGTTGCAAATTTTTGTTTATGCAATTCAAATAATTTCATCTGAAGTGTATCCCTAACTATTTTTCTACTTGCAATGATCAAATCATTTGGTCTCCACATTTCCCAGAAATCATTCATGGGAGTTTCCGAAATTATTTCACGGGCTATTTCATACTGGATTCTATCCGATTGTAATCTAATTAATTTCTTAAACTCTTTTAATTCATTATCAAGTGATCTATGATCAGTATCAATTTCTTCATAATAGTATACAAAACCCTTTAGCCATTCATGTGGGGATGCACCGACAAATGGTGGTGGTTGGCCGTGATCACCGCACATGACGATTTTTGTATTTTGCAATAACAACCACTCAAGAAATATTTTTAATACATCTTCGGACACTGTGTCTATTTCATCCCAAATCATGATTTCAGGAATAAATTTCTCTCCCATGCGCTCAGGAGTCCATTTATCTCCTTTCCATCTAAAGAAACTATGATAAGTGCAGGCATTTACCCCTCTCTGTATCATTTCTCTTGCAAGTCTGTGAGTCGGTGTTAGCACAATCATATTTGATTTCCCACGAAATAACTCAATTGCCCGGGTTGTTTTTCCTGACCCACCACAGCCGTTTAAATAAACTGTTTTATACAGGCATATTGGATCAGATATCGGTGGCGCATTAGAAAATTCTGATTGAATCTCTTTGAGATTCCGATAATTATTTTCAATGGTAACATCTGCTGATTGAATATAATCATGAATCATTTCTTTCTTAATTCTCCATGATCCCCAATTCTCGTTGCCAGTAGCCTTAACATCAGTCATTTTGCTATTTATGTAAAATGAATCAGTGGCAACTCTAACTGCGGTGGTAGGAAATTTATTAATCATTGAAAATAAATTAAAAGAAGCATAACCGAGCATAGAAGCTCTCAAATGTGTGTACTGCGGATTGTATCCATCAGTGTAAGTAACAATTGTACCCAATTTGGTTCCATCGGACATAAATGCGTCCTTACGATTGACATATAGGCCTTTATTTGTTAAATCCGCCATTACAAAATCGTATTCAGCGTTGTCTATAATCAATCGTGAAGAATATCTCGTATTGTCATCTTTGCCACCTTGGGTAAATTTACCGATTATTCTTCGTCCAAGATCTTTTGCTTCATTGTTTCTGATTTCAAATAACTGTTTGGACCAATCCATGATTTGTTGTTCATTAAAATCAGGAAAAAGTTTTCGCTCTTCGCTAATTATTTTTTCTAGATCAGGTTGGGGTAACCACACTGATTTCTGTGCTCGATAGGATATAATTGCTTCACTGACAATTAATGATTTTATCATCTTACAATCAAGCATATACCGTAATAACACTATTGGCATCCAGTGTTTTTCAGACATGTGTTTACCAATCCAAAGATAACTACACGGATGAAGTCCTTCAGCCATTTCAAATGATACCACACAAGCGAATCCGGTTAAATCGAAATCAGGCAGTGGTCCATTAATAGCAACACGGGTCATTTCGTGTGTAGGGTGTCCAAATCGTTTGAAATATTTCTCGCATTCTCCATACCCGAGAAAACTTCCTGGATAACACGCAATCATATCAACGGAAATAACGGAATCAGGATCGTATTTTGTATTCCATAATCCTCCATGGCCGTATTCAAGACAGGACAATCTGACATCTGATAAAAACTCACTTCGTGTTGGTTTCCATGCGTTTTTCTTTCTAGCAAAATGTGCTGCAATGGATGGTACTGTGAAACAGTTTGCTAATAATTGATCGTTGTCTTCCCCCAGAGAACTCTCTGAAGAAAACTCACTAGCTAGTTGTTTCATTTGATTATGCAGCACTTCAGTACGGTATAATTCTCCGTTGGGCCTTACAAACTGATCAAATATACATTCATCGTCTGAAGTACTATGAAATAGCCACATTGACACAGGATCGTTTTTACTCAAATGGTAAATAGCATCAAATAATTTCTGCTCTGAAAAAAACTCTTCTGTTTGGGGGAGATATTTTACGATTCTATCCCGTGGAAATATTGTTACTGCAGATGACCACGCGTGTGCGTTATGATCAATAATTTCAATTGGGGTTCCTTTTTTTTGATTGATATTTCGGTTCTTTTAATACTTCTCCGGTGATTGTCCTTACCGATATTGGAAATCTCAATGATGTTTCTAATTTAGTTATATCCTGAATTGTTGCTCCATTCTCTTTTACCGTGAACTCCCATTCGGTTATTTTTTTTCGTCTTAGATCAGTTAGTTTATTTCCCCGGGACGCATTTGTGAAGTGTTCCATTATTCGTTCTGCTACACAATTGAGCCCTGTCGAATATTTCATGGGTGCTAGTTTTGCAATATCAGGTTTTTCATTCAGCGGATAGATCCCGTAAACAACTGCTGTGACAGGATAAGATCTTTCGTAGTAGGGTTTATCAATTCCGGTCAAAATTCCCGGTTTTGAATCCTGATTCACAGTGATAGTTTTTTTGCCCTTGAGAATGGGTTCAAATTTATCCCTAATAATCCATTTTCCATCCTCACGGATAATGAATTTGATTCGGAAAAAATGACTTTTTTCCCCAAGACGTGAAATGATCACTGCTGCTTTTTCATCATTCATGGTAGCGTCAACAACACCATCAATTCGAAATGTTGACATACAATAAGATGCTCCATCACGCTTAAATTCATTAAAACAGTCTCTGATGGCTTTATCAAGAATTTTATTCTTGGGTGTATTAGAAACTATATCAAGATTGAATTGAGCATCTTTCCATGGTAATTTCTTGTTTTGTTTTTTGGGTCTATCGCGATTAAATCTAGGATTGATTTTCAATAATCTCTTAAACTCCTTCATGTTTCTGTCTACTACACGTTTTTTGGGTCTATCGATATTAAATCTAGGATTGATTTTCAATAATCTCTTAAACTCTTTCATGTTTCCGTCTCTTGGACGTTTTGGACGTTTGACACGTTTTTTGGGTCTATCGATATTAAATCTAGGATTGATTTTCAATAATCTCTTAAACTCTTTCATGTTTCCGTCTACTACACGTTTTTTGGGTCTATCGATATTAAATCTAGGATTGATTTTCAATAATCTCTTAAACTCTCTATCAGCATTTTTCGAAGTCAATCTCTTGAACTCCTTCATGCTATACTAAAAACAAGTGTCTAAATGAAAGATTTATGCATAATGAATCACTGCAAATAGATCAGTCATTGAATTAAACAAATAGTATAGTATACGAATGACCCAAGAATTCAGACAGCACCCTGTGAGTACAAATTATGAAGCATCCAGTGATGGTGTTGTAAGACATTGTAGACTGAAGAACCCAGTTGGGAGGGATAATGGTATGGGGTATTTGATGTTTACTGTTGGAAAGAAGGAATATTACAATCATCGTTTCATATTTGAATGTTTTAATGGAGTGATCAAAGATGGTTTTGTTATTGATCACATTGATTCTAATCCAAGGAACAATTCTTTATCAAATCTGCAAGCAATCACACAGAGTGAGAATTCCAAACGAGGAAGGACTGGCACTTGTTCAAAAAAACGAAACCAGTAAAATCTTTGAATACAATAACTAACGAAGAGAAAATATTTAAATAAATATATGAAGCCGGCAAGTATTTCAATATTTGTAGAGCCTCAATACGATTCGTTGCAGAGGGGGTTTGTCGATCGGCTATTTCAAAAAAGAGCGGGCAAAAAATTCAATTTAGTTATGTATTTTTCAATTAGAGATATGTCATTGCTATAGAATAATGAATTCTGAAAACATGAATAGCATCATAGTTGAAATAGCAAAATTGAAAAATCAGGATATCAAACTATCAGATGGATTAAATCCTGATCAAATTGTGTCTGATTTTCAGGATATAGAATACGGAGTCAGCACTAACAAATATATGCTACCAAAGAAATATGCACTCATCAAAAGAATTCAGAATTCTATTAGAGACTCTCTTTCATTTTCCAGTGACATCAGTGTGTTTGTTCCATTGTATACTATCGTAGAGGGGATACGAATAGAATTAGGTAACGAATACGAATTGAAAAAAGAAGTCAACTCTAAAATTAGAAACCTACGAGCATTAATTCAAGAAAATTGATTACCCGACCATTGATTACCCGATCATTATCATTTTTTGATTGCCCCGACCATTGATTGCCCGACCATATCATTTTTTTTAGCCGACCTTCAAGAGAAAATGTCAAAAAATCAATGATAAATGATCAAAATAGAAATGTTGAAACTGTCAGTATTATTTATTTTATATACAATTATGACACTTTCAACAACCTTGATAGGATGAAATAGCACTTCCATGACCGTATCAAAAATCATCTGACATGCCAAAAAAGTGGCGAAACTGTCAGTATTATTTATTTTATATACAATTTGGACACTTTCGCCATCATTGATAGAGCCATTAAAACAATCAAATAACATTTCCATGACCGTATCAAAAATCATCCGACATGTCAAAAAAGTGGAGAAAGTGTGATATTAATTATTTTTATATGAATTTCCACACTTTCTCCATCATTGATAGAGCCGTCAAAACAATCAAATAACATTTCCATGGTGATATTAAAAATCATCTGACATGTCAAAAAAGTGGAGGAAGTGACAGTATTATTTATTTTATATACAATTTGGACACTTCCTCCATCATTGATAGAGCCCTTAAAATAACAAAATAACACTTCCATGACCGTATCAAAAATCATCTGACATGTCAAAAAAGTGGGGAAACTATCAGTATTAATTATTTTTATATACAATTATATACATCAATGATAGAGATGTTAAAACACTTCCACGGTGACTTTTTCACTGGTGTTAGGTCGGGATTTACAATTGAAAAATTGTTTCTGATTTCAAATAATGGTCAATGAAGCATTAACAACCCGATTGACTCGTGAACGACTGGATGCAATCAGGAGATTTGTACCAATTCGTGACTCTGTACGGAATAAACTACAACAACGACAGAGTTTACAAACTGATTTTGCCGTGGGGTCTGAAGAATTGTTTAAACCAGTAACCACAGCAACGAAAGGGGTTGAGCGTGCTTTACTGGGAGATGTTCCCGAGACGGGAAAATCTGTTATTGGTGAACTCGAAAAAATAGCAGCGAAAACTGAACAAACTGAAAAAACTGATCCGAAAAAAAACGACTGTTTCTCTGTTGAATAAATTTACTGATCATGCTAAAAAAGAAATAAAAAAACCTAGTTTATTGAAATCAAAGGATTATCAAGCCTTTGGTAATTTTGCTGCTCAAAGCTATAATTCAAAAAAAGATTTTTTAAAGGACGAGTATAAGAATGATAAAATATCAAGTAATGATTGGTTCGATAATTTGTATAAACTAAATAAAGGGATTGGTCGTTTGAATAAGGATGAGATTGGGTACAAGGAATTTCAAAGGGGAATTAGTAATTATAAAAGAGAACAAATAGAAGAGCGACAACGAGAATTAGAAGAACGACGTCAAACACCAACACGTAGACAAACAAGAAGACAAAAAAACCAACAACTACCACCTGATGATGATGATGATGATTTAGAAGAACGACGTCAAACACCAACACGAAGACAAAAAAAAACAAGAAGAACCTAATGATGATTATTTACAAGAAACGGATTTAGAAAAACTAGATGAAGCAACTGGTTATAGCGGAAGTGGATTGCAAAATCCAAGGATTGGAAACACTTGTCCTGATAGTGTTATCAATGATATATCACGATTAGATGTTCTTGTAGGAGGATTCCGAGCTGGAAATAATTCACCGGAAATAATTAATGAAGCAGCTGATATCTGTAGACGGTTATTTGCCGGCGGTATCATGGATATCAAAACATATCGAGATTTCATTGACGAGTTAGCAAATGGGTATCACAACAATTGAAAACACTATTGTTTTTATAATAATGATCATACACTACAATCATGATAAACCAACCCTCGTCTATGTAGTTAATTCACGGTTTCCAGTTTATAAAGAATACTATGGAGATGGTTTAGGCAATACCATTTTAGGATTCTTTTCAAGAATGCCCCAAAAGTGATGCCGTTAGCTAAACAATTATCAATGAAAGCCATTGATGTTATTCGTGATAAGGGTATTGGTGCTGTTGGAGATCTTGCGGGAAAAGCGTTTTCAGCTGCGAAGAATAAAATAACATCATTAGTAAAATCACGGATGAAATCCAAAGGATTTTCAAAACCGTTACCGTCCACAGCGGAAATGCCTGCAAGTGTTAGTAAAATAATAAATAACGCAGTAGATGAAAAATTAGCATCGATGGCTTTAACCCCCGACCCAAATATGATAGCGGGAAGTGGCCTTAGAAAACGCTAGCGTTGAAAATCGTTTACGATGAAAATCCGGTTTAGACTCTGATAAATAGAATAAAATGTTCAAAAAGTCACCTGATCCAGCATTTGATATAGACGCCCCAGTCCCCAAGAATGATTCTGTACGCGATTATCAATATTACGCCTATCATGCCATAGACCCAAATAGTCGATCGCGAATTGATCTTCAAGTCCATGATACCAGTAAATACTTTCTACCCGCTGAAGCGTTTATTGAAGTAGAAGGAGAAATTGTACGAACAAATGATACAGAGTATCCAGCTGGTACCCATGTCGGTTTTGTCAATAATGGTAATATGGCGTTATTTGAGAGTGCAAAATATCTCATTGATGGAAAAGAAATTGAGACGATAGATCGTGATGTTGATGTGGCTACAACAATCATAGGATTAGCGAGATATTCTGATGATTATACAAGATCAGCAGGACCTTCTATGATGTTTGCTAAGGATATTAAAAATACGGCTGGAGGAAATCAATTTATTATAAGACGACCAAAGAATAATGCTGGCACCGCTAATATTGATGCCGAGGATATGATTATAAACAACGAGCCTAACTTCAATCTAGGAGCTGCAACACGAAATGCAATGTTGCAAGGAGCGCGTAAATCATTTTCATGCGCAATTCCACTGCATCATATTTTTGGATTCTGTCGAAATGTCAGAAAAGTTATCTACGGAGCGAAGCATACAGTATCGCTTGTACGAAAGGGTGATGATAACGACGCAATTTGGAGGGTTCCAGCAGATGCTGCAAATCCAAATGCTGATGCCGGTAAAGTCAATTTAACAAAAATATCATTGTGGATGCCAGTGTTGACTCCAGCAATTACTGCAGAAGAACGATTACTATCATTTATGGACCAAGGAGGAAAGTCGCTGTTGAGTTGGTTATCAGTGAGTACAGATGTGAAGCAATCAGATCTGAACGGGTTATTCACGTGGAACCTAGCATCAAAACAAGGTGTTGCTGCGCCACGTCATATATTTATTGCGTTACAGGATAACACACGAGTTGGCAATCAACTCCTCAGCCATATGATATTTGATCAATTAGGTGTGAAAGACGTCTCACTGAGAATAAACGGCCAACAGGAACCATCCGAGGATATACAACTTAATTACACAGAAAATCATATTGCACGAGTTTATCATCGTCTGTTGTCATTTATGGCACGTGATCAAAATGTCGATACTGGTTTGCAAATATCACAATACGACTTTAAAAATCTATATCCGATTTATTACTTTTCATTGGAACATCTTGATTTGATGAGACAATATGTCGTTGATATACACTTCAGAGTCCGTGTAACCCGTCCTGGTGCTATTGCTAATTATAGAGCAGTTGCTGTCATTCTCAGTGATAAATCAATGCTACTTGAGGGTGTCGGAGGAAGAATGAGAGTGGTAGATGCCCCAGTAGAAAATCTTTGAACGATTTTTCCATTAGAATCAATCTATTATGTATAATGTCATATAGTGTTATTAGTGTTGCGTTAACTCCTGGTCAAATCAAAAAATTGCAATCAGAATCGGCTAAAAAATGTGGAACCACAATCACTTTGAAACCGAATCAAATGACTGGTGGTGCAAATAAATTATCGCTGACAACTCGTCAAATAAAACATTTCAATGATGCACTTGTAGCCAAAAAAGGTGTTCAGATTACTCTTTCTGCGGCTGCTATCAAAAATATGATGAAAACGGGTGGTATATTTCCATTGTTAGCTGCAATACCAGCATTGATTGCAGCAGCAGCCCCAGCGGTGGCTAAAGCGGCAGCGTTAGGAGCCGTTGGTACTGCAGCAGGAATGGCGTTGAAAAAAGCAACTGGACAGGGTTATAAAAAAAGGGGAAAGGGTCTAAGACTACCAGGAACCCCGTATTCATGGTACAGCGGGAGATCCGTTCACGGATCAGGCCTGAGACTACCAGGAACGATTTATTAATTCGGGAATAGAAGATTCCTATGTCCAATTTTGATTTAATGGATGCTGCTAAAAAACTAGCGATTAAAAATTTCAGAGGTGTTTTTATGAAAGATCAATTACCACATCAACCAAACAAAACTGAAACAGGTATTATTAATCTCGATAACAGCACCGGACCTGGAACTCACTGGGTTGCATACGCTATTGATCCACGTGGGATTGTCTATTTTGATTCATATGGATTAGCCCCGCCAAAAGAGTTTATGAGTTATATAAAACAATTTCCAATGAAGACTTGGTATTCTACGCTACCAACACAACAAATCAATGACCCACCAATATGCGGCAGTGAAATATTAAATGTCCTTAACGCTATTTCAGCATCTAGAAAACCACCACACATTGTCGTAAATGACTACACCAGCAATCGCTGGAAATCGAAACGATTTTAGAGAGAGAAAGAGTTTTACAATAACATGATTGATATTTGGGGAAGACCTCTGAAACCCAAACCGGATGACACTGCAACCCCTAATTCTACCAAGGATATAACAAAAAAAAATTAAAGATGAAATCGCTGAGACGTTGAATTTAGTAAATGTTGATCCTAATGAGATAGTTGTATTTCAAGACAAACAGGGTAAATTGAAATCTAGTAATATTTCTCTGGATGATATTTTAGTTAAACAACAAAACGCAATCGAGGATACTATCGCGTTATTTTCCGATCAGGGTAAACTCAAACCAGGTGTACTTATTTCGACGATTACAGATCGATTAAAAATTCTCAACGATGGGTTAAACAATTATGTGTTTGTACTAACAACACTTGAATCTAAAATTGAAGAAAACGGAAAACAGTTTACATCATTTCGTAGAAATATCATTGATAAATTTATTGGAACCACGTTGGATAAAATTGAAATAAAACTCCCTGATATTAAAAAATCCATCGATGAGACGAAAACCTTCATCGAGGGCATCAAAGGGGATGTAACGAGGATGATAACAGTCATTGAAAAAACAAAAATCCCTTATGAGAAAACCAACAACTTAGTATACACAATCCAACACGGATCATTTGCGTGGACACCTACAAACAACACATTAGATATCACTGCAACCGTCAAGGGTATTTATCGATTAACACTAGTGACACCATTGACTCAATTTAATATTTCATCGTCCAGTTCATCCGGGGTCAATAATACGATTTCAACGATCATTGACAAGAATACAACTGAAAAGTTCACAATCACATCTACTGATAAAAATTTGGTTAGGGTCTCAACAACGTGGTATGTGGAATTCGTAGCGGATTTAAGTAAATCGTAATTGAAAACGCTAGCGTATTTAAAATAAAAATGATTTCATCATCGCAATATCGCTATGATCAGGTCAGAGAATATCAAACTAGACTCAAAACCCTGTCTGAGGAGTATGCAATGAAAATTAAAAAATATCGCAGGAGAATTACCGCAATTGATATTACTGTGTATTCAGTGAGTGGTGTAATCACCGGAGCTGGTATTATACTGTCTTCAGTAACAATGATGGCCCCGATAGCTGTTCCAATTTGCATTTCTGCGGCAACAACAATCGCTGGAATTATTTCAATAATCACAAAAATAATATCATCATGCAGCCAACGGAAACTACAAGACTACATAATTCAATTTCATGTTGTGTCCACTGCATGCTCGCAATTATCCTCATTGATATCGTCATCGCTCGATGATACAATTATATCAGAGAGTGAGTTTTCAGCGATGGTAGATATATATGATTCTGCGATGTCAAAATTAGAAATACAAAAACATGAGTATAATAATAATGACAACACCGATGGAATCAGAAAAAACCAAAATGATCTCAATAACCTCAACGATATCAGATAGTGAGTTCTCAGTGATGATACGTGTCTATGATTCCGCAGTATCAAAATTAGAAATACATCATGAGTATAGCAACGATGACAACACCGATGGAATTACTTCAACAAATAGTGGAGAACACGAACCCAGTACAAACCAGCATGATCTCAATAACCTCAACGAATCCAGAATTCAGTGTGAATTTCCCCTCTCCGGTCCCAGTGAAGGAGATAGCGCTAGCAAAATTACGAGTGTATCACAGCTGGCCAAATATTAGGTCAAAATCATTTGGTGGTCAACAACCCAATAATTCACTGGTATTTGCAAATAAGAATAAACCCGACGGTACCCCAGACTGGAATGTTGTTTCCATACCAACCGGATCATACCAAATCGAACAAATCAATAATGAATTCGCGCGTAGAATAAAATCGATTACTGGAAAAGAATCAAAAATAGCTATAACAGTTCATGAGCCAACACTGTCATCTGCCATTGAAATAAGCACAGAGGGTTATGTCGTAGATATCTATCAAAGTTCTATTAGAACCGTACTAGGATGGCCTGAATTACCACCCGGGGAGAAAACCGTTGATTTACCAGAACCCAAAAAAAACTGATTATGTCACAGACAGGATAAAATCTGATAATCCAATAAAAAGTTATCAAGAGTACAGGGTACCTACAGATTTTTTTGAGATCCTTGAGAGAATAGATAAGGGAGGGAAATTTCTTGTTGTTAACGAACTTAAAACCGTTGAAAATTTCATAGCGTTCAATAACGATATTTCACTGTTGTTAATACCTCTTAAATCCGGCCCTCTTACCCGAGATGAATTTATCAGTGTCGTAGAAACATGTAACAAAATCATCAATGATATGGAAACATTTCATTCACAAATTATTCAAGAAGTATTAGGTGACAGTAATCCTGAAACAAGAACATTTTTTGCAGAAGACAGGGGCATCCCCGTCAAGGACATTCCAACGTCCAAACTACCAGGATATAATATCTTAGAACTACAAAAACTTCTCAGTGATGCCATCGATGTTGGTTTTAAAATAATTCATGATACGTGGAAAAAAACAACATCAACTATCCTGACACACAATAATGACCCAGATGGTGGCGGCAGGCATATTGTTCCGTTCAATGTGAATATTTCATCGGTGATAGCAATCAATTTAGTGTGTGATGTTATTGAGGGAAGTTATCAAATAAATTTAGAACGATCAAATCAAGCTCAGCAGGGGTATATTTTGTATTCATTTGCACCAACAGCTCCTCCAGGATTTTTAATAATTGAGTCCCCGGTGAATCCAGTCTATATGCGATGTCATAATAATTCATTAACCAGAATTAATTTCAAACTCACAGATCAGTCCAATAATCTGATTGATTTACAAGAGGAGGTTTTACAAATAAGTCTGTTTGTAAAGTCCTGAAGGGGACACGATATCGTATCGGACTGGATCAAATATTCGGTTGAAAAGTTTTTACTCATTCAGGATTTCATTGATTTCATTGATTTTTCATTATTATTTTTTGCCTGATTTCATTGATTTTTTTGCCTGATTTCACTGATTTTTTTGATTTTTTTGCCTGATTTCATTGTTGTAAGCCTGATTTCAGTGAAAACTTGTTTAAAAATGTTGTCCGGCTCACCCTCTCTGCTGCTATTTGTCATATGTTTAAAATGTCAACCAATGGGATTATGCCACATCTACATTTTTTACTTGCATTTTAGCACCAGTTTTGAATGCGTTCAAAGGTCTACTAGCCATTTCTCATTTATTATTAATATTCTGCAGTTTGGACTCAAGGGGACAATCTAACTGGAATTATGGTACAGCTAACTTAAATTGTGTTTGCTTGTTTCACTGAATAAGTAGAGTTGAAATTATCTGAATTATTAAAATGCATTTACACTTTACGAAGGAAATTGTCTTGCTTCCTGATGTTCCTTCCAAAAATAAATTGAAAGTGTGACGTTTCATCAAGGTTGGAATGAATTACCATACCTTTATATAATAGAGACTGTCCATGCAGATATTAATGATAAATAAAATGATGTTTTCATTTAACAATGCAGCAGTATTGCATGTCTTCCTGTGATGCCATTTTTGTCAAGACTCCTCCACCTTACATGGAAGTTGATGTCCTTTCATTCATCTGTCAACACCCTTTAATTACCTTCAAAGAAAGAGTTGTTTTACTTTATTTCACTTTAATACCATTGTAACCAACATTTTGAATGTTTGTGACTGGACTTAATATGCAGGCTGTAACCAGCTTCTTGTATATATTCAATAATGACATACATAATGACTGAATTACTTTATTTCGGTTGCATCTTTTATATTAAGCATTTATGTGGAGATGAGCATTTACTTTATGAATGAAATATGTGTCATGTTTGTATATGCTTCTCTGGTTCAATTAAATTATACTGCAATTTAGCCATTTAATGTTTTCGTCTTTTTCTTCTGAACTTCCTACTGTTTTTAATTTTTAATTTGTTAGTTTCAAACAGTATTAGGTAGGTGGCCATAGCAGCTCAGTAGGCGGATACTGCATTTTGTAATCCACTGGTCATGAGTTCAGTACACTGGAGAGAAAAAGCAAAGCCTAATTTTACCTTCTAAATAAGAACACTGTGACCAGAGTTATGCTCAGAGACAGGCAATGTACCTGATAATAAAAGACTCAAAAGCTCATGTGTCCCTTACTATTTTAATTGGGATAGCTTTTGTAGAATTGCTCACAGGTGATAAAAAAAAACCTTTCAACATAAATGGCTTATAATTATCAATCATACAATTAGACTTATGAATGTAAATGGAATACACCAATGCCTCGGAAACTATCCCCAAGGAAGGTAGATGAAATGAATCTGAAAAAATATGTTGGGACTCTTGAAGCTTCATCATGCAAAGAGTATTGCTCATCTGGAAAGGGCAGTCAATTAAAAAGGGAAGAATTCCAGAAACAGTTGCTTGCTATAAACCCTTTAGCAGAATATCATAAACATTTCCCTAAGGCAGATATTCCAGAGGAAGTACTTAAGGGATGTTGTATGCCACTCCCAGATAATATGTTCAGAGATGCCTTGGATCTGAATGACAAAATGTGTACATAAAATGTTTTTGACTATAATTCAAATATATGCTTTAATTATGCAAAGATAGAGGAGCACACAAGAAGACAACAGCAAAATATTGTTTTCAAAAAGGCACGCGTGAACAGAATTACAGTCTCAAAATTTGATAGTGTCATGGCTAAGAAAGAAAAGACACCACTAGACAATGTTGTAAAGTGTTGGATACAATTAAAGCACCCATAATCCAATTCTTTAGAATGGGAAAAGAAAAATGAAAAGAAAGCATTAGTTAGCTATTTACAATCTTGTAATAAAATCAGTACAAAAGACTGTCTAGTCCAGATTCTCTGGTTTATTGTGAACATTGTAAAGAAACTAGTGGCATGCCCATTCAATTACATGCATGTGACACCCCTTGAAGCAGCACAGAAAAGTGATCTACTGTGGTGTTAGAAATGGCAGAATGAAACTAAAATTCAATCACATTTTCTACTACCATGTACAAGGATAGTTGGCATTGGCTAATCAGTAATCGTAAGTGGTGTGACTTTCTTGTATGGACACCCAAAGGAATATATGTGGAGAATATTTGCTTTGATAACAAAACTCTGGGAGGAGATAATGTTGCTCAAGTTGAAGACCTTTTTTCATAATAAGCATTCTGCCAGAAATATTCTAAAGTATAATTATAAGAGGGCTTCATCTTTACTCAAAAAATTCATTAAATTCAGGACTGTGACTCCATTCATTATTGAGACAATTTTAATTTAATCGATTTGATATTGAGTCTTATTTACCTCTGTATATATATATATATATATATATATATATATATATATATATATATATATATATATATATATATATATATAAATATATACTTTACATTTTTTTCTGGGCAAGATAAAATTGTTGTAACTTGCACAGAATTGTACATATAAAGAAGGAATATTGATCACAAAGGTCAGTCCGTTATTTCTGCCTCTACCGCCTTCCTCTTAGCAGATTAAACAAGTTGACCGAATCTCTCTTTTTGGACCAGTTTCCGAATCTTCTCGAGTATGGAAATTTTATAGGTGGCAGTCTAATTATTCTTGGAGGATTCGACTTTTACTCTGCCTGTCCTGGAAACCAATATACGTCAAAATTCTTTGATTCCATTTATGTTTTCCACCATAAAGTCAGTTAACCAACCCACCCATAAACTTCTAATAATAATATTCTGCAATCCACCCTTGTATCCCACGAACCTGCATCATATCACCTCTGCATTATATGCCATCTCGAAGTAACAGTCCCTACCCTTCCACCTTTATTTGCTACTAAGATAAACCTCTGTATAATAAATAGAACCAAACTAATGCATGAAATCCAAGAAAACCTAACAACTTCCTTACATCCTAGAGCAGAACAACTCGATAACTGCCAGCATTCATTGCTTGAAAAACATGCCCCATCCACCAAATGCAGAGTATCAATAAAAAAGTGTTCTCCGTGGTATAGCAGTATTAGGGACAGCTTCACTGCTAAAAGACATCGCCGAAACGCAGAGGGGCTTTGGCTTTCCACCAGACTAAATATTCATAAACAAATCTATGAAGCTGCTAAGAAGAAAGATTATGGAGAGTTCCAGCTGCAAAGAGCTCTTCAAGATAACTAAGCAACTAATGTCAAGGAGGAACAAATGTACACCACTTCCTGCTACCTTCTCTCCAGTAGACCTTCTGGACCTTTGCTTGACAACACAATTTCAATTGACTCGTCACCATACAATTATGATACAAAATTTCAGCGACAACTTGTATGAGCATTTGAACCTATCTTTATTGATTTAGTACCGACAATCGTGATTAAGAGTGCACCAATGTCATGTTAATTTGATCCAATTCTGACAACACTGCTGCTTGAGTGCTTAGGCAAAATATTGCCTTCACTAATTGATATTATTAATATCTCTCTCATCAGGGGATTTCCAATCAGTTTTAAAACCTGCCATCGTAAAGCTTCTGCTGAAGAGACCATATTGATTTAAAAAACTACCTCCCAGTTTCAAATTTCCCATTCATATACAAATTCTTAGAAAAAGCTGTTCTAACCCAACTAGTATCTGATCTGAATTCAAACAGACATTTTATCACCCTTGCCACAGAACTGAAACTACTCTTCTGAAAGTATTTAACATCATTTTGTCTGCTTTGGATAGTGGAAAGATTACAGTCCTCACCTTCCTTGACTTGTCAGCAGCATTTGATAGAATAGACCATGATATATTACTTCACAATCTCCAGCTATATTTGGCATTCAGAATATAGCCTTACACTGGTTCAAGTCCTACTTAGTCAACAGGACACAAATTGTATCTGCAAATGGAATACATTCCAACCCAGTTGATCTACGTTGTGGTGTTCCACAGGGTTCTCTTATTGGTCATGTTCTCTTCAACCAATACACTCAGCCGCTCTCAAGTGTCATAGATCATCATCCAGTGTCTCACCCGTTGTACGCTGATGATACCCAAGTATATAAGTCTAGCGACCCAACTGAAGTTGATGATACCATCCATGGAGAAGAGAGGTGCATTTCTGATGTAAAAAAACATGGGTGACATGTAACAAGCTGCAGATGAATGATGATAAAACTGAGGCCATTCTGATCACAACACAAAGACTTTCTCATTCACATCCATTACCTCAGACAATAAATATCAGCAACACCAACATTACATTCTCACAGTCAGTATGAAACCTAGGTGTTACTCTAGACAGTACTCTCACATTGCACCAACATGTCATGAACATATGCAAGGCTTCATATCTTGAACTGAGACGCATCAGTTCCATTCGCAAATATCTTTCAGTTGATGCCATTAAAACGCTTGTGTGTTCATTGTTACTTTTAACTCAATTCTGTCTGGTTCGTCACAATATCTACTTCATAATTTTCAAAATGTTCAAAACACAGCTGCTCGGATCAGCTATGAGTACTTTGATCAGAGCACACCTCACCACTACTCTGTTCCCTACATTGGCTATCAATTCGATACAGAATCAAACACAAGTTGTGTTCTCTGTGCTATGTTTCACTGACAGACTCCAATCCAACATACCTATCTGGACTCACCCATGTGTATACACCAGCAAGATACTTATGCTCCTCTTCTGACAATTGTATACTCATTATCCCCACTATGAAAATTAAGTCATATGGACAACGTTCTTTTGCATATCAGGACCCAGTGATGTGGAATGAATTGCCATTGAAATAAGACAGAAAGACAAAGTGGTCCGTTTTAAGAGTGCTCTTAAAACACACCATTTTCGACTGCAGGAACAAACTTAGAGACCTAATAATGTTCTGTATCATATGTTTTCAGCATGTTTTCATGTTTTCCATTTGCATGGTTTTTGTTATTTGTTTTTCTGTTATGTAATCATATCATTATAGATGTTGTAAAGCGCTTAAAACTCCTAAAGATGATGTGCTATACAAAGCCTTCATTATTATTATTATTAATATTATTATTATTATTATTATTATTATTATTGTTATTATTATTATTATTATTAATATTATTATTATTATTATATTCTCGAGTAGTTTACTCTGCGAAATGATATCTGGCAATTAAGTAAGGACATTTGCTTCATAAAATTTAGCTCAATGTATTGTTTTCTTCTTACAGCATTTTCAACATCCCATTCAGCTCTCACTAGCTGTGCTTCTTCAACAGCTAACATCTCCTATGACTTCAATATTGATGCAGGAGAAACAATATTTGGAACAAGGGTTTGTTTTTTTGGTGCTGATAAAATTGTGGAAAGCAATGGAACAACACTGACCCTTGTTCCAATTTATTTATCTCCTTTGACTGCATATGGAACATCTGGTATCTTTTTGAGTAATATTACCGTTGCTGATGTTGGGACATATACTTATGTTATTGTACTTTTACCAACTGGAAGTCTCTTTACTACCACTACAGCATTATCAGTTCAAGGTAAGATTATTCTTCAGACTCTAATGGAGCAGCAGGGTTGGCGAACAGACCAAGTTTTCAAACAAAAATAAGGCTTCTATCAAAACGAAAAAAGGGGGTGAACAGATCAAGTTTTCAATATAAATAATGCTTCTACGGAACCCAAAATGATTTCAGTTCTGTAAACATTTCATTAAAAAAAGCTGGTATAGAGACAGAGTTTCCATAGAGGGGGGAGGGTGAACAGTGAACAAATGTAATCTAATACTCCCTCAAAATCGTAAAAAATAGGCGTCGAAAGCTTCCTCGTAAATTGCTAGTAATTTCATCGTAAAAAATAATACGCCAATGCGGTTGTCGCGCACCCCCCACCCCCCACCCAGTTGCTGCTATGTGGTTAAGAATCTTTTACGATTTCAACTAAATATTTTATCAAGTCCGATACGATATCGTATCTGAGGATCTGATAAATTTATCGTCACAAATACATGTGGGATTGACTGAGCGTGACTAAAGAAATTTCTAAATCGATTATGATCCATATCACCACCGCACCAAGTCTGCCATATATTTCTCAATGTGTGGGTATCAACTCCGTTAAACACGCATAGCAAATTACAATTACCTCTGATCACTTTAGGAATTTGAGTGTATCGTTGAGTGACATATATCACGTCTGCGTTTTTATGCCTTCCTCTGGAAAATATCCTAGCAGGATTCTTTTGATTGTCTAACATTACATCGTCCTACACAACGAGATTGTTAACTCCGAAATATAGGTCTTTCACGGATGGAGCTTCGTCGATATATGTGATAAACTCAATCACATTGTAACAAGATAGCCGGGACGGACCACTTCGGATTAAACAACAAAACACGCTTTGATGATACAGATATAAAAATTGGTTTAATGTGGCGATATGTATATATGTATATATGTATATATATATATATATATATATATATATATATATATATATATATATATATATATATATATATATATATGCAAAACAATAAAATACTTATGTAGTGTAATCCAAATATTGGATTTAATTATACATAATTACGCACAGACTCGTAAATGCAACAAATTATACAATGATACAAATCAATGATACAATGATACAAAACAATGATACAAAACAATGATACAATGATACAAAAACTAATACAAAACCCCAGCGAAAAAATATACAAAAAGATGAATACAGTTTACTCACGTAGTAAACAATGCAGGATTACTCATATAGTAAAAATGTATACGCTCAAGTAGCGAAACTATATTTGAAAATAATAAAGGGACAGATAACAACTTATCTTTCCAGTCCCAAAAGATATATTGGGTTCCGCAAACCCATATTCGCCCACGACTAACAAATTACAAATAACCGACTATTAGTATACAGCTTCACAGCTGGTACAATAGAACTTCACAATTTCTACAGACTCCGGACCCTCGGAACACTACGAAACTTTAAACCCTCCAGACACTCTGGTCATTTAGACAGCTCCACAGCTGGGTCACCCTTGTCACCCTTGACATTAGACACTCCGGCACATTAAACAGCTCTGGACACACCAGTGCATTTAAACACAGCTCCCGACGTTTGACAGCTCCGGACACTCCGGACGTTTAACACCCTCGTAGAAATAGCTGAAAATATACCAGACACCGTGTACTAACCTTGATACAGACATAACGTAATGACGTTATACACGGTAAATTATCAAGACTATATTATTATCATTTCAAAAGGACAGGTTCTATAGTAAACCTTCCCTGTTCGATAATGCTGATAGTAAACAATCAAAATATAGCTTTACATTACCAATTTAAATGCCTTGCGAACATGAGTAGAAAATGCACGCATTATGCTGTGTAAAAGCTGTATAACAAACATACAAAGGCAAATACAGCAATACAAAAGCTATCTCTCAGTATCAAAAATGTACTTACCCCTACAGCTAAAGTTGTGCCAATACTCCCTCCCTCGGATCAATAGCCCTACAGCTAACAGTCCTTTAAACCAGCCGCTTGTTGACAAAGCCCTTAGTAATGTAAAGACCCTTCACATATACTATAGCATTTATAGGTTTTCGTTCTTGGTATCAAGAACACGCTGCACGTGCGGCATAGAGCAAATTGTACTCACGATTCCGAAGTACAACTGCCGATATATATATAAATCACCCTCGGGTATCGTTGCACACGATAAACGAAACCAGAGTACACATATTTCCTAAATAAAAACTACATCATTTCGTGACACACATTCTCTCCGGTAGTTTCTGAAACGGTTTCATTATAATCTTTTAACACCTGATAACAATGCTGATCATCCACGCTTTTTTTGTTTGTCTAACATTACATCATCATACACAACGAGATTGTTAATAAATACATCTAGGTCTTCCACGGATGGCGCATCGTCAATATCTGTGATAAACTCAATCACATTCTCTCCGGTAGCTTCTGAAACTTTTTCATTATAATCTTTTAACACCTGATAACAATGATGATCATCTACGTTCGGGGCAACTAAATATAATTTATCCCATGCTAAATATTTCATTATCATCGTGAGCAGCAACTGAGTTTTACCACTTCCTGAGGGTCCTATGATGATCATTCTGATAGAGTTTGGTAACAACGCGTGATGTTTTACTTGTTGTTTTTTCTTTAGCGCTGAGAAATCAGTTACTTCCATTAGATATATACAATATAATAGTATGGATTTATATTGTGTGAAATGTAGGAAGCGTACACCAACGTTGGACAACTGTTACTACAAAACATAACAGAGAAGCGGTCACCGGAAGGTGTGAAATATGCGGTATAAAAAATATCGATTTGTAAAATAAAAATCGGTATTGATATCGCCGCCAAGCTAGCTAAACTCCCAGGAACGCCATGGGCAAAGTATCCAGGTGAAAAACACCTTCCAGGATATAGTTATTGTGGACCGTGAACGTGATTAGATATAAGACTTGATTGTCAGGATAATCATAACCCGGGAGAAAATCCGATAAATGCAGTTAATGAAGCGTGTCGGGTACATGATATAGCTTACCGGAGTGGTGATTTACAACAACGTTATCTCGCAGATGTTAAATTAATTCACACGTTAAATGCTATTCCTGATAAATCCTTCAAAGAAAAGTTCACTTCGTGTTTGATAAATTCGGCAATTAAAGGTAAATTGATGTTAGGTGCAGGTAATTAATAACAACATGGAATCTATTTATTGTTCTCCGAAAGGATACTGGAGGGGAAAGACAGCAATTAGTAAACTCGCTAGTGCCGCGCAGGTGAAATATACCACTTCAGCGGATTGGCTATCTAAACAGGCGGTATGGCAAATTTATCTACCACCGCCTAAACAAATTAACTACTCGCATTTTGATGTGGCCGTTCCTAATGAAGTTCATCAGGCTGATATATTATTTCTGCCTCATGATGGGGGTTACAAATACGCGTTAACCGTAGTTGATGTAGCGAGTCGATACAAACAAGCAGAACCCCTAAAAAAATGGTCAAGTGAAGTAGCTTCTGCGTTTGAAAGGATTTATCGAAGGGGTCGCGCTGGCCAAGTCTATTACAAGTTGATCCTGGCAAGGAATTTCAGGGTGTGGTTCTATCCACAATGAAGAATCATAATGTCATTATCAGACAAGAGCATACTGCATTACATCGCGATCAGGCAATTGTTGAACGATTTAATCGGACGCTTGCTGAGCGGTTATTTGGATACCAATACGCGAAATTTATTCAACATAAACGATCTCGTGAATGGGTCAAGAGATTACCAGCTGTGATTACCGCACTGAATAATGAGATTACTAGAACTATCAACATGAAACCTAACAATGCATTTAAAAAGAAGTCTATACTTAAATCCTCACAAAAATATTTTTCAAAACAACCGATTCTAGGTAATGTCACTGTTAGGTATTTATACGAACCAGGAGAGTTCGAAGGTGGTAAAAAAGAGCTACTGATCCTATTTGGAGTGTTACTATACATAAGATATCCGGTATAATACGTTCTACGGGTAGACCAGCACTTTATAGACTGGATTCAACTGCCCCTCAGCGGGTGTTTACTCGTGAGCAACTGCAAGTGATACCCGAGAATACTCAATTACCACCGCATGGTCTTAACTAGCACTCTGGCGTCTGTTGCATTCAAGACAAGTCAGCATCACATTATCGCTAGTATGACCAATGCTGTTATTCTTTCTGTTGACGGTGAATTGGCGAGGATCCTTATCTGACCAACACCAACTCATTATACAATTACAACTCGCGCAGTGATTATTCTGTTGTTGTTTCAACGTAATAACTAATTCAGCATTAATATTAAATTCTCTGTTATTTTTTTATCTTGTTGTTTATAACTTAGAGTTTTTTTATTATATCGCTGTCTTAGTCAACGCAGACAATAGTGTCATTATCATTTAAAACAACTCTTCGAAGTTGATTTATTTTTCGCACTCTAGACACTGCGAGATAAACTAAATTAGACCATTCGATGCGATTATCTATTATCCAAAGAATTGTATCTTATATTGTCAACCCTTGTGAAGAATGAATTGTTGCTGCGTAACCTAACACCCATAGGGATTTATCAGTGCTCAATGCATCTTCGACGACGTTGATATCAACCAGCACAATATCATTTACCACGAGAATTTGATTCTCTATCAGGCCAGGAATAACAACTTCAATGTCTTGTCGCATTGTATCCTTTGGTCTATAAGATAGCGGTACTTGAAATGTTGGAAATCTTTCTTTATGAAAGTCAAATAATAATAATAATAATAATAATAATAATAATAATAATAATAATAATAATAATAATAATAATAATAATAATAATAATAATAATAAGAAGAAGAAGAAGAAGAAGAATAAGAATAATAATGAGGACTTTGTATAGCGCCTAATCTTTAAAAACTCTAAGCGCTATACACCATCAATAATGATATGACTACACAACAGAACAACAAATGACTAAAACAACGAAATATGAAAACAAGAAACATGCTGAAAGTACATAAGATACAAAACATGATTAGGTCGCTAAGTTTGTCCCTGAAGTCGAAACAGGTGAGTCTTGAGAGCACTCTTAAAAGGGACCACTGTGTCTTTGTGTCTAATTTCAATGGGCAATTCCTTCCATGTCGCCGGGCTTTAGTATGCAAACGAACGTTGTCCATATGACTTTGTTTTTATCTTGGGAACAATGAGTATACGATTATCAGAAGAAGAGCGTAAGTATCTAGCTGTTGTATACACATTGGTGAGGCTGGATATGTATGTTGGACTGGAGTCTGTCATTGAAATATAGCACAGAGAACACATTTTGTGTTTGATTCTGTATCGAAAGGATAGCAAGTGTAGGGTATAGAGCATTGGTGAGGTGTGCTCTGATCGAGGTACTCTAAAGATGATCCGTGCAGCTGTGTTTTGAACTGTTTGAAGTTTCTGGAGTAAATATTGTGACGAACCAGACAGAATTGAGTTACAATAGTCCAGTCTTGAAAGTACTAATGAACACACAAGTGTTTTTGTGGCAACAACAGAAAGATATTTACGAATGGAACTGATGCGTCTCAATTCAAGATATGCAGCCCTGCAGATGTTCATGACATGTTGGTGCAATGTGAGAGTACTGTCTAGAGTAACACCTAAATTTTGTACTGACTGTGAGAATTTAATGTTGGTGTTGCTGATATTTATTGTCTGTGGTAAAGGATGTGGATGAGAAAGTCTTTGTGATGTGATCAGAATAGCCTAAGTTTTATCATCATTCATCTGCAGCTTGTACATGTCATCCATGATTTCACATCCGAAATGCACTTCTCTACTCCATGGATGGTAGCATCAACTTCACTTGGGTGGCTAAATTTGTATATTTGGGTGTCATCAGCGAGCAGTTGGTGCGACACTGGGTGATTATCTATGACACTTGAGAGCGGCGGAGTACAGAATGAAGAGAACAGGTCCAAGAACAGATCGCTGTAGAACACCATAACATACGTCAACTGGGCTTGAGTGTATTCCATTTGCAGATATAATTTGTGTCCTGTTGACTAAGTAGGACTTGAACCACTGTTAGGCTATATTCTGAATGCCAAATACATGCTGGAGACGGTGAAGTAATATATCATGGTCTATTGTGTCAAAAGCTGCAGATAAATCCGGGAGAGTGAGGACTGTAATCTTTCCACTATCCAAAGCGGAGAGAATGTCATTAAATACATTCAGAAGAGTAGCTGCCGTACTGTGGCAAGGGCGATATGCAGACAGTACATTGCTAAAAATACTGTTTGAATTCAAATGAGATACAAGTTGAGTTAGAACAGCCTTTTCTAAGTTTTATATAAAAGGGAGATTAGAAACTGGGCGATAGTTCTTTAAATCCTTATGGTCCAGTGTTGGTTTCTTCAGCAGTGGCTTTACAATGGCAGTTTTGAAAAATGATGGGAATTCCCCTGATGAGAGAGAGATACTAATAACATCAGTTAGTGACGGCAATATTGGTTCTAAGCACTCAAGCAGCAGTGATGTCGGAATTGGATCACGTTCACAAGACTTTGGTGCTTTTTTCATCACGATTGTCAGTACTAAATTTATAGAAATACCTTCATCTGAAGTGTGTTTCTGACTATCTTTCTACTTGCTACTATCAAATCGTTTGGTCTCCATGCTTCCCAGAAATCTATTAATGGAGTTTCCGAGATTATTTTACGCGCTATTTCACATTGGATTCTATCCGGTTATAATCTAATCAGCGCTTTGAACTCGCGTAATTGTTCATCAAGCGCTCTATGATCAGTGTCAATTTCTTCATAATAATCAACAAAATATTTTAGACAATCATGTGGGGATATACCGACAAATGGACGTGGCTGACCATTATTGCCTCACATAACGACTTTTGTATTCGATTGTAACAACCACTCGAGAAACGTTTGTAAAACATTCAACGATACAGTACATACCTCATCCCAGATTATGAAACCAGGAATCAGCAAAACAAAATTTAGAACAAAGACGCCGGGTTATTGTCACCATGTGTCGCTGCATGATTTTCAATCAGCGAAAACAAAAACGTCGCCGAAATCTTCGATGTTGTCCTTGTCACTCACCCTCTCTGCTGCTATGTGATTAACGATTTTCTTTTAGGATTTCACAAACAAATTAATTTGCAAAACCTCACCTCGTAGATCAATTAAATTTCCTGACTGGTCGGTGAGTTTGAAATTGATTATTGTTAACGAATCATTATGACACCTCATAAAGACTGGATTAGTTGCATCCTCAATAATCAGAAATCCTGGAGGAGCTGCTGGTGCAAATGAATATAGAATATATCCTTGCTGAGCTTGATTTGATCCCTCGAGATTTATTTGATAGCTTCGTTCGATGACATTACACACTAAATTTATTGCAATCACCGAAGATATGTTCACATTATTTGGAGCGATATGTTTACCGCCGTCATCTGGGTCATTATCATGCGTCAGGATAGTTGTTTGTTGTGATGTTGTTTTTCCATGCATCGTGTATTCTTTTTAAACCAACATCGATGGTTTCACTTAGAATTTTTTCTAGTTTTTGTACGTTATATTTTTGTAGCTTAAATGTCGAAATATCTTCTACGCGGATTTTATACTTTGCAAACTGCAAACTCTGTTTTCGTCTTAGGATTACTGTCACCTAATATTTTTTGAATAATTTGTGAATGAAATGTTTCCATGTCATTGATGATTTTGTTACCTGTTTGTACGACGCTGATAAATTCATCTCGGGTGAGAGTACCGAATTGAAGGGATATTAACAACAACGAAAGATCATTTTCCATCATTTTCCATCGCGCTGTAATTTTCATTAATTTTATCCTGTTGAGTTGTGTAATATTTAACACTATTTTCTAACATTTCAGTGAAAAAAATTCAACTTAGAATAATCACTATAACTTTTTATTGGATTGTCAGGTTTTATCCTATCTGTGATATAATCTGATATTTTAGGTTCGGGTGGTAAATTAGCGGGTTCGCGTGAAGGTGATAGTTCAGGCCAACCCAGTACAGTTCTGATTGAGCTCTAATACATATTTACAACGTATCCCGGGGATAAAATTTCAATGGTTGATGATAGCGTTGGTTCATGAACAGTTATAGCGATTTTCGATTTTTTTCCCAGTAATCGATTTTATTCTGCGTTGAAGTTCATTATTGATTTGTTCAGTTTGGTAGGACCCAGTAGGGATTGAAACAACGTTCCAGTCTGGGGTTCCGTCTTCCTTATTCTTATATGCAAATACTAAACTAATATTAGGCCAACTGTGATACACTCGTAGTTTTTCCAGCGCTATCTCCTTCACGGGAATCGGAGTAGGGAAATTTACACTGAATTCAGGATTGGTTGAGGTTATTGAGATCATGCTTGTTTTCACTGGAGTTGTGTTTTCCGCTATCTGTTGAAGTAGCTCTTGCGGCGATGTCATTATTATTATTATCGCGCTCTAATTTCGATATCGCGGAATCATAAATACTTACCATCGCTGAAAACTCGCTATCTGATATTGTTGTGTCATCGAGCGACGAAGAAATCATCGAGGATTATTGCAAGTAAGTGGTGGAAACAATATGAAATCTGATTATATAGTCATGCAGTTTACTCTGCCTGCACGATGATCGTTTTTTTGTTATTCCGGTTAGCACACTTGCAATTGTAGCTACAAATTGGAACAACAATCGGAGCAATCGCTGTGACCGACGCAAGTATTATTCCGGATCCAATGATTACACCACTCACCGAGTACACTGTAACGTCAACTGCGGTGATTCTTCGTCGATATTTCTTTATGTTCATTCGATACTCCTCAGTGAAAGCTTTGAGTTTAGTTTGAAATTCTCTGACTTGATCATAGCGATACTGCTGAGACATTGTCATTTTATTTTAAATGCACTAGCATTTTCAATTACGATTTCAAATTGCTAGCAATTCCGTTCAGTTGTTTACTCAAATCCGCTACGAATTCCACATACCACGTTGTTGAAACCCTAGCTAAATTCTTATCAGTAGATGTTATTGTGAGCTGTTCAGTTGAATCCTTGTCGATGATTGTTGATATTGGATTATTGACTCCAGATGAACTCGACGATGATATATTAAATTGAGTTTTCGACACTATTGTTAATCGATAAATACCTTTGACGGCCGCAGTAATATGTAAAATATTGCTTTTTGGCGTCAATGCAAATGATCCTTGTTGAATAGTGTATACCTCGTTGTTGGTGCTCTTATGAAGAATTTTTGTTTTTTTCAATGACTGCTATCATCCTCGCTGCATCATCCTTGATTGCCTCGATGAAGTTTTTCATCTCATCGATGGATTTCTTAATATCAGGGAGTTTTATGTCGAGTTTATCGAATGTGGATCCAAGAAATTTATCTACGATGTTTTTACGAAACGTTGAAAACTGTTTTACATGTTCTTCATATTTTGATTGAAGTGTTGCAAATTCCAGCATAGAATCTTTTATCGCGCTGAGCTTCGGTGTGGTCACTGGTGGGTTTCCAAAAAATTCTAACAGGGGTTTATCAATGTTGTCTATGATTGATTTTTGTAATTCAGAAAACTGATTGAATTTAGTTATATGATCGTTGTAGTCTGATTGTAGTTTTTGTTGGGTATCCACAAGTGTTGACATAAGTACACCTGGCTTGAGTTTACCATGATCGGAAAATACCGCAATAGCATTTTCTGCTGCGTCTCGTCGTTTAACTAAAATATCATCAAGGGAAATATTACTAGTTTTCACTTTACCCTGGCGATCGCCAAATACAACTATTTCATTGGGATCAACACTTGTTAGGTTCAACATTTCAGCTATTTCATCTTCGATGATTTTTTTTATATCTTTGGTTCCATCAAGGCCATCGGAGGAGGGTTTCTTTGACGGCAATAGAGGTCGTCCCCAAATATCAATCATTTTATTGTAAAACTCTTTCTCTCTCTAAAATCTTCGATTTGAAAACTTAGTTGAAAAATCTTCGATTTTTCGCCAACGATTGCTAATATATTAATTCACGACTAAGTGAGGTAGTTACCTCGATGTTGAAATAGCGTCAAGGACATTTAATACTTCATTGCCGCATATTGGTGGATCATTTATCGTTTGTGTTGGTAGCGTGGAATACCAACAAGGAATTTTTAAATTAAGCATATAATTCATAAATTCCCTTGGCGGCGCTAATAGATATGAATCAAAATAGACAATCCCACGTGCATCAATCGCGTATGCAACCCAGTGAGTACCCGGTCTAGGTGCTGTTATCGAGATTAATGATACCGGTTTCAACGCTGTTTGATTGTGCCTGCAACTGATCTTTCATAAAGACACTGCTGAAGTTTTAATCGCGAGTTTTTTAGCAGCATCGAGTAAATCAAAATTGGACATTGCAACTAGTAAACCGTTTCTGGGATTCTCAGACCGCTTCATTTGTACCATGAATGCGGGGATCCTGGAAGTCTTGGACCCTTTCCCCTCTTTTTTTTATTATATCCGCGCCCCCGCTTTGATTCAGTAATAGACTGAACCGCTTTTGCACCAAGTGCTCCTACACCACCTAATAGCGCCGCTTTTCCGATCGCTGGGGCCGCAGCGGCGAGTAATGCTGGAATCGCAGCTAAGAACGGAAATATCCCTCCTGATTTTATCATGTTTTGATCGCAGCTGCAGAGAGTGTGATCTGAACACCTTTTTGTGTTTTGAGTGCGTCACTGAAATGTTTTATCTGACGAGTTGTCACCGACAAATTATTCTGACCACCAGTCATCTGATTGTGCTTCAGCGTTATTGTGGTTCCACATTGCTTAGCTGATTCCGATTGTTTTTTTTTTTATTTTGACCAGCAGTTAACGTAACACTAATATGACTATACGACATTATACAATAACAGATTGATCTTATTGTTACATGTTTTCCACTGGTGCAGCTATCAATCTCATTCGTCCACCAACACCTTCGAGTAGTATTGATTTATCGCTGAGAATGACAGCAACTATTATATAATTTGGGATAAGGACAACACCCGCTGCATTAGTTGGACGGGCTACACGAGCTCGAAAGTGTATATCAACGACGGACTGTCTTGTTAAATCAAGATGTTCCAGTGAAAATTAATAAATCGGATATAGATTTTTAAAATCCAACTGTGATATTTGTAGACCGGTATCGACATTTTGATCGCGTCCCATATACGACAACAACCGATGATACTTGCGTGCAATATGATTGTTGTTATAACCAAGTTGTATATCCTCGGATGGTTCTTGCTGTCCGTTTGTTCTCAGCGAGACTTCACTAACGCCTAATTGAACAAATGGGAACGTTGTTGATTATTTAATAGTGTAGTATCTTGTAGCGCAACAAATATGTGCCGTGGAGCTGAAATACCCTGTAGTGCTGCCAGGTGCCATGTAAATACACCATCAATATTAGAATCCATGGTATCTGTGGACACTGACAACCAACTCAACAACAACGGAGTCAACACTGGCATCCATTTTTTTTGATAAAATAACTTTACCGGCGGCAGCACCAGTGCGCCAGATTGCATTATCGTCAGTGCCCCTTCGAACTAACGCTACAGTATGTTACGCTCCATAAATAACTTTTCTGACGTTTCTACAGAATCCAAATATATGATGTAGTGGAATCGCGCATGAAAACCGTCGACGTTCCCCCTGCAACATTGCTACACGTGTTGCAGCTCCTAGATTGAAATCTGGATCATTGTTTATAATCATATCTTCGATATCAGCAGAAGCGGGGGCAGCAACAGGGGAGCCAGCAGCATCACGATCATTTGGTCGTCTTACAACAAATTGATTTTTCCCAGTGCTATTTTTAATATCTTTTTCAAACATCATAGAAGGACCGTCGGAATATCTTGCTAGCCCTATTATTGTTGTTGCTACATCAACCTCGCGTTCAATAGATTCAATTTCCTTTCCGTCAATGAGATATCTTGCACTTTCAAATAGCGCCATGATGCCATTATTGACAAAACCGACTTGAGCATCAGCTGGATATGGTGTATTAGCTACAACATCTGTTACTAGTTCACCTTCTACTTCGATAAAAGCTTCACAGGGTAGAAAGCATTTACTAGTATCATGAACTTGAAGTTCAATTCGTGACCGAAGATTTGGTTGTACTGCTTGATAGGCGAAAAATTGATAATCGCGAACAGAATCATCCTTGAGTACTGGGGCGTCCATGTCAAATGCAGTATCAGGTACCCGTTTGAACATTTTATTATTCTCGTTGGGTTATCTACGTCTAAATCATCATCAATGACGTCGTTGACGTCTTTGCCGTTGGTTTAAACCACTTCCCGCTATTATATTTGTGGTTGTATTATCCTGATCGAAAACTCCTTGAATTTCCAATAATTGCTTTGCCATGAACGCTAGTTTTTGATCTACTGCGTTATTTATTATTTTACTAACATTTGCAGGCATCACTGCCGTAGACGGTAACGGCGATACTTTCTTTCTCCGTCGAACAAACGCTGTTAGTTTATCTTTCGCGGCTGAAAACGCCTTCCGGTCAAGATCACCAACAGCGCTAATACCCTTATCCTTGATAACATCAATGGCTTTCATTGATAGTTGTTTTGCTAGCGGCGCTACTTTTGGAGCCATTCTTGCAAATAATCCCGCAATGGTATCACCGAGACCATCTCCATAGTATGCTCGGTATTCTGGCTATCGTGAGTTTACCACGTAGACGTTAGTTGGTTTATCATTGGTTGTAGTGTATGATCATCTTATAAAACACTAGTGTTTCCAATTTAATGAAAAATCCGTAGGTAAAAATTCTACGAATTTTCCATTTTTAGTCATAGTGATTAATCACTGTAATAACCAAGATGGTGTTCTGCTAACTCGTCAATGAAATCTCGATATGTTGCAATATTCATGATACCACCTCGAAATAACCGCATGCAGATATCAGCTGCTTCATTAATTACTTCCGGTGAGTTTCTTATTTAAATACTTGTTTTAATTATAGCATGTAGGAATTCGAGAGATTATCAAAAATTACGCCTTGGAAAAATGCTAAATTCAATCTAGATAGAGTCTATGATATACCAAAAAGTCAAAAAGATGATAGAACCATATTGGGTAAAATTCGTAATTGTTTTAATGAATTTTACCGAGGTGGAGCATCTCATACTTGGTCGACATTGGCGGAAAAAGTTATTTTTTTATAATGAAATTCATTATCCAAGAGGAAGTAGAATGGATAATCAGAGATAAATTTGAACCAATTCTCAAGGATAAAAAACTGTCATTATGAGCCGAGATTCCAGACCAGGAATTCTGACTGGAATTGATAGACCGTATTACGAGAGATATTATCCTTTAACAGCAGTTGTTTATGGGATATATTCGTTAAATGATAAACCCGATATTGCAAAACTAGCTCCTATGAAATTGTCGTCGTCGTTGAAATGTGTAGCAACACGGGTAATAGAACACTTCACAAATGCATCCCGAGGAAATAAATTAACTGATCTAAGACGTAAAAAAATAAATGAATGGGGATTGACAGTGAGAGAGCACGGTACAACAATTCAAGATATAGCTAAATTAGAAACATCATTAAAATTCCCAATATCAGTAACGACAATAACCGGGGAAGTATTACACGAATCGAAATACAAATCAAATGAACCACCAATGCAAATTATTGATCATAACAAACACGCGTGGACACCTGCAGTAACAATATTTCCACGAGAGAGAACTGTAAGATATATCCCTGAGGAGTTCTGTAGGGATGTTTTTTATGATGAGAAATTATTTGATGCTATTCACGTGTTGTGTAAGGATGATCCTGTGTCAGTGTGGCTACTTAGTAGTGCGGATTCCGAATCAGGATTTGATCATTTTGTAAGACCAAATGGTGAATTATTTCGCGTTGAAGAGTTACACTCACGAATGAGAAAAATTGCTAATGAATTTTCATCGGAGAGTTTCCATGAAAAACGGATAGCTTCACAATTCCATCAGTGGTAGTTCAGTACGCAAGAGAAAAAAACTCATGGCGTCCAACACGAAGTGATTTTCTCGAAGATGTTAAATTGAGTTGCATCGAATTCGGTCATGTAGGGCTGTGGAATACAAAATACTCACGTGAGAGTATGACTTCAATTGATATATCTGGGTGTTATCCTGGAAGTTATCTCGGGTATGGAGAATGTGCTAAATATTTCAAACGATTTGGACACCCCACACATGAAATGACTCGTGTTGCGATTAATGGTCTGTTGCCTGACTTTGATTTAACTGGATTCGCTCGTGTGATATCATTTGAACTCGCTACAAGGCTACATCCGTGTAGTTATGCTTGGATTGGTAGACATATATCTGAAAAACATTGGATGCCAATTGTGTTATTACGATATATGATTGATTGTGGTATGCTGATATCGCTGATTGTTTCCGAAGCTATTATATGCTATCGAGCTCAGAAAGAAGTTTGGTTACCATAACCTGATCTAGATAGTATAATTAGCGAACAGCGAAAACAGTTTCCCGATTTCAATGAGGAAGAAATCATGAATTGGGAGTTATTTGAAATTAAAAATAAACAATCAAAAGATTTTGGACGAAAGATAATCGGTAAATTTACCCAGGGTGGAAGGTATGACAACGCAAAATAATCTTCGAGGTTGATCATAGACAGCGCTGAATACGATTTTATTTTAGCGGATTTAACGAAACAGGTAAAACTTGTAAATCGTAAAGACGGCTTCCTATCCAATGTAACACGATTAGGTACAATTGTTACCTACTGTGATGGATATAGTTCCCAATACACACATTTGAGAAGTTCTATGCTTATGCTTCTATTAATCTATTTTCGATGATAAATAGATTTCTTGACACAGCAGTTAGAGTAGCTACTGATTCTATGTATATCCACGAGAAATATAAATCAGCTGTAGCTGCATTCACAGACCCGGAGGAAAATTGGAGATATTGGAGATTTAAAAAGGAGACGCTTCACGAGTATTGTAAATCCGCAAATGTTACCATGGATGATAAATATTTGAAGTGTGATCGGAATCTATTTGAGATTCAAACATAATTTTCTAATGCCCCACCGATATCAGATCCGATATGTAGGTACAAGACAGTTTATTTAAACGGTTGTGGTGGGTCAGGAAAGACAACTCGTGCAATTGAATTATTTCGTAGGAAAAGTCCTACGGATTTTCACGCATCAAACATGATTGTGCTAACACCAACTCAGAGACTCGCCAGAGAGATGAAACTACGAGGGGTAAATGCCTGTATTTATCATAGTTTCTTTGGATGCAAAGGAGTTGTATGTACTCCTGATCGAATGGGCAATAAATTCATTCCTGAAATCATAATTTGAGATGAAATATGCACAGTATCGTTGAAAGTATTACAAACATTTCTTGAGTGGTTGTTATTGAAAAGTACAAAGTCCTCATGTGCGGTGATCACGGTCAACAAACCACCATTTGTCGGTGGATCCCCACATGAATGGCTAAAGGGTTTTGTAGACTATTACGAAGAGATTAATACCGATCACAGATCACTTGATGAACAATTAAGAGAATTCAAAGCGCTAATTAGATTACAACCGGATAGAATCCAATGTGAAATAGCGCGTGAAATAATTTCAGAAACTCTCATTAATGATTTTTGGGAAACGTGGAGATCGAACGATTTGATAGTGGCAAGTAGAAAAGTAGTCAGAGACACACTTGAGATGAAATTATTTGAAAATCACAAAGAAAAATTTGCAACACTTCCAGTGCCGCACTGTTATAGACCTTCGGATACACGAAAGCAGAATACCGAAGTTGATATTCCAGGACAACTTGAAAAACAGACTTTAGTGTTAAATGATATTTTGCTGGTCTAAGATGCATTGCGCGCTGATAAATCCCATGGACGTTAGGGTATGCAGCAACGATACACTCTTCACAAGGATTGACTATCACAGATACAGCAGCAGGGAGGGTGAATCTCACAACTTTTTCCGACAAAATTGATTGAAGCCTCAAAACGGAAAATAGATCCTTCCTGCGAATTTCATATTTTAAACAAAAAAAAAATCAGTCTCCATTTGGCAAACTTAACGACTTAACGATTTTTCAATCATCGGGGTCGCGGCGGTGTCGTCACGGTCCCCCCCTCCCCTGCTGCTATGGGTTAACAAAATTAATTTACGATTTCAACCGAATATTTGATCAAGTCCTAGGACTTTAAAAATAGACTAATCGCAAACACCTCATCCTGCAGATCAATCAAATTATTTGACTGGTCAATGAGTCTGAAAATAATTCTCGTTAGCGAATTATTATGGCATCGCAGATAGACTGGATTAATTGGATTCTCAACAATTAAAAATCCTGGAGGCGCTGTTGGTGCAAATGAATACAGAATATATCCCTGCTGGGCTTGATTTGATTGCTCGAGATTTATTTCATAGCTTCCTTCGATAGCATCACATACTAAATTGAGTGCAATCACCGATGAAATATTTACATTGTGTGGCGCGATATGCCTACCACCACCATCTAGGTCATTATTGTGAGTCAGGATTAATAAATCTTTCACTAGATTTCTTTTCCATGCGCCATAGATTATTTTAAAACCAATATCGATGGTGTCGTTAAGTTGTTTCTTTAAATCCGGTACTTTATAACCGGGTAGTTTAAATGTTGATATATCTTCAATGCGGATATTATATTTTGTTGCAAATGTTAGTCTCGATGTTAAACCTTCCACATCGAGTATAAGTCGAATAATTTGTAAATAAAATTTTTCCATATCGTCGATGATTTTGTTACATGTTTCTACAACGCTGATAAATTTATCTCGAGTGAGAGTACCAGATTCAAGATGTATTAATAACAGTGAAAAATCATTATTCATCGCTGTGAAATTTTAAATAATGCTAGGTTCGTTAACAAAATAATACTCCTGCAATAGTCCACCCCCCCCCCCTTTGTTCGTATCCCAACCCAAAAAACTACCCTGTACTCTTTATAACTTTTTTTTTGAATTATCAGGTTTTATTGTGTCTGTGACATAATCAGATTTTACAGGTTCTGGTGCTACAACGGCGGTTTTTTGTCGAGGTGGGTTTTCAGGCCATCCTAACACGTTTCTTATTGAGCTGTTATAGATATCTACGTCGTAATTAGGTGATTTTATTTCAATGGCAGATGATAGCGTTGGCTCGTGAACCGTTATAGCGATTTCTGATTCTGCTCCAGTTATCGATTTTATTCTACGCGCGAATTCATTATTGCTTTGTTCGATTTGGTATGACCCGGTTGGCAACGAAACAACGTTCCAGTCTGGAGTCCCGTTTTCTTTATTCTTATTTGCGAACACCAATGAGTTATTGGGTCTCTGCCCACCAAATGCTACCGATCTGATATTAGGCCAACTATGATATACACGTAATTTTGCTAGCGCTATCTCCTTCACGGGAATCGGAGAGGGGAAGTTTACACTAAACTCGGATTTCGTTGATGATATTGAGATCATGCTTGTTTTCACCGGGTTGGTATTTTCTGCTATGCAGTTGAAACTCTTCCAGTTTTAGTGACATTATTATTATCATCGTCTACAATTTCTAATTTGGATACTGCGGAATTATAAATACGTATCATCGCTGAGAACTATTCATCGGTAGTTACTGTATCATCAATCGATGATGATATCAACGAGGATAATTGCGAGTACGCGTTGGATGCTATTTTTAATTTTTACTGTATACTCGTTGAGTTTTCCCTGAGAACACGATGATAGTTTTTTAGTAATTGCATTATCAACCCCAGCAATTGTTGTCGCCGCGGATATACAAATTGGAACAGCAACCGGGGCTATCATTGTCACTGAAGACAGTATAATACCAGCTCCTGCCATTACACCAGATACCGAATACACTGTAACGTCAATGGCTGTAATTCTCCTGCGGTATTTTTTTATTTTTATTGCATACTCCTCAGCGAGTATTTTGAGTTTCATTGATAATTCATTGATTGTATCATAGCGATATTGTGACGGCGTTGATGTCATTTTTATTTTAAAAAAACTAGCGTTTTCAATTAGGAATCTAATTGTAAATTTATTTCAATTCAGTTATTTGTTCAGATCCGCTACGAATTCCACATACCATGTTACTGATGCCCTAGCCAAACTTTTATCACCGATTTTTATCGTTAACTGTTCAGTTGTATTCTTGTCGATGATAGTTGATATCACATTATTGACCCCGGATGAACTCGACGATGATATATTAAATTGAGTTGGTGTTGCCAGCGTTAATCGATAAATACCCTTGACAGTAGCTGTGATGAGTAAAGCGTTAGATGTTGGTGTCCACTCAAATGTTCCAGATCGAAGTGTGTATACGTTATTGCTGAAGCTATCATGAGGAATTTTTATTTTTTCAAGTCTCTGGAGATTGCCTCTGATTGTAGTAACATCTGTGTTGATTGCTCCCAATTGCCGACCTAACCGATTTATTTCATCGACTTTTGCAGTGATGTTATCTAGAGTTGTTTTAACATCTTCAGGATTAATATCTTGTTTACTAAAGAATTTATCAATGACGTCATCGGTCCTGTCGATGCCTCTTCGTAGCACGCCAAAAGCATTTATATGATTATCATACTCAGATCGTAGCTTTGCTAAATTGTCGATTGCGGTTTTTATCGTTTTAATAATCGGTGTGGTCACTGGTGGAACACCAAGAAATTCTTGTAGCGGTTTATTGAATTTAACAATGGAGTAATCGGTTCTGTTGAAGTTTTCTCGTAGTTCGTTAAAAGCCTCTATATGAGCATCATACTTAGATAGTAGCTGTTCTAAATTGTCGATTGAAGTTATTATCGTTTCAATATTTGGTGTGGTCGCTGGTGGAACACCAAGAAATTCTTGTAGCGGTTGATTGAATTTGACAATGGCTTCATTGGTTATGCTGAAGCCTCTTCGTAGTGCGTTAAAAGCATCTATATGAGCATTATAATCAGATCGTAGCTTTGTTAAATTGTCGATTGCGGTTTTATCGTTTCAATATTCGGTGTGGTCACTGGTGGAACACCAAGAAACTCCTGTAGCGGTTGATTGAATTTAACAAATTCATCGTTGAATGATTTTAATGAGTTTTCTGTGTTATCTACTGTTGTTAGTTTCTCTATGACCGTCGAAACAAGTACGCCTGGTTTGAGTTTACCATCCTGAAACAGCGCAATAGCGTCATCGGCGGCGTCATGTCTTCGTATTAAAATGTCATCCAACGACACATTACTGGTTTTCAATTTGCCCTGGCGATCTTGAAATACAACTATTTCGTTAGGGTCAACACTTGCTAAATTCAACGTCTCAGCGATTTCATCTTCAATTATTTTTTTTTACATCCTGTGTTTCCGTGGTGGTTTTTTTGACGCTGATGGAGGTCGCCCCCAAATATCAATAATTATTGTTAGCGCAACTTGGGTTTTCAATTTATTGGTTTTCTAAAAACCTCCCACTGGTATATTCGTTTACAACCTGCTGAGACGGTTTCCACGGAAATGTAGATATCTCCGCAAGGACATTTAATACTTCACGGCCGCATATCGGTGGATCGTTTAATTGTTGTGTTGTCAGCGTGGAATAAAAAATCGGAATTGATTGATACTTCGAATTTATATACCGCATAAACTCGCTTGGCGGAGCTAGCCCATATGAATCAAAATAGACAATCCCACGCGGATCAATCGCGTATGCAACCCAGTGAGTCCCCGATCCGTTACTGTTATCAAGATTGATGATACCTGTTTCACGCGTTTAGGTTTTCTCGGTAATTGATCTCATAAAAAGCCCTCTGAAGTTTTTAATCGCTAGTTTTTTAGCAGCATCAATTAAATCAAAATTGGACATGGGAAGAATTGGACTTTCAACTAAAGCAGCAGAGAGGATGAACCCTACAACGTTTTTAGACAAAATTTTGATTGAAATCTTAAAACGAGCCGTCTTATAATCTCATTTTAACCAAAAAGAGGGCGAACCCTACAACATTTTGAAACAAAATTCGATTGAAATCTTAACAAACCTTCCTTAGAAATCTCATTTTAACTAAAAAAATGAAAACGGAGATTTTACGATTTTTCAATCAATTTTTTTATTGAAATCCTAAAACGATCTCATTTTAACCAAAAAAGAGGGTGAACCCTACGACGTTTTGAAACAAAATTCGATTGAAATCCTTAAAACGATCCTTCCTACGATCTCATTTTAACCAAAAAAGGACGAACCCTACAACGTTTTCAGACAAAAAATTGATTGAAATCTTAACAAGCCTTCCCTACGAAATCTCATTTTAACTAAAAAAATGAAAACGGAGATTTTTACGATTTTTTAATCAATTTTGGTCGTAACTTGTTGTCATCCACCCTCTCTGCTGCTACAGGTTAATAATTCTTTTACGATTTCAACCGAATATTTGATCCAGTCCGATACGATATCGTGTCCGAGGATCATGCAAATTTATTGTTGCGAATCCGTGCGGAGTCGACTGAGCATGACTAAAGAAATTTCTAAATTGATTGAAGTCCATATCAGAACACCATGTCTGCCAAATATTTCGTAGCGTATGTGTATCAACGCCGTTGAATACAGAAAGAATATTGCAGTTATCTCTGATCACTTTTGGAACCTGAGTGTAGCGTTGAGTGACATATATCACGTCAGTGTTTTTGTGACGCCCCCGGGAAAAGATCCTAGCAGGATTTTTTTGTTTATCCAACATTATATCGTCGTATACGACTAAATTGTTAATATCTCCATCAATATCATCAATGCTCGGTGCTTCATCGATATCGGTTATAAATTCAACGGCGTTCTCACCCTTAATTTCTGAAGCGTTTTCATTAAAATCCTTTAACACTTCATAACATCGTTGATCATCTACGTTAGGAGCAATTAAATACAACTTATCCCACTTCATCCATCTCATTATTAAATTGAGTAACAATTGCGTTTTACCGGATCCAGATGGCCCGATTATAATCATCCGGATAGAGTTTGGTAACGCTGCATAATGCTTAACCGGTTCTCTTGTTTTAGTCGCTGAAAAATCAATTATATCCATATTTCTATACATAAATTATGGATCTATATTGTGTGAAGTGTAAAACGCGTACTGGCACAGATGATGTGACGACGGTTACAACTAAAAATAACCGATCAGCGCTTTCTGGTAAATGCGTGCAATGTGGTACAAAGAAATTTAGATTTGTGTCTATGAGATCTGATTTAAAAAAAAACGAGGAGGTGATATCGCAGCCAAATTGGCAAAGCTCCCTGGAACCCCATGGGCAAAGTACCCCGGAGAAAAGCACCTTCCAGGATATAGCTACTGTGGACCGGGAACCAGACTTGATATCAGACTCAATAATCAAAATCAACCCAACCCCGGTGAAGAACCAATAAACGCCATTGAAAAGGCCTGTCACCTTCATTATGTTGCTTATAAAAGCAGCAATCTGCAACACAGGCATCTCGCAGATGTGAAATTAATTCATGCGTTAAATGCTATTCCTGATAAATCCTTCAAAGAAAAATTGGCTTCATTTTTGATAAAATCGGCTATGAAAAGTAAATTGATGTTAGGTGCCGGTAATTAATAATATGGAATCAATTTATTATTCCCCAAGAGGATACTGGAGGGGTAAATCAGCAGTCCATAAACTCGCTAGTGCTGCAAAAGTGAAAAAAACCACTGCGGCTAATTGGTTATCCAAACAGGCACTATGGCAAATTTATATACCACCGCCTAAACAAATTCAATTCTCGCATTTTGATGTGACCGCTCCTAATGAAGTTCATCAGGCTGATATATTATTTTTACCTCATGATCGTGGTTACAAATACGCTTTAACCGTAGTTGATATTGCAAGTCGGTACAAAGAAGCAGAACCGTTAAAAACAAAATCAGCCACTGAAGTTGCTTCTGCATTTGAGAGGATTTATCGACGAGGTCCTCTGCACTGGCCAAATCTATTGCAGGTTGATCCTGGCAAGGAATTTCAGGGTGCAGTGTTATCTACAATCAAAAATCATAATGTCACCATACGACGAGGGCATACTGCGCTACATCGCGATCAGGCCATTGTAGAACGATTTAATCGGACGATTGCTGAGCGGTTATTTGGATATCAATACGCAAAAGAATTCATTCAAGAAAAGCGATCCCGTGAATGGGTTAAAAGATTACCATCTGTGATTACTGCACTGAATAACGAGATTACTAGAACAATCAACATGAAACCTATCAACGCGATTAAAAAGAAGTCAATACCTGAAAAACCACAAAAAGATTTCAAAGAACCAATTCTTGGTAGTAATGTCATTGTGAGGTACTTATACGAACCAGGAGAGCTTGAAGGTGGCAGAAAAAGGGCTACTGATCCTATTTGGAGCGTCACTACGCATAAGATATCTAGTATAACACGATCTACGGGTAGATCTCCAGTCTATAAACTGGATTCAACTGCCCCTCAACGAGGATTTACTCGACAACAACTACAGGTAATTCCCGAGGATACTCAATTACCACCGCATGGTCTTAACTAGCACCGTTGTGTCTATTGCACTCAAGACAAGTCAACATCACATTATTTCTGACATGACCGAGAGTGTTATTTTTTCTGTCTACGGTGAATTGGCAAGGATCCTTATTCGAATACTGCCAACGCATTATACAATTGCAACTCGCGCAGTGATTATTCTGTTGTTGTTTCAGCGTAATTATTAATTTAGCATCAATATCAAATTCTCGTTGTTTTTTTTTTATCCTGTTGTTTGTAACCGGAGAGTTTTTTATTAATGATGCTAACATCAATATCATTTATTGTGGTGTCATTATCATCGAAAATAATTCTTCGAAGTTGATTTATGTTTCGTACTCTGGATACTGCGAGATAGACTAAATTCGACCATTCGATGTGATTATCCACCATCCAAACAATTGTATCCGATATAGTCAATCCCTGTGAAGAGTGTATTGTTGCTGCGTATCCTAGTGTCCACGGGGATTTATTAGCACGCAATGCATCTTCAACGACATTGATATCAACCAGCACAATATCATTTAATACGAGAATTTGTTTTTCATTCTGTCCTGGAATATCAACTTCAATGTTCTGTTTTCGTGTATCCGATGGCCTATAACAAAGGGGTACTGGAAGCGTTGCAAATTTTTCTTTATGCAATTCAAATAACTTCATCTGAAGTGTGTCCCTGACTATTTTTCTACTTGCAATTATCAAATCATTTGGTCTCCATGTTTCCCAGAAATCATTCATTGGAGTTTCTGAAATCACTTCACGCGCTATTTCGCATTGGATTCTATCCGGTTGTAATCTAATTAGTTTCTTAAATTCTCGTAATCGTTCATCAAGTGATCTATAATCAGTGGTAATTTCTTCATAGTAGTCTACAAAACCCTTTAGCCATTCATGTGGAGATGCACCGACAAATGGTGGTGGTTGGCCGTGATCACCGCACATGACGACTTTTGTGTATTTGTTTAACAACCACTCGAGAAATGTTTGTAATACATCTAATGACACTGTGCATATTTCATCCCAGATTATGATTTCAGGAATGAATTTATCACCCATACGCTCAGGAGTCCATTTGTCACCCTTCCATTGAAATAAACTGTGATAAGTACAGGCATTTATCCCTCGGTGTATCATCTCTCTGGCGAGTCTGTGAGTCGGTGTTAGCACAATCATGGTTGACCGACGAAATAATTCAATTGCACGAGTTGTCTTTCCTGACCCACCACAACCGTTTAAATAAACTGTCTTGTATCTACATACTGGATCAGATACCGGTGGTGCATTAGAAAATTCTGATTGAATTTCAATACGGTTACAACAAAGATATTTATCATCCATGGCAACGTCTGCGGATTCACAATACTCATGTAGCATCTCCTTTTTAAATCGCCAAAGCCCCCAATTTTCTTCGGGATCTGTGAATTTAGCTACAGCTGATTTGTACTTATTGTGTATATACATCGAATCAGTGGCCACTATAACCGTGGTATTAGGAAATCTATTTATCATCGAAAATAGATTAATAGAAGCATAGGCTAGCATTGAACTTCTCAAATGTGTATACTGGGAATTATATCCATCACAGTAGGTAACAACCGTACCTAATTTCTCACCATTGGATAGAAAAGCATCCTTACGGGATACAAGTTTTCCCTGTTTCATTAAATCCGCTACAATAAAATCGTATTCAGCGACATCTATGATCAACCGCGAAGAATATTTTGCGTTGTCGTATCGTCCACCCTGGGTAAATTTACCGATTATTCTTCGTCCGAGATCTTTTGCTTGTTCTTTTTTAATTTCAAATAACTTCTTAGACCGATTCATGATTTGTTCTTCATTGAAATCAGGGAATTGTTTTCGCTGTTCGCTGATTATTCTATCTAGATCGGGTTGTGGTAGCCAAACTTCTTTCTGAGCTCGATAGCATATAATAGCCTCGGAAACAATCAACGATATTAGCATACCACAATCAATCATACATCTCAATAGCACTATTGGCATCCAGGCCTTTTCAGATAGGTGTTTACCGAGCCAAACATAACTACACGGATGTAACCCTGTAGCTAATTCGAATGATATCACACGAGCGAATCCGGTTAAATCAAAATCAGGTAATGGTCCATTAATCGCAACACGAGTCATTTCATGTGTGGGGTGTCCAAATCGTTTGAAGTACTCAGCACATTCCCCATACCTGAGAAAACTTCCGGGATAACACGCGGCTATATCAATTTAAATCATACCATCACGTGAGTATTTCGTATTCCACAGTCCTCCATGACCAAATTTGACGCAACTCAATTTAACATCCTCGAGAAAATCACTTCGTGTTGGACGCCATGAGTTTTTTTCTCTTGCGAAGTGAGCTACCACTGATGGAATAGTAAAACTATCCGTGAGTAGTTTTTCATGGAAACTTTCCGGTGAAAAAATCACTAGCGATTTTTCTCATTCTGTTATCTAATTCTTCAACGCGATATAATTCACCATTTGGTTTTACAAAATGATCGAATCCTATTTCGGGATCTTCATCACTTCTAAGTAACCACACTGACACAGGATCATCTTTACACAACGCATGAATAGCATCAAATAATCTCTCTTCATAGAAAACATCCCCGACGAACTCCTTAGGGATATATTTCACGGTTCGTTCTCGTGGAAATACTGTTACCGCAGGTGTCCACGCGTGTTTGTTATGATCAATAATCTGTATTGGTGCTCCATTTTTGTTATATTTCGGTTCGTATAAAACCTCTCCGGTTATCGTCATAACGGTTATTGGAAATCTTAATGATGTTTCTAATTTAGCTATATCAGAAATCTTTGCACCATGCTGTTTCACTGTCAGTTCCCACTCGGTTATTTTCCTACGTCGCAGATCAGTTAGTTTATTTCCTCGGGATGCATTTGTGAAGTGTTCTATTATTCGTTCTGCTACACAATTAAGCCCTGACGAATATTTCATAGGAGCTAGTTTTGCGATATCGGGTTTATCATTTAACGGATATATCCCATAAACCATTGCTGTTACGGGATAAGATCTCTCGTAGTATGGTTTGTCAATGCCGGTTAGAATTCTTGGTTTGGAATCTCTACTCACAATGACAGCTTTTTTATTCTTGAGGATTGGTTCAAATTTATCCCTAATAATCCATTTACCTTCGACTTCGATAATGAATTTGATTCGGAAAAAATACCGTTTTTCCCCAACACGTGAAATTATCACTGCTGCTTTTTCAACATTCATGGTAGCGTCAACAACACCATCAATTCGAAATGTTGACCAACAATAAGATGCTCCATCACGCTTGAATTCATTGAAACAATCTCTGATTTTACTAATCATGGCTTTATCAAGAATTGTATTCTTTGGTGTATTAGAAACTATATCGAGATTGAATTGAGCATCTTTCCAGGGTAATCTCTTGGACGTTTTTTTTGGTTTCTCGAGATTAAATTTAGGATTAATTTTGTTACGTTTTTTTTGGTTTATCGAGATTGAATTTAGGATTAATTTTCAATAATCTCTTAAACTCTTTCATGTTTCCGTCTCTTGGACGTTTGTTACGTTTTTTTGGTTTATCGAGATTGAATTTAGGATTAATTTTCAATAATCTCTTAAACTCTTTCATGTTTCCGTCTCTTGGACGTTTGTTACGTTTTTTTGGTTTATCGAGATTGAATTTAGGATTAATTTTCAATAATCTCTTAAACTCTTTCATGTTTCCGTCTCTTGGACGTTTGTTACGTTTTTTTGGTTTATCGAGATTGAATTTAGGATTAATTTTTAATAATCTCTTAAACTCTTTCATGTTTCCGTCTCTTGGACGTTTGTTACGTTTTTTGGGTCTATCGATATTAAATTTAGGATTAATTTTCAATAATCTCTTAAACTCCTTATCAGCATTGAATTCAGCATTTTTCGAAGGCGTTCTTCTTAATTCCCTCATGCTATAATTAAAACAAGCATTTAAATGAAAGATTTTTATATAATGAATCACTGTAAGTGGCTTATGATTGGATCAATAACCCCGTGTAACAAATCATGCAGAAATGAGTTCTGTGGGTATCATATGCAAAGCTTTCGTCGTGGAAGCCTTGGTCCGTTACCCTGCATACGATGTGGGGTTGGGGTCAGGGGAAAATCTCAGTTGTGTTTGAATTGCGGTGGTAATCGATACAGGGAGTTGAAGCGTTATTATGATAAAAGAATAAAAAATGGACAATCAATCAGAAATTATGACCCTGACGCTGACAAAGTCCCTGACGCTGACGCTGACAAAGTCAGTATCAAGGATAAAATCATAAGAACTCCTCAAGACTACATCGAAAGATTTATCATTAAACCAAACAATGAATTAGACAAACAATAGTATTATGTATACGAATGAACCAAGAATTCAGACAACACCCTGTGATCACAAATTATGAAGCATCTAGTGATGGTGTTGTAAGAAACCGCAGACTGAAGAAACCAGTTGGTTCTGTGAATAATCAAGGGTACTTGATGTTTACTGTTAGGGAGGGAAAAGAAACGAAAACTTATCTTAATCATCGTTTCGCATTTGAGTGTTTTTATGGATTGATCGAGGATGATTTTGTTATTGATCACAAGGATTCTAATCCAAAGAATAATTCTTTATCAAATCTGCAGGCTATCACACAAAGTGAAAATTCCAAACGAGGGAAGACTGGAAAATGCAAAACGGTTGGGAAGAGACCTGTGAAATCTTTGAATACGATAACTAACGAAGAAAAAGTATTTCAATAAATAACCAGCGCCGGTAGGCACTTCGATATTTGTATACCCTCAGTACGATTCGTTGCAGAGGGAATAACCAAGACGGCGATTTCAAAAAGGACAGGACAAAAAATTCGATTTAGTTACGTCTAATGCGTCATATTTTTCATTTAGAAACATATCATTATTATAGAATAATGAATTCTGAAAACATGAATAACATCATATCCGAGATTTCAAAATTGAAAAGTTGGGATATTGAACTATCAGATGGGTTAAATCCTGATCAAATCATGTCTGATTTTCAGGATATAGAATACGGAGTTAGCACTAACAAGTATATGCTACCAAAGAAGTATGCGCTCATCAAAAGAATTCAGAATTCTATTCGGGACTCTCTCGCATTTTCCAGTGACGTAAGTGTGTTCGCTCCGTTGTATACCATCGTAGAACGAATACGAAAAGAATTGGGGTACGAATACGAATTGAAAAAGGAGGTCAATTCTAAAATTAGAAACCTACGGGCGTTAATTCAAGAAAATGAACAATTTTGACCGACCATTTATCATTATTTGATTGACCGACTATTTATCATTATTTGATTGTGACCGTCCCTCATAGAGATTTTAATTTTTTTTAGCATTTTTTGATTGATAATGTCAAAAACAGTGAATAAAAAATTGATGGCTGGTTCGGATTGATCAAAACTAGGATGTTGAAACTATCAGTATTATTATATTATATATACAATTTTGATAGTTTCAACATCGATGAACGAAGCTGTCTCATGATGAAATAACACTTCCATGACCATCCGATGGTGTTAGGTCGGGATTGAAAAATTGTTTTACAATTGAAAAATTGTTTCTGATTTCAAATAATGGTCAATGAAGCATTAACAACCCGATTGGCTCGTGAACGACTGGATGCAATCAGGAGATTGTACCAATTCGTGACTCTGTACGGAATAAACTACAACAACGACAGAGTCTTCAGACTGATTTTGCTGCGGGATCTGAAGAATTGTTTAAACCAGTAACAACAGCAACGAAGGGGGTACAGCGCGCTATACTGGGAGATGACCCCGAGACGAAGAAATCTGTTATCGGTGAACTTGAAAAAATAGCAGCGAAAACTGAACAAACAGAACAGGCTGTACAAAAAATGGAATCAAAAAGAACAGTTGATGGTTTACGCGTGATATTTAACGAGGAAGGGTTAGCAGCAATTGATGATACTAAACTAGCAGATATTTCTGCGCTTGTTGTTACGACTTATGAAAACAGAAAAAGGGTATTTATCGATTAACACTAGTAACACCGATTCAATTTAATATATCATCGTTGAGTTCATCTGGGGTTAATAATACGATATCAACGATCATCGACAAGGATACAACTGAAAAGTTCAGATTAACATCTACTGATAAAAATTTGACTAGAAATTCGGTATCATGGTATGTGGAATTCGTAGCGGATTTAAGTAAATAACTAAATTGAAAGGAAAATCGTTCGGATTTCACAATTGAAAACGCTAGCGTTTTTAAAATAACAATGATTTCATCAACTCAATGTCGCTATGATCAGGTCAGAGAATTTCAGAATAGACTCAAAACCCTCACTGAGGAGTATCAAATAAAAATAAAAAAATACCGACGAAGAATCACCGCAATTGATGTTATTGTGTACTCGGTGTCAAGCGTTCTCGCTGGCGCCGGAATAATACTTGCATCGATTACAATGATTGCCCCGGTCGTAGTTCCAATTTGCATTTCTGCGGTGGCTACAATCGGGGGTATATCAACCGGGATAGCAAAAAAGATATCATCATGCAGCCAGAGTAAACTGCAGAATTACTTATTTCAATTTCATATTGCATCAACCGCATATTCGCAGTTATCCCTGATGATATCATCGTCACTCGATAATACGATTATATCAGATAGTGAATTCTCAGCGATGGTCAGTATTTTTGATTCAGCGATATCGAAATTAGAGCGACAACATGAATATAATAACAATGACAACACCGATGGAATTAGAAAACACGAACCCAAAAACCAAAATGATCTCAATAATCTCAACCATACCAGATTGTGAATTCTCAGTGATGGTCAGCATTTATGATTCCTCGATACCAAAATTAGAAATAAATCATGAGTATAATAACAATGACAACACCGATGGAATTACTTCAACAAATAGTGGAGAACACGAACCCAGTACAAACAAGCATGATATCAATAACATCAACGAATCCTGAATTCAGTGTGAATTTCCCTAGCCCAGTCCCCGTGAAGGAGATAGCGCTAGCAAAACTACGAGTGTATCACAGTTGGCCTAATATCAGATCAAAATCATTTGGTGGTCAACAACCCAATAATTCACTGGTATTTGCGAATAAGAATAAAGATGACGGAACTCCAGACTGGAACTACGTTTCGATACCAACAGGGTCATACCAAATCGAACAAATCAATGATGAATTCGCGCGTAGAATAAAATCGATTAGTGGAGTAGAGTCAAAAATCGCTATAACGGTTCATGAACCGACGCTATCATCCGCAATTGAGATAAGCACAGAAGGTTACGTCGTAGATATCTATCAGAGTTCTATTAGAACCATACTAGGATGGCCTGAATTACCACCAGGGGGGGAAACCGTTGATTTACCAGAACCACAAAAAACTGATTATATCACCGACAGAATAAAATCTGATAATCCAATAAAGAGTTATAAAGATCACCAATTCACTATAGATTTTTTGGTATCGAATACCGATCAACTGGAAACGAGAAGCCAGGGGATAGAATAGAGGAACATCATTTTGTTGACGAACCTAAAATCGTTAAAAATTTCACAGCAATGAATAATGATTTATCGCTGTTGTTAATATCTCTTAAATCTGGCTCTCTCACCCGAGATGAATTTATCAGCGTCGTAGAAACATGCAATAAAATTATCGACGATATGGAAACATTTAACCTAAAAATTATTCAGGATATATTAGATGACTATAATCCCCTATGGAGAACAGAATTTGCAAACCAATATAATTTTCACGTTAAAGATATCCCCACATTCAAACTACCGGGATACAACGTACCGGAACTAAAAAAACTACTCAGTGACACCATCGATGTTGGTTTTAAAATAATTCATGATGCATGGAAAAAAACAGCATCAGGGAAAATAAAAATCCTCAAACATAATAATGATCCAGATGGTGGCGGTAGGCATATCGCTCCGTTCAACGTGAATATTTCATCGGTGATTGCGCTTAATTTAGTATGTGATGTTATCGAAGGAAGGTATCAAATTAATCTCGAACGATCAAATCAAGCTCAGCAGGGATATATTCTATATTCGTTTTCACCAACAGCTCCTCCAGGATTTTTAATAATTGAGTCTCCGGTTAATCCAGTCTATATGCGATGCCATAATAATTCGTTAACGAGAATTAATTTCAAACTCACCGACCAGTCAAATAATCTGATTGATTTACAAGAAGAGGTGTTAGCGATTAGTCTGTTTGTGAGATCCTAAAGACTTGATCAAATCATTTATTATTTTTTGTTAACCAATAGCAGCAGAGAGGGTGGATGACAACAAGTTACGACCAAAATTGATTAAAAAATCGTAAAAATCTCCGTTTTCATTTTTTTAGTTAAAATGAGATTTCGTAGGGAAGGCTCGTTAAGATTTCAATCAATTTTTTGTCTGAAAACGTTGTAGGGTTCGTCCTTTTTTGGTTAAAATGAGATCGTAGGAAGGATCGTTTTAAGGATTTCAATCGAATTTTGTTTCAAAACGTCGTAGGGTTCACCCTCTTTTTTGGTTAAAATGAGATCGTTTTAGGATTTCAATAAAAAAAATTGATTGAAAAATCGTAAAATCTCCGTTTTCATTTTTTTAGTTAAAATGAGATTTCTAAGGAAGGTTTGTTAAGATTTCAATCGAATTTAGTTTCAAAACGTTGTAGGGTTCGCCCTCTTTTTGGTTAAAATGAGATTATAAGACGGCTCGTTTTAAGATTTCAATCAAAATTTTTTCTAAAAACGTTGTAGGGTTCACCCTCTCTGCTGCTACTAATAAACCGTTCCTGGTATTCTCAGACCCTTTCCGCTGTACCATGAATACGGGGATCCTAGTAGTCTTAGACCCTTTCCCTTTTTATTATATCCTTTCCCAGTTGCCTTTTTCAACGCCATCCCTGCCGCGGTACCAACGGCTCCCAACGCCGCCGCTTTCGCCACTGCTGGGGCAGCCGCTGCAATCAATGCTGGTATTGCAGCTAACAATGAAAATATACCACCTGATTTTATCATGTTGGCGATTGCAGCCCTCGAAAATTCAATTTGAACCCCTCACTGTTTCTTTAGCGCATCATTGAAATGTTTTATTTGACGATCCGTCAATGATATTTTATGTATACCGACGGACATCTGCGCTGGTTTCAACGTTATTGTTGTTCCACATTCTTTAGCGGAGTTTGATCGTAATTTCTTGACCTGACCATCAGTCAGCTTGACACTAACAACACTATATGGCATTTTATTGTAAAACACATTTATGCTTTCAATTGATCTAATTGTGAATCGTATACATATTTTCCACTGGTGCATCAACGATTCTCATTCGTCCACCAATACCTTCAAGTAGCATTGATTTGTCGCTGAGAATGACAGCAACCGTTATACGAGCCCTAAAATGTATGTCGACGACGGATTGCCTTGTTAATTCAAGATGTTCCAGCGACAAGTAATAAATCGGATACAATTTCTTAAAATCAAGTTGCGATATTTGTAAACCAGTATCAACATTTTGATCACGACCCATATATGACAGCATCCGATGATACACACGTACTATGTGGTTAGTGTCGTAATCAAGCTGTATATCCTCAGATGGTTCTTGTTGTCCGTTTATTCTCAGTGAAACCTCCTTGACTCCTAATCGATCAAATATCATATGACTGTTTTCTTGGGAGCCTAATCGATTCCCATTCTGCAGCGCTATAAATATATGACGTGGAGCTGAAACGCCTTGTTTTGATGCCAGGTGCCATGTAAATGTATCAGCAACATTATCCTCTTTGGCATCAGTTGTTGTTGTTAGCCAACTTAACAATGATTTGCCACCTGTGTCCATAAATGAAAGTTTCCGCTCTTCCGTGGTAATTGATGGGGTCATTACTGGCATCCACAATGCTATTTTACTCAAAACAACTTTACCATTATCGACACCATTAGCATGCCAAATCGCATCATTGTCATCACCCCTTCGCACTAACGCGATTGTGTGTTTAGCTCCATAAATAACTTTTCTGACATTTCTGCAGAATCCAAATATGTTATGGAGTGGAATGGGACATGAAACATATCGTTGTTGTCCTTGTAACGTCGCTACTCGTGTTGCAAATCCTAAATTGAAATTATAATTAACGTCCTTGAGAATATCAAACGCAGCTCCGGGTCTAGCTCGACGTTCTAGATTAGCTGCTTCTTGTTGATTAGCAACTGAAGTGTCTTGCGGTGTTAACACTTTAATATATTGAAGGTGGTCAGCGTTATCGGTAATATCTTTTGCAAACATCATAGATTGACCAGCAGACCTTGTATAATCATCAGAATATCTTGCTAGTCCGAATATTGTTGTTGCAACATCAACCTCGCGGTCTATTGATTCAATATCTTTTCCATCGATGAGATATCTTGCACTTTCAAATAACGCCATTATGCCATTATTAACAAAACCAACTCGGACATTTTCGTTATCTGCATATGGGGTATCAGCTGCAACATTTGTTATGAGTTTTCCCTAGATTTCAATAAATGCTTCACACGGTAAGTATTTACTGGTATCTTGAACTTTCAATTCGCGATCGTAGGTCGGGTTGTATTGCATGATAGGAATAGTATTGATAATCACGGACGGAATCGTCTTTGCGCACTGGGGCTTCCATATCAAGCGCGGGATCAGCTGTTAGTTTAAACATTATATTATTCACACTAGTGTTTTCAATTGTGAAACTCTTTGTAATAATCGTCGTTTTCGTTTTCGTTTCAACCCACTTCCTGCTATCGCGTTCATGATAGCGTTATCTGTTACCGACGAAGCCGTCAATGGCGACGGAGTCACCGAAGCAGCCGAAGACGCTAGTTTTTCTTCCATTGCGCTATTTATTGCTTTGCTGATTTTTGCAGGCATCACTGTCGTTGATGGCAGCACTGGTGGTTTCACCACCGACTTCGTCGCTGTTGGTTTCTTTCGTAACAATGATGTTATTTTATGTTTTTATCTTATCATTTTCGCGGCAGAAAATGCGTTTCCGGCAAGATTTACAACAGCGCTGATTCCCTTATCACGAATAACATCAATGGCTTTCATTGATAATTGTTTAGCTAGCGGCGCCACTGTTGGGGCCGTTCTTGTAAATAACCCCGCGATGGTACTGCCGAGACCATCTCCGTAATATACTCTATAAACAGGCAATCGTGAGTTCACCACGTAGACGCTTACGGGTTTATCATGGTTGCAGTGTATGATCATCTTGTTATGAAACTATCAGTTTTTCAATTAGTGAATTGCGTAGCCGCCATTGAAAACTCTTTGAGTAATTGCTTGCTATCAATCGCTAAAATCCATAGAATTTTCATCAAAACCATGAGCGTCTCTGTGATTTTCAACTAATTCAGCAATGAGTTCTCGATAAACATCAATGCCCATGATACCGCCGGCAAATAATCGTCTACAGATATCAGCTGCTTCATTAATTATCTCGACGGAATTGGTTCCGGCTCGTTTTCCCCCGAAAAGTACTTCCAGCCGTGATATATCCGAGAGAATATTACCAGGGCATGTCACGGTTGCGTTGAAATCCAAAGGATTACCAATCGAATATCCTTTTCCGCTTGTTTCCTTAGAACCGGCTTCTGCTCTTATGTCTATTTCTTCCGGGATTGGATCCTCCGTATAACGTGGTGGTTGTCGACCGCCTTTAACCGCAGCTAGAAAGATATTAAAACCAGGGTGCCGTGATGACTTTAAGATTTTATCCCCGCCGTGTTTCGCTAAATATATTTTTGATGCTCAACCGTCTTTGTTTCTTATAAAAGTTTTAAACCCGTCGTTTAAAAAATTCTCTCTTTTACCCTTTGGAAAATTTTCTCTCGCAAAATCAGCTAATTCGGAATCCGTACCGAGTTCTCCAATTCTATTTAATGTTTCAATTTTAAATATATTTTCAGGTGAATAGTCTTTCCCTGCAGCTGCACCTTCTTGTTCTTCTTCGCGTTCTTCAATATCAGCTAATTGTTCATATTCTCGTTGGGTTTTTATATCACTGGATAGCTGATGTATCCCTGCGCGTGTTTGTCCGGTCTCTGCTGCTATCTTTTCAAGCGTATCAAGCAGCGGCGCCTTCGCTGCTCGTTCTTTTTCAGGAATATCTCCGTATATCGCTGCTTCAGTTAACTTTTCCACATCTTTGGTCGCACTTGTTATCGGAGTAAACAGTTGTTCACTTGACACAGAAAAGTCAGTGTGCGCTTGTTGTCGTTGTTGAAGGTTTTTGCGAAGTCTGTCTCGAACCGGTATAAACGTTTTAATTGCTACTAGCCGCTCTCGGGCTAATCTAGTTGTAAGCGATTCACCTACCATATATTGTTTGTGAACTGAGTTTTCAATTGTGAAGACTATTTTTTATAGTAGCTCACGTGGTTAGGATACGGGTTTTTTTCTCGTTTAATATTTTTCTAAGATCACGAACTTTAGAACTAATTTCAGTTCGTTTTTGATACTCTTGGCCGAGCTTTTGACGTATTGCTTCAACTGTGCTAAATAGCGTTATAAATGCATTAATGTCGTTACCGTACAAAAAAGCATTGATATACTTTTGAATTCTTTTCACGAGCCTGTACATCTTAGGTAAAACATAACGACCCTTACTAGACTGATACTCAATGTCTTCATATTCCGAGATAATCCTGTCGCAGTCGAGATCTTCAGATAATACTATTACTCGATTTTTCAAATTTGAAATTTCAGCGATTATAGCATTTACATCTTTGATATCCATTATCATAAAAATATAATATAATATATTTTACCTCTAATTATTAAAAAAAATTGGGTCATTTTTGACTTCAGATTTTTATATTTACAGGTTACTTAATTAACTTAATTAAATTAATTAACTTAATTAGGACAGTACATGTTGGCTAACAGTTTTCATCGTAACGGATAATTAATTAATTAATCGTAATAGACAGTAATTAGAATACATTTCAATCACGGGACTTAACTCTGTCATATGGATTTATCACTGGAGGATTTATCTTCCTTGGTGTATACAAATTGTATCCTGTGTTTATTTTTCTTTGAGAGAGCTGGTGGTATCACTTTTAGAACTATCACGGAATGTGAGAAAAGAACTATTTTAAAATCCTTCAAACTTTGTAGGCAGAACGAAATGATCTGCCCACTACACCCTACTTAAAAAATCAGCCCCTACATTTTCTGAGCCCCGAATCGCCTCGATTCGGAAACAATACGGCTGCAATGATAAAGCCCAACGCATCAATCTTGCGTTGGCAACCCTCGCTTTATTCAAATATAAGAGTGGCTGATGGTCCGTTTGCAAAGTAAACTCCCTCCCAAAAAGGTACGTATGGAATTTTCCTATTCCCCATACTAAGACTAGGCACTCCTTTTCAATCACGGAGTAATTTCTCTCTCTAGGGAGTAATTTCCTACTTGCATAAGCAATGGGCAATTTCATACCCCCTTGCTCCTGTAGCAAAACAGCCCCAAGACCCGTATCGGACGCATCAGTCCTCAGTACAAAAGGTTTATATAAGTCTGGCAACTTAAAAATTGGTGCACTCACCAGTTTATGTTTGAAAGCGTTAAAGGCTCTTTTTTGGCATGCACCCCATGAAACTTTATTCGGTTCCCCCTTTCTAGTTAAATCTGTCACCGCTACGCATACTACATTCAAGATCCCTTTATCAATTGTTTGTCCAGGTCTCGCTACGTAGAGTTTAAGCATATTGGCGTGAAACGTTTTGGATTTTCCCTCTACATCAACGATATAATCGATTTCGCCCTTTACCTGTTTGACTTCATATGGCCCCTTCCATTGAACTAGCAGCTTGTTGTTATTCGTTGGAAGAAGCACCAACACTTGATTTCCTACGTCAAACTTTTTCCTCCGCGTTCCTCGGTTGTAATACTTTGCGTATCTACGACTTGATTTCACGAGTTCTTCTTGCGCCATCCGACATGTACTTTCTAATCTTTCGCGCAAATCAATCACATATTGGTAAGTGGTCTTAACCTCTTCGTCCACGACCTCGTCCGACCACAGTTCGCGAAGTATACGCATAGGACCACGGCCTGTCCTACCGTACAATAGTTCAAAGGGGGAGAAACCTAAGCTTTCCTGAGGAACCTCACGATATGCGAACAGAAGGGCATTCAGATATCTATCCCAATCCTTCGGTCTTTCCGCACACATCCTCCGCAACATCTGCTTCAGTGTGCCGTTGAATATCTCGACCAACCCGTTGCACATAGGATGGTAGGGTGTTGCACGTAATTGTTTAAGGGATAGCAACCTACTGATTTCTGCCATGAGATCTGATGTAAATTGTACTCCACAATCTGTAAGAACTTCCTCGGGCACTCCGACCCTGCTGAACATGTCTACGAGCGCTTCAGCTACACGTTCGGTTTCAATTGATGGCAGAGCTGTGGCTTCGGGATATCTGGTAGCGTAATCAACCAGCGTCAAAATGTATCGGTTTTTTCGATCTGTATGTGGAAATATTGGTCCTACAATGTCGATGGTTACTCTTTTGAACGGAGTGTCTATCAACGGCATCTGACCCAACGGTACTCTAGTTACCCTACCTTTAGTGGTAGTCTTCTGGCAAATGTCGCACGAGCGACAGAACCGCGCTACATCGCTGTTGACACCAGGCCAATAAAATTCTCTTAATACCCTATCCGTTGTTTTCTTTACGCCTAAATGACCCGCCATACTCGACTCGTGCGCGACCTTGAGTACATGTGACCTCAAATTCTGGGGAACCACTAGTTGCGGGAACTTCCTGTCTGATGTAGAATATTCCCTGTACATTAAACCCTTTCGAGTAATGAATTTAGAGGAACCCCCGTTCTTGCACTTTTTCACGGTACCCGTCAATGTTTTCTCTTAAATTGCACGTAAAGACTCGTCACCTTTTTGATCATTTCGAAATTCTTCGCGGGAGATATCAGTAATTGCTTCTGGTACTTTCAATTTACGCAAAGGTTTATTCTGCTCCTTGATTTGAGGTCTAGTTTGTACAACTTGGATGATAGGAAATCTGAAATCTTCTATGGTTGGAAGTCTCGAACCCGGTACATTGCCAATAGTAAGTTAATATATCGGGTTGGCTATGCACAAAGCTTCCACGGTCCCTGTCAAAAAAGGTTGAGAGAGCTGATCTAGTTATTTTTTCTGCTACTTTTCGTACCGAGGGCTCACAAATATCAAAATGTTTTCCAGCCGCATTCATTGAAGGAAATACGTTTTCTTCGTTATTTTCTAAATCAAATGATTTCACACTCTTTCCTTGTTTTGGATACATACCTCTTTTTCCTACTTTAGTATTTTCACTCTGTGTAACAACTCGTATGTTATCCAATTTGTTATTTTTTGGGGATCCATCAATGTGATCAATCACAAAGCCATCTTTGATCAATCCGTTATGACATTCAAAAATAATTATGTGACAATAATATTTCTTCTTCCCAGCACCAAACATCAAATACCCCATTTTGTTTACACATCCAACCGGTTTCTTTAGTCTGCGATTTTTAACAACACCGTCACTGGATGCTTCATAATTAACAAGCACGGGGTGAGGTGTGAAGTCTTGGCTTATTTGTATAATAATACTATTTGAGCAGCAGAGAGGGTGAACCCTACAACTTTTTCAGACAAAAAATCGATTGAAATCTCAAAACGAGCCTTCCAACGAAATCTCATATTTTAACCAAAAAAAATGTCTCCATTTATCAAACGGAGAATTTACGATTTTTCAATCAATTTTGGTCGCAACTTGTTGTCGTTCACCCTCTCTGCTGCTACAGGTTAATAATTCTTTTACGAGTCCAACCGAATATTTGATCCAGTCCGATACGATATCGTGTCCGAGGATCATGTAAATTTATTGTTACAAATCCGTACGGGGTTGACTGAGCATTACTAAAGAAATTTTTTAATTGATTGGAGCCCATATCAGAACACCATATCTGCCAAATATTTCTAAGAGTATGAGTATCAATTCCGTTGAATACAGCAAGAATATTACAGTTATCTCTTATCACTTTTGGAATCTGAGTGTAGCGTTGAGTGACATATATCACGTCGGTGTTTTTATGCCTGCCTCGGGAAAATATTCTAGCAGGATTGTTTTTGTTTATCTAACATTACATCATCGTATACAACTAAATTGTTAATACTTCCATCCAGATCTTCTACTGATGGTGCCTCGTCAATATCGGTTATAAATTCAATAATACCCTCACCGGCAATCTCTGAAGCGTTTTCATTAAAATCCTTTAATACTTCATAGCATCGTTGATCATCTACGCTAGGGGCAATTCAATACAACTTATCCCACTTCATCCATCTCATTATTAAATTGAGCAACAATTGAGTCTTGCCGAATCCAGTTGGCCCGATTATAATCATCCGGATAGAGTTTGGTAGCGCTGCATGATGCTTAACCGGTTCTCTTGCTTTAGTCGCTGAAAAATCAATTATAGCCATACTTCTATACATAAATTATTTATCTATATTGTGTGAAGTGTAAAACGCGTACTGGCACAGATGACTTGACGACGATTACAACTAAAAATAACCGATCAGCGCTTTCTGGTAAATGCGTGCAATGTGGTACAAAGAAATTTAGATTTGTAACTATGAGATCTGCAGGAAATGATGATTTAAAAAAAACGAGGAGGTGATATCGCAGCCAAGCTAACTAAACTCCCTGGAACCCCATGGGCAAAGTATTCAGGAGAAAAACACCTTCCAGGATATAGCTACTGTGGCCCCGGAACACGATTAGATATCAGACTTGATGATCAAAATCAACCCCGACTCGGTTAAGAACCAATAAACGCTGTTGATAAGGCCTGTCACCTTCATAATGTTGCTTATAAAAGCAGCAATTTGCAACACAGACATCTTGCAGATGTGAAATTGATTCATGCAATAAATGCTATTCCTGATAAATCTTTCAAAGAAAAATTGGCTTCGTGGTTGATAAAATCGGCAATGAAAAGCAAATTGATGATGGGCGCTGGTAATTAATAATATGGAATATATTTATTATTCTCCGAGAGGATACTGGAGGGGTAGCGCTGCAATCAATAAACTCGCTAGCGCTGCAATAGTGAAAAAAACCACTGCGGCTAATTGGTTATCCAAACAGGCGATATGGCAAATTTATCTACCACCGCCTAAACAAATTAATTACCCGCATTTTGATGTGACAGTCCCTAATGAAGTTCATCAGGCTGATATTTTTTTTTACCACATGATAACGGTTACAAATACGCGCTAACCGATCAGGCAATTGTAGAACGATTTAATCGGACTGTTGCTGAGTGGTTATTTGGATATCAATACGCAAAAGAATTCATTCAAGAAAAGCGATCCCGTAAATGGGTCAGAAGATTACCAGCTGTGATCACCGCACTGAATAATGAGATTACTAGAACAATTAATTTGAAACCTATCAATGCGATTAAAAAGAAGTCTATACCCGTTCAACCACAAAAAGATTTCAAAGAACCAATTATTGGTAGTAATGTCACTGTTAGGTATTTATACGAACCAGGAGAGCTTGAAGGTGGCAGATAAAAAGGCTACTGATCCTATATGGAGTGTTACTGCACACAAGATATCTACTATAACACGATCAACTGGTAGACCTCCAATCTATAAATTGGATTCAACTGCCCCTCAACGAGGATTTACTCGTTAACATCTGCAAGTGATTCCTGACGATACTCAATTGCCACCGCACGGTCTTAACTAGCGCCATTGCGTCTGTTGCACTCAAGACAAGTCAACATCACATTGTTTCTGACATGACCGAGAGTGTTATTTTTTCTGTCTACGGTGAATTGGCGAGGATCCTTATTCGAATACTGCCAACGCATTATACAATTGCAACTCGCGCAGTGATTATTCTGTTGTTGCTTCAGCGTAATTATTAATTCAGCATCAATATCAAATTCTCGTTGTTTTTTTTGTCTTGTTGATTGTAACCGGAGAGTTTTTTTTATCAATAATTTTAACATCAATATCATCCATTGTTGTGTCATTATCATCGAAAACAATTCTTCGAAGCTGATTTATTTTTCGTACTCTGGATACTGCGAGATAGACTAAATTTGACCATTCGATGCGATTATCTACCATGAAAACAATTGTATCCGATATAGTCAATCCCTGTGAAGAATGTATTGTTGCTGCGTATCCTAGCGTCCACGGGGATTTATTAGCACGCAATGCATTTTGGACGACGTTGATATCAACCAGCACAATATCATTTAATACGAGAATTTGTTTTTCACGCTGTTCTGGAATATCAACTTCAATGTTCTGTTTTCGTGTATCCGAAGGCCTATAACAAAGAGGCACAGGAAGTGTTGCAAATTTTTCTTTATGCAATTCAAATAATTTCATCTGAAGTGTGTCTCTGACTATTTTTCTACTTGCAATTATCAAATCGTTTGGTCTCCACGCTTCCCAAAACTCATTCATTGGAGTTTCTGAAATTATTTCACGCGTTATTTCGCATTGGATTCTATCCTATTGTAATCTAATTAGCGCTTTGAATTCTCGTAATTGTTCATCAAGTGATCTAAAATCAGTGGTAATTTCTTCATAATAGTCTACAAAATTCTTTAGCCATTCATGTGTAGATGCACCGACAAATGGTGGTGGTTGGCCGTGATCACCGCACATGACGACTTTTGTGTTTTTGTTTAACAACCATTCAAGAAATATTTGTAATACATTTAATGGCAATGTGCATATTTCATCCCGAATTATGATTTCAGGAATGAATTTATCACCCATACGCTCAGGAGTCCATTTGTCACCCTTCCATCGAAAGAAACTGTCATAAGTACAGGCATTTACCTCTCGCTGTATCATCCCTCTGGCGAGTCTGTGAGTTGGTGTTAGCACAATCATGTTGGACTTCCCACGGAATAATTCAATTGCACGAGTTGTCTTTCCTGACCCACCACAACCGTTTAAATAAACTATCTTGTATCTACATTCTGGATCAGATACCGGTGGTGCATTAGAAAATTCTGATTGAATTTCAACGGGGTTATATGAAAGATATTTATCGTCCATGGCAACGTCTGCGGATTCACAATACTCTTGTAGCGTTTCCTTTTTAAATCGCCAACACCCCCACGCTTCCTCCGGGGATGTGAATTCAGCCACTGCTGATCTGTATTCATTGTGGATGTACATAGAATCAGTAGCTACTCTAACTGCGGTATTAGGAAATCTATTTATCATCGAAAATAAATTGATAGAAGCATAAGCTAGCATAGAACTTCTCAAATGCGTATATTGTTTAATATATCCATCACAATAGGTAACAATTGTACCTAATCGTCTTCCATCGGATAGGAAAGCGTCTTTACGATTTACAAGTTTTCCCTGTTTCGTTAAATCCGTTACAATAAAATCGTATTCAGCGATGTCTATGATCAACCGCGAAGAATATTTTGCATTGTCGTATCTTCCACCTTGGGTAAATTTACCGATAATTCTTCGTCCAATATCTTTTGCTTGTTCTTTTTTAATTTCAAATAACTTCTTAGACCAATTCATGATTCGTTCTTCACTGAAATTCGATAAATTTCCATCTGGAAACTGTTTTCGCTGTTCGCTAATTATACGATCTAGATCGGGTTGTGGTAGCCAAACTTCTTTTTGAGCTCGATAGCGTATAATAGCTTCGGAAACAATCAACAATATTAGCATACCACAATCAATCATATATCGTAGTAACACTATTGGCATCCAGGCCTTTTCAGATATATGTCTACCAAGCCAAACATAACTACACGGATGTAACCCTGTAGCGAGTTCAAATGATATCACACGTTCGAATCCGGTTAAATCAAAATCAGGTAATGGCCCATTAATCGCAACACGTGTCATTTCATGTGTGGGGTGTCCAAATCGTTTAAAATAGTTACTACATTCTCCATACCCGAGGAAACTTCCAGGATAACACGCGGATATATCAATTGAAATCATACCATCACGTGAATATTTCGTATTCCACAGTCCTCCATGACCAAATTTGACGCAACTCAATTTAACATCTTCGAGAAAATCACTTCGTGCTGGACGCCACGAGTTTTTTACTCTTGCGAAGTGAGCTACCACTGATGGAATAGTAAAACTATCCGTTAATAGTTTTTCATGGGAACTCTTCGGTGAAAATTCACTAGCGATTTGTCTCATTCTGTTATCTAATTCTTCAACGCGATATAATTCACCATTTGGTCTTACAAACTGATTAAATCGTATTTCGGGATCTTCATCACTTCTAAGTAACCACACTGACACAGGATCATCTTTACACATTATAAAAAACATCCTCGACGAATTCTGGGGGGATATATCTCACGGTTCGTTCTCGTGGAAATATTGTTACTGCAGGTGTCCACGCGTGTTTGTTATGATCAATAATTTGTATTGGCGCTCCATTTTTGTTATATATCGGTTCGTGTAAAACTTCTCCGGTTATCGTCATAACGGTTTTTGGGAATCTTAATGATGTTTCTAATTTAGCTAAATCAGAAATCTTTGCACCATTCTGTTTCACTGTCAGTTCCCATTCGGTTATTTTCCTACGTCGCAGATCAGTTAGTTTATTTCCTCGGGATGCATTTGTGAAGTGTTCCATTACCCGTGTTGCTACACAATTCAGTGAACTAGGATATTTCATAGGAGCTAGTTTTGCGATATCGGGTTTATCATTTAACGGATATATTCCATAAACGATTGCTGTTACAGGATAAGATCTCTCGTAGTATGGTTTGTCAATTCCAGTTAGAATTCCTGGTTTGGAATCTCTACTTACAATGACAGCTTTTTTATCCTTGAGGATTGGTTCAAATTTATCCCTAATAATCCATTTGCCTTCGTCTTCGATAATGAATTTTATTCTGAAAAAATACTTCTGTTGGGAATTGATTTGTTGAAAATCTTTGATTTTCATGAAAATCCTTTGGATTTTACACCCTTGGATTTCCAGCCCCTTGGAGGGCCAAGATGTGAAATTATCTTAGCTGCTCTTTCATCATTCATAGTAGCATCGATGTTGGGTACATTGACATCTTCATGAATAATTCGAACTGTCGACCAACAGTATGCTGCACCGTCTCGGTAGAATTCATTAAAACACTCCCTGATTTTACTCAGTATAGTTCTATCACCGATTAGACGTTTTGGTGTATCAGAGACTCTATCGAGATTGAATTTATTATTTTTCCAAGGCTTAATTTTCGATAATCTTTGGAACTCCTTATCAAGATTGAATTTAGTATTTTTCCAGGGCTTAATTTTCGATAATCTTTGGAATTCTTTCAGTATAATTCTATCACCGATTAGACGTTTTGGTGTATCAGAGACTCTATCGAGATTGAATTTAACATTTTTCCAAGGCTTAATTTTCGATAATCTCTTGAACTCCTCCATGCTATAATTAAAACAAGCATTTAAATGAAAGATTTATGTATAATGAATCACTGCAAGTGGCTAATGATTGGATCAGTGACACCGTGTAACAAATCATGCAGAAATGAATTATGTGGGTATCATATGCAAAGCTTTCGTCGTGGAAGCCTTGGTCCGTTACCCTGTATTCGATGTGGGGTTGGGGTTAGGGGAAAATTGCAATTATGTCTAAATTGTGGTGGCAAACGATGCAGGGAGTTGAAGCGTTATTATGATAAAAGAATCAAAAATGGATTTTCAATCAAAAAATCTGACACTGACAAAGTCCCTGACCCTGACACTGTCAGAGTCAGCGACAAAATCATAAGAACTCCTCAAGACTACATTGAAAGATTCATTATTAAACCAAACAATGAATTAGACAAATAGTATAGTATATAATGAACCAAGAATTCAAACCACACCCTGTGATTAAAAATTATGAAGCATCCAGTGATGGTGTTGTAAGAAACCGTAGGGTGAAGAAACCAGTTGGGTGGGATAATGGTGTGGGGTATTTGATGTTTACTGTTGGGGAAAAGAAAAAAATATTACAATCATCGTTTCGTGTATAAATGTTTCCGTGGATTGATCAAAGATTGTTTTGTTATTGATCACATTGGTTCTAATTCAAAGAACAATTCTTTATCAAATCTGCAAGCTATAACACAGAGTGAAAATTTGAAACGAGGAAAGACTGGAAAATGCAAAACGGTTGGGAAGAGACCTGTTAAATCTTTGAATACAACAACTAATGAAGAAAAAATATTTCAATCCATAACAAGCGCCGGTAGGCACTTCGGTATTTGTTCATCTTGTGTTTATCGTTGCATCGGGAATAACCAAGACGGCGATTTCAAAAAAGAGCGGACAAAAACTTCAATTTAGTTATGTCTGATGCGTCATATTTTTCATTTAGAAGTATGTAATTGTAATAAAATATGAATCCTGAAAACATGAACAGCATTATTGATGAAATTCTAAAATTGAAAAGTCGGGATATCAAACTATCAGATGGGTTAAATCCTGATTAAATCATGTCAGATTTTCAGGATATAGAATACGGAGTTAACACTAACAAGTATATGCTACCAAAGAGGTATGCGCTCATCAAAAGAATTCAGAATTCTATTCGGGACTCTCTTGCATTTTCCAGTGACGTGTGTTTGTTCCGTTATATACTATCGTGGAAGGAATACGAAAAGAATTAGGTAACGAATACGAATTGAAAAAAGAGGTCAATTCTAAAATTAGAAATCTACGAGCGTTAATTCAAGAAAATGAACGATTTTGACCGTGACCTACCCTCAAAGAGAATTTGTCGTTTTTTGATTGATTGACCCTCAAAGAGATTTTTTTTCGACCCTCAAGGGAAATCAGTGAAAATTTTTCACACTGAATAAAAAATAAAAATATTTCACAGCAATAAAAAATAAAAATATTTCACACTGCTTAAAATTAAAATCAAATCCTAACAGCTTTTTCCTATGGGAAATCCCATGCAAAATCGACTACTTTACCCGACGAGGTTTTTTATCGGAAATCAAAGAAAACTGACCAAAAATCAATGAAAACAGGCAAAAATTGATGAAAAATGACTTAAAAACCATCAAAATGAATCCTAACAGCTTTTTCCTATGGGAAATCCCATGCAAAATCGACTACTTTACCCGACGAAGACTGATCAAAATGGTATAAAAAACAGTGAAAAATAGGCAAATCAGTCAAAAAACCAGGCAAAATCAGTCAAAAACAGGCAAAATCAGTGAATAAAAATAAAAATATTTCACACACTGAATAAATATTTCACACACTGAATAAAAAAAAAAAATATTTCAATGGCGTTGGCACTTGCGCCATCAATGAAATACTCCCACTATGGTGTTAAAAATCATCCGACATGTCAAATTGGAAAATTGTTTTCGTCTGTTAGGTCAAGTTCGGGAAAATTGTTTTACAATTTAAAAATTGTTTCTGATTTCAAATAATGGTCAATGAAGCATTAACAACTAGATTGGCTCGTGAACGACTAGATGCAATTAGGAGATTTATACCAATTCGCGACTCTGTAAGAAATAAGTTGCAACAACGACAGAGTTTACAAACTGACTTTGCTGTGGGATCTGAAGAATTGTTTAAACCAGTAACCACAGCAACGTACGGGGTAGAGCGTGCTAGACGGGGAGATGTTCCCGAGACGGGGAAATCTGTTATTGGTGAACTTGAAAAAATAGCAGCGAAAACTGAACAAACAAAACAGACTGTACCAAAAATGGAATAAAAAAGAACAGTAGATGATTTACGCGTGAGATTTAACGAGGAAGGGTGAGCAGAAATTGATAAGACTGATCCAACAGAAATTCATAAGCTTGTTGTTACGACTTATGAAAACAGAAAAAAAATGTTGAAACCAGAACATCATAAGTATGTTAAGAATTTCACTCATTGGGCTGATATATTTTACAAAATCAAAACTGAAAAAAGTCAAATTAAGACAGATAGTGCATCATACATTGAATATATCAATGCGGTGGGTATAGTGTATAAACAATACGAAGAGTTTAAACAACAACAAAAACCGCAAAAATTGCAAAGAAAGCGACAGCAACCTGCAAAGAAAGTATTCTACTCGCCTAAAAAACTACCACCTGATGATGATGATGATCTTAATTATTTACAAGAAACGTATACAGACAAACTAGATGAAGCAACTGGTTATAGCGGAAGTGGATTGCAAGATTCCAGTGAAAATCCAAGGATTTCATGTCCTGGTAGTGTTCTCAGTGATATATCACGATTAGAAGTTCTTGTAGGAGGGTTCCGAGCTGGAAATAACTCGCCGGAAATAATTAATGAAGCAACTGATATCTGTAGACGGTTATTTCAAGGTGGTATCATGAATATCGGCACATATCGAGATTTCATTGGCGAGTTATCAAGTGGGTATCACAGTGATTAATCACCGGGACTGAATTTATAATTGACAAATTGTTTTACAATTTAAAAATTGTTTTACAATTGAAAACACTAGTGTTTTCACAATAATGATCATACACTACAACCATGACAAACCAACCCCTGTCTATGTAGTTAATTCACGGTTTCCAGTTTATAGAGCATACTACGGAGATGGTTTCGGTAATACAATTGCAGGGTTATTTGCGAGAATGGCTCCAAAAGTGATGCCGTTAGCTAAACAATTATCAATGAAAGCAATTGATGTTATTCGTGATAAGGGTATTAGTGCTTTTGGAGATCTTGCCGCAAAAGCGTTTTCAGCCGCGAAGAATAAAATAACAGCGCTAGTGAAATCACGGAGAAAGAAACCGTTACCATCTACAGCGGAAATGCCTGCAAGTGTTAGTAAAATTATAAATAACGCAGTAGATGAAAAATTAGCGTCGTTGATGACTTCGTCATTGGTGACCAAAATAACATGATAGCAAACATGATAGCGGCAAGTGGCTTTAAAAAAACACGACGATGAAAATCCTACGGTGAAAATCGTTTACGATTTTACGATTTAGACTCTGATAAATAGAATAAAATGTTCAAACGTTCACCTGATCCAGCGTTTGATATAGACGCCCCAGTTGGCAAGGATGATTCTGTACGCGATTTTCAATTTTATTCTTATCACGCAGTACAACCAGATCTTCGATCGCGAATTGAACTTCAAGTTCATGATACCAGTAAGTGTTTTTTGCCGTGTGAGGCATTTATTGAAGTACAAGGAGAACTTGTAACAAATGTTGCTGCTAATACACCATATGACAATAACCCAACTATCAAAGTTGGTTTTGTTAATAACGGTATTATGGCGTTATTTGAAAGCGCTAGATATCTCATTGATGGAAAAGAAATTGAATCCATTGACCGTGAAGTTGATGTGGCCACAACAATCATAGGGTTAGCAAGATATTCTGATGATTATACAAGATCAGCTGGTCCATCTATGATGTTTTCTAAGGATATTACTGATCACCCTGAACACGTCCAGTATTCTAGAGTAAAGGCAACACAAGCTACCACAGTTAATCCCGCACCAGCCGGATATACAAGACCAGCTGGTGATTTTGATGTCATAAAAAATATTACTAACTACAACCTAGGGTTTGCAACACGCGTATTAACGTTGCATCGACAGCGTCGACAGTTTTCATGTGCGATTCCACTGCATCATATTTTTGGATTCTGTAGAAACGTCCAAAAAGTTATCTATGGAGCGAAGCATACAGTAGCGCTTTTGCGAAAGGGTACTGATAATGATGCAATCTGGCGTGATGTTGGTGTTGCTGATGGTAAAGTCATTTTAACAAAACTAGCATTATGGATGCCAGTGTTAACTCCATCAATCACAGCAGAAGAGCGATTACTGTCATTTATGGAAACAGGCGGTAAATCATTGTTGAGTTGGTTATCAGTGACCACGGATATTAAACAGGATAATGTCGATGATATATTCACATGGCACCTGGCATCAAAACAAGGCGTTTCAGCTCCACGTCATATATTTGTAGCGTTACAGAATAATGAGCGAGTTGGTAATCAACAACGCAGCCATATGATATTTGATCAGTTAGGTGTTAGAGAAGTCTCGCTGAGAATAAACGGCCAACAAGAGCCATCCGAGGTTGTACAACTTAATTACGGTCAAAATCATATTGCACGCGTGTATCATAACCTGTTGTCATTTATGGCACGTGATCAAAATGTTGATACTGGTTTGCAAATATTACAATTGGATTTTAAAAGCCTCTATACGATTTATTACTTTTCACTTGAACATCTTGATTTAACAAGACAATCTGTCGTTGATATACACTTTAGAGCCCGTGTAACCCGTCCTGGGAGTATTATTAATTATAGAGCAGTTGCTGTCATTCTCAGTGATAAATCAATGCTACTTGAAGGTGTTGGTGGAAGAATAAGAGTGGTAGATGCACCAGTGGAAAATATGTAAACGATTTAAAATCAATCTATTATGTATAATGTCGTATAGTAATATTAGTGTTGCGTTAACTCCCGGTCAAATCAAGAAATTGCAATCAGAATCGGCTAAAAAATGCGGAACCACAATCACGTTGAAACCTAATCAAATGACTGGTGGTCAGAATAAATTATCGCTGACAACTCGTCAAATAAAACATTTCTATGATGCACTAGTAGCAAAAAAGGGCGTTCAGATTACTCTTTCTGCGACTGCTATCAAAAATATGATGAAAACAGGCGGTATATTTCCATTATTAGCTGCAATTCCGGCCTTGATTGCAGCAGCAGCCCCAGCGGTGGCTAAAGCGGCAGCGTTGGGAGCTGTTGGTACTGCAGCAGGAATGGCACTAAAAAAGGCAACTGGAAAAGGATATAAAAAAGGGAAAGGGTCTAAGACTACCAGGAACCCCGTATTCATGGTACAGCGGAAAGGGTCTAAGACTACCAGGAACCCCGTATTCATGATACAGCGGAAAAGGCCTGAGACTAGGACCGGTTTACTAGTTGCAGAGGAACCAATGGTTCCTATGTCCAATTTTGATTTACTCGATGCTGCTAAAAAACTGACGGTTAAAAATTTCAGAGGTGTCTTTATGAAAGATCAATTACCACATCAACCAAACAACACTGAAACCGGAATCATTAATTTAGATAACAGCACCGGACCCGGAACTCACTGGGTTGCATACGCTATTGATCCACGTGGAATTGTCTATTTTGATTCATATGGATTAGCCCCGCCAAAAGAGTTTATGCGTTATATTAAAACTTTTCCAATGAAGACTTGGTATTATACGCTACCAACACAACAAATGAATGACCCACCAATATGTGGCAGCGAAGTATTAAATGTCCTTAACGCTATTTCTAACTCCTTGGGTAACCCAAGGGAAAAACCACCACATGTTGTCGTGAATGAATACACTAGTAATCGTTGGAAATCAAAGATTTTAGAGAGAGAAAGAGTTTTACAATAACAATGAATGATATTTAGGGAAGACCTCTGAACCCCAAACTCGATGGCACTGCAAACCTTGATTCTATCAAGGATATAAAAAAAATAATTGAAGATGAAATCGCTGAGACGTTGAACTTAACAAGTGTTGACCCCGGGGAAATAGTTGTATTTCAAGACAAACAGGGTAAATTGAAAACCAGTGATGTGTCGTTGGATGATATTTTGATACGGCAGCGCGACGCCGCTGAAAACTCTATTGCGCTGTATTCCAGCGACGGACAACGTTAAACCAGTAATATATCCGCGGATGACATTTTAACACGACAACGCGACGTCGCTGAAGACTCTATTGCGCTGTATTCCAGCGACGGACGACTTAAAACCAGTAATATATCCGCGGGTGACATTTTGATACGGCAGCACGACGCCGCTGAAAACTCTATTGCGCTGTATTCCAAAGATGGACAACTTAAACCAGGCGAACTTGTGTCTACGATCAACGACGCGATTGACGCCCACGACAGCATGATTGCCACCCGCGGCCGTCAGCTGGATGATCATATACGAGGTTATAATAATTTTCGCAAAAATGTCGTACATAAATTCTTTGGAAGCCCGCTTGTGGTTGGCATGACTCTCGCTGAAATTAAAAACTTTTTATAGCTATTCTTTTTTAACAAGGACGCGGGAAGGATGATGAATGAAAATGAAATCAAGGCAAATTATCTCGATATTTCTAAATTAATAGAAAATCTTGAAAAGGTAAAGATTCCGCACAAGGATATTAAAAATATCGTGTATACGGTCAAACATGGAATCGTGGATTGGATAGGAGAAGAAGATACTTTTAGAACTTCTATTCTTCTCCAGTGGGGTGGGGAAGCGAAGGTCGATGGTATCTACAGGTTAACGTGGGCCTCTATCGATCAATTTAATATGATTGCGGGCGGTAAAACCTACTCTGGTGGCGTCGCGACGTTAATTATCGAGACTGGCAGAACACCAACCTTTCACTTCGTCGCGGTTGATAGCTCCACCATTAGATCAAAAATAGCCTGGTGTATCGAACTTGTAGATAATTTTTCAGGCTGAAGCTACTAGCAATTCCCGCTAACGATGGCGAATAATTGAAAACACTAGCGGGTTTAAAATAACAATGACATCAATGAAATCAACTGAACCGATAATAATCCCGTTGACAGAGTCAATGGAATCCCAATCACATCGATATCGATATGATACCGTGAGAGAATTTTCCCCGAATTTGAAATCACTTTCTGAGCGTTATCGTGAAAAAATGAAAAAATACCGACGAAGAATCACCGCAATTGATATTACCATGTACTCGGTGTCAGGCGTTCTCGCTGGCGCCGGAATAATACTTGCATCGGTTACAATGATTGCCCCGGTCGTAGTTCCAATTTGCATTTCTGCGGCGGCTACAATCGCGGTTTTTTCAACCGGGATAACAAAAAAGATATCATCATGCAGCCAGAGTAAACTGCAAGATTACTTAATTCAATTTCATATTGTATCAACCGCATACTCGCAATTATCCTCGATGATATCGTCGTCACTCGATAATACAATTATATCAGATAGTGAGTTCTCAGCGATGGCCAGTATTTATGATTCCGCGATATCAAAATTAGAGCGACAACATGAATATAATAACAATGATAACACCAAAGGAATTGGAAAACACGAACCCGAAAACCAGAATGATCTCAATAACCTCAACGATATCAGATAGTGAGTTCTCAGTGATGGTCAGTATTTATGATTCCGCGATATCAAAATTAGAGCGACAACAACAGTATAATAACAATGACAACACCGAAGGAATTACTTCAACAAATAGTGAAGAATACGAACCCAGTACAAACAAGCATGATATCAATAACATCAACGAATCCTTAATTCAGTGTGAATTTCCCTAGCCCAGTCCCCGTGAAGGAGATAGCGCTAGCAAAACTACGAGTGTATCACAGTTGGCCTAATATCAGATCGGTAGCATTTTGTGGTCAACAACCGAATAATTCACTGGTATTTGCGAATAAGATTAAAGACGACGGGACTCCAGACTGGAACGTTGTTTCGATACCAACAGGGTCATACCAAATCGAACAAATCAATAATGAATTCGCGCGCAGAATAAAATCGATTACTGGAACAGAATCGAAAATCGCTATAACGGTTCATGAGCCGACGCTATCATCCGCAATTGAGATAAGCACAGAAGGATACGTCGTAGATATCTATCAGAGTTCTATTAGAACCGTACTAGGATGGCCTGAATTACCACTAGGGGGGAAAACCGTTGATTTACCAGAACCACAAAAAACTAATTATATCATCGACAGAATAAAACCTGACAATCTAATAAAGGGTTATAAAGATCACAGAATTACTAGAGATTTCTTTGGTTTCGAATACCAACCAACTGGAAGAGAGAAGGAAGGGGATAGAATAGAGGGACATCATTTTGTTTACGAACCTAAAATCGTTAAAAATTTCACAGCAATGAATAATGATTTTTCGCTGTTGTTAATATCTCTTAAATCCGGTACTCTTACCCGAGATGAATTTATCAGCGTCGTAGAAACATGCAACAAAATTATCGACGATATGGAAACATTTAATTTGAAAATAATTCAGGATATATTAGATGATGATAATCCCCTATCGAGAACAAGATTTGCAAAAAAATATAATATCCCCGTCAAAGATATTCCAACATTTAAACTACCAGGATATAATGCACCAGAATTAAAAAAAATTCTCAGTGACACCATCGATGTTGGTTTTAAAATAATTCATGATGCATGGAAAAAAACAGCATCTGCGGAAATAAAAATCCTCAAACATAATAATGATCCAGATGGTGGCGGTAGGCATATCGCTCCGTTCAACGTGAATATATCCTCAGTAATTGCGCTCAATTTAGTATGTGATGTTATCGAAGGAAGCTTTCAAATTAATCTCGAACGATCAAATCAAGCTCAACAAGGATATATTCTTTATTCGTTTGCACCAATAGCCCCTCCAGGATTTTTAATAATTGAATCTCCAGTTAATCCAGTCTATATGCGGTGTCATAATGATTCATTAACCAGAATTAATTTCAAACTCACAGATCAGTCCAATAATCTAATTGATCTACAATAGGAGGTGTTAGCGATTAGTCTGTTTGAGAGATCCTAAGGACTGGATCAAATATTCGGTTGAACTCGTAAAAGAATTATTAACCTGTAGCAGCAGAGAGGGTGAACGACAACAAGTTGCGACCAAAATTGATTGAAAAATCGTAAAGTTTCCGTTTGCTAAATGGAGACTTTTTTTGGGTTAAAATATGAGATTTCGTAGGAAGGCTCGTTTTAAGATTTCAATCGATTTTTTGTCTGAAAACGTTGTAGGGTTCACCCTCTCTGCTGCTATTTGTCTAATTTATTATTTGCTTTAATTATAAACCTCAGGATATATTCTTGAGGAATCTAATGATTTTGTCATCTTTATGGTCAATGACGGTATTTTTTATCCGTTTGTCATGATAACGTTTTAGTTCCCTGTATCGTTTGCCGCCACAACTGAGACATAATTGTGATTTTCCCCTTACCCCCATCCCACATCAGAGGCACGGGAGGGGACCAAGCGAACCGTTTCGAACGCTCTGTAAATGATACCCACATAATTCGCCTCTGCATGATTTGTTACACCGTGTTGTTGATCTAATCATAAGCCATTTGCAGTGATTCATTATATATAAATTTCTTATTTAAATACTTGTTTTAATTATATGACTGAGGAATTCGAGAGATTATCAGCAATTAAGCCCTACAAAAATATTTAATTCAATCTCGATAGAACCCTAAAAGATATGCCAAAACGGACAATAAATGATAACAGCTTGATAAAAAAATTCGTGACTGTGCTGTTGAATTCAAGCACGACGGTGCATCTCATAGCTGGTCAACATTTCGAATTGATGGTGTTGTTGATGCCACCTTGAACGACAAAAACGCAGCTACGACACTATCACAACTTGACAACAAAAGTATTTTTTCCGAGTGAAATTCATTGTCAATTTAGAATCAGGTGATTGGATTATACGAGACAAATTTGAACCAATTCTCAAAGACAAGAAAACAGTCGTTGTTAGTCGTGATTCTAATCCGGGTCTGTTAACTGGCATTGACAAACCACACTATGAACGAGCATACCCTGAAACAGCAGTTGTTTATGGGATATATCCGATAAATGAAAAACCTGATATAGGAAAACTAAAACCAATGAAATACTCGTCGCCGGCGACCTCGTCGCTGAATTGTGTAGCAGCACGAATAACAGAACATTTTACAAATGCACTCCGCGGAAACAAATTGACTGATCTAAGAGGTAAAAAAAATTAATGAATGGGAGCTAACAGTAAAAGAGCACGGGGCAACTATCAGCGATATAGCTAAATTAGAAACGTCACTGAAATTTCCAATAACCGTTACAACGATAACCGGTGAAGTATTATATAAATCGAAATACAATAAACAGGGAGCTCCAATCAAAATTATTGATCATAACAAACACGCATGGACACCCGCAGTCACAATATTTCCACGAGACAGAACAATAAAGTATATACCTGATGAATCCTTACAAGAAGAATTATCCAGGGATGGTTTTCTCGTTGAAGAGAAACTATTCGATACTATTGCGCATTTGAGTAAAAACGACCCCGTATCGTTGTGGTTACTTCGCAGCATTGAAAACGACACGGATACGTTTGATCAGTTTGTAAGACCAAACGGTGAATTATACCGCACTGAAGCATTTCACAACAAAATGAAAAAAACAGCTAGTGGGTTTTTAACGGCGTGTGGCGAAGCCAACAACAGTGGCGAAGCCACTGATGAACAATTATTGACAAACTGTTTTACAATCCCGTCAGTTGCAGTTCATTTTGCAAGAATCAAAAACGCATGGAAACCAACACACGTATAATTCTTGCCAGACATTAAGGATAGTTGCCTCGAATTTTATCATGGCGGTTGATAAAATAACAAATACGACCGTGATAATATCATTTCAGTTGATATGGCTGCTTGTTATCCAGCGAGTTTTCTCGGTTATGGAGAGTGTACTGAGTATTTTAAACGATTTGGACACCCCGTACATGAAATGACTCGTGTTGCAATTAATGGGTCGCTTTCTGATTTTGATTTAACTGGATTCGCTCGTGTAGTATCATTTGAATTTGCAGCAGGACTTCATCGCGCTCGTTATATTTGAATTGGTAGACACATGTCTGAAAAGAAGTGGCTGCCAGTAGCGTTATTACGGTTCATGATTGATACAAAAATGTTAATTTCTTTGACGGTCAGTGAAGCAATTATATCATATCGGAAACAAACCAATGTATGGTTACCAACACCGGAACGTCTTGATAGTATAATTGACGAATCCAGAAAACATATTGATGCCGACGAAGAAAATATCATTTAGTGGTCCAAACGGGTATTTAATCAACGAAACATCGAAGCAAAAGATCTCGGCAGAAGAATAATTGGTAAATTCACTCAAGGAGGGAAAAATGTGACTACAAAAGATATTCTTCACGGTTGATTATAGATAGCACCGAATATGACTTTGTAATCGCGGATGCAGTATCCAAAAATATATATGTGGATCGTAAGGACGCTTTTTTGTCCGATGGAACAAAATTTGGCACAGATGTTACTTACAGCAACGGTTACAGATCCCCGTATACACATTTGAGGTCATCGATGCTAGGTTATGCTTGTATCAATTTATTTTCAATGATAAATAGATTTCCTGACACTGCGGTTAGAGTTGCCGTTGATTCATTTTACATTGACAGCAAGTACAGTGGAGCAGTTGCTGAATTCACTAAACCGAATGAAAGTTGGGGATCATGGAGAATTAAAAAAGAAATGCTGCGTGATTATTCTGAATCAGCAGATGTTACAATTGAAAACAATTACCTGAAAAATCATAAACTATCAGAGTGGTCTAATGCGCCACCGATATCTGATCCAATTTGTAGATATAAAACAGTTTATTTAAACGGTTGCGGCGGGTCAGGAAAGACAACACATGCGATAGAACTATATCAAGGGCGGGCAAATATGATTGTGCTTACTAGCGTGAGAGATAAAACAACGATATGTTGAAGCTTGTACTTGTTTGCGTTGCATAAAGAAAAATTCCCAACGTTTCCAGTGCCGTTGTGTTATAGACCCTCGGATACACGAAAGCAGAATATTGAAGTTGAAATTCCAGGACGTGTGACTTCGTCAACGACAGAGTCAGGAAAACAGATTCTGGTATTAAATGATATTGTGCTAGTTGATATAAATGTTGTCGAAGATGCATTGCGTGCTGATAAATCCCCATGGACGCTAGCTTACGCAGCAACAATACACTCTTCGCAAGGATTAACCATCACGGATACAATTGTTTGGAAAGTTGATAATAACATTGAGTGGTCAAATTTAGTCTATCTTGCAGTGTCCAGAGTGCGACGAATAAACCAACTTCGAAGAATTGTTGTTGATGATAAAATCATTGGCGATGATATCATAGATATTAAAATCATTAATAAAAAACTATCCGGTTACAAACAACAGGATAAAAAAAACGACGACAATTTGATATTGATGCCGAATTAATTATTGCGTTGAAGCAGCAACAGAATAATCACTGCGCGAGTTGCAATTGTATAATGCGTTGGCAGTATTCGGATAAAAATCCTCGACAATTTACCATAGACAGAAAAAAATAACAGTCTCGGTCATGTCAGAAACAATGTGATGTTGACTTGTCTTGAGTGTAATAGACGCAACGGTGCTAGTTAAGACCATGCGGCGGCAATTGAGTGTCGTCAGGAATCACTTGTAGTTGTTCGCGTGTAAAACCCTGATGAGGGGCAGTTGAATCCAATTTATAGATTGGAGGTCTACCAGTTGTAGTGTTATAGTAGATATGCTATGCGTAGTGACACTCCAAATAGGATTAGTAGCCCTTTTTTACCACCTTCGGGTTCTCTTGGTTCATATAAATATCTCACGGTGACATTGCTGAGAATTGGCTGAGGAATGCTATCCCGCTGTGGTTGTGCTATATACTTTTTTTATTGCGTTGTTAGGTTTCATATTGATTGCTCTGGTAATCTCGTTATTTAGCGCTGCAACTACCCCTGGTAACCTTTTGACTCATTCAAGGGATCACTTTTCTTGGATCAATTCTTTTGCGTATTGATATCCAAATAACCGCTCAGCAAGAGTCCGATTAAATCGTTCTACAATTGCCTGATCGCGATGTAGTGCAGTATGCCCCCGTCTGATGGTGACATTGTAATGTCTCATCGCTGATAAAACAGCGCCTTGAAATTCCTTGCCAGGATCAACTTGTAATAGATTTGGGCAGCGTAATGGGCCTCGTCGAGAAATCCGTTCAAATGCAGAAGCAACTTCAGGTGATGATTTTGTTTCTAGCGGTTGTGCTTGTTTGTATCGACTTTCAACATCACCTACGGTTAGCGCGTATTTGTAACCGTTGTCATGTGGTAAAAACCATAAATCAGCTTGATGAACTTCATTGGGTCCGGTAATATAAAAATGCGAAAAGTTAACTTGGCTAGGACGCGGTAAATAGATTTGCCATATAGATTGTTTGGATAACCAATTAGCCACAGTAGCCTTTTTCACTTTTGCGGCGCTGGAGAGTTTACTGATTGCACCGTTACCCCTCCAGTATCCCCTCGGAGAATAATAAATAGATTCCATATTATTAATTACAAGCACCTAACATCAATTTGCTTTTCATACATGATTTTACCAACCACGAAGCCAACTTTTCTTTGAAGGATTTATCAGGAATAGCATTTAACGCATGATATAATTTTACATCCGCGAAATGCCTGTGTTGCAAACTGCTGCTTTTATATGCAACATCATGAGCATGATACGCCTTATCAATGGCGTTTATCGGATACTCGCCGGGTCGGGGCTGATTTTGATCATCAAGTCTGATATCTAGTCGTGTTCCTGGGCCACAGTAGCTATATCCTGGAAGGTGCTTTTCTCCTGGATACTTTGCCAACGGCGTTCCAGGGAGTTTTACTAACTTGGCTGCGATATCACCTTTTTTTTTTTTTAAAACATCTCCGGATTTCATAGAAAAAAATCTATTTTTTTTGATGTCACATGTTGCACACCTACCAGTAAGTGCTGATCTGTTATTGCTAGTTGTAATCGTTGTCACATCATTTGTGCTAGTACGCGTTTTACACTTCACACAATATAGATCCATAATTTATGTATAGAGATATGAATATAATTGATTTTTCAGCGACTAAAACAAGAGAACCAGTTAAGCACCATGCAGCGCTACCAAACTCTATCTGCGCAATTATAATCGGGCCATCTGGATCCGGCAAGACGCAATTGTTGCTCAGTTTAATAATGAGATGGATGAAGTGGGATAAGTTGTATTTAATTGCCCCTAGCGAAGATGATCAACGATGCTATGAAGTGTTAAAGGATTTTAACGAGAATGCATCAGAAATTAAAGGTGAGAACATCATTGATTTTATAACTGATATTGACGACGCATCATCCGTTGATGACCTTGATGGAAGCATTTAACAATTTAGTCGTATACGACGATGTGATGTTAGACAATCAAAAAAAAAACAGCTAGAATATTTTCTCGAGGCAGGCATAAAAACACCGACGTGATATATGTCACTCAACGCTACACTCAGATTCCAAAAGTGATCAGAGATAACTGTAATATTCTTGCTGTATTCAACGGCGTTGATACACATACGCTACGAAATGTTTGGCAGACATGGTGCTCTGATATGGACTTCAATCAATTTCGAAATTTCCTTAGTCATGCTCAGTCAACCCCGCATGGATTTATAACAATAAATTTACAAGATCCTAGAACACGATATCGTATCGGACTTGATCAAATATTCAATGCACCGAGCATTGATGATATCGATGGAAGTATTAACAATTTAGTCGTATATGACGATATCATGTTAGACAATCAAAAAATTGCCGCGTCGATATTTTCCAGAAGCAGGCATAAAAACACTGACGTGATATATGTCACTCAACGTTACACACAAATCCCGAAGGTGATCAGAGATAACTGCAATATGATATGTATATTTAATGGAGTTGATACTCATACTCTTAGAATTCTATGGCAAACTTGGTGAGGCGGTGAGATGGATAATAATCGATTTAGAAATTTCTTTAGTCATGCACAATCAATCCCACACGGATTTGTGACGATACATTTATCGGACACGATATCGTGTAGGACTTGATAAAATATTCAATTCAATTAACTAATCATAGCAGCAAAGAAGGTGAGTGAATACGACAAAATCGATGTCGGAGTCGTTTTTTTTTTCTCGCTGATTGAAAATCATGCAGCCACACATGGTGTCAATAGCCCGGCGTCTTTTTTTTAAAATTTTGTTTTGCTGCATGGAGGCTTCTGTTAAGCATTTACGAGGAAGCCAAGGATTACCAAATAGACGCCTGTAAAAAAATTAGGGTTCACCCTCTCTGCTGCTATTAGACATCTCTGATATTTTATCATTTTTTATATACTCGTCTTCAATGGTAACGTCTCCTGATGCACAATAATCACGTAGCATTTCCCGTTTAATTCTCCATGACCCCCAACTCTCGTCGGAATTTGTGAATTTAGCCGCTGATTCTTTATATTTCATGCCTATGTAAAATGAATCAGTGGCGACTCTAACAGCAGTGTTAGGAAATCTATTTATCATCGAAAATAAATTAATAGAAGCATAAGCCAGCATAGAAGACCTCAAATGGGTATATTGAGGACTGAATTCATCGTTGTAAGAAACAATTGTACCTAATTTGGTTCCATCGGATAAGAAAGCGTCCTTGCGATTTACATATGTACCTTTACTCGTTACATCAGCGATTATAAAATCGTATTCATCTGTTATTGTCGTGTTTCCCACCTTGTGTGAATTTACCAATTATTCTTCGTCTGAGATCTTTTGGTTATCTGTTTTTACTTTCAAATACCTCTTTAGACCATTTCATGATATCTTCATCGTTGTGATCTGGAAAATGCTCTCGGTATTCGCTAATTATACCATCTAAATCAGATTCTGGTAACCAAACCGAAGTTTGACCTCGAAATGATATAATCGCTTCACTGACAATCAGCGATGTTAGCATGCCACAATCATGTATCGTAATAGCACTATTAGCATCCAATGTTTTTCAGACATGTGTCTACCAATACAAATATAACTACACGGATGAAGTCCTGTAGCTAATTCAAATGATACCACACAAGAGAATCCATTTAAATCAAAATCAGGCAGCGGCCCATTAATCGCAACACGAGTCATCTCATGTGTTGGGTGCCCAAATCGTTTAAAATGTTTCTCGCATTCTCCGTACCTGAGAAAACTCCGGGGTAACACGCAACCATATCAACGGAAATAATTGCGGTTCCCGTATTATATTTTGTGTTCCATAGTCCACCATGGCCATATTCAATACAACTTAATCTGACATCCGCGAGAAATTCTGTTCGTGTTGGTTTCCACGTATTTTTCATTCTAGTTAAGTGAGCTGCAACCGACGGAATCGTAAAACAGTTTGTTAGTAGTTGTTCGTTGTCAGAAAACTCTCCGAGTTTCATTGAAAATTCACTAGCTAGTTTCTTCATCCTATTATGTAGCTGTTCTGTGCGATATTATTCTCCGTTTGGTCTTACAAATTGATCGAATGCACTGTCAGGGTCTTCAGCGCTGCGAAGAAGCCACACTGATACTGTATCGTTTTGACTTATCTCGTGAATAGCATCAAATAATATATCCTCAGAGAAATAGTTTTCAAATAAAGTTTCAAATAGCGTTTGGGGTAAATATTTTATTGTCCGTTCCCGCGGAAAAACCGTTACCGCGGTTGTCCACGCGTGTTCGTTATGACCAATAATTTCAATTGGAGCTCCATTTTTTATATTTCGGTGTATAAAATACTTCACCGGTTATTGTTGCTACTGATATTGGAAATCTTAAGGATGCTTCTAATTTAGCTATATCTCGAATTGTTGCCCCACGCTGTTTCACTGTTAACCCCCATTGTTCTATTTTTTTACGTCGTTGATCAGTCAATTTGTTTTCTCGGGATGAATTCATGAAATGTTCTGTTATTCTTTATGTTACACAATTCAATGAACTAGAATATTTCATGGGTGCTAGCTTTGCAATATCGGGGTTGTTAATTAACTGATAGATTCCGTAAACAACTGCTGTTACAGATAAGATCTCTCGTAGTATGGTCTGTCAATTCCAAACAGAATTCCTGGGTTGGAGTCTTGACTCACAACGACGGTTCCTTTATGTTTTAAAATTGGATTAAATTTATCTATGATAATCCAATTCCCCGTGTCTGAACGGATAATAAATTTTATTCTTAAAAAATACCTTCTTCTGCCAAGGTGTGAAATTATCTTGGTTGCTTTTTCATCTTTCATGGTAGCATCAACAACTCCATCAACGTGAAAGGTTGACCAACAGTAAGAGCGCCATCACGCTTGAATTCAATAAAACAATCTCTGATTTTACCCAACATAGTTCTATCACTGATTAGATGTTTTGATGTATCAGAGACTTTATCGAGATTGAATTTAACATTTTTCCAAGGCTCGATTTTAGATAATCTCTCGAATTCCTTCATGTTATAATTAAATGAAGTATTTAATAGAAAAATATTTATATAATGAATCATTGCAAATGGCTTATGATTGGATCAGTGACCCCGTGTAATAAACCATGCAGAAATGAATTCTGTGGGTATCATATGCAAAGTGTCAGTAATGGAAGCCTAGATCCGATCCCTGTATAAAATGTGGAGTAGGGGTTTTAGGAAAATCGCAGTTATGTGTCGGTTGTGGTGGTATGCGATATAGAGAGTTGAAGCGTTATTATGACAAGAGAGTTAAAAACTCCATTAAGAATTCCATTATGAACTCTGACTCTGATAACTTAAACGAAAAGATCATTAGAACCCCCCAAGACTATATTCAAAGATTTTCAAGTAATGTAATAAATCAACCAAATAATTTATTAGAGAAATCATAGTATTTAACACCCTGTGATTGCAAACTATGAGGCTTCCCGTGATGGTATTGTTAGAAACTATAGTTGCAGAAGTCATTAGGGACTGGGAATAATCGTGGATATTTGATGTTTGGTGTTGAGAAGTGGAAATATTATAATCATCGTTTCGTGTATGAAGTATATAACGGATTGATCGAGGATGCTTTTGTTATCGATCATATTGATTCTGATCCTAGGAATAACAAATCGAATAATCTGCAAGCTGTTACACAAAGTGATAATAGCAAACGAGGGAAAACTGGACGAAACTCGAAAAATGCCAGACCTCTCAAGTCATTTAATACAACGACCAATGAAGAAATTGAATTTCAATCTATGAACTCAGCAGCTAGACATTTCCATATTTGTAGAGCCTCAGAACGATGTGTTGCATAACGAATACAGAATTCCACATTTTCAAATAGTTTTAAAAATAGGATTCAATTTTCATATGTCTGACTATTCTATATAACATCAGCCGGAGATAACTCGTGTGGGTATGTCGGCTTAGCAAAGAATTATCGTGTCAATTGTCCGATTTTCTATTGAGGAAATTAACAAAACGAGTCAAATACGCAGTGTTTACAAATAATTATATTCTTTTTTTTTAGTGTCTTTTTCAAGTAATCTATGTTAATTCAGCGGTTATTAGTACAAAAGAGAATAAAATCACACATCTCGAATGTCTACGTGATAATTAATAGAAAAATATCACTTACCTTGTTGGTCAATTGATCACAGCCTGACTAAAGAGAGAGAAATCGGCCTTTTTATAGTCTTAAATACACCCACGCAATACCTATTAGGGTATTTCAACGGTCACACTATATAATTTCTTGAAAATTCTACGTGGGTATTTTACGTTATTAGGTATTTCAACGAGTAACATTACGTAATTTCTTGAAAATTCTACGTGGGTATACTTTTATGGGTATTTCAACGAGTCACACTACGTATTTTCTTGAAAATTCTACGTAGGTATTGTACGTTATTGGGTATTTCAACGAGTCCTACGTAATTTTTTTAAAATTCTGCGTGGGTGTATTTAAGACTATAAAAGCAGATTTTTCTCTCTTTAGTTAGGCTTTGATCAATGTGACCCAACAGGTAAGTGATATTTTATTCTACATTACTTAATAATGATCATTAATCGACCATGTGTCGTCCTATTTGTCCTAATCACACTCATCATATATCTTGACGTTAAGATACCCACCCCCTTTATTACGGACAGAATTCATTTTTAAAAAATATATTAGAAATATATTATTTCTGAAATTTCAAAATTGAATAGTCTTAAAATACGATTGGAAGATGGCTTAAATTGTGACCAAATAATATCCGATTTCCAAGATATTGAATTTGCCACAATTATTAATAAATATGTCCTTTCTTAACAATATGCCTTAATAAAGAGGATACAGAATTCAATCCGTAATTCTCTTGTATACTGTGAAACCATCGATGTATTCGTTCGGTTATGTACTAGTGTATAAAAAGTCAGACGTGAACTAGGTCGCCAATATGACACCAGAAAAATGATCAATTAAAAAATTAAGAATATCCAATTTATGATAAACCAAATTTGGATTCTCCTAGCGAAACACTGTAAGTCTACTTGAAACAACCAATGCAACTCAGTCGCGGGGTATTTAGTACAACGCGTGTGTATAATACCTGTATACAGGAATGTCAGTGTAACTCAATCGCGGGAAGGTATTTAGTACAACACGTGTGTATAATACCTGTACAAACCAGGAAGTTTATTTATTCATTCATTTTTGTCAGAGACTAGTTGGGTCAAATAGTCTACTACACAACTAAATTGCAAGCAATTTCAACAAAGCAATTTCAACAAAGATTTTCAAGGTTGTAAAATCAATTACTAATATTTTTTTCGTTGTTGAAATCCATCACGAGGATAATATTTTCATTAAATCTTCAACGTGTAGGCAAGAATGGACATACTGCATAATTTGATCGTAGTTACAACTAATCGTTGTTATAGTATTCTGTTGTAATTGTTGTATTTGATCTTACAGTGAGTAAAAACTTATCACGGGTGTCACTGGTGTAATGGACACTGGTGTCATTGACACCATCGCTGAGATTATCAATAACTAGTTCGACGTGAAAATCCCCAAGTGAAACCTCATTTCGTTGAAAAATTTCACTATTTGCATTTTCAAGTTTATGTTTCTCGTAAATAAATACTCGGGTATGACGATACATATTACTGACATGTTTACACGTTTCTAAATCTAATTTGAAAATCCTTGAAATCGTTTACGATGAAAATCCTTTGTTGAAATTGCAAAGCAATTTACGACTTCACATCTAACGTTATTTGCAACTGTTTCCCCTGGATATCAAATAGGGAAAAGTTCTGGTCTACTATTCTAAAATTCATCCTTGATATCAAATTATTTACCGTACGCAGGTATGTTAAATGAGGTGGGTTCATCACAATTAAACTCCCCTGGGAAACATTTGGGGATAATGTATACAGAATATAACCTTGATCAGCCCTTGTTGACGTTGTTGTGTCAACGGTATAACTACCTAGTATTACATCAGCGACAACATGTATTGCAATCGTGGAGGATATGTCAACGTTGCCGGGTGATCTGTGTTTGTTGTTGCGGTACATTGAATTATTCGACCGTAGAATTTCCGTATGTGGATTTATTTTAAACCATAACGCGTGAATTTGTGGGAATAATTCGTTGATTAGATCTCGTAACGACTTCTTCATTGCTGGTACATCCCACCCTGGGAATCTTGTGTAAACTAAATCTAAATCAGTACGGGAATATACTCGCTTGAACTTTTCCTTGGGAGAAACGCCAGCGTTTCCAGCGCTTTTATCTTCCTACACCAACGAGAATAATCTATCATTGAGCTAGTTCATATCGGCGATAATTTGATTTAGTTGTTGTTGCTGTTGTTTGATTGTCTCACGTGAAGTTGTTAAATCGAGTAGCAGAGATCGTTGCAGATAATCTCGAAGTTGATTTAACTTCGTTGTTAATAATTGTTTCATGTTGTTGAAGATCTCAAGTAAACTCTTTGCGGTGATTACAAATACACCTTGATCACCTACCGCAAACCTCCATATTATGTTACCGTATTCGTGATATTCGTACTTTTTTAGTATATCAGTTTCTGTCTCGTCGTAGACATCATATGAAAACTTTTGATAGATGTCACTGGCACGTAGAAAACTGATTTTGAAATTGTAATTGAACTTTGTATCAACAGCAGGCAATTCATCAGTGAAGAAATCAGACAACTTCGGTTCCGATTATTGAAAATGAACCGCAGGTAGACTATTTAGCCACGCTGCGTGAATCCGTGAGAAGAATTCCTCGATGGTATCACTGAGTGTTTGGCGTATCCCTGGAAGCTTAAAATCAGGGATATCTTCAACACGAATATTATGCTTTGCTGCAAATTCCGTTTTAGTTGAAGGATAATTATCACCGAGAGTACGTTGAATAGCGCGTGAATTAAGTATATCCATGTCGGCGATAAATCGATTACACACCTCCATGAATTTAATGACATCATCTCGGCGTGGTGGAATTGTACTAATTGCCGTCACAATATAGCTTCTAAATTGCTCGAAATCGCTATTCATGTTTGTGAACTCTTTAGTAACAATGGGTTCATTTATTTCAACATGCCCCCCCCCCCTCTCAAATAATAATAAAATATAATTGCCGGAAAATTATATGTTAATTTAGAAATATTAAATTCATCCGAACTATCAAAATCGTGATAATCTTTCCTCGTGGAAATAAAGTCAGATTTTAGTGGCTCTCGCGGAAAATCTTTTATATCAACGGTACCAGGAATATACTCAGGGTAACCTAACAGAGTTCTAATCGAGCTGTTATATATATCTACGGCGTAGCCAGGTGAATTTATCTTGATGGTCGTCGAAAGCAGAGGTTTGTGTCCAATTATTTCAATGGGAGATTTATCTGGACCATCCTCGTTGATTATTATATTTTTTCCTGTGATTGCTTCAATGGAATCTATGATCATCGCGTTGATATCTTCAATGTCATATACGCCAGTGGGTAGGTGTATTGTGTGCCATTCTGTTTCACCTTGCGTTCCATCTGGTTTAATTTTATTTTTATACGAGAATGTAAAACCGTTATTGGGTAGTTTACCCTTAAATGGTTCAGATCTGACATTAGGCCAGCTGTAGTAACATCGTAATTGCGTTAACGCTATTTCGGTTGCTTGTAACGGAGGTGTAAATTCAACGCTGAATTCTTGTGATTTTGTTACCAACGATATCAACGAGGTCTTTGATGCGGTTGTATTTTCCGCTATTCGTTGAAATATTTTTTGTGACATTATTATTATTATCGCGCTCTAATTTTGTTATCGTAGAATCATAAATACTTACCATAGATGAAAACTCGCTATCTGATATTGTTGTATCATCGAGCGACGAAGAAAACAACGAGGATAATTGCGAGTGTGCGGTTGAAACAATATGAAATCTGATTAGATAGTCATGCAGTTTACGCTGGCTGCACGATGATAATTTTTTTGTTATTTTGTTAACACACCTGCAATTGTAGCCACGGTGGAAATGCAAATTGGAACCACCACCGGTGTAATCACTGTGACCGATGCAAGTACTATTTCAGCGCCAGTGATTACACCACTCACCGAGTACACTGTAACATCAACTGCGGTGATTCTTCGTCGACATTTTTTTATTTTTATCTGATACTGTTCAGTGAGGGTTTTAAGTCCAGTTTTAATTTCTCTGACCTGATCGTAACGATACTGTTGTGTTGTTGTCATTGTTAATGATTTTTTCATTGTTGATGATATTATCATTTTATTTTAAAAAACGCTAGCGTTTTCAATTACGATTTCAAATTACTAGTAATTCAGTTTAATTGTTTACTCAAATCAACTACGAATTCCACATACCACGTTGGTGAAACCCTGGCTAAATTATTATCAGTGGATTCTAACGTGAACTGTTCAGTTGTATCCATGTCGATGATTGTTGATATTGTATTAGTGACCCCAGATGAACTTGATGATGATATATTAAATTGAGTCGTTGACACTAGTGTTAATCGATAAATACCTTTAACTATTGCAGTGATATGTAAACTATTGTTTGTAGGAGTCCAAATAAATGATCCGTGTTGAATCGTGTATACTACGTTGTTGTTTTTCTCATGAGGAATTTTTATTTTTTTCAACGATTGCTATCATCCTTGTTCCATCAGTTTTGATTGCCTCGATGAAGTTTTTCGTCTCATCAATGGATTGTTTTACATCTGGGAGTTTTATTTCAATTTTATCCAGCGGGGTTATAAAAAATTTATCTGCGATGTTTTTACGAAAGGTAGAAAACTGTTTTACATGGTCTTCATATACGACTTGAAGTGTTGCAAATTCCAACATAGAATCTTTTATCGGGCTGAGTTTTGGTATGGTCACTGGCGGATTACCAAAAAATTCTAACACGGGCCTATCAATGTTATTCACAATGGATTTTTGTAATTCAGTAAACCGATTGAATGTAATTATGTGAGAGTTATATTCATCACGTAGTTTTTTAGATCCTCGGCGGAGATTTTAACATTTTGTAAATCAGATATATTTATTTGATCGAGTATTTTTTTTAAATTCATCTAAGTTTGCTATCGATGAAATAGCTCTTTTGACCATACGTTTTACCAGCCCGATGGTAACTCTTTCTTCACGACGACTTGATACTGATCTTCCCCAAATATATGCCATGTTATATTACACGTTTCTCTTTAAGTAATTAATTATTGTGTAATCATGAATGACTTTATGAGGTAATTTAGAACTCGTCAAGATAACTGTTAGCGCGTTAAGGACTTCTCGTCCACATAAAGGAGGATCGGTTAATGTCTTTGTTGGGTAGCGTTGAATACATAACGTTGTTGACGACTTAGACACATAATTGACAAATTCCCTTGGCGGTGGTAATCCATATGAATAAAAATAAATAATTGATTTAGGATATATTGCGTAACACACCCAATGAGTTCCAGGTCCAGTGTGATCATCTAGATTAATTATACCGGTTTCTACGATATGTGGTTGTTTTGGTAATTGATCTTTCCTTATACACCTCTGAAATGTTTTATTGGGAGTTTCTTTACTGCGTCGGCAAGGTCAAAATTAGACATTGGAACTACCCCAGCAACATTTTTGCCAGCGAGAACGGACTTATGAAACCGCCCTGTTGAGTTCCCAATCCGCCCCCATAGTGCCTTGTGAACCGGCTTCCTGGTAGTCTGAATCCCTTTCCCTTTTTATACCCCCGCCCAAACGTTTTACCTATAAGATTACTACCAACAGCGCCAGTAGCACCTAGTCCAAGTGCTTTAAGAGCAGGAATAGTTAGTGGAGCTAACGCAGCAAGAGGAAATATTCCACCGGTTTTAATCATATCGTTGACCGCGGCTTGTGAAAAAGTCAATTTGATTCCTGTGCCAGCTTTTAATGCGCTATTGAAACGATTAAGTGGAGATTTTGTCAGCGATAATTTATTCGATCCACCTGTCATTTGTTCTTTTTTTAGCGTTATCGCTGTGCCACACGTAGTAGAATTTTTCGATTGCAGTTTTTTTTATCTGACCGGGTGTCAGGGTGACATTAACATGACTATACGACATTTTATTTACATAGTAATCATCTAATTATCCACCAACATGTTTTAGATTTCTATCGGTGCGTCAATGACTCGCATTTTTCCACCACCACCCTCGAGCGTCATAGATTTATCACTGAGAATAACATCAACTTCTCTAAATCCTCCGAGAGCATCACCGATACGAGCCTGAAATTTTAAGTCAACGGTTAAATGTTTAGATAGATCAAGATGTTGTAACGAAAAGTTATCAATCGAATATAAATTTTTAAAATCCAATTGTGATATTTGTAATCCAGTGTCCACGTTTTGATCGCGACCCATATAAGAGCATAATCGGTGGTATACTCTACCTATCTGATTGTCACCGTAATTGAGAATAAGTTGCTCTGCTGGTTCTTGCTGATTACTAGCTCGCAATGATGCCTCACTAAGATTGCATAAAATATCATAACCCCTGCTCGCTTTTGAGTTCTATTTACATTTTGTAACGCAAAAAAGACGTGTCTCGGTGCGGAAACATTTTTCGTAAGCGCAAGCTGCCACGTAAAGACACAATTAACGTTACTACTTAACGTAGCTGTTGTAATATCAGACCATCTCAATAATGATTTTCCTCCATGATCCATAAAAGTTAGCAACCGTGTCTCAACAGTCAACGACGGAGTCATAACTGGCATCCACAAACCCAACTTTGTCAATTCAACTTTACCGTCAGTGACAGGAGCGGCACCACGCCAAAGAGCATAATCGTCTGTTGTTCTTCGTGCGAGCACCAAAGATAACTTTTCTGATGTCTCGGCTAAATCCAAGTATATGCGACAACGGAATCGTACATGAAAATCTACCAAGGGGGTCTATGTTCTTTTTTCTCGCTAAAATCCTGCGTTGTAGTTAGGATTACTACCCACAACAATAGCTTCAACATCAGCATCATCAGCAGCAACTGTAACCTTCTATGGTCGTCTTAGAACAAATGGATTATGAACAGCGCTATTAAGAGTATCCTTTGCAAACATCATCGAGTGTCCCGCCGACTTTATAAAATCACCAGAGTATCTAGCTAAACCTATTATTGTGGTTGCAACATCAACATCGTTATCCATGGATTTGATTCGTGTAGAATTGATTATATACTGCGCGCTGCTAAATAATGCCATTATACCATTATTGACAAACCCAATTGGAATTTTTCGAGGTTATCACCAGCAACAAATGGAGGGTCATCGTGTTTCACAAGTCTCCCCTCTACCTCGATGAATGCTTCACATGGCAAGAAGTATTCAGATGTATCATCAAAATCTAAGTTCAATTCGTGACCTTATATTTGGATTCTGAGCATTATACGAAAAATATTGATAATCGCGTCTAGAATCATTTTTTCGTGCAGGGACATCTACATCAAAAGCATCATCTATCTCGTGTTTAAACATTTTATAATATAATCGTCGTTGTATCATTCATTAAAATTACTTTGCAATTTTCAGACCGGAACCAGCAATTAATCTCAATCGTTGTTTTGCCACTTTGTTGATTGCACTCCCTACCTTAGGTGGCATTTCATTCGTAGATTGTAATTTTAGTGTTTTTTTTCCTATTGCCTAAGACATAAGCTTTTCTTTTGCAGAATCAAATGCGTCAATAGCAAGATTACTAGCCCTGCTACCAACTTGTGTACCAATCTTATCACCGAGAACCCCAATAGCTTTTGACGCTATTTCCTTCCCGATCGGTAGTATTTTTGGAGCGATTCTAGTAAATAATCCGGTAATAACGTCCTCGACACCATTTCCGTATGTCAACTTGTATACTGGCAATCGTGAATTTACAACATAAACAGGTCTTGTTTTGCTCATACTACGATGCACTATCATTTTATTTAAATACTATTTATCTAATCGATGATCAATCGCTGTAATAATAATCATAGGTAAGTTCATCGATGAAATCACGATATAACCCAATATCCATTACACGACCTTGAAATAACCGCTGACAGATTTCAGCAGCTTCGTTAATTATCTCCGGAGAATTATTCCCAGCTCGTTTTCCTCCGATCAGAACTTCTAACCGTGATATATCATCGAGGATACTTCTTGAACAGGTTATATTACCACCGTGATAACCAAGACCGGATTTTTCAGGTATATCTTGCGTAAGATCAGCTTCAGGTTCTTCTTGAAATTCTTCGGATTTCGGTTGAGGATCTTTTTGTCTTCGTCCTCCTCGTCCTCGTGGACTTGGTTGTATACGTTTTCGTTCTTCTGCTCGTTCTTGTCTTAATCGTTCTCGTTCTTCTTTCTGTTTAGTTTTTAATCGTTTTTGTTCAGATTCTAACAAACCTCTTTTTTGTTGATCTTCAATATATTTTTAAACAGCAGTTAAATATGCCTGATACATGGGATCAGTATTATCAATTTGTGGTGATTGATTTTTAATTTTGTAAACTACTTTAGCAGCAGAGGGGCTGAACCGACGAACTTTTTAGCGCGATTTAAGGGTTCCCCAACAATAAAACTTCATAGAAACCTCCAATCGTTTAAATAACGATTAAAAAAAAAACACACCCCCATAAAAAAGGGTGATTCGCCATGATATTCGAACAAAGAAGTCAAAGAATTGGAAGTCCGAGATTGATTGTCGACTCATTTCCTGTTATTGATTTGATTCTACGTTGAAGTTCATCATTGATTTTTTCGATTTGATATGATCCTGTTGGGATATATGATAACTACCTCCCAGATTGTGACTTGCTCACCAGCTGTATCAGAATACCAGTGAAATGTTGGCTGATGTTTCACGAATTGAATTTTATCTGATATATGACCATCTGTTATAAAGTTGTGATTGTGCAAGTGCGATTTCAAGTGACCTACCATTTGAGGCTTTTATCGTAGTTGAAAAATCAATATCAAATTCTGATAGTGTTGATGTTGTGGATATAATTTTGGTAGTCTCCGGTGTTATTTAAGTAATAATTTGTTTGTTCCAGTCATGTGGTTATTCTGAGGTCATTATTATGGTGAATTCTAAATGTGGCACTGGCAATGTTGTCATCTGATCTCAGTTCTGATCATGGTGCAGTTGTTGTACACATTATTTTGTTGCCATATCATCGTCTGATTTTTGGTTCTCTCATTAGTGCCAATCAAAATGAATCAACAAAAAAAAATCCACATGGATCAATCATATATGTTATCCCACAAGTACCACAGTGTGAACTTCCATCAAGATTAATGATAATGCTTTCAACACAGTTTGGTTTTAACAATAATTGATCACACATCAAATACACCAAAGATTTTTATGTTTAATTGCCGAGCAGCATCAAGTAAATCAAATATTGGATATGATGAGTTCTAGGGCTCCCCTCTGCCACCTTGACCATACAGCAATTCTGGTAATCTTAGAAACTTTTTTTAGGTATTTATGCTGCTGCCTTTTTCAGTGCCATACTTGCCGCTGTTTCAGCTGCAATTAGCGCTGGTAACACAGCTAAAAATTATACACCACCAGTTTTTGTCGTGCCACTGATTACATTTGCAGAAAGATCAAGTCTCACTCAAGTTCTTGATTTCTTCGCATCATTGTCATGTTTTTGTTGACATTTAGTCAGCAATAATTTGAGCCGTTCAGTGCTCATGATTTCAGAGTTATTTTTGCCCCAGAATTCTTTGAAATGGATTGAAGTTTTTTAAATCTGACCAGGTGTTATATTAACACATCATGAATGATCTAATTGACATGTTCATAAAAACGTTTGGAAAACATTCACATCTTTTTTACGGGTGCATCAATGACTCATTTGTTCAGCAACACTTTCAAACAACATTGTTTAAACTAACATTATAACAGCGATTGCTGTAACCACTAGCTGCAGCAAGAGCAACAGTTGCTCACACATGAACATCAATGTTTGACCGTCTCAATAAATCCAGATATTCCAATGAGAAATAATAAATCGGATACAGCATTGAGAAATCCTGCTAAGATATCTGCAGGCTAGAGTCTACATTCTGATCATGCCTCATAATTCTCGTAAAACTTTGATTAGCCTATGCAGCATTGATTGAGTCATGTAATGTATCAGATAGCAAAATTATATATTATGCTATCAAACACGATTGGTATCATATTGTTATTTATGATGGCACGCAGAAATGTCTCAAATATGTCATAGTGCAGAAGTTCTATTCTCTGTTGCGATCTAATAGTTGACGACAAATTTGATATCCTGCTGTTATAGGGCTCTTTTGAAATATCGTAAAACCTACTGTAAGTTTGGAATGTTTTGATTCAGCACGTTCCCTTATATCACCAACCAAAGCACAAGCTTGCCATAATTGTGGTTGAGCATCAGCTATTTCAGCTTGAAGTTCTCAGTGAATATTTTTCGGTTCTTTAGTATCTTTTTGCTATTTTTTTTGTTTTGATTTAGCGGTTTGTTCCAATGAGAGAAGAAGATCTTTAGTGGTTTCTGTGACTCAGGTTTAAAAAACCATGGAAAAACCTTGGACGTCCAAGGTTTAGGTCAAACTTCCAAGTATAACCTCAGAAAATGAACAGCCGGGTCAAAATTATAGTATTGGTGGCTCCATAAAGTCTCATAAAAATCCAGGTCATTTGCAAGAATTTGTTCGTGCTTCTTTTTCAATATAAGAATCTGATTCCACAACAATGCGTTTTTTGATACGTAAAAAACAAATTAGCCTGCCATTTTTGGATTGATTCCACTCCTCCTGCTGCTTTCTAAAATATTAAATGATTGTTACATATCTGATCAAACACACTCACTTTAGGCGAAAGGGCTGGCAAAGATTGTCAAAGTTCAAGTATAAAATATATATATCCTCTAAAATTATATACAATTTACGGTTGCTAATTAGAGCTACTTAATCTTCTATCTTGTCTCTAATATCATAAGTATTTTAAAAAGTCCTGTAAATAGTCATTTTAATAATTTACAAAAACACATAAATGACGTTGTTCATACTACATAGACCATAGACCTAGACCTGTTTAAGCAAATGTTTAATGTCCGTAAAAATAAGGCCATGGGGTGACATATTCTGCTGGTATTTTATTTTTAGACTACAACAGCAGAACATTTCTTGAAGTGTGGATTCTACTCAACATGACTTTGTACAATACTAGTCAATTTGAAACAGTTAAATTATATTAACTGTTCCTAATCTCAAAAATTATTTTGGTTAATTTCTTTTTAAGTTATTTCAAAAGTTGATGCAAATTTTCTCCATTTTACTCTTCTGTCTTCTGTCTTAAAACACTCATATTATTGTGCCTTGCATTTAATTATTGAAACTAAATTACTTCTCATTCAGTGGCTCGACTTGCAACACCTTCGGGATGTTTAGTCAGTTCCTGGAACCAACCAGGAAATATACCTACATGTGCTGTGAATACTAACAGTGGAAATTGTGGTACACCTTCTTTGATTGCAAATTTTACAGTTTTCATAGCCTTCTGTTATTTTTCATTCTTTGAAATTACCATTGATTTCTAATTCAAACTCATGCCATGATTTTTTATGGAGTACTGAGATATCCCTTTAAGAAAAATGGACAAAACAGCAACTGCTATTAAATATTTTGCATCAAAATAATTTAGATGGATTCAGTGATAGTTATAAGAAGTCCAGAAAGTTTTTAGGAGATCTCAGTCTTCCATCAAATGTGCATGTTCAAATAATTCTAGTAAATGCCTGTGAAAAAAATGGATTTCAAAGGTGAAAATAATGACCATTAGAAATATAAAAAGCAGATATATGTAAGATATGCATTCTATGATAAAATTAATATTTAACCCATGACCACAAGGATTGCAAGGGTATAGGAGCATTTGGCCTGTCAGATACATTTGATTATTCATGGTGATTAAATACAGTATGGATATCTTAGGTATTATTCAACCAGCATTCATTACAATTAATGATATTTTTCAGAGAGCGGCACTGATGTTTCTGCCTTGTTATCAGCTGATTATATGCATTTCATTGTTGTCAGCTGATTATATTCATTTCCTTGTTATCACCTGATTATATGCATTTTCTTGTTATCAGCTGATTATATGCATTTCCTTGTTCTATTAAAGGAAATATAACATACATAAAGCCAAATCAATATTTTAGATTATATTATTGACATTCATGATTTTACTATGGCCTATCAATGATACCAACACTGAGATATTGAGCCATTGTAGATCAAAACATGATTGTACTGTAACTGTAAAGTTTGTAAAATGCTCTTGGAACACATAACAGAGGGAGCTTGGCAGCATGCAGGGTGACACATCTAAGCCATTTTAAGTTGATATTTGTGATTGGCACATAAATAACTCCATGGCATGGGGTTAAGGATACTGTTTTTCAAAATGTATGTTGTATTAACTTAGCAAGGGGTGGGGGAGTTGTAGTTGTTTGTCAAAAATTCCAAGGGTTGGACTGTTGCAGAAACAGAGTTGTTCCTGCTGAAATATTTGTCATAAGTTGAAATATTTACAAAAAAATAAAACCTCTATGGATATGTGTTAATTTCAGTAGTTAAATAAACTTAAAATCTTATTCAATAAGTAATGACTTGAGGTGTTTTTCTCTTGCAAAGTTTTGGGTCTTATCTTGCTATAATATCAGTCAACGGTTTGCCTGAACTGAAAGACTTGGCTTCGGGGCAAGGCGTACTATCTGATAATGATTGTCCAAGGTTCTAAAAGAAGATTCGGAAAAAGGGAAAAAAAGAGATCAAGGGAAATGGGGTGTAGACAGAATACCATTTAGCAATAAAAGAGATATCATTACATGCAGTAGCAAAGATCTTCGGAGTAATAAATTGATCCCAACCTATTACGGTTGTCGAATCTTGAGCAACCTGCAACCAAGTCGTCAGTCTATGCAATCATGCTGGACAATTGAGTTTGAAAATGCTCACTTGATATCATGATGAAATTTGGTGTATCTTTGTCATTGGAACAGTTAATTATATTTTTTAATAACTTTTGGTAATTACTTTTGCATGTAAAAGTGTATCCTTCAAGTGTATTTTACATTTTTTTGTTTATCTAACGGATTATATTTATATATTTTTTATTATAATAATTTTAATAATGAGGACTTTGCATAGTGTCTAATCTTTAGAAGATCTAAGCACTTCACATCTATAATGATATGACTACAAAAACAAAAAACAGAAACAATCACCATGAAATTAGAAAAAGAAAGAAAATGATGTAAATAGTATAGGTAGTAAACGTTATTAGGTCTTTAAGTTAGTTCGTGCAGTTTGAAAAACGTTAGTTTTAAGAGCACTCTTGTAAGGGATCACTGTGCCTTTGTGTTTAATTTAAATCGACAATTCATTCCACTTTGCTGGGCCTTGGTAAAACAAAAGAATGTTGTCCATATGATTTCATTTTCATAATGGAAATAATAAGTATATGATTGTTAGAAGAGGAGAGTAAATATCTTGCTGGTGTATACAGATGGGTGAGGCCAGATGGGTATGTTGGGCTGGACTCCATCTGTGAAACGTAGTACAGAGAACACATATTGTGTTTGATTCTGGATTGAATGAACAGCCAGTGTAGGGTACAGAGCAGCGGGGAGGTGTGTTCTGATCTTTGTACTCTAAGGATTATCAGAGGAAGGTGTGATTTGAATGTTTCGATGTTTCTGGAGTAGATATTGAGATGAACCAGACATGTTTGAGTTACAATAGTCCAGTCTTGAAAGTACAAATGAAATGTGAACACACAAGTGTTTTAGTGGCATCAACTGAAATATTTGTGAATGGAGCTGATGTGTTTCAGCTCAAGATATGTAGCCTTGCATATGTTCATGACATGTTGGTACAATGTGAGAGTACTGTTCAGAGTAACACCTAAGTTTTGTACTCACTGTGTAAATTTAATGTTGGTGTTGCAGATATTTATTGTTTGTGGTAAAGGATGTGAATGTGAAAGTCTTTGTATTGTGATGAGAATAGCCTCAGTTTTATCATCATTCAGCTGCAGCTTGTTACATGTCATTCATGATTTCACATCAGAAATTCACCTCTCTACTCCATGGATGGTAGCATCAACTTCAGCTGGATAGCTAGACTTGTATATTTGGGTGTCATCAGCGTACAATTGGTGAGGCACTGGGTGATGATCTATGGCACTTGAGAGTGGCTGAGTATATATAATGAAGAGAACTTTAATGCTGCTAATAAATTCTTTAATCTGTCCACATTCTTAATTGCCCTGACTCAACCTCCTCAGGCTCAAATCCATCAAATTCGTCCTCTTCAATGTTTCTGCCATGAAAACATTCAGTATTTATTATGATATTGTCCTCATATTCATTCAAGTTATTGTTAATACCACAAACTTTAAATGATTTTCAGTGCCTGAATATCTTTTAGCTCCATCACATCATGAAAAATTATCATTCACAGCAACACATCTCCTGCTGCAGAAACTGCAAGTACTATGGTTATATGCTTTTTATCCACACCAGTCTTGTGAATTCAGACACTTTTAACAACTTTCTTTCCAACAATTTGTCAGGGAATGGAATAAAAGTACATAGGAGGTTAATCCATATTAATTGTCATCTTGTCTTCAATACCAATTCTTAGAATAATTTTAGTTTCTCCACAAAATTTTCTGGGAGATGCAGGGCTATCATTGTCTGTGAACAAAGTATCAGGTTGTGTCACTTTAAATTAACCTGTTGCTCAGTTCCTACCAGCTTGAAACTCAATTTATGGACGTTCACTTGACACAAATTCCTTGGCATAAGCGCACACAGTGTCCATACTAACAGGGATTTGCAGATCGCATTGGACAAGAACTCACTTTGCAATTTTTCCATCTAACTCATTGCCATATGACACTCGTCTCCCACTACTTGCTAAATGTCTCCTCATTCATTCAAAGTTGGCTTCCCCATTCCTGCCTTTTTTATATATACATTTATAGTTAAAAATATAAGTAAGTACGTCAAAAGGAATGCAAAGTCTTCTTTTGGGTTCGGCTTGCTTTGTAATGAATTAATCTTTGTATTTGATATCCTACCGGTAGGTTCCAACAGTGAGGCAAGCTTTTTCACATACTCACATAAGCCAAATCTGAAACTCAAACCCATGCAAACAGAGATGAGATGGCAGTGATCTGTAACAGAGAGCACTTTAGACCACTCTGCCACTCGAAGGCCCTTTTAATTAAGTAGATATAATAATAGTATTAATAGGCAGATGTAGATAACATTATCTTTATTCAGTGACTTCAAATGAGTTTTCTTCCGAGAATGTGCCATTAGTTTATGATCTGCACTATAAATATCATAGAAGGTGTATTGCCGAATTAGTGGCAATAACCCTGGCAGAAGGTGCAAACAAGATATACAAACGTAAAGGTTCAGTGAAAGCTTGCCATATGAAAGGTTGCAATACATTGTGGCCAAAGATAGAAGGTGATGAAGATACATGATACTAGAAAACAAAGGTGCTTTCAAAGTAGCATAAAGTAGCATATGGTACACACATTACAAACCTCCAAAGGTACAAGTTCTAGGCTAAATGAGTGATGGTGCTACCCAGAAGGATCACAACGGTGACATGATTCTCAATACCTAAAACCCCATACCCTGCGTTGGTTCTGACCCTATGATATACTCTTAAAGGTTTACAAACCTCTAAAGTAAGCTGTAGCATATCACATAACAAGAGGAAGTTTTGAAGTTTTACAGACTACTGCATTAAAGGTATAACATTTTCTGGAGATCATCATGCCTCTGTGTTTAAAATATTATTGCCATACAATCTTGAAATCTTTCATTCTCCATACAAGGATCCATGGTTAGATGTTGATAGAAACAGAAATGTGTAGCTAAGTGCTACAAAATCAATTTGAATCTACCATGCTGGAAAATGTTGTCTTAGACTTGTGGATTTAGTTGCAGGTTTTGTAAATACTGTGAATTCAAAGACATATCGGTTGATATCATTGTGATACATCAATAATATTGTCACATCAGCGTAATATATTGGACTATATTCACAACACCACTTTAACACATTTTGAAAAACTCAATACATTTGGACTTGTATAGAATTTTAAGGACTATTTTCGATTTCATTCACCATACTGCAAGCTATATTTAATTTTATCACTTTCTATTTTAAAAATAAATTAGTGTTCACTTTTGCAAAACTTGGGTTTTAGTCTTTTCTGTTACTTAATATAAGGCTATATGGTTGCACTATTGTTGTGGGAAGATTGCATACAAGATGGCTTAACTTGGGTGAGTCTCATCCGTACTGGAGGTTAAGGCATTGAGCAGAGAACTGCATAGCCTGTGCAAGCAGTGGAAATCTCAAAACTGCAGCACACCATCTACTGATCAAGCAAACCAAAGCAGCATAATCTGTCAAGTATGATATAGACAGTTCAGACCACGAATAGGATTGATCAGCCATTCACATTCTCATAGAAACGAACCAGTCGGTAATGACATTGAACCAGTATAATGAACAACAAACCGGTCTTGATAGCAAGAACTTTCAGGTTCCTAAAGTTGTATAACTAGATTTTCTATGGCAAAACATGCATAATCATGTAGTTTCATTTGGAGTTTTATATACTAAAAAAAATCTATACAAAAAAAACTTTTCTTTCCTCAAGTTACGTCAAAATCTTTCTAACATATTCAGAAGGCAGTTCCATAGGTTTATGTGCAAGCATGTGTACTGCTCATTTGTGTGATTTTAAAGTTTTGTACAAAGTAATTTCCACTTACATTAAGGTAATAATCTACCATATGTTGAATATATGGGTTGAAATTTTGGATTATTTTAGCAGAGATTTCTTAATTTTGGCAAGAAGTTCATGATTTGTCAAATGTGCAAATTTCTGAACTGTTTTGATTTACATCATGTAATCTACTAACAGGTATACATTAGAGTTCTTAGTACTGTCTGGGAGGTCACTAATAAAAATAACATCAGAAGCCTTAACAATTAAATCAGAAGGTTTTGTGTTACCTAAACATTCATTTTGCCTAAAACTAGTATGAAACTTGTTGATCAATATGGTTGTACAAAACAAGATGATAGATGGGTATCCTTGACAGGAGAACTTTCATGCATACTGTAACATCAGCAGGAAGTGTTGATACTTTGCATCACAGCTCAGTTGTTGATGATGCACAACCTAAATATATGTTTGAACCTACTGTTGCACAAAATTCATATGGAAATAGAGATGCCAACACAAAACTAAATGAATGAACATGAAAGAGAAGCTGGGCTTATAATTGATGGTTACCATGGAATAATTTGAAGCAGAAAATTTTTGAAAATATCTTTGAGATAGCCATGTACCATTCTATGAATGCATTTTTAAATAACTACCCTTAATATTGTATTGTATCATTAACAGTCTAACTGAAAATATTCTAAGAAAATATCACATGGTGCATAACGATTCATGCATGTATCAATTTTTTCAGCAGTTGAATACATGCTCAGCTATACAGGTATCAATTATATAAGTAATTGAATACATGCCCAGCTCTATACATGTATCAGTTATATAAGCAATTGAATACATGCCCAGGTATACAGGAACGGGGAGCAATATCTGGCATGCCAGCTTCTTTTCCTTGAGTTTCATTCTTCTGCTTGTTTAGATTCATTGATATACTGGACCTGTTTCCTATATAATCTACTGAACTACTTATGACAAATAAATTCATACATCTGTCCATTACAATTTATTCAACTTTTACAATTAGGTTATTTAAGACACTGTGGAGAGGCATTCATGTTTCATGAAGGCATTTCTAGTTTTAACCTGTTATATATACATGAAAGAGAGGTATGCCTTTCAGAATTGGGATTATGATTACAGCCATATGTAGTTAGTTATCACTATACTCCATTTAATGTTTTATTCCATCCTTACTATGTCACTCAGAGATTTTACCTTCCTTTCCAAATCTAGTAATAAAGAGCAAGTTTGCTTCGATCAGTTTCATTCCCAGACACTTGCATTTACTGTGATAAATTTTTATCCATATATTTATTTATTTCAAAAAAAAAATATAAGCACATCAGATTAGACACAGTGATCTTTTTCTAGTTGTTTTATAGGACTTTGGTAATGTTTGATGATTGGTAGTGCAAATGAGACTTTTTAAAATTATTTTTAATGCACATTGTGACTAAACTGTCAAATGAGTTATACCACTTTATTCTCAGATGTGACCACAACCACAACCAGTAAGTGATCATTTCTCTCTCTCTCTCTCTCTCTCTCTATCTTGGAAGATGAGTTGGGACTTACTGGCTCCTTATCTCTCAAAGTTGGTAAACATATTGAGTTTGTATTTGTATGTTGATCATACTTTATTTTAAATACCACAAAAACTATCAAGCCAAATTGGATAATTACACTGGCTAATTATTGAAGCATTTTTATTTCAGACACTTGTGAAAAATCTCTTTAAGCAGCAATCATTTGAGGTAGACTGAAAGACTTTATAATGTCTAGAAGGTCCAAAAGGTCTAGAAGGTCCAAGATCATATCATTTATTATTACCATAGCTTTCCAGTATACCATTGAACTGGTTACCCTGGAAATCTGTATTTGACTTGAAGAACTGGAGATCTTGTATAAAACATTCTTAATAAAATTTCATTTAACTTGCATCATCAAGTACCTGAGACATGGACATATTAGTCATGGTGGTGAGTTGGAAGACGTTTTCATCAATATGAAAAAAATAAGCTCCCAAAATAACCCTCCTTTTGTCATTTTTTTAAAACGGGCTCAATTGGCAACAGGCTAAAGTTGATTGCACGTTGACACCAATCACGTATAGTTGTAGTCACATATTTCAAGCAGCATTAAACTAATCTTCAAAATTCCACTTTGTGGGGGACAGTTATTGCACAACCATGCTTTCATTGTTTTCTTCTGTTGTAAATAAATCCATTAACATCAGTAAAAACTATTGTCTGTGCTCACTATTTGCAATTTCTACTTTTAATATTTCCATAGAAATCAATTGAAAAAATTAAAGGGAGGAACTCTTCTATAAATATGTTCAGACAGATGTAACTCTAAAATGTACAGAATTATCAAGATTATCAAAGTCTGTAAGTTACATCTAACCTGCTACTTGAAAATATAAACTCGTTTATGCAAATATGTTATTCAAGAAACTTACATTTGATTTGAAATGGCCAACAAACTGACATTATGTACCTCAACTGAAATATAGGAAAACATCTAATTGTTTCAGAAATATTTTTGTATCAGCCATCTTCTCAAATTCACATTTTTTTTCATTCTTGAATAATTTATACTTGAAATGATATAAGTTATGTATCATTACAATTACGAATGAAGTTAAATAATACTAAATTTACATAATATTTGGTCTTTAACGATCTTTTTAGGAAATTTGGATGTTTCAGATTTTAATGGATGACTGAAAACCGTTTCTTGTGTTAGTGGCAAATGTTGCTTGGAATTTTGATTTTCATGGAAAATTGTTCCCATTTTATTGTTCAGTTTGTGATTAATAAGATTGGATGTACCTTAAGGTACATAAAACATTGGCTGCTTACAATATTTGTATTTCTGATCAGTTCAGAACAACCATTTTGATTCATTGCTAGTCATTTATCATCAAATCTGTTCTTGACCAGATATATGCAATTACAAAACAGATTGGTGGTACTTTGTCTCTTGACCTAGCGTGGTCATTGAGGCGTTGTGCTGCAGAATATCTTACCAGTTCCCTCCACTTGTCTCAATTATGCGCCAATGCCTGTGTCATCACACAACTGTTCCTGGTCCTGGTCAGTCTTCTATGTTCTGTCTACCTCTCCCTCTGCCACCTTGGATTGTGTTATACACCTCTTCATTTGTGACGTGGTCCATGTAAGAGATGTCAAGGATGGTTCTGTAAAATCTCATCTCAAGTGCCTGGGTTATCCATTGTAATTCTGCTGTTAGGATCCAGGCCTCACCTGAATACAAAATGATTGAGATGAATAGTGTTCTCAATACTCTGATTTTAGTTTTCAGACAGATATTGGATAGCACATACAGTAATAATACAGTAATAAGCTTTGCTCAGACGTTTTTGAACTGCTCATGTGGCCGCAGTGGTTTAAGAGCATCTGAGGTCACAGTTTCAAAACTACAGTCGAGTAATGCCTAAAGATGTAAAAAAAATATGGTACTAGCAGATGTCTTGCTTGGTGCTAAGATGTTAGTAGTTAGGACTGGTTGGCCTTGTGTCAGGGTAATGTGACTGGGTACGATATGTTGCTAAATGTCATTGGCACCCAGTGTTAGACATCACTATAAACTGTCACACTGCATAAATTGTAGCAATATGATTGAAATTGTTAAAGATAAATTAAAAATCCCAAAACACGTACAAATGTTTTCAGTCTTTAGTAGGTAATATGTCTTTCCTGGTCTCATAAGCCAGAATACTTTTTTTTATTGTACATATGTAACTTTCGCTATGGTATGTTTTAATCCTTTGAATTAACTCATTCTATATTGAAATAATCTCATCAGTGTTGTATATGACTGTTGTAACATAGTTTTCTGTGCTTTTGGGGGGAAATGTATCATTGTAATGAGAAGTGATAATCTTCCAGAATTAACATTTTTACGAATATATTTTATATGTTCTATCCATGACAGATTAATATCTAAAGATTTACTCGGTCATTATAGATCATTTGTATTATTCCATTGGAAATGTAGTTCATCACTCTCAAATTAGTTCCTTTTCACCACATTGAGAGTAAATTTTAATTTTACCAGCTTTATATACCATGTCCATTTACTGATTTACCAATTTAGGTTTTTTTGGGCAGCCTGTTGGGAAATTTCCTGTTGATGCTTTGTGCTTTATAAGTATGTTGATCTTGTGTCATCAATCAGTCAAAGAGATATGATGATGAAATTGACTATGCATTGTGAAATTCTGATTGTTTATATTTCTTGTATTCTTTCATGTAGGAAGTAAGCAATTTAAATGTCCTGCCAATACACTGGTAAACTTCACTCATGCTCCACCATGTCAAGAGCTTTTCTAAAATTATACAAGCTCATAATAATGTATCTGTAATTTTGTATTTATGGATGTAAGGGGAGTCAGATGTGAATACATTCGTCTAAAGTCCGAGTGTTTGGGGTAACTTTAAATGTTTGGTGAAAGATGACATGAATGTGTGCCATGGACATGTTTATAAATAAATTTTGACAAGTTTGGTAATATCGAAACTGTTTGGAAGTTATTACATCTTCCTTAGAGTCTGATTTATTAATTGGCATTAATTACCTTTTCAGTTTTCCAGATTTTTATGACAGATGAGACTGCAATCCAAATGGTATCCTGTATGAAACATACTTTCATGTATTATCAAAACGTTTGTTCTTTGCTATAGGTTTTGAATTACATCCAAATATTAGTATTTTGTCTAGTGTTCTTGAATTTTGCCTTTCTTATCAGGTTTGACTTCACTTGATTCTGTTTTTTTTGCTTGTCCTGATACATTTAGCTGTGCTGACCAATGGTTATGTTTTAATACCTTTCAGTACATCTTGTGTCAAATATATGCATGATGAGGAGATAAATACTAGCCTTGCTACATACATTTGGACTTGAAATCAATGGAAGTATACAAAAATAATGAAAGCACTTTAAGAGAAACTTTTAGCATCATCGTATTTAACTATTGACACTCTTTTAGGGAGTTGAATTTATGTGACCTCGTAAGACTCGGCCCACGACCTCCCGCTTCCGCGGCAGACGCTCTAGCCAATAGGCCACTGGAGCGGTTTGGTAATATCGAAACTGTTTGGAAGTTATTACGTACTATTATAGTATTATGCATACTTTCCATGCCCATTAAGTTACTTTCATAATGTGATGTCAAAATATCAACTGTCAGTTGCAAAGGTTCATTTCATGTACATATATATATATATATATATATATATATATATATATATATATATATATATATATATATATACATCACAATTAATTTTACTATTATATGTTCTCTACATTTATTTCTCAGTACTGATCTTTTCTCTGTGTGACAATCAATAAAATTCACACATTAGGGGCCCCGAGTGGCAGAGTGGTCTAAAGCGCTATCTGTTACAGATCACTTCCATCTCACTTCTGTCTGTGTGGGTTCGAGTCTCAGATTCGGCCATTATGGGTATGTGAGAAAGCTTGTCAGAGATTCTTTCGGGGGGAGGTGTCCCCGGCTTCTTCCTCCACCATTAATATTGGCCGCCATATATAGCCTATCATCTGCTGAATAATGGCATTAAACCCCACAACAACAACAACAATTCACATGGTAATCGAAAATACCTTCAAAGATGACTTCCACTTCTTGTCCACTTCTTGTCAAAGTCTAAACAGGATATTTTTGAAGGGCTGCACTGTAAACAGAGCAGCATGTAAACAGAACACAAGATTTTGCTTCAGGATCATCAACCAAGCCTTATTACTCAATGTGCACTATTGCCAAAATACACACAGACAATCAATATCATGAAGTCTTTATGAATTTCCATGAAAACAAGATATGTGACACCTGTCAGAAAGTGTGAAGTGCTGGTGTTTCACTGGGTGCACGTCTTAATCCAAGTGCTCTTGAGAAATGAAAATTAAATTTGCAGTATCTTCCATATTTATAGGAATTCAATGCTGTAAAATCCTAATTAAAATAAAAGAGATCTGTCTGAAAATATGTTTGAGATTACAAAAAATTGAGTTATTAATTTTTAATGGAAATTAAAATAAACATTGAAAAATATTAACTAAATTTTATTGAAAACTTAAATTTCATACATGCTATTAAACTCAGTTTGTTAAATTTTAGACAGCAAAGTTGACCAATGAATGGCATTTAAAACAAATGGTAGTTTAGGTCTGTATAACTGATAACATATTTCTTAGGGGTAGTGAACATGAGCAACATAGCTAGTAGTGATTTTGGCAGCAATCAGCAGTGTGCCTTTCCAGATGCATATAGGTGTAACCTCATAAGAAACAATAACTTGTGCCATGTTCCACATTTGTTGTGTCAGGACTTAGTTGTTTGCATAACTAATGGTGAACTCAGATTTAAACTTCTGATGGGACTACTACCATGTTTTATAGCAAAAATGTATTCCATTTCAATGTAGACATCTACAAAAGACAACAAAGGCAATAGGAAAATATAGTTTCTAATCAGGCTCTCCCTTACTGAACAATGGTTTCAATGTCTCTCATGAAGATCCAAGCCATGTCTTTGGGGTGCTATATATTAGTGTGGTGATATGAAAAAATCGTGGTAGTAAACTGCACATGTCCTTATGAAACCATCCTATCACCACCAGACTACTGGAGAGCTTTCAAACTGATCCAACTCTGACACTTTGTTCCAGACACCAGGCTAGACCTGAAAGGATATAACATGTTTCACTTAATTCTGGAAAACAGAAAGCTGTAGGCAAATGAAAAATAAAAATGTGTTATTTATAGTGATTTCAAAACAACATTCTTGTTGCACGCATGTTAAAATTATAATACACTTGACAAAGTTACACTCAGAAATGTAAAGCAATTGCCATGTTTTAAAGTAATGAATTAATTCTAAAAGTATATCAGATTTTTATAAGCTTATTTGGTCCTTACAGGTGAAATAACTAATCAGTTAGGTTATTTATCATGAAATTTACTGAAATGTTGGGATGGTGAGATTTGATCATTGATGCAAACATTATTACATACCAGTATACAGCAAAGTTAAGCGACAATGTAGTAAATTAAAATATATTACTATAAGCAATATTATTCATGAAGATGTTGCTAGTGCTCTCAATAGTCTGAATTTAGTTTTCAGACAGATATTCTTGTCTCTCCAGAAGGGTCTTAACTTTGAGATAGCTGCCATTGTTTGTGCTGCTCGTGACAAAATGTCTGCTCTTGATCCCTCTTCGGTGATTATGGAACCAAAATATTTGAACTGGCTCACTATTTCCAGTTCCAGTCCTCTGACTTTAATCTTGGCTGAAATTTGTTTGCCACTATTTGTCATCAGCTTTGTCTTCTCAGTTCTTATCTGTATTTCAAATCTGGAAGATGTTTCATCCAGGTTCTTCACTAAGGTGAAAAGCTTATCTTCACTGCCTGCCAGCCCATCAAATTTTGTAGTCTGCAAAGTGGAGGTTGGTGATGTAACACTCCAATTCTAACCATTCCACAGTGTTTTTCCAAGCCTTCGCTCATGATGCGTGTGCTTTAAATAGATGTTGAAAAGCATGGGTTAATGGAGACAGTCATGATATAATCAGACTGTTGTCTTGAACCAGCCCTCCCCCCAAACCTTTAGTAATTGATGCACTGGTAGTCTTGGCATACATCTGCTTGATGGTATTGGTCAACTTGTGACCCATGTTGTACTTTTTCTTTGTGGCCAACAATCTCTCATGCCACACTCTGTCAAATGCCTTTTTGAAACCTATGAACACATGATAGATGTCTTGTTGATGTTGCGAGTATTTTTCACACAGAACTCTGCTATTGAATATTTGTTCTGATGTGCTTCTTCCAATCCGGAACCCTGCCTGTTCTTCAACAGTGTTTTCTTCTGCTAGTGATTTCAGTTTATTCAAGATGATCTTCAGCATCACATTACAAGCATGGTTGAACAAACTGAAGGTTCTGTAATTGTGGCACAGCTGGAGATTGCCCTTTTGGGGAGTGTTATAATCAGTGGCTAGGTCCACTGTGTTAGCCATTCATCTATCTTTGATCTTGTTGCAGATATTTGTTATAGCCCTATCATTGATTTATGGTAGTGCAGCTCCCTTTTGCATCAATGAAATATCAATGTTCAAGGTCACTGGAATGCAAAAATGTGTTAATTTTGCATTTATAACAACTACTGACAAACAAGGATATAAGAGTGTGCATTTCTAATCTCAACTGGAATACGAGGACCAGAGTATTGGAAACTTTTGTTGAATAATTTTTTTTTGGTTTGGGAATTTTAAACAGTTTGGTAGACATGGATTGCATGTAGGGAGTATTGCCAGGAAGCCTATATACTGGCATAGTGATTGTAAATATACAGGAGCACCAGTGTCTGATATCCTGCAGATGAACTTGCAATTTCTCAACTTGATTCAGTTTTTGATAAGCAATATTTTTAACTTACCAGATAAATTTTCCTTGCCTTTTTGTTATTGATATGCTATTTTAGGAACATGTGCTAGCTTTATTTATTATTTATGGAAACAATAATTGAAAACATTTGCAGTGTCAATGACATCAGTGATAGCGGTGTAATTTACCAGAAGTGAGTGAGGTTGTAGTGGTATGTGCTTTTGTGTGCTTCTCCAATGACTGCATTTAACACTTTACAAATAAAATTTATGCTTGCTCTTTTTGTCTCCTAGCATTGATAATAGACTATTTAGGGCTTTTTTAATTTTACTTTTTAACTTATATCTCCACACTGTATATTGGGCATGGATTCCCAAAGCCATTAATTGAGACAGTCTCATATTTTCATGGCATCTAGGATTTCAGTAGTGCCAGTTAGTTTGGATTTCATGCTACCCTCAATGTACTTTCATTGGGGCATGTTTAAAGACTGCATCCATAAATAAGACAGTCCACACTGTTGAAAATTCATCTCATTGATAAAAATTTTGGACTATATTCCTTGGATATTTATTTTGGTCTTCCATAAATTATTCATTCAAAAAAGCAATTAATGATCTGCAACTGATAGTTTTTTTGTGGTTTTTCTACCCTATTTGTCTTATTTTTGGCTTTCTTGTGAAAAAGTAAGCTAGTCATTGTCCAGTAACTGGTGTCATGCTGCAAGTGTCAGTCCATTTTTGCAAGTCAGCAAATGGCAGCCAAGTGAAGCTTCTCATATTTGTATATACAGTAAATGCATTGATCCTATAATAGATTTAGACTATCTAAATTTATGTACAGATAGGCGATTGAAGTACACTATTTTGGAGACGTTCAGAGTTATTGAATATATTTTTGCATTGCTTAATATGAAAAATGCTGTCAAGTAGCACAATATGACAAGAAAAATAATGTGAAAGTTAGTAATGCATCTCTACGTCTTCAAAATAATAAGCTGAACTTCAATTTCTTTCAGCTAAAACAACAACAACAGTAAAAGAAACAAGTACAACAACAGCATCAACAACAAAAGACATAACAAGTACAACAACAGTAAAAGAAACTGAGACATCAGCATCAACACCAACACCATCATTCAACAACACATCAACTGCTAAACAAGGTGCAAATGACAGCCATCAGCTTGTAATAATTATCAGCGTTAGTGCTGGTGTCATAGGGCTTGTTACAGTCATCATTATCTGTTGCTGCTTGCACCACCGCCGCAAGAGAAAAAAAATACCAAACAAAACACAAGGCACATCCCAAATCAAAATCGCAAGCTTATTTTTAAGGTTGCTGCAAGCCTACCGCAAGCATGTTTTTAAGGTTGTGGCAAGCTTGTGTTTAAGGTTGTGGCAAGCTTGCGCGAGCTTACCGCAAGCTTAGATTTAAAACCGCGGCAAGCTTGCCGCAAGCTTGTTTTACAGGTTGTGGCAAGCTTGATACAAGCTTACCGCAAGCTTGCAATTTAAGCTTGAAGCAAGCTTAGACTTAAACCGCGGCAAGCTTGTGCAAGCTTATTTTTAAGGTTGTGGCAAGCTTAGATTTTAAACTATATATATATATATACGGCAAACTTATTACATGGTGTACGTGTATACTGCCACCATATTTCTAGCCCTTGATGTGTAGAAATGACCATTTATATCAAATATTAAAAGTAAAATGTTGATATATGCTACAATGTATAATGTCTCAAAATTGAAACCAAGTGGATTTTGTATTAAAATGAATAACTTATACACAATGTGTGAACGATGGCAATTCATGAACTTAATTATAGTTAATAAAAATATATGATGTAAAAACACAATGATTCTCACATGCTCTCAACATACAAATGATCCAATTACTCAATGCTAACATTTACACATTGACGAAAAAAAAAATATTATATCTATCTGATTATACAGAATAAAAACACCTCAGTTTCATAAAATAGTATACACTATCCTATATTCATATAATTTCACGTACCGCCTACGATTGAGATTCAAACAATCTGAAGGTATTGAAAAAAAATTTCAAATGTTCTGCACTGTAAGTACAAGATTCACAAATCTCCTGGAATTCAACTAGATTCAAAATAATCTCATGTAAATACAAATATATCTACCTATTGAAAGAATGAGTCATCGAGTAACCTATAATAACAAAAGGATCGATACAAAGGCAAAAGGGTTGGTGGGTGGCAGATTGTTTAGTTTTTAATACTCACTTTATGACCGTGATGTGATTGACTGTGAATAAATATCTCTTCATAATGGTGAAATTGAATTTTCCTTGTATTAGTTTCAGGATAAATTACCATATATTGAGGAGATAATCAAAAACATTATTCCACGTTGTTTCCGTTCGATCAAAGTAGTCTGACACTTTATCAATAAAGTACGACGAAATCTCTGACAACATGAATTCCCCTTGTTGGTAATATATATATATATATATATATATATATATATATATATATATATATATATATATATATATAAATATCACTGATAAGGGGAATTCATGTTGTCAGAGATTTTGCTGTACTTTATTGATAAAACGTCTCCTGTGGTTCAATTAACATGTGTACCGATTCACACATTGTGTATTACATCAACTATTTTTGAGCTGAATTAGATACATTCTTGTTTTGTTTGATCCAAACTAGACGTATCTGTTTAATACAAAAGATCTACTCTCTTTTTTTTTAAATATTAAAACAATGTCGGTCGATCGACTCATATAAAGTGTATAATAGTGTCTTCATATACAGTGTATATACAGTGCAGGGACAAACTTAATGACCTAATCATGTTTTGTATCTTATGTTTTCAGCATGTTTTATGTTTCCCAATTTTATTGTTTTTGTCATTGGTTTTTCTGTACTGTAGTCATATCATTATTGATGGTGTAAAGTGCTTAGATCTTTGAAAGATTAGGAGCTTATACAAAGTCCTCATTATTATTATTATTATTATTATATATTTGATTGCAGTAGAAATAAGATGAAAAATTTGAAACAATGTAAATTGATTAGAACACGATAATACAAATGTCGGTTGTGATACGCTGGACAAATGACTAGATGTTTTGAAAAAAGTTAATTTTGTGTGTTACTCCCTGATTTCGCAGAAGTTGAGCAAAATCGTCACTTGCTTGATTCCATGCACAAGACATAAGTGATAAAACAAAACAGGTCTCTTATAAGCGGGTTCACGAGTTATCGAGGGGCGGTGTATATGCTTCTTTGACCCTTGTACAGTCGCACAACTCGTGCACTGACAAACCGCAGTTTCACCACATCCCTTGGGTTGGCCCACACTTGTATCGGCCACTCGTACCCTTCATGGGTCCCCCACATGTACAAGTCAGTCATACTTATTCGCACGTACAGACAGCATACAGCTAGCACCCTTGTATTGGTTATGTCTACAGCCGCGGCTTCACACCACATGTACAGACATATGTACATACATATAGACAGCTCTACGCTTCAGCTAAACTTGTCGGCTACACTTGTTTGATCGTTAGTCAAAAATTTCTCAGGTATAACAAAAGTTATTTCTCCCCCCCCCCCTAAATTATGGGACAAAGTAATTAACACAATATCACTCACAATGAACAAGTAGCCATCAAATCATTTAACAATACTCAAATAAAACAATATAACAGCATGTGAACGAAATGTAGCAAAAATGTAGCATTAATAAACAAAATCCATAATCAAATGAAATTCTTCCAATCCTTGAGTTCATTTATTGTTTAAGACTTCTTCTAGCGGTGGCACATTTACTGTTTATAGCATTATTGAACATTGCTTCAGAAAGACAGGGCTCGCCACTGTGTTTCTTAAACTGTTTTAAAACAAAACCTTTCAATGCCTGTACTGCCAAACTGGGCAAGGCACATGTCTTGACTGCTGAATTGTGGGCAGTTCCACTAGCTTCCTTGGTCGAGTACCAACAAGAAGTGCTTCCGACAGTTGTGACTGGGTAACAAAACACTCCAAATTTTGAACTAACTATATTTTTTTTCATTCCATTCCTCTGAAAAATAAGAGAAAATGATATTAACAAATGTTTTCTTCTGATAAGGTTGGATTGGGCAGGAAAGCATTAAATTTTTTTGTCATCCATAAGGCACTGATCAGACCTATGTCAATGTGTGGATACAAAAATTATATTAACAAGGGTTCTTCTGCAGCAAAGAAAAAACAATGAACATAATATTTCAAACAGTTTAAACAAGTCTGTTTGTGCAATGTTATGAATGATGCTACATATAATAACGTCTGCAGCACAAGTTTAAATTAGTCGATAATTTAATAAAGTTGCACCACGTCATGACCAAAAAACAAAATGAACTTTAACAAAAATGTGTTGTGTGCAATATGGCTACTTGAAACTTTTAGTTAACATAAATATACAAAAAAATAATGCCGTAATGTTTTTTTCCCATGGGTATTTCTTGGGTGCAGTGTCTGCTGCAGCTCCAACTGTCTTATCTAAAGCAGGAATTTCATGAGTTTCAGAATAAGAATGGCTTGCTTGTGAATCAAATGCAGGCGAGTCAAACAGCAGTCTGGTTGCCTTTGGTTTGACAATACTTCCAGAACTATGATGGCATGATATCTATAAATAAAATACAAAAATAAGATTTGAAACCTTTAAAGCAATGCAGACTATAATTATATTTTCTTTTCAAGTCATTGAAATAAAACTTAAAAGATGCAATACATCATGAAAATATTCCTGCAGTTGCTAAAGATATAAATATCAAGATTTAGTTTGGAGTCATGACAAGGCAAAGTTTGTTGTACATGCATCTGTGCATTTCCTGAGATAATTATATTTTCTTCTAGCTAAACTAAACTCGAAAGTACCAATATCAGAAAATTAGCATAGTAGTGTTTTATCATGTACGTGTATACAATCATCATTGTAGTCGCAGATGCATGAAATAAATGACTTTCAATTCTGTAAATAATTTAGCCAAACTGTCATATATCCCAGCTTTTGATAAATTATGCGAGTACTTAAAATGTAACGAATACCGTTGTTAGATTGCATACACTCTTAAATAGAAAAATGATGAAGATCATTACATTATATGCAGCAATATCTTTTAAACTGTGCATGTTTTGGGGTATTATGTTGCTTTTTAAAATTTTTCAGTTATATCCCAACTATTTATACTTTTCACTATTATAGAGCTGTCAACAATGGAACATCATATCGCAGACACAAGGGCTTGACATGTCTCATCTAATTTATTTATACACTGGACTAACCAGCCTTAACACCATACTTATATAGTATTGGCTAGTAATACACTAACCTCTAATGTGCTGGTCAACAGCTTCAAAAATTTCACCTTTCTTGGAGTCACATCCACATCTAGAAGAATGCATTAAAAATGTAATCCTTAATTATGCGAAGAGTCCAAATATACGACACGAAGCAAAGAATATTCTTAAGTCAAAACTAAAATTCCTTTTATTACTATGTTGAATGCTCTCGAAGGATCTTATTACTAAATTTCCATAAATATCTTGCTCAGACAATTTTGACAAATGTCAAATTTATTTTCATTCAGTATACATCTAATTTTAGTCACGAGAGATGAGATTAATATGAACAATTCTAGGCCAATTCAAAATTTAAAACAAGATATTTTGGGGGGTACAAGTAAATACAAGTACAAGTCATAATCTCTTTCTCCCCTTAAACATGTACTTTAGCTATATATACACCTTCGGTTTTCTCATTTTAAGGTCATATTATATGCAATGAAAAATATTACCAAGTGCAAGCATTGCCATCTTTAGCTGTTCCCTCAATGATTTTATTTCCTGCAGATATTTAAAGTTTTCTTGTTCAAAAACAAGATTGCGCTCATACAATTCCTTGTAGGTTAATAAAGGTTGAAGGTTTGGTGCTCCAGCGGGTGTCCCATGATGGCCAGCCATTGGATTAATCACATACGAGTATGGAGAATGAAAGGCACTGGTCTGGTACATTGTCATCCCTTCTGACCTACTGTAACTGTATGGCTCCTCGAACACAGATGTAGAGGGTCGATGTGTGACATCATTACTACCAAGTAAATTTATTTGACTGCTCTGATGCATCTGTGTTGAATGTGGATATGACCAAGAAGTACCTGTATCCTCATTTGGCAACTGGAAAAAATCATGTCCATGATCACTGATGCTTGTTCTGGCAGTGTTCATGGGAGAAACTGGCCTTTTGTCTCCTTGTTTATGGCGCTCTGTAATAATCACCTCTAATATTTTATTTTGAGCCTCCATTTTCTTCACTTCATCTGCCTTTTTTTGTTTCACTTCATCTTTCTCTTTTTTCTGCTTTTGCGCCTTCCCTAAAAAAATAATAATTAAGCTTAAACAGTACATGGACTGTGCGTAGATGCATGTTAAAAAGCAACTTTTTTTTAAAATAAGCATGCATGATTTTTTAAGAATCATAAAATTTGGGTTGCTAGATTGAATTGATTTGCATTTACAGACTAAAAATAAGCAATATACACCATTGTTTTTGTTATGTCAATACCCTATATAATTATTTATTATTTTAATGCTTTTGCCTTGGGGTGGGTGGTGAATGGCAAGAAAAAGTGTTCATACATAAGAGACATTATAACAAAACTGGAATTCATTAATGGTTTACACAAATAATGGATCTATGCTAACCTTTTTTCACTTCAACAGCATTTTCCTCAACATTCTTCCGTGTCTTTCCTGGCCGATTTTTGACAGTTATTGGAATGCTGGCACTATAAACTGCCCCTGTAATAAAACAATGCCCACATTTGTATCTGTACTTATGTTGACGTTAAAGAATGTTTTTCATTTTTTGGGGCTTCTTTAACATTGTCATGAGTTTTTCTTGACATTTAACTGTCTGGGGTTCATGTTTTACTGGTGAATATGTATTAGTCAAAATTTAGTATTAATATTACTGAAAAATGCAGGCAGATTTCAGTTGTCCAACATCAGGAAAAATGATACACTTGATATCATGCAATGAATTTTCATGAATATATGGTGTGAAAAATATTTACAAAAAATAGTTGTCTGATGCTTGCTCTGGTTGTTGCAGAAGGATTTACACCATTTTCCTGCACACAATGAGCTATACATGGCGGCCAGTATTAATGGTGAAGGAAGAACCAGAGAAAAACCCCAGAAACCCCATGAGAAGTTACTGGCAAACTTTCTCTCATGCCCACAATTAATTGCCAAATATTGTAGCCGAGAGCGCTTTAAACCACTCTGTCCCTCCCTACCTGCTCTGGTGTAGAGCTGAAATAATTGAATAAAATGTGGTGCCGTTGACTAAATTTAATTTCGGATGCAGATGAAAGATCTTTTTAAAGGCATACAACTTAAGATTTTCGATTTTTTTGTTCTTGCAAATGCATGATATTGTGAAAAGTATAGTAGAAATAATGAGTAATTACAGGTCATTCAGTTTTAAAAAATGTACATCTGTAAGTTTAATCAATGAAAATATAACGACTTTCTGTACGGATTGCTAACTAATTATGCAGAAACGGAATTTACCGATATTCTCCGTAATCGCAGTGTCACGTGAAGTCGATGTAAGCATATGTTCGCTTTTGAGAAATTATTGCCATATTCTTCGTCTGTCCTTCTCCTTAGTTCTTTATAGTCACCCACAATATATGTATTGCTTATAGATTTATCATTATATATGATAAATTACAAGAAGTAGGCAAACAAGTCAATACGATGGAAAATCCTGACAATAAGAGGTTCCTTTAAGGGGCGATTCTTTAAAGTGTTTACTTGTCGTGTTTGTGAGATTGTGTTACGTTGTAAGATAAACCAACTAAAAATTTGATTGTTTGTATCATTGTAATCAGAACCACTATTAAAAGGCAACAGAAGATGATAATACCACCGGGGGAAATGGCATACTGCTAATAGGCAATTTATTTTATGGACTTTATGGATACCTAAGTACTGGCAACCGACATGTCATTACAAGCTGTTGTGTATGGCGTATAAAGGATAAATAATTTTGGCCAGTACCATTTTGGATTTACTCAAGGAAGACTTTTGTGATCTATCCAATGATATGATGTGTGAATAATGAAATTTATGTTTATTTTAAGTTTTGTATAAAGCAATTTCTTTTGTAGTATGCAATTTTTTTTTTTGCATGAACAAGTTTTGTTAAACATTGTTTTAGCTACCTACCCACTAAGGAATGATTATATGTTTGGCTATGTTTTGAAAGCAACTGTGAGGAGACTGCTTATTAAAAACATGAATTGAAGTTGACTAGCATTGTCTTGGGATGCAAAGGATGTAAACAACAAAAGTACACTGGTGAACATGATTTTAATTGTGCATATACAGTAACACATTAAGGTAAATGATAAATAACGCATAGTCATGAGTTGAGAAAGCGAAACTTGTTGCAGTGTTTCATGAATAAAGATTGGCTTGTAAATATCAACAGAACTACAAACACTAGGATACTATTCCATCCAGATACTGCTCATTAATTTCAATTACATGTGAAAAAAATTGACTCTGGAAACAGAACCAAAACTGGCTCAGATATACATATCAAATTCAGGAATGCAGGGGTCATGCTACCAGTGTTGATACTAGTTAGCCTACACAGACAAACAAACTCTTACACATTCACAAGGGTGTTTTAATTGCTAACTAACCATTAACCCTGTTTGCAACAATATATCACTGCTCAAGTTCATGAAATTGGGCCTACTATACAGTGATGGAAATATGCCAAATTCTGTTTCAAAATTGTAACAGTGTGTGTGATTTGGATTTTTAACATACCTTGAACAATTTTTGAGACATATTGCTATGATGTTTGAAGTGTGGCAGTTTATAGTGATGTCTAGCACTGAGGCATCATGCCACAGTCATGTAGCATGACATCCCACCCAGTTACATTATCCTGACAGTAGGACAACCAGTCCATCCACTAACCTCTTAATGCTGAGCACCAAATGAGGCAGCTGTTAATACCATTTTTATGTGTTTGGTATGACTTGGCTAGGGATCAAGGACCTCAACCTCTTGCATATGAGGTGGATGCTCTTAACAACTTGGCCACTGGAACGGTCAACACCAGTATGTAAATAGTAATTTGTTAACAAATATAGTCGGTGAATATCATTTCTAATTTATTTATTTTTTTAATTAAAAAAAGAATGCAGTTAACAGCATTATTTTATTTATAAAATTAGTTTAAAACTGTATGTGAAACTTTAATGGCATGTTTAGCGGGAGCAATTAAATCAAGATGAAGAGTATGGATTGAAGTCATTTGCTCCAATGTACATTTTTTTCTTTTTTTCGAAGTATACTAGAAATCTTTCTGACTGCAATTTTATACAAAACATTTAGAAAATAAAATTATTAAAAATTAAAAAGTATTTTATTATGCAATAATACAGACGTGTAATTACATGATTTTAATCTTGTTACTTCTATAAGAATAAATGATTTACAATGTATAGCCTCTGCTGTGCTCTTTTATTATACATCATATGGCCAAAATACACTGCATTTACCTCAATCTAAACATACATATAAGACAAGTATAAATGCAATGGGTATGAAAAGTTAGAAAAGGTCCTACATCTTGTTGTTCAAATGCATGTTTTTTTAAAAGCTTTAAGAAAATAATCAACAGTGGTCTGAAGATATACTGCTATTTGGAAATCAAACAGATGCTGGACTTCAGCTCATGGTAGGCACTTCAAGAAAGACTTAATCAAAGTCTATATGGGTCCATGGTAGGGATCATTTCTTACCATACAATCACTAGAATAGTCTCTCCATAACAATTTGATATCAACAGGTGTTACCTGACTAAAAGGCCTAAATCATTTTAACTTAAAATGAGATTTCTGCTTTGTAACAATCTCTTCTGTAGGTGGTGGTGGTATTGGAGCAAGTACATCAGATATTCACCTAGGATCATTTATGTCCAAAACAACTGGCTGGTTCATGCCAACTCTATCATCTAACCTCATTTCAATATTTTCATATTTATTTCTGGAATATACAGGTACTGTTGATCAGCTTTCTTTGGGTATGCAGACCATCTCTCACTTTTTGTTGAATGACCTTTGGTATCTGACAAGAAAATGCAAACATTTCACTGACAATGTCATTTTATATTTTTTTAATTCTCAAAAGTCCAAATATAAACTGCATACAATTACATGTAACAAATCATTTTGCTACAGATGAAAATGTCAAAATAGCAAATCTGTACCTTACCCATATATCATAAAAATGTACAGAATTTTCTAATTACATTAGACTAATTGTAACCAAAATTGGTTTTTGAAATTTATTTTAAAAAATTTCTTCTGTAAAAGATAAAATTGTACCACAAACAGATGGTTTATCAACCTTCAGGTAAAGCATTAATATTTTAACAAAGATGAATTATTACGTTAACAAGAATAAAGTTTATTACCTTATTTTTCCATCTGTGTTTACAAACACATCTCTGTCAATATGATTGTTATAATCAAGAGCTGCCAACAAATTCCTAGCTCTGAAAGCTGATGGCTTATATGAATGTCTTTTGGAGGCATACAATAAAATCAAACTTCTGGAAATTCTCCAGTTCTGCTGTACTTCTGAAACAAAGTAAAATGACTAAATAAATAAATTGATTCACTCGCAGAGAACTATTAACATTTATAAATCCCCATTAATCTGTTTCGATGAAAATGCCAATGTACAGTAGCATTATACAGGCAGAGAATAATCAACTCATTCCACCATAATTATTTTTTTTTCCTTGTCACCTAGGGGTAGGGAGCGCATTTGTGGGCTAATTTTGAATACATTGAAATACATCTGTTTCCAAGAGATTTGATTAGATATACACCTAGGTGTGCTAGAAACATCATTCGGCATAAGGGTAAAAGTGGGCGTTTTTCCTTCTTCTGACCCATCATTTTCCTCCTGGCCACTTTTTACTTCTATCCCCAATTTATCCTACTTTTGCAATTGTTCACCTGTATGTGTATAGCTCAGACCGGTGTGAATTAGATTGCAAGCAAAAATGTAAAAAGTCCAGAAACAAAATCTGATTCCAACTATGGACATGTGTGAAAAAATTAGGCAAAGCTTGATCCCTCCCTCCCTGTACACATGCATACTTTTTATTTACACACACACCATCTGCATACATGCGATTGCCCTCCCCATTCTGTAGAACAGCCAATATTTAATCCACAAAGAAAAGATCAAGGATTAACAATAATATGTATTTAATGTAACAGATAATCCACCAATGTTGAATGTCTGGCTGCATCAAAGAAATAAGCAGCATAACTTTAAAAAGTTTGTCTATTGTCCACTAAAACTCAAACGCCAACTGAACCCAGTCAAGCAGGTTTCAATATTAGACAAATTACTATCGAGGTATATGTGTATGTATATTATCAGTAGACCACCCACCCCCATACACAAGCATATGCATTTGGGTAAACCCCCTTGCCCTCTCTATGTCATTTGTATTAAATGAACATACCATAACTATGGCCTCAGTTTGGTTTGTATTTATAATACAATGTATTCATTTTCTTTCTGTGATAACCAGTATATCTTCATTATTTCAATTATGCATTGATACTATATTTAAGATAAATTGTAAATACACAATTTTTACTTTTTTGATAATACACAGAAAAGAAAGCCTTTGTGGGAGCAACTTTCTGTTTCATATACAAATACCATCCACAAATACCAATACAATACTATACATTACTTTTAGTTTAGTTACATATGTCATGCATGTATCATAATGATTGTTTTTTTTAGGATACTTAACTCAAATATTCTCTTTTATGTATGTATCACAAATTTTTTTGTTAGTATATTTTCTCAAATTGGTTGATAAAACTTTTAGACTTTTCCATCAACTTCAGACAAGAATGAATCCCTTAAAATAAAATTTTGAAATGTGTAAATACTAATGTTGAGCTTGGGAATGTTTAGTTTTGTATCAAAAGAAATTATCATTTATCTTGGTTATTATGACCTGAATGATAATGCTTCAAGAAATAATAATAATAACTTATTTAAAGGGGTGACTAATTTAGTCAAAGACTATTCTCCCTTGAGGCCCTTTAACTAAAATACATACAGCAAGATGAGGAACAGGTCAATAACAAAAAATAGACATATGCCAACAAACAATTTACAACAAAAATATTATTCTAAATAAAAGAAACCAGATTTTAACAAAATGTACAATCTTTACCAACTGCAAAATATTAAACTAATATAGAATGATACATTTCCAAGTAAATCCTTACATGTGCATCTACCAAAATATTTGTAAACAAGTAAATATACATAAAATGTTTAAAACATGTAGTAATACTTACACAGATGCCATATCTGATTATGATGTGGCTATATCAGATACAGCAGGAATTTGTATCCTATGAATTGTTGGCCCTGGTGTAGAAGTTGTGGCCATGTCTTCTGTGACATTTTTCTGATGTTTTCCTTGCACTGCCATTCAATTCATTACCTAATATAGCAACGGAAAATAAATGTTTTATTAGACACAATAATAGTATATACTTTACAAATAATAGTATGCATAATATATACTTAACTGTATTGCATTACTTTCATTTACAGCCATCACCATTTACATTATATATATTTTTTTTATATTTAAAAACAAAACAGAAGTGACTGCTTGCCTCTAAATAAAGTCTTATGATTGAGAGCGAAAATTATGATCATTAATGCCCCTTGAGAGCCTCAAAAATAGCAGCAGTGGCGTACGTACATGCGGTTTTCAGCGATATAGTTGCAGGGCTGTGGCATTTTATTTCAAGCTAAATGGAATAATGCCAGTTTATATAAAATATGTTATTTTAAGAGTTTTGATAATGAGTTAACAATACAGATATAAAATAGCGGTATAAAAACTTGACTGTTCATTGCAAAATTGAGACTCACCAGTATCCAGCAAGAATTTGGCGACCTCTGGATTAGTTTCCAGGCTCAAAGTGGACTTCTTTTTATTCCATCGTTCATGCTGGTCACCAATACAAATGCGTGTGCTGCCATAATTTGCCCAAAGAGCTTTTTTCCCCCTCCTTTCAGAATCAACGTTTTGGTTTTCGATCTAGTTGTGAACACGCCATTATTTTTGTAAACATGTGTTTGCGCATGGCTAATTCGGGAGAGGTCAACACAGAGGTTACATGAATATAAGCGTGGCAAACAGCGAATTTTTTTTCTGCAGACAATAATTCAGAATCGCGTTTTTTATCACAAAATTTCCGATACTAGCCTGATTTCGGCCTCAGAAACAGCCTGAATCGTAATTATTCATCTAATTAAGTAATCGTGAACTGAAAAAATAAATATATAATTTCATTCGTTTTTACTTAGGTTGTATGCCTTTAAAATAAAATTTAAAACTGCTTGAATTGTCTTCCATCTCTCTCAAAGCCATAGATCCAGCTTGAACTTTCTGCCTTTCATTCATCTTCTTAGTCAACTCCTGTTTTGATTCTATTAACAAGATACAGGACAAGAAAATGTTAATCATACTGTAATATCATCTAAAAAGACTTCATAATTAGAATGGAAATCATTTGTAGAATATTTACAATTTTTTCTTCTTCTTTTATTTAAGGACATATTTTGATCTAACTTTTCAAACTTCAACAGTTTTTCACTAAAAAGTAATATAAGCACCATGCAGTAATATTTACCTTTTACAAAAGAAGTACACTAAAATCTCTGGAAGGATCAGCATTTTTACTGTTGTTAAGACGTGAAATTTAAAATATATTGGAATACATATTTAATAGAACTATATAAAGGTTGGATAATTATGTTGAAATTCAATTTTACGAGACACATAGATATTAGAAGCACATATTAATTGTATTCAATTTTTAATAAGCGCAATGATTTAATAATTTTCCTGAAATTTAGTGAAAACGCATACTTTTTATGTACACTGATACAGAGATATATTTTCAATGGTTCAATTTCACAAGAGATAATATGAAGCGAAACTTGCCATTTTTTTAAAAACATGAACCAGGCCATATGGACCCATGCACTGTGTGCAATTCTATGAGCAAGGTCTTTTAATTGAAAACTGCATTTCAAAGAGAGATATGAATTTTGTATATTATCTGGTCTAATCATTGCATATTAATATAATTTTTCCATAAATCATGAGAGTTGTTCAAACGTTAAAATCTAACTATAACTGGTTGTCAAAATTTCCAACTTTTGGAGATCAAGTTTTATGACAAATAAAAATAATATGCAATGTTCTGTATAGTAATCAGATTTATCCCAAGTTATTTATACTGAGGGCCATTCCAACCAAGAACACATACAAGCTAATGAAAATGTAGAATTATGATTATAGTTTGTATTAAACTTTTAAGAAAGGGATAAATATTTAATTAAAAACAAATAAAAACTAGAAAGTATCAATCTAAGTTAAAAAATTAGATGTTAATTCTCTGTTATATCTCTATTACAACATCCACAAGTATCTATATACCAATATATGATTCTCTCTACTATCTTTAGTCTTTAAAAGCTCTTAAAGTCCAGAAAATTAAAAAAAAAACTTTGTATTTTACAAATGAAACTTGTATAAGTACAATCCATGTATGGTGGTCGGAATTACATATATCCAAGGAACAAGCCACAACACGGTCGAATTAACCTTTGCGTATATAGTCATAAACAAATCATTTTTCAGTACGTATTCTTATTATATACTTTTTGAATAATGAAACTTGTTGAAAGAAAAAGTCCGATTGACTGCTTCTCGAATCGTTGTTAGCCACACAGTAGTTGGCTTCGGTAATGAAGTTGTCAATCTCATGTATACCACATCATTGGTCGTAATATAAGATTACCATAACATATATTCAAAAGTTTAAACGTACAAAGATTCAGCTATAGTGCGCATGTTAAAAAGTTTAAACATACAAACGTGTGTGTGTGTTTATATATAGTTGGTTAGTTGGTTCATCATGGTTGTAGTGTATGATCATTCTCTATTCAATTGCTATTAATCTAATCGTGGTGATTAATCACTATGATAACCGTGAAAATCCAGAGGTGAAAATCATCGATTTTCCTCCACTAACTCTTCAATAAAATCTCGATATGTGATGATATACATGATACCACCTTGAAATAATCGCCTACATATATCAGCAGCTTCATTGATTATTTCTGGTGAGTTATTTCCAGCCCGTTTACCCCCTACAAGTACTTCTAATCGTGCAGCTGCAGAGAGGGTGAATCAGACAACTTTTACAGGCGTCGATTTGGTAATCTAAGGCTTCTTCGTAAATCGTAAAAAAAAGGTGTCGATTCGATAAATTGAGGCCTCCTCGATGAATTCGTCAATGACGCCATTGTCGTTGTCACTCACCCTCTCTGCTGCTATGGGTTAACCAAATATTTGATCCAGTCCGATACGATATCGTGTCCGAGGATCTTGTAAATTTATTGTTATAAATCCATGCGGGGTCGACTGAGCGTTACTAAAGAAATTTTTAAATTGATTGAAGTCCATATCAGAGCACCATGTCTGCCAAATATTTCGTAGCGTATGTGTATCAACGCCGTTGAATACAGCAAGAATATTACAGTTGTCTCTGATCACTTTTGGAATCTGAGTGTAGCGTTGAGTGACATATATCACATCAGTGTTTTTGTGCCTGCCTCGGGAAAATATTCTAGCTGGTGTTTTTTGTTTATCTAACATGACATCATCGTATACAACTAAATTGTTGATACTTCCATTGAGGTCTTCTACTGATGGTGCCTCGTCAATATCGGTTATAAATTCAATAATACACTCGCCAGCAATCTCTGAAGCGTTTTCATTAAAATCATTTAGCACTTCATAGCATCGTTGATCATCTACGCTAGGAGCAACTAAATACAATTTATCCCACTTCATCCATCTCATTATTAAATTGAGCAACAATTGCGTCTTGCCGGATCCAGATGGCCCGATTATAATTGCGCGGATAGAGTTTGGTAGCGCTGCATGATGCTTAACTGGTTCTCTTGTTTTAGTCGCTGAAAAATCAATTATATCCATATCTCTATACATAAATTATGGATCTATATTGTGTGAAGTGTAAAACGCGTACTAGCACAAATGATGTGACGACGATTACAACTAAAAATAACAGATCTGCACTTACTGGTAGATGTGCAACATGTGGTACAAAAAAATTTAGATTTATTTCTAAGAAATCCGGAAATGTTTTTAAAAAAAACGAGGAGGTGATATCGCAGCCAAATTGGCAAAGCTCCCTGGAACCCCATGGGCAAAGTACCCCGGAGAAAAGCATCTTCCAGGATATAGCTACTGTGGTCCCGGAACACGATTAGATATCAGACTTGATGATCAAAATCAACCCCGATCCGGCGAGTATCCGATAAACGCTATTGATAAGGCGTGTTATGCTCATGATGTTGCATATAAAAGCAGCAATCTAAAAAACAGACATCTCGCGGATGTGAAATTAATTCATGCGTTAAATGCTATTCCTGATAAATCTTTGAAAGAAAAATTGGCTTCGTGGTTGGTAAAATCGGCTATGAAAGGCAAATTGATGTTAGGTGCTGGTAATTAATAATATGGAATCTATTTATTATTCTCCGAGAGGATACTGGAAGGGTAAAGCAGCAATCAGTAAACTCTCCAGCGCCGCAAAAGTGAAAAAGGCCACTGCGGCTAATTGGTTATCCAAACAGGCTATATGGCAAATTTATCTACCGCGCCCTAAACAAATCAATTTCTCGCATTTTCATGTTACCGGACCTAATGAAGTTCATCAAGCTGATTTATTGTTTTTACCGCATGACAACGGTTACAAATACGCTCTAACCGTAGTTGACGTTGCGAGTCGATACAAACAAGCAGAACCACTGAAAACAAAATCATCACCTGAAGCTGCTTCTGCATTTGAAAAGATTTATCGACGAGGCCCACTACGCTGGCCAAATCTGTTACAAGTTGATCTTGGCAAGGAATTTCAAGGCGCTGTTTTATCAGCGATGAAACATCACAATGTCACCATCAGACGAGGGTATACTGCGCTACATCGCGATCAGGCAATTATTGAACGATTTAATCGGACTATTGCTGAACGGTTATTTGGATATCAATACGCGAAGGAGTTTATTCAGGATAAGAGATCCCGTGAATGGGTTAAGAGATTACCAGCTGTGATTACCGCGCTCAATAACGAGATTACTAGAACAATTAACATGAAACCTGTCAACGCGATTAAGAAAGCGTCTATACTAAAAATGGAAACCCAAGGAATTTCACAAAAAGATTTCAAAGAACCAATTCTTGGTAGTAATGTCACTGTTAGGTATTTATACGAACCAGGAGAGCTTGAGGGTGGTAAAAAAGAGCTACCGATCCTATTTGGAGCGTCACTACGCATAAAGCAGCAGAGAGGGTGAACCCTACAACGTTTTGAGACAAAATTTGATTGAAATCCTAAAACGAGCCGTCCTATAATCTCATTTTAACCAAAAAAGTGGGCGAACCCTACAATATTTTCAGACAAAATTTTGATTGAATCCTTAAAACGAGCCTTCCTACGATCTCATTTTAACCAAAAAAAATGAACCCTACAACGTTTTCAAACAAAAAATTGATTGAAATCTTAACGAGCCTTCCCTACGAAATCTCATTTTAACTAAAAAAATGAAAACGGAGATTTTTACGATTTTTTAATCAATTTTGGTCGCAACTTGTTGTCATCCACCCTCTCTGCTGCTATGGGTTAACAAAAAATAATAAATGATTTGATCCAGTCTTTATGATGGAAGTCTTTAGGACGAAAATCATTTAGGATTTCACAAACAGACTAATCGCTAACACCTCATCTTGTAGATCAATTAGATTATTAGATTGGTCTGTGAGTTTGAAATTAATTCTGGTTAATGAATCATTATGACACCGCATATAGACTGGATTAGTTGGATCCTCGATTATTAAATATCCTGGAGGAGTTGTTGGTGCAAACGAATAAAGAATATACCCCTGCTGAGCTTGATTTGATCGTTCGAGATTAATTTGATAGCTTCCTTCGATAACATCGCATACTAAATTGAGCGCAATCACTGAGGATATATTCACGTTGAACGGAGCAATATGCCTGCCACCACCATCTGGGTCATTATTATGTTTGAGGATTTTTATTTCCGGTGATGCTGTTTTTTTCCACGTATCATGAATTATTTTAAAACCAACATCGATGGCATCATTGAGAAGTTTTTTTAGTTCCGGTACGTTATATCCTGATAGTTTGAATGTTGGAATATCCTTGTCGGAAATTTTATAGTCTATTGCAAATGTTGCTCTCGTTATAGGATTACTGTCATCTAATACCACTTGAATGATCTGCGTATTAAATGTTTCCATGTCATTGATGATTTTGTTACATGTTTCTACAACGCTGATAAATTCATCTCGGGTGAGAGAGCCGGATTTAAGGGGTATTAACAACAGTGAAAAATCATTATTCATTGCTGTGAAATTTTCAACGATTTTAGGTTTGTCAATAAAATGATATTCCTCTATTTCCTCCTCCCCTTCCTTCTCTCTTCCAGTTAGTTGGTATCCGATACCAAAAAAATCTGTAGGTATCCTGTATTCTTGATAACTCCTTATTGGATTATCAGATTTTATTCTGTCGGTGATATAATCAGTTTTTTGTGGTTCTGGTAAATCAACGGTTTTTTCCCCGGGTGGTAATTCAGGCCATCCTAGTATGGTTCTTATTGAGTTTTGATAGATATCTACGACGTATCCTTCTGTGCTTATCTCAATTGCGGATGATAGTGTTGGTTCATGAACTGTTATAGGTATTTTCGATTCTGTTCCAGTAATCGATTTTATTCTACGCGCGAATTCATTATTGATTTGTTCGATTTGATATGACCCTGTTGGTATCGAAACAACTTTCCAGTCTGGAGTTCCGTCGGGTTTATTCTTATTTGCAAACACTAAAGAATTATTGGGTTGTTGACCACCAAATGATTTTGATCTGATATTAGGCCAACTGTGATACACTCGTAGTTTTGCTAGCGCTATCTCCTTCACGGGGACTGGGCTAGGGAAATTCACACTGAATTCAGGATTCGTTGATGTTATTGATATCATGCTTGTTTGTACTGGGTTCGTGTTCTCCACTATTCGTTGAAGTAATTCCTGCGGTGTTGTCATTGTTATTATACTCATGATTTATTTCTAATTTTGATATCGCGGAGTCATAAATACTGACCATCACTGAGAACTCACAATCTGGTATGGTTGAGATTATTGAGATCATTTTGGTTTTCGGGTTCGTGTTTTCTAATTCCATCGGTGTTGTCATTGTTATTATATTCATGTTGTCGCTCTAATTTCGATATCGCGGAATCAAAAATACTGACCATCGCTGATAATTCACTATCTGATATAATTGTATTATCGAGTGACGACGATATCATCAGGGATAACTGCGAATATGCGGTTGATGCAATATGAAATTGAAGTAAGTAATTCTGCAGTTTACTCTGGCTGCATGATGATATCTTTTTTGCTATCCCGGTTGATATACCCCCGATTGTAGCCACCGCAGAAATGCAAATTGGAACTACGACCGGGGCAATCATTGTAACCGATGCAAGTATTATTCCGGCGCCAGCGAGAACGCTTGACACCGAGTACATAGTAATATCAATTGCGGTGATTCTTCGTCGGTATTTCTTCATTTTTATTTGATACTCCTCAGTGAGGGTTTTGAGTCTATTTTGAAATTCTCTGACCTGATCATAGCGACATTGATTTGATGAAATCATTGTTATTTTAAAAACGCTAGCGTTTTCAATTGTGAAATCCGAACGATTTTCCTTTCAATTTAGTTATTTACTTAAATCCGCTACGAATTCCACATACCAGGTTGCTGAAATCCTAATCAAATTTTTATCAGTAGCTGTTATAGTGAACTTTTCAGTTGTATCCTTGTCGATGATCGTGGAAATCGTATTATTGAGCCCGGATGAACTCGACGATGATATATTAAATTGAGTCAATGGTGTTACTAGTGTTAATCGATAAATACCTTTAACGGTTGCAGTGATATCTAATTTGTTGTTTGTAGGTGTCCACGCAAATGATCCATGTTGGATTGTGTATACTACGTTGTTGGTTTTCTCATGAGGATTTTTTGTTTTTTCAATGATTGTTATCATCCTCGAAAAATCACCTTTGATGGCTTCGATGAAGTTTTTCGTCTCATCGATGGATTTTTTAATATCAGGGAGTTTTATTTCAATTTTATCCAACGTGGTTCCAATAAATTTATCCACGATGTTTCTACGAAAAACTGAAAACTGTTTTCCGTGTTCTTCAATTCTAGATTGAAGTGTTGTTAGTACAAACACAGAATTGTTTACCTCATCGTTGAGAATTTTTAATTGATCTGTAATCGTCGAAACGAGTACACCCGGTTTGAGTTTACCCTGATCGGAAAATAACGCGATAGTATTCTCGATTGCGTTTCGTTGTTTAACTAAAATATCATCCAACGACACATCACTAGTTTTCCATTTACCCTGATCGGAAAATAACGCGATAGTATTCTCGATTGGGTTTCGTTGTTTAACTAAAATATCATCCAATGACACATCACTGGATTTCAATTTACCCTGTTTGTCCTGAAATACAACTATTTCGTTTGGGTCAACACTTGCTAAATTTAACGTCTCAGCTATTTCATCTTCAATTATTTTTTTTATATCCTTGATAGAATCAGGGGGTGCAGTGCCATCGGGTTTGGGTTTCAAAGATCTCCCCCAAATATCAATCATGTTTTTGTAAAACTCTTTCTCTCTCTAAAATCGTTTTTGACGACTTCGTTGAAAAATCTTCGATTTTCTCCAGCGATTACTAGTGTATTCATTCACGACAACATGTGGTGGTTTTCCGCTTGGGTTACTCAAGGAGTTAGAAATAGCGTTAAGGACATTTAATACTTCGCTGCCACATATTGGTGGGTCAATCATCATTTGTGTTGGTAGCGTAGAATACCAAGTCTTCATTGGAAGGGTTTTTATATAACGCATAAACACTTTTGGTGGGGCTAATCCATATGAATCGAAATAAACAATCCCACGTGCATCAATAGCGTATGCAACCCAGTGAGTTCCGGGTCCGGTGCTGTTATCTAAATTAATGATTCCGGTTTCAGTGTTGTTTGGTTGATGTGGTAATTGATCTTTCATAAAAACACCTCTGAAGTTTTTAATCGCGAGTTTTTTAGCAGCATCGAGTAAATCAAAATTGGACATGGGAACCATAGGTTCCTGAGTCATAGACTCTCCAACTAATAAACCGGTCCTAGTCTTAGACCCTTTCCGCTGTACCACGAATACGGGGTTCCTGGTAGTCTTAGACCCAATCCGTGAACGGATCGTCCCATTTTTTTACATCCTTTCCCAGTTGCCTTCTTTAGTGCCATTCCTGCTGCAGTACCAACGGCTCCTAACGCTGCCGCTTTAGCCACCGCTGGGGCTGCTGCTGCAATCAATGCTGGAATCTCAGCTAACAACGGGAATATACCGCCTGTTTTAATCATATTTTTGATAGCAGCCGCAGAGAGAGTAATCTGAACACCCTTTTTTGCTACTAGTGCATCATTGAAATGTTTCACCTGACGAGTTGTCAGCGATAGTTTATTTGCACCACCAGTCATTTGGTTGGGTTTCAACGTGATTGTGGTTCCACATTTTTTAGCTGATTCCGATTGCAATTTTTTGATTTGACCAGGAGTTAACGCAACACTAATATTACTATATGACATTATACATAATTGATTGATTCTAAATCGTTTACATATTTTCTACTGGGGCATCTACCACTCTCATTCTTCCTCCAACACCTTCAAGTAGCATTGATTTATCACTGAGAATGACAGCAACCGCTCTATAATTCGGGATAAGGATAGGAGGTACCCCACCAACTGGTGGACCAGTCGGACGGGTTACACGGGCTCTAAAGTGTATATCAACGACAGATTGTCTTGTTAAATCAAGATGTTCCAGTGAAAAGTAATAAATCGGATAGAGGCTTTTAAAATCCAATTGTGATATTTGCAAACCAGTATCCACATTTTGATCACGTGACATATATGACAACAGGTTATGATACACGCGTGCAATATGATTCTGACCGTAATCAAGTTGTATATCCTCGGATGGTTCCTGCTGTCCGTTTATTCTCAGCGAGACTTCATTAACACGTAACTGATCAAATATCATATGGCTTCGTTCTTGATTACCAACTCGCGCATTATTCTGTAACGCTACGAATATATGACGTGGAGCTGAAACACCTTGTTTTGATGCCAGGTGCCATGTGAATGTACCATCAACACTGTCTTGTTTAATATCCGTGGTCACTGATAACCAACTTAACAACGACTTTCCTCCTTGGTCCATAAATGATAGTAGTCGTTGTTCTTCGGTGATTGATGGAGTTAATACTGGCATCCACAATGATAGTTTTGTTAAAATGACTTTACCGGGAGCAACCCCAGCATTACGCCAGATTGCATCATCATCAGTACCCTTTCGTACAAGCGCTACTGTGTGTTTAGCTCCATAAATAACTTTTCGGACGTTTCTACAGAATCCAAATATATGATGCAGTGGAATCGCACATGAAAATCGTCGACGCTGCCCATGCAACGTTGCTACACGTGTTGCAAATCCTAAATTGAGATTACCATTAACGCCTCCGAGAATATCAAACGCAGCTCCGGGTCTAGTTCGACGTTCTGGATTAGCTGCTTCCTGTTGATCGGCTTCTGCATTATCTCTTGCTGTTAACACTTTAATGAATTGAAGGTGATCAGCGTTATCAGAGGTATCCTTTGCAAACATCACAGATGGACCCGCTGATCTTGTATAATCATCAGAATATCTCGCTAACCCTATGATTGTTGTGGCCACATCAACTTCACGGTCAATGGATTCAATTTCTTTTCCATCAATGAGATATCTAGCGCTTTCAAATAAAGCCATTATGCCGTTATTAACAAAACCGACTCGGACATTTGCGTTATCTGCATATGGGGTATCAGCTGCAACATTTGTTACAAGTTCTCCTTCTACTTCAATAAATGCCTCACACGGTAGAAAATATTTACTGGTATCATGAACTTGAAGTTCAATTCGCGATCGGAGATCTGGTTGTACTGCGTGATAAGAATAAAATTGAAAATCGCGTACAGAATCATTCTTGAGAACTGGGGCATCCATATCAAATGCTGGATCAGGTGACCTTTTGAACATTTTATTCTATTTATCAGAGTCTAAATCGCGATTTTCCATTTCATCGTCGTGTTTTTTTAAAGCCACTTCCTGCTATCATGTTTGCTATCATGTTATTTTGGTCCCCTTGATTTATCAAGGGAGTCACCAATGATGCTAGTTTTTCATCTACTGCGTTATTTATTATTTTACTAACACTTGCAGGCATTTCTGCTGTAGATGGCAATGGTACCGGTTTCTTTTTTCGTCTCACTAATGATGTTATTTTATTCTTCGCGGCTGAAAACGCTTTTCCAGCAAGATCTCCAACAGCACCAATACCCTTATCACGAATAACATCAATGGCTTTCATTGATAATTGTTTAGCTAACGGCATCACTTTTGGAGCCATTCTCGCAAATAACCCTGCAATGGTATTACCTAAACCATCTCCGTAGTATGCTCTATAAACTGGAAACCGTGATCTAACTACATAGACGAGGGTTGGTTTATCATGATTGTAGTGTATGATCATTATTTTAAATCAGAAACAATTTTTCAATTGTTATTTATCTAATCGAATGACTTCGTCATCAGATTTTTCAATTCAGTCACTATGATACCCACTTTCCACTAACTCGCCAATGAAATCTCGATATGTGCTGATATCCATGATACCACCCTGAAATAATCGTCTACAGATATCAGCTGCTTCATTAATTATTTCTGGAGAGTTATTTCCAGCTCGTTTTCCTCCGATGAGAACCTCTAATCGTGATATATCACTGAGAACACTACCAGGACATGTCATGGTAGAGTCAAAGACTCCAGCGTTGAAATCCTTTGGATTTCCAATCGAATATCCTTTTCCGCTTGTTTCCTCAGTTGTACCAGTTGCGCCCTCACTATCATCAAGTAATTGCCTTTGTCGGCCTCGACTTTGTTTTTCTCGTTCTTGTTGTTTTTGTATACCATAACTATCAACTCCTACTTTAAAAGATCTATACTCAACTGTATCCTTTTTCAAATTACCAGTAATCCCCTTATTCGTTTTATACAACCAATTAACCCATTCATCTCGGCTTATTCTACTGTTTTTATACTCGTCTTTTAAAAAGTCCTTTCTAGAATGAAAGCTTTTGGCGGCAAAATCACCAAATGTCGAATAATCGTTGAGTTTTATTAATTCAGGTCGTTTGATTTTTGTTATAGCTTCTTCGGTAAGTTTGTCTATAAAAGAAACACCTCTTGGGGTGACATCAACAGGTTGTGGATCAGGCGCAGAATCATCAATATCAGCTAATCGTTCATACTCGCGCTGAGTTTTTATATCACTGGATAACTGTTGTATCCCTGCGCGTGTTTGTCCGGTCTCTGCTGCTATCTTTTCAAGCGTATCAAGTAGCGGCGCCTTCTTTACTCGTTCTCGCTCAGGAATATCTCCGTATATCGCTGCTTCAGTTAACTTTTTCACATCTTTGGTTGCACTTGTTATCGGAGTAAACAGTTGTTCACTTGACACAGAAAAGTCAGTCTGCGCTTGTTGTCGTTATTGCAGTTTATTCCGTACAGAGTCACGAATTGGTACAAATCTCCTGATTGCATCCAGTCGTTCACGAGCCAATCGGGTTGTTAATGCTTCATTGACCATTATTTGAAATCAGAAACAATTTTTCAATTGTAAAACAATTTTTCAATCCGACCTAACACCATCGTGGAAGTGTTATTTCATCCTATAACGGCTTCTATCAATGATGGCGAAAGTGTGGAAATTGTATATAAAAATAATTAATATCACACTTTCGCCATTCTATTTTTGATCAATCCGAACCAGCCATCAATTTTTTATTCACTGTTTTTGACATTATCAATCAAAAAATGCTAAAAAAAAATAAAATCTCTATGAGGGACGGTCACAATCAAATAATGATAAATGGTCGGTCAATCAAATAATGATAAATGGTCAATCAAAATTGTTCATTTTCTTGAATTAACGCCCGTAGGTTTCTAATTTTAGAATTAACCTCCTTTTTCAATTCGTATTCGTACCCCAATTCTTTTCGTATTCGTTCTACGATGGTATACAACGGAGCGAACACACTTACGTCACTGGAAAATGCGAGAGAGTCCCGAATAGAATTCTGAATTCTTTTGATGAGCGCATACTTCTTTGGTAGCATATATGTATTGTTGTTAACTCCGTATTCTATATCCTGAAAATCAGACATGATTTGATCAGGATTTAACCCATCTGATAGTTCAATATCCCAACTTTTCAATTTTGAAATCTCGGATAAAATGCTATTCATGTTTTCAGAATTCATTATTCTATAATAATGATATATTTCTAAATGAAAAATATGACGCATTAGACGTAACTAAATCGAATTTTCTGTCCTGTCTTTTTTGAAATCGCCGTTTTGGTTATTCCCTCTGCAACGAATCGTACTGAGGATATACAAATATCGAAGTGCCTACTGGCTTCATTCATTGATTGAAATATTTTTTCTTCGTTAGTTATCGTATTCAAAGATTTCACAGGTCTCGCTTTTTTTGAGCAAATGCCAGTCTTTCCTCGTTTGGTATTCTCACTTTGTGTAACAACCTGTAGATTTGATAAAGAATTGTTTTTTGGATTAGAATCGATATGATCAATAACAAAATCATCCTCGATCAATCCATTAAAACACTCGTACACGAAACGATGATTGCGATAAGTTTTCTTTCCCTTAACAGTGAACACCAAATACCCCATACCATTGTCAGCACCAGCTGGTTTCTTCAGTCTACGGTTTCTCACAACACCATCACTGGATGCTTCATAATTTGTGATCACAGGGTGTTGTCTGAATTCTTGGTTCATTCGTATACATAATACTATTGTTTGTCTAATTCATTGTTTGGTTTAATGATAAATCTTTCGATGTAGTCTTGAGGAGTTCTTATGATTTTATCCTTGATACTGACTTTGTCAGCGTCAAGAATACTGACTTTGTCAGCGTCAAGAATACTGACTTTGTCAGCGTCAGGGTCATAATTTCTGATTGATTGTCCATTTTTTATTCTTTTATCATAATAACGCTTCAACTCCCTGTATCGCTTACCACCGCAATTCAAACACAACTGAGATTTTCCCCTGACCCCAACCCCACATCGTATGCAGGGTAACGGGCGAAGGCTTCCACGTCGAAAGCTTTGCATATGATACCCACAGAACTCATTTCTGCATGATTTGTTACACGGGGTTATTGATCCAATCATAAGCCACTTACAGTGATTCATTATATATAAATTCTTCATTTAAATGCTTGTTTTAATTATAGCATGAGGGAATTAAGGAGAACGCCTTCGAAAAATGCTGAATTCAATGCTGATAAGGAGTTTAAGAGATTATTGAAAATTAATCCTAAATTTAATATCGATAGACCCAAAAAACGTCCAATAGACGGAAATATGAAAGAGTTTAAGAGATTATTGAAAATTAATCCTAAATTTAATATCGATAGACCCAAAAAACGTAACAAACGTCCAAGAGACGGAAATATGAAAGAGTTTAAGAGATTATTGAAAATTAATCCTAAATTTAATCTCGATAAACCAAAAAAACGTAACAAACGTCCAAGAGACGGAAATATGAAAGAGTTTAAGAGATTATTGAAAATTAATCCTAAATTTAATCTCGATAAACCAAAAAAACGTAACAAACGTCCAAGAGACGGAAATATGAAAGAGTTTAAGAGATTATTGAAAATTAATCCTAAATTTAATCTCGATAAACCAAAAAAAGTAACAAAATTAATCCTAAATTTAATCTCGATAAACCAAAAAAAACGTCCAAGAGATTACCCTGGAAAGATGCTCAATTCAATCTCGATATGGTTTCTAATACACCAAAGAATACAATTCTTGATAAAGCCATGATTAGTAAAATCAGAGACTGTTTTAATGAATTCAAGCGTGATGGAGCATCTTATTGTTCGTCAACATTTCGAGTTGATGGTGTTGTTGATGCTACCATGACTGATGAAAAAGCAGCAGTGATAATTTCACGTGTTGGGGAAAAACGGTATTTTTTCCAAATCAAATTCATTATCGAAGTCGATGGCAAATGGATTATTAGGGATAAATTTGAACCAATCCTCAAGAATAAAAAAGCTGTCATTGTGAGTAGAGATTCCAAACCAGGAATTCTAACTGAATCGACAAACCATACTACGAAAGATCTTATCCCGTAACAGCAATGGTTTATGGGATATATCCGTTAAATGATAAACCCGATATCGCAAAACTAGCTCCTATGAAATATTCTAGTTCACTGAATTGTGTAGCAGAACGAATAATAGAACACTTCACAAATGCATCCCGAGGAAATAAACTAACTGATCTGCGACGTAGGAAAATAACCGAGTGGGAACTGACAGTGAAACAGCATGGTGCAAAGATTTCTGATATAGCTAAATTAGAAACATCATTAAGATTCCCAATAACCGTTATGACGATAACCGGAGAGGTTTTATACGAACCGAAATATAACAAAAATGGAGCCCCAATACAGATTATTGATCATAACAAACACGCGTGGACACCTGCGGTAACAGTATTTCCACGAGAACGAACCGTGAAATATATCCCCCCGGAATTTTCCGGGGAGTTCGTCGGGGATGTTTTCTATGAAGAGAGATTATTTGATGCTATTCATGCGTTGTGTAAAGATGATCCTGTGTCAGTGTGGTTACTTAGAAGTGATGAAGATCCCGAAATAGGATTTGATCAATTTGTAAGACCAAATGGTGAATTATATCGCGTTGAAGAATTAGACAACAGAATGAGAAAAATCGCTAGTGATTTTTCACCGGAGAGTTCCCATGAAAAACTTTTCACGGATAGTTTTACTATTCCATCAGTGGTAGCTCACTTCGCAAGAGAAAAAATCTCATGGCGTCCAACACGAAGTGATTTTCTCGAGGATGTTAAATTGAGTTGCGTCGAATTTGGTCATGGAGGACTATGGAATACGAAATACCAACGTGATGGTATGATTTCAATTGATATAGTCGCGTGTTATCCAGGGAGTTTTCTCGGATATGGGGAATGCGCTGAGTACTTCAAACGATTTGGACACCCCACACATGAAATGACTCGTGTTGCGATTAATGGACCATTACCTGATTTTGATTTAACCGGATTCGCTCGTGTGATATCATTCGAATTCGCTACAGGGTTACATCCGTGTAGTTATGTTTGGCTCGGTAGACATATATCTGAAAAGGCCTGGATGCCAATAGTGCTACTGAGATATATGATTGATTGTGGTATGCTAATATCGTTGATTGCTTCCGAGGCTATTATATGCTATCGAGCTCAGAAAGAAGTTTGGCTACCACAACCCGATTTAGATAGAATAATCAGCGAACAGCGAAAACAATTCCCTGAATTCAATGAAGAACAAATCATGAATCGGTCTAAGAAGTTATTTGAAATTAAAAAAGAACAAGCAAAGGATCTCGGACGAAGAATAATCGGTAAATTTAGCCAGGGTGGAAGATACGACAACGCAAAATATTCTTCGCGGTTGATCATAGATATCGCTGAATAAGATTTTATTGTAGCGGATTTAATGAAACAGGGAAAACTTGTATCCTGTAAGGATGCTTTTCTATCCAATGGTGAGAAAATGGGTACGGTTGTTACCTACTGTGATGGATATAATTCCCAGTACACACATTTGAGAAGTTCTATGCTAGCCTATGCTTCTATTAATCTATTTTCGATGATAAATAGATTTCCTAATACCGCGGTTAGAGTGGCCACTGATTCGATGTATATACACAATAAATACAAATCAGCTGTAGCGGCATTCACAGATCCGGAGGAAGCGTGGGGGGTTGGCGATTTAAAAAGGAGATGCTACATGAGTATTGTGAATCGGCAGACGTTGCCATGGATGATAAATATCTTTGTTGTAACCGTATTGAAATTCAATCAGAATTTTCTAATGCACCACCGGTATCTGATCCAGTATGTAGATACAAGACAGTTTATTTAAACGGTTGTGGTGGGTCAGGAAAGACAACTCGTGCAATTGAATTATTTCGTCGGTCAACCATGATTGTGCTAACACCGACTCACAGACTCGCCAGAGAGATGATACAACGAGGGGTAAATGCTTGTACTTACCATAGTTTCTTTCGATGGAAGGGTGACAAATGGACTCCTGAGCGTATGGGTGATAAATTCATTCCTGAAATAATAATCTGGGATGAAATATGCACAGTGTCATTAGATGTACTACAAACATTTCTCGAGTGGTTGTTAAACAAAAACACAAAAGTCGTTATGTGCGGTGATCACGGCCAACCACCACCATTTGTCGGTGCATCTCCACATGAATGGCCAAGGGGTTTTGTAGACTATTATGAAGAAATTACCACTGATTATAGATCACTTGATGAACGATTACGAGAATTCAAAGCGCTAATTAGATTACAACCGGATAGAATCCAGTGTGAAATAGCGCGTGAAGTGATTTCAGAAACTCCAATGAATGATTTCTGGGAAACATGGAGACCAAATGATTTGATAATTGCAAGTAGAAAAATAGTCAGGGACACACTTCAGATGAAGTTATTTGAATTGCATAAAGAAAAATTTGCAACGCTTCCAGTACCCCTTTGTTATAGGCCATCGGATACACGAAAACAGAACATTGAAGTTGATATTCCAGGACAGAGTGAAAAACAAATTCTCGTATTAAATGATATTGTGCTGGTTGATATCAATGTCGTTGAAGATGCATTGCGTGCTAATAAATCCCCGTGGACGCTAGGATACGCAGCAACAATACACTCTTCACAGGGATTGACTATATCGGATACAATTGTTTGGATGGTGGATAATCACATCGAATGGTCGAATTTAGACTATCTCGCAGTATCCAGAGTACGAAAAATAAATCAACTTCGAAGAATTGTTTTCGATGATAATGACACAACAATGGATGATATTGATGTTAGCATCATTAATAAAAAACTCTCCGGTTACAAACAACAGGACAAAAAAAAAACAACGAGAATTTGATATTGATGCTGAATTAATAATTACGCTGAAGAAACAACAGAATAATCACTGCGCGAGTTGCAATTGTATAATGCGTTGGCAGTATTCGGATAAGGATCCTCGCCAATTTACCGTAGACAGAAGAAATAACAGTCTCGGTCATGTCAGAAATAATGTGATGTTGACTTGTCTTGAGTGCAATAGACGCAACGGCGCTAGTTAAGACCATGCGGTGGCAATTGAGTATCCTCGGGAATTACCTGTAGTTGTTGTCGAGTAAATCCTCGCTGAGGGGCAGTTGAATCCAGTTTATAGACTGGAGGTCTACCAGTTGATCGTGTTATACTAGATATCTTGTGTGTAGTAACACTCCAAATAGGATCAGTAGCCTCTTTTCTACCCCCTTCAAGCTCTCCTGGTTCATATAAATACCTCACAGTGATATTACTACCAAGAATTGATTCTTTGAAATCTTTTTGAATTTCCATTTTAGGTATCGACTTCTTTTTAATCGCGTTGATAGGTTTCATGTTGATGGTTCTAGTAATCTCGTTATTCAGTGCGGTAACTACACCTGGTAATCTCTTAACCCATTCACGGGATCTTTTTTCTTGGATGAATTCTTTTGCGTATTGATATCCAAATAACCGTTCAGCAAGAGTCCGATTAAATCGTTCTACAATTGCCTGATCACGATGTAGCGCAGTGTGCCCTCGTCTGATAGTAACATTATGATGTTTCATTGTAGATAACACTGCACCCTGAAATTCCTTGCCAGGATCAACCTGCAATAGATTTGGCCAGTGCAGAGGACCTCGTCGATAAATCCTCTCAAATGCAGAAGCGACTTGAGTGGCTGATTTTGTTTTTAACGGTTCTGCTTCTTTGTATCGACTTGCAATATCAACTACGGTTAGCGCGTATTTGTAACCACGATCATGAGGTAAAAAAAATATATCAGCCTGATGAACTTCATTAGGAGCGGTCACATCAAAATGCGAGAATTGAATTTGTTTAGGCGGTGGTAGATAAATTTGCCATAGTGCCTGTTTGGATAACCAATTTGCCGCAGTGTTTTTTTTTCACTTTTGCAGCACTAGCGAGTTTATGGACTGCTGATTTACCCCTCCAGTATCCTCTTGGGGAATAATAAATTGATTCCATATTATTAATTCCCGGCACCTAACATCAATTTACTTTTCATAGCCGATTTTATCAAAAATGAAGCCAATTTTTCTTTGAAGGATTTATCAGGAATAGCATTTAACGCATGAATTAATTTCACATCTGCGAGATGCCTGTGTTGCAGATTGCTGCTTTTATAAGCAACATCATGAAGGTGACAGGCCTTATCAATGGCGTTTATTGGTTCTTCACCGGGTCGCGGCTGATTTTGATCATTGAGTCTGATATCAAGTCTGGTTCCCGGTCCACAGTAGCTATATCCTGGAAGGTGCTTTTCTCCGGGGTACTTTGCCCATGGGGTTCCAGGGAGCTTTGCCAATTTGGCTGCGATATCACCTCCTCGTTTTTTTTTAAATCAGATCTCATAGACACAAATCTAAATTTCTTTGTACCACATTGCACGCATTTACCAGAAAGCGCTGATCGGTTATTTTTAGTTGTAATCGTCGTCAAGTCATCTGTGCCAGTACGCGTTTTACACTTCACACAATATAGATCCATAATTTATGTATAGAAATATGGATATAATTGATTTTTCAGCGACTAAAACAAGAGAACCGGTTAAGCATCATGCAGCGCTACCAAACTCTATCCGGATGATTATAATCGGGCCATCTGGATCCGGTAAAACGCAATTGTTACTCAATTTAATAATGAGATGGATGAAGTGGGATAAGTTGTATTTAATTGCCCCTAGCGTAGATGATCAACGATGTTATGAAGTGCTAAAGGATTTTAACGAGAATGCATCAGAAATTAAGGGTGAGAACGCCATTGAATTTATAACCGATATCGATGAAGCACCGAGTATTAATGATATTGATGGAGATATTAACAATTTAGTCGTATACGACGATATAATGTTGGATAAACAAAAAAATCCTGCTAGGATCTTTTCCCGGGGGCGTCACAAAAACACTGACGTGATATACGTCACTCAACGCTACACTCAGGTTCCAAAAGTCATCAGAGATAACTGCAATATTCTTGCTGTATTTAACGGAGTTGATACTCATACTCTTAGAAATATATGGCAGACATGGTGTTCTGATATGGACTTCAATCAATTTCGAGATTTCTTTAGTCATGCTCAGTCGACTCCGCACGGATTCGCAAGAATAAATTTGCATGATCCTCGGACACGATATCGTATCGGACTCGATCAAATATTCGGTTAAAATCATTTATTATTTTTTTTTAACCCATAGCAGCAGAGAGGGTGATGACAACAAGTTGCGACCAAAATTGATTAAAAAATCGTAAAAATCTCCGTTTTCATTTTTTTAGTTAAAATGAGATTTCGTAGGGAAGGCTCGTTAAGATTTCAATCAATTTTTTGTTTGAAAACGTTGTAGGGTTCATTTTTTTTGGTTAAAATGAGATCGTAGGAAGGCTCGTTTTAAGGATTCAATCAAAATTTTGTCTGAAAATATTGTAGGGTTCGCCCTCTTTTTTGGTTAAAATGAGAATATAGGACGGCTCGTTTTAGGATTTCAATCAAATTTTGTCTCAAAACGTTGTAGGGTTTACCCTCTCTGCTGCTCATAAGATATCCGGTATAACACGATCTACTTGTAGACCTCCAATCTATAAACTGGATTCAACTGCTCCTCAGTGAGGATTTACTCGACAACAATTACAAGTGATTCCTGACGATACTCAATTACCACCGCGGAGTCTTAACTAGCGCCGTTGCGTCTGTTGCACTCAAGACAAGTCAGCATAACGTTATCTCTGATATGACCAATGCTGCTATTCTTTCTGTCTACGGTAAATTGGCGAGGATCTTTATCCGAATACTGCCAAAGCATTATACAATTGCAACTCGCGCAGTGATTATTCTGTTGTTGCTTCAGCGAAATTATTAATTCAGGATCAATGTCAAATTCTCGTTGTTTTTTTTGTCTTGTTGTTTGTAACCGGAGAGTTTTTTATCAATAATTTTAACATCAACGATGCTAGCATCATCCATTGTGGTGTCATCATCGAAAATAACTCTTCGAAGTTGATTTATTCTTTGTACTCTGGATACTGCAAGATAGACTAAATTCGACCATTCGATGTGATTATCCACCATCCAAACAATTGTATCTGATATAGTCAATCCCTGTGAAGAGTGTATTGTCGCTGGGTAACCTAACGTAAATGGGGATTTATTAGCACGCAATGCATCTTCGACGACGCTGATATCAACCAGCACAATATCATTTAACACGAGAATCTGCTTTTCACTCTTCCCTGGAATATCAACTTCAATATTCTGCTTTCGTGTATCCGAAGGCCTATAACACAACGGTACTGGAAGTGTTGCAAATTTTTCTTTATGCGTTTCAAATAACTTCATCTGAAGTGTGTCTCTGACTATTTTTCTACTTGCTACTATCAAATCGTTTGGTCTCCACGTTTCCCAAAAATCATTCATGGGAGTTTCTGAAATTATTTCACGCGCTATTTCACACTGGATTTTATCCGGTTGTAATCTAATTAGCGCTTTAAACTCGCGTAATTGTTCATCAAGTGATCTATGGTCGGTGTTAATTTCTTCATAGTAGTCTACAAAACCCTTTAGCCATGTATGTGGAGATGCAACGACAAATGGTGGTGGTTGGCCGTGATCACCGCACATGACGACTTTTGTGTTTTTGTTTAACAACCACTCGAGAAATGTACTGTGCATATTTCATCCCAGATTATGATTTCAGGAATGAATTTATCACCCATTCGATCAGGAGTCCATTTGTCACCCTTCCATCGAAAAAAACTGTGATAGGTACGGGCATTTACCCCTCGTTGTTTCATCTCTCTGGCGAGTCTGTGAGTTGGTGTTAACACAATCATGGTTGACCGACGATATAATTCAATTGCACGAGTTGTCTTTCCTGACCCACCACAACCGTTTAAATAAACTGTCTTGTATCTACATATTGGATCAGATACCGGTGGTGCATTAGAAAATTCTGATTGAATCTCATCACACTTTAAGTACCTTTCATCCATGGTAATATCTGCCGATTCACAATACTCATGTAGCGTTTCCTTTTTAAATCTCCAACATCCCCAATTTGCCTCCGGATCTGTGAATTTAGCTACATCTGATTTGTATTTATTGTGTATATACATAGAATCAGTGGCTACTATAACTGCGGTATGAGGAAATATATTTATCATCGAAAATAAATTGATAGAAGCATAAGCTAGCATAGAACTTCTCAAATGCGTATATTGTTTAATATATCCATCACAATAGGTAACAATTGTACCTAATCGTCTTCCATCGGATAAAAAAGCATCCTTACGGGTTACAAGTTTTCCCTGTTTCGTTAAATCCGTTACAATAAAATCGTATTCAGCGATGTCTATGATCAACCGCGAAGAATATTTTGCATTGTCGTATCTTCCACCTTGGGTAAATTTACCGATTATTCTTCGTCCAAAATCTTTTGCTTGTTCTTTTTTAATTTCAAATAACTTCTTAGACCAATTCATGATTTGTTCTTCATTGAAATCTGGAAACTGTTTTCGCTGTTAGCTAATTATACGATCTAGATCGGGTTGTGGTAGCCAAACTTCTTTCTGAGCTCGATAGCATATAATAGCTTCGGAAACAATCAACGATATTAGCACACCACAATCAATTATATATCGTAGTAACACTATTGGCATCCAGGCCTTTTCAGATATATGTCTACCAAGCCAAACATAACTACACGGATGTAACCCTGTAGCAAATTCGAATGATATCACACGAGCGAATCCAGTTAAATCAAAATCAGGCAATGGACCATTAATCGCAACACGAGTCATTTCATGCGTGGGGTGTCCAAATCGTTTAAAATAGTTACTACATTCTCCATACCCGAGGAAACTTCCAGGATAACACGCGGATATATCAATTGAAATCATACCGCCACGATGGCATTTTGTATTCCACAGTCCTCCATGACTAAATTCGACGCAACTCAATTTAACGTCCTCGAGAAAATCACTTATTGTTGGACGCCATGAGTTTTTTTCTCTTGCGAAGTGAGCTACCACAGATGGAATAGTAAAACTATCCGTTAATAGTTTTTCATGGGAACTCTCCGGTGAAAAATCACTAGCGATTTCTCTCATTCTGTTATCTAATTCTTCAACGCGATATAATTCACCATTTGGTCTTACAAATTGATCAAATCCTATTTCGGGATCTTCATCACTTCTAAGTAACCACACTGACACAGGATCATCCTCACACAGCGTGTGAATAGCATCGAATAATTTCTCATTATAAAAAACATCCCCGACGAACTCCTTAGGGATATATCTCACGGTTCTATCTCGTGGAAATATTGTTACTGCAGGTATCCACGCGTGTTTGTTATGATCAATAATTTGTATTGGCGCTCCTTGTGATTTATATTTCGGTTCGTATAATTCTTCTCCGGTTATTGTCGTTACTGATATTGGGAATCTTAATGATGTTTCTAATTTAGCTATATCAGAAATCTTTGCACCGTGCTGTTTCACTGTCAGTTCCCATTCGGTTATTTTTCTACGTCGCAGATCAGTTAGTTTATTTCCTCGTGATGCATTTGTGAAGTGTTCCATTACCCGTGTTGCTACACAATTCAGTGAACTAGAATATTTCATAGGAGCTAGTTTTGCAATATCGGGTTTATCATTCAACGGATATATCCCATAAACAATTGCTGTTACTGGATAAGATCTCTCGTAGTATGATTTGTCAATTCCAGTTAGAATTCCTGGTTTGGAATCTCTACTCACAATGACAGTTTTTTTATCCTTGAGGATTGGTTCAAATTTATCCCTGATAATCCATTTGCCTTCGACTTCGATAATGAATTTTATTCTGAACAAATACTTCTGTTGGGAATTGCTTTGCAATGAAAATCCTTTGGATTTTACACCCTTGAATTTCCAGCTCCTTGGCGGGCCAAGGTGTGAAATTATCTCAGCTGCTCTTTCATCGTTCATAGTAGCATCGATGTTGGGTACATTGACATCTTTATAAATAATTCGAAATGTCGACCAACAGTATGCTGCACCGTCTCGGTAGAATTCATTAAAACACTCCCTGATTTTACTTAGTATAGTTCTATCACCGATCAGACGTTTTGGTGTATCAGAGACTCTATCGAGATTGAATTTAGTATTTCTCCAAGGCTTAATTTTCGATAATCTGTTGAACTCATTATCTAGATTGAATTTAGTATTTTTCCAGGGCTTAATTTTCGATAATCTCTTGAACTCCTTATCGAGATTGAATTTAGCATTTTTCCAGGGCTTAATTTTCGATAATCTTTGGAATTCTTTCATGGTATAATCAATGAATTTAGGATTTTTCCAAGGCTTAATTTTCGATAATCTCTTGAACTCCTTCATATCATAATTAAAACAAGTATTTAAATAGAAAAATATAGTATAATGAATCACTGCAAGTGGCTAATGATTGGATCAACAATCCCATGTAACAAATCATGCAGAAGCGAATTCTGTGGGTATCATTTACAAAGCGTTCGCAACGGTTCTTTCGGTCCTCTCCCATGCCTTCAATGTGGGGCTGGGGTAAGGGGAAAATCGCAGTTGTGTCTTGCTTGTGGGGGTAAACGATACAGGGAACTAAAACGCTATTATGACAAACGAATAAAAAATGCAGTCATTGACCCTAACGATGACAAAATCATCAAAACCCCTCAAGATTATATCCAGAGGTTTATAATTAAAGCAGGTAATAAATTAGATAAGTAGTATTATTATACAAATGAGCCAAGATTTCAGACCCCATCCAGTGCTTGTTAATTACGAAGCCTCCAGTGATGGTGTTGTTAGAAATTGCAGACTAAAAAGGCCTGTTGGATGGGTAAATAATATGGGATATTTGATGTTTACAGCCGGGGGGAAGAAGTATCTCTGTCACAGAGCCATCTATGAAGCATTTTACGGATTAATCGAAGTCGGATTTGTGATTGATCACATAAATGGCGTGAAGACTGATAATTGGATTGAGAATCTTCAATCTATCTCGCAGCGCAATAACCTTTTAAAAGGCAACGCTGGTAGGCACTCAAAACTTCATAGGGGAGTCAAATCGTTTGATTTAGAAACAAAAGAGGAGAAAATATTTCAACCAATAAATAAAGCTAGTAGATACTTTGACATTTGTAGGTCTTCAATACAATTTGTTGCTGAAAAAATTACTAAATTAACTCTGTCTAAAAAAAATAAAATTCGTATACATCTGAAAAGATTCAAGGGAGATAAATCCTTTATGGATAAATCCGCCGCAACTTACACTCTACCTACTAAGTTCCCTTGTATTATGACGTCAAAGGAATGTGTACCGTCTGCTATTATACCTGTATACCTTGACTAGGCGCGCCGCACACGTAACTGTAAGGAAGTATAACATAGTTTCGGTAGAGGTTGTATTTTTTTATCAATTCTAAAACCTTTTATTGTCGCTTGGCTAAAACTGCAATTTAAACAGTTGTATTTATTTAGACTATCTATAATACACTTTTAGTACAGACGCGCTCTTCAAGAAAGAATTAATAAATAAATAAAGAACTATTTCAGTGGCCACATAACCATCCAGGCATCAACGTTCCTATATATTTATACTGTCACATAAATTAACAGTTCAAGAAGTCGCATTTATTTGTACTTTACCCATAATTCCATGGTTCACAAGCTTTTCATAAGCATAACGTTCTTTATAATCCAGCGCAATACCTATACGCTCAGCCGGAACAGTGTTTCCCATTCATTGAAGTATGTGGGCGTGGTTAAAATTCCTCTGTATAGAGCTCTTTGTGATTTAATCGATAATGCATTTTGTCTAGAGAATTAGAACAGGTAGATATACGCTGTTATTTAACAACTGTATTATTGTTTTATTTAAAATATTTCTCATTTAAATGTTGCAGCATTAACAAGTAATTCAAGGAAATATACCACCCTTAATTAAGTATATTTAAATTGTTTCCCACCCTGTATGATCAGTAACTGACGCAGGCATGCGTGACTGATATTTACATTATATTTTAAACAACAGTTAAATTATTATTCGTTTTGTGTGTACTTAGTATTTTATTTCCTAAATACGATGAATACAAATTGTCTATTTTAAAAATCTCTTATTGTTAAGTATAATCAGAAGATATATATATTAAAAAATCTCTATTCTGTATGACAGTTCGGTGGTGTAATGGTAGCGTGTTTGTCTTATAAACACAGTTCTATCAACTACTACGTGTTCGGTCCCCATAGCAGATACATTATTTGATGGCGAAACGGAAGATGTTTTTCTATTAATTGGGGTGGAGGGGCGGTCCCCCTCAGCCAAACCAACATTGTAGCTCATGCTATCGCATTCTCGGTAGCGTGGGTTGGTGTTTTTCCAACTCATGCAACCATGAATTTAATTTTAGTTGCCATGTTGGTTTGGTTTACCACGCCCACGCCACAATAACATCCAATCAAACATATACCTTCTGAGAGATCTAATTCAGTGTTTGCTGAGTTAGACCCCCTCGCCGGAGATTATGTGTTTGTGTCAAAGTAAAATTGGGTGTAAAAAAAATGGTATAAATTGATGCAAAAAGCTCTACATTCACATGAGGAACCCCACAGGGTAGCACAGAATGGGCTACCGGCTAATAGAAACGGTGTTAGGGTCACAAAAGGGCATCCGAAATGGATAGCCAAAAGAAAAGAGCATCCGAAATGGATAGCCAAAGAAAGGGCATCTGGAATGGATAGCCAAAAGAAAAGACCCTAACAAAGACACAAAGGCCTGAATAAGGGACTCATGAATGAATAACCGCTCATAATTTATACCATTTATTTTGCATTTTTTTCTAATAATTAGAGGTAAATATATTATATTTATATAAAAATATAAATAATGGATATCAAAGATGTAAATTCTATAATTGCTGAAATTTTAATTTTAAAAAATAGAGGGATAATATTATCTAAAGATCTCGACTGTGACAGGATTGCCTCGGAATATGAAGACATTGAGTATCAGTCTAGTAAGGGTCATTATGTTTTACCTAAGATGTACAGACTCGTGAAAGGAATTCAAAAGTCCATATATGCTTGTTTGTACGGTAACGATATTGATGTATTTATAACGCTATTTAGCACCGTTGAAGCAATACGTCAAAAGCTCGGCCAAGAGTATCGAAAACGAGCTGAAATTAGTTCTAAAGTTCGTGATCTTAGAAAAATATTAAACGAGGAAAAACCAGTATTTAACCACGTGAGCGTTACTAAAAAAAAACGAGCTGAAATTAGTTCTAAAGTTCGTGATCTTAGAAAAATATTAAACGAGGAAAAACCAGTATTTTAACCACGTGAGCGTTACTAAAAAAAAGGCTTTCAGTAAATAATTTAAAAAAATTATTTTTTTTAGCGTTTTTTGTAACACTCACGTGGGATTTTCTCCTGAAAGGATACTCAGCAGTTTGGGCCTGCTCATGCAATTATGTGAGTACTGGATGATCTGGTTGTGGTAGCAAGTAATCACTGCGACGCCTCCATTTTCACGTAGTTGTTGTTGTTGCCGCGTCGTTAACAAAAATCGTTCATCGCCGTTCTCAGATATTACAATTCTGAAACCCACAGCGATGTTATTTCTGAAACACTCACGGATAGCGTCGTACAGTTTAACCTTGTCCGAGATGGATACGTTAGCTTGATGGTACATTATTTAATAACTCAGTTTTAATTGTGATAGTTTCACATTTGAAAACTCAGTTCACAAACACTATATGGTAGGTGAATCGCTTACAACTAGATTAGCCCGAGAGCGGCTAGCAGCAATTAAAAAGTTTATACCGGTTCGAGACAGACTTCGTGAGAAACTTCAACAACGACAACAAACGCAGACTGACTTTTCTGTGTCAAGTGAACAACTGTTCGCCCCGGTAACTAAGGCGACCAAAGATGTGAAAACAGCAACTGAACGAGCAATATTTGGGAATATTCCTGAGGAAGGCAAGCGACGAGAAGTGCCTGTTCTTGGTGTGCTTGAAAAAATTGCAGCAGAGACCGAACAAACAAAAAAGTCTTTAGAAACACTTCCAGTAGATATAGTAACTACTTCACGGCAACAACAAAAAAAGAGCGAGTACTAGAAGAACTAGGTGCTATTGCAAGAAAACAAGAAGAAGAGGAAGAAGACATTCCTATAAAAAAATATATTTACCGGAAAGTATATTTACACACGATGCATACAACAAAATTAAAAATTTTTATGACAATGATTTAATTAACTTTACCGCGGGGAATTTTTCATTCGATCAAAGAGAAAGAGTTGTAAAGAAAGAGTATAAAGGGTATATAAAACACGACGAGAATTGGATAAAAAAGTATACCTGACAAACCGTAATAGATTTAGAATCACAGACAGTAACCGCAATGATTTTGAGAGTTTTAAAGACAAAGTATTGAGTAGAATAGATAAAAAGTATCTAGTTGTAGAGGATGAAGAGGAGTCAACTGAAGATGAATATTCAGGTAGCGGAATAGTTGAAAACACTAGCGTTACTTGTCCTGGTAACATTGTCAGTGATATATCACGGTTGGAAGTTCTCATCGGAGGGAAATGAGCTGGAAATAACTCTCCAGAAATAATTAATGAAGCAGCTGATATCTGTGGACGATTATTTGCCGGCGGTATCATGGACATTAATGTATATCGAGAATTCATTGCTGAATTAGTTGAAAATCACAGAGACGCCCATGGTTATTACAGCGATTGATCACTAATTAAAAAACTACTAGTTTTATAACAAGATGATTATACACTACAACCATGATAAACCAACCCCGTCTATGTAGTTAATTCACGGTTTCCAGTTTATAGAGCATACTACGGAGATAGTCTCGGTGATACCATTGCAGGGTTATTTGCGAGAATGGCTCCAAAAGTGATGCCGTTAGCTAAACAACTAGGAATGAAAGCCATTGATGTTATTCGTGATAAGTGTATTGGTGCTGTTGGAGATCTCGCCGGAAAAGCGTTTTCAGCTGCAAAGAATAAAATAACATCATTAGTGAGACGAAAAAAGAAACCGTTACCGTCTACAGCGGAAATTCCTACAAGTGTTAGTAAAATTATAAATAACGCAGTAGATGAAAAATTAGCGCAATTGACTTCAACCTCTGACCAAAGCAATACTGCAAAATATGATAGCGGGATGTGGCTTTAAAAAACTGCGACGATGAATGGAAAATCGTTTACGATTTCACGATTTAGACTCTGATAAATAGAATAAAATGTTCAAAAGGTCACCTGATCCAGCGTTTGATATAGACGACCCAGTTCGCAAGGATGATTCTGTACGCGATTATCAATATTACGCCTATCATGCCATAGACTCAAATAGTCGATCAAGAATTGAACTTCAAGTCCATGATACCAGTAAATACTTTTTGCCCTGTGAAGCATTTATCGAAGTAGAAGGAGAACTTGTAACTGCTGCTGATACTCCTGCTGTACCAGCACCGTATCCAGCTGGTACTCAAGTCGGGTTTGTCAATAATGGTATCATGGCGCTATTTGAGAGTGCTAGATATCTCATTGATGGAAAAGAAATTGAGTCGATAGATCGCGATGTTGATGTGGCTACAACAATAATCGGGTTAGCCAGATATTCCGATGATTATACAAGATCAGCAGGACCTTCTATGATGTTTGCAAAGGATGTTACAAATAAAGCTGGAGGAAATCCATTTGTTGTAAGTGTCACATAATTAGGCGAAAATTGAACTGATTTTTGTTCTTCTTGAATTGCAAACGAAACTCACCATTTTCTTGATTTCGTCGTACACGCATTACCTGGGGTAATTAAGTGATTTTCTCCAAGGTAAGTGGCGTGTAACGATTTGCATGTGCCAGTTTGTTATTTACATGAAATCCGAAATACTCGTTTCACGTGGTGCACAGCAAGCTCGATGTGATTTATGTTCACCTATAGAGAGTATATAAGGCGAGATATTTCTCATAATAATTACGGGAACCAAAATATCTAATCGAAGGATAGATAAGCTCGTCTTGCAATCTCCAGCCAAAGGGGTGAGTGTTAAATTTACATTTTCGTTTTATTGTGAATTTTATTCAGATTATCATTTCGTATAATGATGCTTTTATTGCAATTAAACGTGGAATATTTGGAATTACTAGTCACTATTAGACTTTAAATGCAATATCGTAATCTACGGCTTAGATTATTTTTGAGACAACTATTATTAGTCTGGTTTTGTTTATTGTAGCTGTTACCGTGTTTCTGATACCGTAGCTGCTACCGTGTTTCTGATACTGTAGCTGACAATCGCTGTTACCATAGATCTGATAATCGCTGATACCGTAGATGTCAATGTTTCTGATACCATAGATCTGATACCGTAGATCTGATACCGTTGATGTCAATGTTTCTGATAGCGTAGCTGCTAACGTAGTTCATACCATTTCTGATACCGTAGCTGTTAACACATCTGATACCATCTTTTGATAAACGTCTTTGATATCGTCTGATTTGTTGTGGGACATCTATTATTTGTTCCGGAATATCTCTGTATAAATATCTGAATGTGATTGTGCCGTTAATTTGTGCAAACGGAATTGAAGTATCTGTCTGTGTGTCGAACTGTCTGTTCGTCAACATCTGTGTAACGTGTAAATATCCGGAAAGCTAGAAGTCCGAGTGTCGGAGCTGTCTGAGTTGTAAAACATCCGGGTCGACATCTAGGGTAGTGAGGAACCGTTGGTTCTGGTAGATGTTGTATGTTGTCTGAACGTATAACTGTGGTGGATCCGTGAAGGGAAACGTCCGATAATAGTATTGGTCAACCCTAGGTTTTCCGGGAAACTGGGAGACGATTCAACTGTTGCTGAATCGTGCGGTTATACGGGGTCGAGACACATATGTGTATTGAAATTGTAATACTTTTTAATACATTGTTGTATTTGCATGCTTATGTCAGATCACAATAATATTTCAAGTGATCGCATAGATATCAATAAAAGCTAGCAACTTGATTGAATACAAGTATATGGTCGTGCTAGTTATCGCAATCCATCGTGCGATAGTATAGTTTGTCGTTTGTGTTCATTTTTCGTAATTTATACTTGCATTAATTTAACTTTCGTAAAGGATCCTTGGATCTGTGTATAGTCCAAGAGATCCCTTTACATCTGAGATTCCTTTTGTATTAATATTTAATTTGTTCATGTATTGTGAATGGTTGTGAGTGTAATTGTGGGTTGAGTGCATGAATTATTGTGTTGTTACATCTGTATTTTTTACATTTATAATTTATTACATAAATTTATATTTTCTTTCACAAATTGTGTTTGTATTGTTCATTTAATCCACCCTCCTCTCGGTAACAATTCTGTTACAATGGTGTCAGAAGTGGGATCGTTGGATTAAGTGAACTGTCAATCATTTTTGTGAAGGTATACATTTAATGTTTATATTTGAGCGTGACCTTCTGTTAAGATAATACTCTAGCTGGAGTTTATTTTTGTTTAGTTTACCTAGGTCCGTGTGTCCAGTATAAACGTGTTTAAAGTATTGGTTTGGTTATATATCTATATTCATATTACAATTGTCATGTCATCCCTTAAGGACTTGGTTGCCTTAGGCAAAGAATTTGGATATGAAGGTGAAAGCTTAAGGAAATTTATTCAAGCAGAACAAGCCCGGGAAAGGGAAGAAAGGGCAAGGGCAAGGGAATTAGAAAAGGAAGAAAGGGCAAGGTCAAGGGAATTAGAAAGGGAATCCGAAGAAAGGAAACGGGAATTAGATAGGGAATTCGAAAGGGAAAAAGGGGAAGCCGAAGAAAGGAAATGGGCCTTTGAGAAGGATAAAATAGAATTAGAGAAGCAGGCACAAAGGGAAAAGATAGAATTAGAGAAGCAGGCCGAAAGGGAAAAGATAGAATTAGAGAAGCAGGCCGAAAAGGATAGGATAGGATGGGAAATGGAAGCGGAGCAAAAGCGAATAGAGTTAGATGAAAAAACAAAGCAACGGGATCATGAGCGTAAGGTAGAATTAGCGACATCTGGAAGAGAACACGATTCTGCCTTTAGCAAATTAAGGGGCCCCAAATTACCTCCCTTTGACGATGAAAAAGATAACATGGATAGTTATCTTCATCGGTTTGAGCGGTATGCCGAAAACCAGAAGTGGAGTCAAAATGACTGGGCATTGCATCTTAGTGCGCTTTTAAAAGGTAAAGCGCTGGATGTATACTCTCGACTTCCTAGGGACGATGTGTTTAAGTACGACGTCCTAACGGAAGCACTTCTCAAAAGGTACGAGCTCACTGAACGAGGATTTCGTAAAAAGTTCAGGTATAGCAAGCCCGATAAGGGAGAAACCTTTGGTCAGTTCACCGTCAGAATTGCGAACTATTTTGAGAGGTGGATTGAATGCGGCAAAGCGGTGAAAACGTTTGAAGGGTTGACTGATTTCTTGCTCAGAGATCAATTATTTAATACAGTTTGGCGAGAATTAGATCAATTTCTGAAGGAGAAAGTCTTCACGAACGTAAAAGATATGGCTAAGCAAGCCGATTTATTTGCCGAAGCTCATGGGGGAACCCAGAACGTGGTTTTGAAAGATTTTAAGTCTGGAAACCAGTCTGTAAGACCTATGCCTAGGGAGCCTGTAAAATCAGCTGAGGTAAAAAGGTCAGTTAGGAATCCAATTTTTCAGCGTGTGCAATGTTTCTTGTGTAATGCATGGGGTCATGTTCAAAAAGACTGTCCTAAAAGAAAGGCACTTATACATAAGGTAGCAGTGGCTATACAAAGTAAAGGTATATCTGATAACATCGTACAGGTAGAACCTTGCATTCATTCGCTTGGCACGTGTTTATTTCCTGAAGCGCGTGTACCAACCGCGAGAGGGTTTGTCAACGGTCGAGGAGTCGTGGTATTGCGTGACACTGGTTGTACGGGCGTAGTGATCAAACGTAGTCTCGTGCAGGATAACCAAATGATCGGGTGGGAATCCCAATGTATGTTACTTGATCAGACGATGGGTCGCATTCCCGTAGCAAGGATCACAGTAAAAACACCTTTCTTAACGGGAACTGTTGATGCCCTTTGTATGGACAATCCTATTTACGATCTGACGATCGGTAATGTTGAAGGTCCCCGTCTTCCAACCATGGCCGATTTTAAAATACCTTTGGCCCAGGCAGTCGAAACGCGAGCGCAAACACGGCGAGAGAAAACCGCGTTTCGTAAATTAATAGTCCCTGAATCGATCTCAGGAATTTCCCGCGATGATTTCAAACAAGAGCAAGAACGTGATGAATCCATCAGAACAATTGTTGAGAAAATCACGTCCGGCGCGATTAAACATTGCAAGCGTGGGGGTAGCTCGAGATTCGTACGCTAGAACGGATTAATTCATAGGGAGTTTAGCGCTCGGGAGGGTAAGAAGTATTGGCAAGTGGTCGTACCCCAGAGATATAGATCTCAAGTACTTAGGGTGGCGCATGAGTCAAGCATGGCAGGACACCTAGGTAAGGCTAAGACCACTAGCAGGGTAGTCGCTGAATTCTACTGGCCCGGTGTTAATGGCGATGTCACACGGTTCTGTAGGTCGTGCGACGTATGTCAGAAAACCGTGTGTAAGGGAAGGATCACAAAGGTGCCCTTGGGACAGATGCCATTAATAGATACACCGTTTAAAAGAGTGGCAGTAGATATTGTAGGACCAATACACCCAGTTACCGAAAGAAAGAATCGGTATATTCTTACTCTGGTTGATTACGCAACCAGATTCCCTGAAGCCGTAGCGTTACCAACTATTGAAACGGAAAGGGTAGCTGAAGCATTAGTTGATATCTTCAGTAGGGTAGGGGTGCCAGAAGAAATCTTCACGGATTGTGGTGCCCAATTCACCTCTGACCTCATGGGTGAAATAAGTAGGCTGTTATCCATCAAACAGCTAAACACTACCCCATACCATCCGATGTGCAATGGACTGGTAGAGAAGTTTAATGGTACCCTGAAGAGCATGCTACGAAAGATGTGCGCGGAATGTCCGCAAGACTGGGACCGTTATTTAAACGCTGTTCTGTTCGCGTACCGTGAAGTACCGCAGGAAAGTTTAGGGTTCTCACCCTTTGAACTGTTGTATGGTAGAACAGTTCGAGGCCCGATGCGGATACTACGCGAACTATGGACTGGTGATGTCGCGAACGAGGAAATAAAAACGACTTACCAGTACGTTTTAGATCTAAGAAACAAACTTGAGAGTACATGCCAGATGTCACGTGACAAATTGATTAAATCGGGGCGCAGATATGCCAAGTATTACAACCGCAGAGCGCGTAATAGGAAATTTCTTGTGGGAGATCAGGTGCTATTGCTTCTTCCAACGAGTTCGAATAAGTTATTAGTCCAGTGGAAAGGTCCATATGAAGTTAAAAAAGTAAAAGGTGACATGGACTATAAAATTGACATGGACGGAAATGTAAAAACATTCCATGCGAACATGCTCAAGCTGTATATCAAGAGACAGAGCGACAATGTCAATAAGGGGAGTTGAAAATGTAGGCGCAGACTACTTGAGTAGGGCATGATGGGAAATTTGTATGAATTTGCCCAGTAATAAAATCCAGTTTGTAGTATAACCAGTGTAAATGTTGTAAGATATCATCAGTAGTTATTTTTCTTTTATTCTGTGTTAGTTTTAAAAATGTGTACATTTTTATTCTTAGGGGGGAGGTATTGTCACAGAATTAGGCGAAAATTGAACTGATTTTTGTTGTTCTTGAATTGTAAACGAAACTCACCATTTTCTTGATTTCGTCGTACACGCATTACCTGGGGTGATTAAGTGGTTTTCTCCAAGGTAAGTGGCGTGTAACGATTTGCATGTGCCAGTTTGTTATTTACATGAAATCCGAAATACTCGTTTCACGTGGTGCACAGCAAGCTCAATGTGATTTATGTTCACCTATAGAGAGTATATAAGGCGAGATATTTCTCATAATAATTACGGGAACCAAAATATCTAATCGAAGGATAGATAAGCTCGTCTTGCAATCTCCAGCCAAAGGGGTGAGTGTTAAATTTACATTTTCGTTTTATTGTGAATTTTATTCAGATTATCATTTCGTATAATGATGCTTTTATTGCAATTAAACGTGGAATATTTGGAATTACTAGTCACTATTAGACTTTAAATGCAATATCGTAATCTACGGCTTAGATTATTTTTGAGACAACTATTATTAGTCTGGTTTTGTTTATTGTAGCTGTTACCGTGTTTCTGATACCGTAGCTGTTACCGTGTTTCTGATACTGTAGCTGACAATCGCTGTTACCATACATCTGATAATCGCTGATACCGTAGATGTCAATGTTTCTGATACCGTAGATCTGATACCGTAGATCTGATACCGTAGATGTCAATGTTTCTGATAGCGTAGCTGCTAACGTAGTTCATACCATTTCTGATACCGTAGCTGTTAACACATCTGATACCATCTTTTGATAAACGTCTTTGATATCGTCTGATTTGTTGTGGGACATCTATTATTTGTTCCGGAACATCTCTGTATAAATATCTGAATGTGATTGTGTCGTTAATTTGTGCAAACGGAATTGAAGTATCTGTCTGTGTGTCGAACTGTCTGTTCGTCAACATCTGTGTAACGTGTAAATATCCGGAAAGCTAGAAGTCCGAGTGTCGGAGCTGTCTGAGTTGTAAAACATCCGGGTCGACATCTAGGGTAGTGAGGAACCGTTGGTTCTGGTAGATGTTGTATGTTGTCTGAACGTATAACTGTGGTGGATCCGTGAAGGGAATCGTCCGATAATAGTATTGGTCAACCCTAGGTTTTCGGGGAAACTGGGAGACGATTCAACTGTTGCTGAATCGTGCGGTTATACGGGGTCGAGACACATATGTGTATTGAAATTGTAATACAATTTAATACATTGTTGTATTTGCATGCTTATGTCAGATCACAATAATATTTCAAGTGATCGCATAGATATCAATAAAAGCTAGCAACTTGATTGAATACAAGTATATGGTCGTGCTAGTTATCGCAATCCATCGTGCGATAGTATAGTTTGTCGTTTGTGTTCGTTTTTCGTAATTTATACTTGCATTAATTTAACTTTCGTAAAGGATACTTGGATCTGTGTATAGTCCAAGAGATCCCTTTACATCTGAGATTCCTTTTGTATTAATATTTAATTTGTTCATGTATTGTGAATGGTTGTGAGTGTAATTGTGGGTTGAGTGCATGAATTATTGTGTTGTTACATCTGTATTTTTTTCATTTATAATTTATTACATAAATTTATATTTTCTTTCACAAATTGTGTTTGTATTGTTCATTTAATCCACCCTCCTCTCGGTAACAATTCTGTTACAGTAAGACGACCAAAAAAACGTGATAATAGTGATGCTGATGTCGAGGATACGATTATAAACAACGATGATAATTTCAATCTAGGAGCTGCAACACGTATATTAATGTTGAGGAGGGGGCGTAAATCATTTTCATGCTCGATTCCACTGCATCACATATTTGGATTCTGTAGAAACATCAGAAAAGTTATTCATGGAGCGAAGCATACAGTAGCACTGGTGCGAAAGAGTGATGATAATGACGCAATTTGGAGGATTCCAGCAAACCCAGCTGCAGATCATGTAAATGATGATGCCGGTAAAGTCATTTTAACAAAACTATCATTATGGATGCCAGTGTTGACTCCATCAATTACCGCAGAAGAACGATTACTATCATTTTTGGACCATGGAGGAAAATCGTTACTAAGTTGGCTAACGGTAAGTACAGATGTTAAACAATCAAATCTGAACGGGTTATTCACGTGGAACCTAGCATCAAAACAAGGTGTTGCTGCGCCACGTCATATATTTATTGCGTTACAAGATAACACACGAGTTGGCAATCAACTCTCCACCCATATGATATTTGATCAATTAGGTGTTAAAGACGTCTCACTGAGAATAAACGGCCAGCAGGAACCATCCAAGGATGTACAACTTGAGTACGGTCAGAATCATATTGCACGCGTGTATCATAGGTTGTTGTCATTTATGGCACGTGATCAAAATGTCGATACTGGTCTACAAATATCACAGTTGGATTTTAAAAATCTATATCCGATCTATTACTTTTCACTGGAACATCTTGATTTAACAAGACAGTCTGTCGTTGATATACACTTTAGAGCTAATGTGCTTCGTGGTGCTATTGATAATTATAGAGCAGTTGCTGTCATTCTCAGCGACAAATCAATGCTACTCGAAGGTGTTGGAGGAAGAATGAGAGTGGTAGATGCGCCAGTGGAAAATCTTTGAAAATTCTATGAATTTTTCATTGAAATCGTAAACGATTTAGAATCAATCGTTTATGAATAATGTCGTATAGTAATATCAATGTATCGTTGACACCTGGTCAATTAAAAAAATTACAATCCAAATCAGCTAAGCAATGTGGAACCACAATCACCTTGAAACCTAATCAAATGACCGGTGGTGCAAATAAATTGTCGTTAACAACTCGTCAAATAAAACATTTCAATGATGCACTAGTAGCAAAAAAAGGTGTTCAGATTACTCTTTCTGCGGCTGCTATCAAAAATATGATGAAAACGGGCGGTATATTTCCATTGTTAGCTGCAATTCCGGCCTTGATTGCAGCAGCAGCCCCAGCGGTGGCTAAAGCGGCAGCGTTAGGAGCCGTTGGTACTGCAGCAGGAATGGCACTAAAGAAGGCAACTGGACAAGGATATAAAAAAAGGGAAAGGGTCTAAGACTACCAGGAACCCCGTATTCATGGTACAGCGGAAAAGGCCTGAGACTAGGACCGGTTTATTAGTTGGAGAGTCTTTGATTGAAGAGTCTTTGACTCCAATGTCCAATTTTGATTTACTCGATGCTGCTAGAAAACTGGCAATTAAAAATTTTAGAGGTGTCTTTATGAAAAATCAATTACCACATCAACCAAACAGCGTTGAAACCGGAATCATTAATTTAGATAACAGCACCGGACCCGGAACTCACTGGGTTGCATACGCTATTGATCCACGTGGGATTGTCTATTTTGATTCATATGGATTAGCCCCACCAAAAGAGTTTATGCGTTATATAAAAACTTTTCCAATGAAGACGTGGTATTCTACGCTACCAACACAAAGGATGATTGACCCACCAATATGTGGCAGCGAAGTATTAAATGTCCTTAACGCTATTTCTAACTCGTTTTGTAACCCAAGGGGAAAACCTCCACATGTTGTCGTAAATGAAAACACTAGTAATCGCTGGAAATCAAAGATTTTAGAGAGAGAAAGAGTTTTACAATAACAATGATTGATATTTGGGGAAGACCTCTGAAACCCAAACCCGATGACACTGCAACCCCTGATTCTATCAAGAACATACAAAAGAAAATTAAAGATGAAATCGCTGAGACGTTGAACTTAACAAGTGTTGATCCTAATGAAATAGTTGTATTTCAAGACAAACAGGGTAAATTGAAAACTAGTGATGTGTCGTTGGATGATATTTTAGTTAAACAACGAAACGCAATCGAGAATACTATCGTGTTATTTTCCAATCAGGGTAAATTGAAAACTAGTGATGTGTCGTTGGATGATATTTTAGTTAAACAACGAAACGCAATCGAGAATACTATCGTGTTATTTTCCAATCATTGTAAACTCAAACCGGGTGTACTCGTTTCGACTATTACAGATAGAATAGAAACTTTCAACAATGAGTTGGAAAATTTTCTGTTGGAACTAACAACACTTCAATCTAAAATTGAAGAACACGGAAAACAGTTTTCAATTTTTCGTAGAAATATCATTGATAAATTTCTTGGAACTACATTCGATAAACTCGACATAAAACTCCCTGATATCAAAATAATTCATCGATGAGACGAAAACCTTCATCGAAGCCATCAAAAATGATTTTTCGAGGATGATAACAATCATTGAAAAAGCAAAAATTCCTCATGAGAAAACCAACAACGTAGTATACACGATCCAACACGGATCATTTGCGTGGACACCTACAAACAACAAATTATATATCACTGCAACCGTCAAGGGTATATATCGATTAACACTAGTGACAACGACTCAATTTAATATTTCATCGTCGAGTTCATCTGGGGTCAACAATACAATTTCAACGATCATCGACAAGGATACAACTGAAAAGTTCACAATAACATCTACTGATAAAAATTTGGTTAGGGTTTCAATAACGTGGTATGTGGAATTCGTAGCGGATTTAAGTAAATAACGGTTTCAATTGAAATCGTAATTGAAAACGCTAGCGTTTTTAAAATAAAAATGATTTCATCATCGCAATATCGCTATAATAAGGTCAGAGAATTTCAAACTAGACTCAAAGCGTTCGCCGAGGAGTATCAAATAAAAATAAAAAAATACCGACGAAGAATCACCGTAACTGATGTTACTATGTACTCGGAGTCTGGCGTTCTCACTGGCGCCAAAATAATACTTGCATCGGTTACAATGATTGCCCCGGTCGTAGTTCCAATTTGCATTTCTGCGGCGGCTATATTCGCGGGTATATCAACCGGGATAACAAAAAAGATATCATCATGCAGCCAACGCAAACTTCAAGATTACTTAATTCAATTTCATGCTGTATCAACCGCATACTCGCAATTATCCTCGATGATATCGTCGTCACTCGATAATACAATTATATCAGATAGTGATTTCTCAGCAATGGTCAGTATTTATGATTCCGCGATATCAAAATTAGAGCGACAACATGAATATAATAACAATGACAACACCGATGGAATTAGAAAACACGAACCCGAAAACCAGAATGATCTCAATAACCTCAACCATATCAGATAGTGAGTTCTCAGTGATGGTCAGTATTTATGATTCCGCGATATCAAAATTAGAAATAAATCATGAGTATAATAACAATGACAACACCACAGGAATTACTTCAACGAATAGTGGAGAACACGACCCCAGTACAAACAAGCATGATATCAATAACATCAACGAATCCTGAATTCAGTGTGAATTTCCCTAGCCCAGTCCCCGTGAAGGAGATAGCGCTAGCAAAATTACGAGTGTATCACAGCTAGCCTAACATTAGATCAGAATCATTTGGTGGTCAACAACCCAATAATTCACTGGTGTTCTCGTATAAGAATAAAGACGACGGTACCCCAGACTGGAACGTTGTTTCCATACCAACAGGGTCATACCAAATCGAACAAATCAATAATGAATTCGCGCGTAGAATAAAATCGATTACTGAAGTAGAGTCAAAAATCGCTATAACGGTTCATGAGCCGACGCTATCATCCGCAATTGAAATAAGCACAGAAGGATACGTCGTAGATATCTATCAGAGTTCTATTAGAACCGTACTAGGATGGCCTGAATTACCACCAGGTGGGAAAACCGTTGATTTACTAGAACCACAAAAAACTGATTATATCACCAACGTGATAGCACCTGATAATCCAATAAAAAGTTATAAAGATCACCAATTCACTATAGATTTCTTTGGTTTCGAATACCAATCAACTGGAAGAGAGAAGCCAGGGGAGAGAATAGAGGGACATCATTTTGTTAACGAACCTGAAATCATTAAAAATTTCACAGCAATGAATAATGATTTATCGCTGTTGTTAATTTCTCTTAAATCCGGCTCTCTCGCCCGAGATGAATTTATCAGCGTCGTAAAAACATGCAACAAAATTATCGACAATATGGAAACATTTAATTTGAAAATTATTCAGGATATATTAGATGACGATAATCCCCTATCGAGAACAAGATTTGCAGAAAAATATAATTTCCCCGTCAAAGATATTCCAACATTTAAACTACCAGGATATAACGTACCGGAACTAAAAAAACAACTTAACGACACCATCGATGCTGGTTTTAAAATAATTCATGATGCATGGAAGAAAACAGCATCATCGGAAATAAAAATCCTCAAATATAATAATGATCCAGATGGTGGCGGCAGACATATCGCTCCGTTCAACGTGAATATATCCTCAGTGATTGCGCTCAATTTAGTATGCGATGTTATCGAAGGAAGCTATCAAATTAATCTTGAACGATCAAATCAAGCTCAGCAAGGATATATTCTTTATTCGTTTGCACCAATAGCCCCTCCAGGATTTTTAATAGTTGAGTCTCCGGTTAATCCAGTCTATATGCGGTGTCATAATGATTCATTAACCAGAATTAATTTCAAACTCACAGATCAGTCCAATAATCTAATTGATCTACAAGAAGAGGTGACAGCGATTAGTCTGTTTGTGAGATCCTAAGGACTCGATCAAATATTTGGTTAACCTGTAGCAGCAGAGAGGGTGAGTGACAACGACGTTGGCGTCATTGACGAATTCATCGAGGAGGCCTCAATTTACCGAATCGACGCCTTTTTTTACGATTTACGAAGAAGCCTTAGATTACCGAATCGACGCCTGTAAAAGTTATCTGATTCACCCTCTCTGCTGCTCGTGCTATATCACCGAGAATATTACCAGGGCATGAAATTACAGGCAATTTTGCTGATATCCCACTCCCAAACGTCTCAACGGGGTAAAATCCTCTTTAGTGATATCAGTTGCATCTTGTATATCTATTTCTGGATTGGGTTTTGATTTTTTAGGTGAGAAGGATATTTTCTTTGAAGATTGTTTCCGCCGCTGCAATTTTTGTGGTTTTTGTTGTTGTCGCAGTTCTTCATATTGATTGTATACGCAACCTACTATTTTCATGTATTCAATGTATGATGTATTTGTTAAATCAATTTGACTTGTTTCGGTTTTGATTTTGTAAATCACATCGGCCCAGTGGTTTATATTTTTAATATATCCATGTTGCCCTGGTTTCAACATTTTTTTTCTGTTTTCATAAGTCGTAACAACAAACGTAGGAATATCTACTGGTTTAGTATTATCAATTGTTGCTATCCCCTCCTCGTTAAATTTCCCCCGTAAACTCTCTACTGTTCTTCTTGATTTGGGGAAATCTCCACTTTGTCGTTGTATTACCATCTGAGTTGCCATATCACCTGAAAGTTTTTGTATAGCCTGTTTTGTTTGCCCAGTTTTGATTGCTATTTTTTCAAGTTCACCAAGAAGAGGCCTCTCTGTTCTAGTACCCTCCTTAGGGATATGTCCGTATATAGCTCGTTCAGTAGCTGTTTTCACATCTGTAGTTGCAGCAACAATCGGCTTAAAAAGTTGTTCAGAACCCTCTGTAAAATCAGTTTGAAGGAGTTGTCAGTGCTGTAACTTTTCCCGTACACTGTCACGAAGTGGTAGTGGTGGATTTTCACTCAAAGAGTTTCCACTCAAAGAGTGGAATTGCTTTGAAAATCTTTGATTTTTAATTCACCAATTAAAAAAAAATTACTACGGTATTTTTACAACACCGTGTGAACTGTCATTGTCGCGTTTTATTTGACTAAACTCACATGAATGGGCCCATTCATCGTTACCTATGTACACGGAAGTTATACAAGAAGAAGGAGGCTCTCTACACGTGGGACTCAGCTTGCTCGATTAGAGCTTTTATCTGTTTCGCCTTGGAATTAATAAGTTTCTTTTGTTCATACTCGGCACCTAATTGCTTCCTAACATCTTCTACGACCGTACATAATGGTACAAACACACTAACGTCTTCATGATAAACTAAACTCTCACGGATAAAGTTTTAAATGCGCTTGATTAGATAATACTGCTTAGAGAGGATGTACTTGCCGCTGTTTTGTAAATATTCTATATCCTCAAAATCTGTCATTATTTGATCACAATTTAACCCCGATGATAATTGAATATTTTGATTTTTTAATTTACTAATTTCAGAAATAATACATCTGATATTTTCAGAATTCATATTAAATAAAAATATGTTTGTTAAATTGCTTGCAATTTCAATTAATGAATTACTTCGAGTGAAAATCCTTGGTGAATTGCAAAGCAATTTCACAAAATGAATTCTGGACCCGCTAAGGTGTTGGTCATCTTAGCACGTCCAGAAGCTTTATACGATTATAGGATGATTATGGTATATATACAATGGATGACGATGGCACATCAACCCCAATGATCTAGTGTGGTATGGCGGTTTATATATATAGGAAGGCACACAACAATAGATTATAGGGTGAATATGGTATATATACAATGCAATGAATGACGACGGTACAACAATAGATTATAGGGTGATTATGGTATTTACAATGCAATGTATGAATACTTAATTAAGGACGGCACAACAATAGATTATAGGGTGATTATGGTATTTACAATGCAATGGATGACGACGGCACAACAGTAGATTATAGGGTGATTATGGTATTTACAATGCAATGGATATATGACAATGGTATGTACAATGACAATGACAATGGATGACGCGCGCGTGGGCTATTCTACATTCAAGTGCAAAAACAAACCCCAAAATCAACCCGGTTTGAATGTCAATAATAACATTCACACCACGTATGACGGTGTGATTTGAGTTTGCACTTGAACTTCGAGCTAAAGCCCGAACATAACACAGACGAGGTTGTATATAACCACTCATTACAAGGAAGTTAAATAGAATGATGTGTGCTTTTTATTCCTTGTTGTGTATAATTCTGATTATTGACAGCGCAGAATTAATAGTGAGTACTTGTAAAAAACATTAAAAAGAATAATACGATTATTTGTAAACACTTATGATCAATTTTGTTTCCTATGAAAATCCTTTGAAATTGCAAAGCAATTTACGATTTCATAAACAAAACCCGTTGATATTTATGAATTATAACAGCCAATCAAAAACTACCTCCTTGGTTTCACCAACAGTAACTCTGTCATTGGTGGTTTGTCACACGCCATATACCAGCGAGTTATCTCCGTTAATACCATTCAAAAAACATACAGTTAGATGTAAATCAATCGAATTTTTTGTCCATTTTTTCTGGAAATCGCCGAATTTTGTACTCCTTCTGCAACAAATCGTACTGAGGTCGGACAAATATCGAAATACTCTCCAGCCTTTTTCATAGACGGAAATATTATTTTCTCGTTGTCAGTATTAATTGATGTTACGGGTCTAGCATTTTTCGAGTATTTCCCAGTCCCGCCTCGTTTTGTGTTTTCACGTTGTGTAACGGCTTCTAAATTGTTAAAAGAATTATTAGTCTTAATGCCATCAATGTGATCAATAACAAAACCATCCTTGATCAATCCGTTAAATACTTCATAGACGAAACGGTGATTATGATGCATTTCCCCCCCCCCCCCAGCAGTAAATATCAAATATCCTTGATTACTCAGAGCACCAACAGATTTCTTGAATCTACAGTGTCTAACAACACCATCACGAGAGGCTTCATAGTTTGCAATAACAGGATGTCGTTGAAATTCTTGGCTCATTGGTATACAATATACTTTATTTGTCTAATTCATATTGGCTGAATTATAACATTGGGAAATCTTTCTATGTAGTCCAGGGTAGTTTTTATGATTTTGCCGTTGACGTTGTCGTTGACGTTGTCGTTGACAGAGTCAGGATTTTTGATTCTCTTTTGTCATAATAACGCTTCAACACTCTATAACGCCTACCACCACAATTGATACATAACTCTGATTTGCCTCTAACACCTACCCCACAATGGAGGCACGGGAGAGGACCTTTTGAACCGTTTCTCACGCTTTGCATATGATACCCACAGAATTCATTTCTGCATGATTTGTTACACGGAGTCTTTGATCCAATCATATGCCATTTGCAATGATTCATTATATAATATATTTTTATATTTAAATACGTGTTTTAATTATAATATGAAAGAGTTAAAGAGATTATCGAAAATTAAGCCTTGGAAAAATGCTAAATTTAATCTCGATAGAGTCTCTATTAAACCAAAACGTCTAATAGACGATAGCATGAAGGAGTTCAAGAGATTATCGAAAATTAATCCCAGATTTAATCTCGATAGAGTATCTGTTAAACCAAAACATCTAATAGACGATAGAATGAAGGAGTTCAAGAGATTATCGAAAATTAATCCCAGATTTAATCTCGATAGAGTATCTGTTAAACCAAAATGTCTAATAGACGATAGCATGAAGGAGTTCAAGAGATTATCGAAAATTAAGCCTTGGGAAAATGCTAGATTTAATCTCGATAAAATCTCTGATATGAAGGAGTTCGAGAGATTATCGAAAATTAAGCCTTGGAAAATACTAAATTCAATCTCGATTAGGAGTTCAAGAGATTATCGATAATTAAGCCTTGGAAAAATGCTAAATTTAATCTCTATAGAGTTTCTAATACACCAGAACATCTAATCGGTGATAGAACTATACTGGGTAAAATCAGGGAGTATTTTAATGAATCCTACCGAGACGGTGCAGCACACTGTTTGTCGACATTTCGAATTATTGATGAAGATATCAATGTACCCAACATCGATGCTACTATGAAAGATGAAAGAGCAGCTGAGATAATTTCACACCTTGGCCCGCCAAGGGCCTGGAAATCCAAGGGTGTAAAATCCAAAGGATTTTCATAGCAAAGCAATTCTCAGCAGAAGTATTTTTTAGAATAAAATTCATTATCGAAGCCGAAGGTGAATGGGTTATCAGAGATAAATTTGATCCAATTCTCAAGGATAAAAAAAACTGTCATTGTGAGTAGAGATTCCAAACCAGGAATTCTAACTGGAATTGACATACCATACTACGAGAGATCTTATCCTGTAACAGCAATCGTTTATGGAATATATCCGTTAAATAATAAACCCAATATTGAAAAACTAGCTCCTATGAAACTATCGTCGAAATCACAAGGTGATTCAACACTGAATTGTGTGGCAACACGGGTAATGGAACACTTCACAAATGCATCCCGAGGAAATAAACTAACTGATCTGCGACGTAGGAAAATAACCGAATGGGAACTGACAGTGAAACAACACAGTGCAACGATTTCTGATATAGCTAAATTAGAAGCATCATTAAAATTCCCAATATCAGTAACGACAATAACCAGAGAAGTATTATACGAACCGAAATATCAATCGCGAGGAGCTCCAATTGAAATTATTGATCATAACAAACACGCGTGGACGGCTGCAGTAACAATATTTCCACGAGAACAAATCGTGAAATATATCCCCGAGGAATTTTCCGGGGAGTTCTTCGGGGATCTTTTCTATGAAGAGAAATTATTTGATACTATTCATGCATTGTGTAAAGATGATCCCGTGTCAGTGTGGTTACTTAGTAGCGAATCTGAAATGGGATTTGATCAATTTGTAAGACCAACTGGTGAATTATATCGCGTTGAAGAACTAGATAACAGAACGAGAAAAATCGTTAGTGAATTTGCTTTACAATTTCCATTTTCAAAAGAGATTTCATTCCATGAAAAACTACTCGCGGATAGCTTCACAATTCCATCAGTGCTAGCTCACTTCGCAAGAGAAAAAAACTCATGGCGTCCAACACGAAGTGATTTTCTCGAGGACTTTAAATTGAGTTGCGTCGCATTTGGTCATGGAGGACTCACGTGATGGTATGATTTTAATTGATATATCCGCGTGTTATCCTGGAAGTTTTCTCGGGTATGGAGAATGCGCTGAGTATTTTAAACGATTTGGACACCCAAGATATGAGATGACTCGTGTTGCGATTAATGGGTCATTACCCGATTTTGATTTAACTGGATTCGCTCGTGTGAATTCATTCAAATTCGCTACAGGGTTACATCGGTGTAGTTATCTTTGGATTGGTAGACACCTATCTGAAAAACATTGGATGCCAATTGTGTTATTGCGGTATATGATTGATTGTTAGATGTTACAATCGTTGATTGTTGGTGAAGCTATTATATGCTATCGCGCGCAGAAGGATGTTTGGTTACTACAGCCCAATATAGATTGTATAATTAGCGAACAGCGAGAGCATTTTCCAGATTTCAATGAAGAAGAAATTATGAAATTGTCTAAGGAGTTATTTGAAATTAAAAACAAAGAAGCCAAAGATTTCGGACGAAAAATAATCGGTAAATTCACTCAAGGTGGAAGATATGACAATGCAAAATACTCTTCGAGGTTGATCATAAACGACGCAGAATACGATTTTATTGTAGCGGATTTAACGAAACAGGGAAAACTTTTATGCCGTAGGGATGTTGTTCTATCCAATGGTGAGAAATTAGGTACGGTTGTTACCTACTGTGATGGATATAATTCCCAGTACACACATTTGAGAAGTTCTATGCTAGCCTATGCTTCTATTAATCTATTTTCGATGATAAATAGATTTCCTAATACCGCGGTTAGAGTAGCTGCTGATTCGATGTATATACACAATAAATACAAATCGGATGTAGCGGCATTCACAGATTCCGAGGAAAATTGGGGACGTTGGCGATTTAAAAAGGAAACACTACATGAGTATTGTGAATCCGCAGACGTTGCCATGGATGATAAATATCTTTCATGTAACCGTATTGAAATTCAATCAGAATTTTCTAATGCACCACCCGTATCTGATCCGATATGTAGATACTAGACAGTCTATTTAAACGGCTGTGGTGGGTCAGGAAAGACAACTCGTGCAATTGAATTATTTCGTCGGTCCACCATGATTGTGTTAACACCAACTCACAGACTTGCCAGAGAGATGATAGCGCGGGGGGTAAAAGCCTGTACTTATCACAGCTTCTTTCGATGGAAAGGCGATACATGGACTCCTCATCGAATGGGCGTTAAATTCATTCCTGAAATCATAATCTGGGATGAAATATGCACTGTATCGTTGAGAGTATTACAGACATTTCTTGAATGGTTGTTAAACAAAAACACAAAGGTCGTCATGTGTGGTGATCACGGTCAACCACCGCCATTTGTTGGTGGATCTCCACATGAATGGCTAAAGGGTTTTGTAGACTATTATGAAGAAATTAACACTGATTATAGATCACTTGATGAACAATTACGAGAATTCAAAGCGCTAATTAGATTACAACGGGATAAAATCCAATGTGAAATAGCGCGTGAAATAATTTCAGAAACTCCCATGAATGATTTTTGGGAAACGTGGAGACCAAATGATTTGATAGTAGCAAGTAGAAAATTAGTCAGAGACGCACTTTAGATGAAGTTGTTTGAGTTGCATAAGTGTAAATTTGCAACACTTCCAGTACCGTTGTGTTATAGACCCTCGGATACACGAAAGCAGAATATTGAAGTTGATATTCCAGGAGGATTTCAAAGACAGAATTTAGTATTAAATGATATTGTGCTGCTTGATATCAGCGTCGTTGAAGATGCATTACGCGCTGGAAAATCACCATGGACGTTAGGTTATGCAGCAACAATACACTCTTCACAGGGATTAACTATCACAGATACAATTATTTGGATAATAGACAATCACATCGAATGGTCGAATTTAGTATATCTTGCGGTGTCCAGAGTACGGCGAATACATCAACTTCGAAGACCTGTCCTTGAAAATCCTACGGACAATACAATAAGTAATATTATCAGCGCCGACAGCGTCAAGGATATAATCATAAAAAAACTCATTGGTTATAAACAACAGGATAAAAAAAATAAACGAAAATTTGACATTGATGCTGAATTAATAATTAAGCTGAAGCAGCAACAGAATAATCACTGCGCGAGTTGCAATTGTATAATGAGTTGGAGTTGGTCGGATAAAGATCCTCAGCAATTTACCGTAGATAGAAGAAATAACAACATTGGTCATACCAACGACAACGTGATGTTGACTTGTCTTGAGTGTAACAGACGCAGAGGCGCTAGTTAAGACCACGCGGTGGTAATTGAGTATCCTCGGGGATCACTTGTAGTTGTTGTCGAGTAAATCCTCGCTGAGGAGCAGTTGAATCCAGTTTATAGATTGCTGGTCTACCCGTAGATCGTGTTATACCGGATATCTTATGCGTCGTGACGCTCCAAATAGGATCGGTAGCTCTTTTTTTACCACCTTCAAGCTCTCCTGGTTCGTATAAATATCTAACAGTGACATTACTACCAAGAATTGGTTCTTTGAAATCTTTCTGTGAAATCCTTTGGATTTCCATTTTTGGCATAGACGCTTTCTGAATCGCATTGACAGGTTTCATGTTAATTGTTCGAGTAATCTCGTTATTTAGCGCTACAACTACTCCTGGAAACCTTTAGACCCATTCACGAGATCTTTTTTTCTTGGATGAATTCTTTTGCGTATTGATATCCAAATAACCGCTCTGCAAGTGTCCGATTAAATCGTTCCACAATTGCCTGAGTGTAGTGCAGTATGCCCTCGTCTGATGGTGACATTGTGATGTTCCATCGCTGATAAAACAGCGCCTTGAAATTCCTTACCATGATCAACTTGTAACAGATTTGGCCAGCGTAGTGGGCCTCGATAAATCCTTTCAAATGCAGAAGCTACTTCAGGTGATGATTTTGTCTTCAGTGGTTCTGCTTGTTTGTATCGACTCGCAACATCAACTAACGTTAACTCGTATTTGTAACCGTTGTCATGTGGTAAAAATAGTATATCAGCTTGATGAACTTCATTGGGTCCTGTAACATCAAAATGCGAGTAGTTAATTCGTTTAGGCGGTGGTAGATAAATTTGCCATATAGCCTGTTTAGATAACCAATTAGCCGCAGTGGTCCTTTTCACCTTTGATGCGCTAGCGAGTTTATTGATTGCTGCCTTGCCTCTCCAGTATCCTCTCGGAGAATAATAAATAGATTCCATATTATTAATTACCAGCACCTAACATCAATTTGCCTTTCATAGCGGATTTTATCAACCACGAAGCCAATTTTTCTTTGAATGATTTATCAGGAATAGCATTCAACGCATGAATTAATTTCACATCCGCGAGATGTCTATGTTGAAGATTGCTGCTTTTATAAGCAACATCATGAGCATGACACGCCTTATCAATAGCGTTTATTGGATATTCACCGGGTTTGGGTTGGTTTTGGTCATCGAGTCTGATATCTAATCGTGTTCCGGGGCCACAGTAGCTATATCCTGGAAGATGCTTTTCTCCTTGATACTTTGCCCACGGTGTTCCTGGGAGTTTCACTAACTTGGCTGCAATATCACCTCCTCGTTTTTTTTTAAAGGTTTCGTAGAAACAAATCTAAATTTCTTTGTACTACATTGTACGCACTTACCAGAAAGCGCTGATCGATTATTTTTCGTTGTAATCGTCGTCAAGTCATTTGTGCCAGTACGCGTCTTACATTTCACACAATATAGATCCATAATTTATTATATAACAGCATGAATGTAATTGATTATTCAGCTACGAGACGACGGGAACCTATTAAACACCATGCAATGTTACCAAATCATATTCGCGCGATTATCATCGGACCATCTGGAAGTGGTAAAACACAATTGCTACTTAATTTGATAACGAGATGGATGGCGTGGGATAAGTTGTATTTGATTGCTCCGAGTGTAGACGATCAACGATGCTATGAAGTGTTAAAGGATTTTAACGAAACCGCGCGAGAAATTAACGGCGATGATGTTATTGAGTTTATAACCGATATCGAAGAGGCACCTAGCATTGACTCCATCGACGGAAGTATTAACAATTTAGTCGTATATGATGATATCATGTTAGATATTCAAAAGAATCCTGCTAGGATATTTTCCAGAGGCATACATAAAAACACCGTTGTGATATATGTTACTCAACGTTACACTCAAATACCAAAAGTGATCAGAGATAACTGCAATATGCTGTGTGTATTTAACGGAGTTGATACACATACTCTTAGAAATATTTGGCAAACTTGGTGCTGCGGTGATATGGATCATAATCAATTTAGAAATTTCTTTAGCCGCGCTCAGTCAATCCCACACGGATTTGTGACGATAAATTTATCAGACCCTCGGACGAGATATCGCGTCGGACTTGATCAAATATTTAGTTAGTAAAAATCAAAGAATTTCATAGCAGTAAAGAGGGTGAACGCCAACGACAATGTCGTCTTTTTTTACCCTTCGAGGAAGCCTCAGACCAAATCAGACGCAGTCCACGTTCTCACTCCATCGTGAAAAATCTATGCAGCAAAGGAGATGGTGACAACAAAAATGGCGTCGTTTTTTTTAAAATTTTATTTTGATGAATGAAGGCTTTCTATTAAGCATTTCGAGGAATCCTTAGTTTTACTAAATCGACGCCTGTAAAAGTTGGTCTGTTCACCCTCTCTGCTGCTCAATATGTCTTAGAAACACTTGGACGTAAAGTCCTAGAACACGTCAGATGATATGTCTAAAAAACCGTTGGACACCTCAGAATTGTAGTTACAAAAAATGTCTTGGAAGTCCAAGGTCAATCAGAATGGCTGTCAGAATAAAAAAGGAATTGCTTGCTTGTCCTTTTTAAGAGAATTTGACTATAGTAAGAATACTACATGGTTAATTCCCAAACATCTTTAGTAACAATACCCTATTTCCCAGCACTGATTTTGTGATCTCTAAAACTTGATGTAGTAACAATGCTACATAGCTCTCCACCAATCCCATGTAGTAACAATACCCTATTTCCAAGCACTGATTTTGTGATCTCTAAAATCTGATGTAGTAACAATACTACATAGCTCTCCACCAAACCCATGTAGTAACAATACCCTATCTCCCAGCACTGATTTTGTGATTTCTAAAATCTGATGTAGTAACAATACTACATAGCTCTCCACCAAGCGCATGTAGTAACAATACCCTATCTCCCAGCACTGATTTTGTGATCTCTAAAACCTGATGAAGTAACAATACTACATAGCTCTCCACCAAACGCATGTAGTAACAATACCCTATCTCCCAGCACCGATTTGTTTTCTTCAAAATCTGAAGTAGTAACAATACTACATAGCTCTCCACCAATCCCATGTAGTAACAATACCCTATCTCCCAGCCCTGATTTGTTTTCTTCAAAATCTGAAGTAGTAACAATACTACATAGCTCTCCACCCATCCATGTATTTTTTTAATTAAATATGCAGAGTTATAAGAATTTTGAAAATAATTTGAAAAAATGAAATTTTCATGTGCATCAACAATTCAGTGTCACCTAGAAGGTTTGGAGAAAATAAAATTATTTGATGAATTTGTGAAGGCCAGATTCAAAAGATGAATTTGCCTACAATATGGCGATTAACATGGATGAAACTCTAGTGAGAATTATCATGACAAGTGCAGATTGAGAGAAAAAAATCTGACTTTAGTTCTTGCAGTTTCAACTTCAGGAGATGTGTTGCCTCCAACGATAATTATTCACCGTCTGAGAAAGGTAAACAAATATTCATGCACCAAAATGATGGATCATACATGTACAGGAGAAGGTTTGTGTAGATGAAATGATGATGCAGTGGACTTAAAGAGTTTTATCTCATTTGCACAGTTTTATATTTTTACTATAAAATTTAAGTTGTAATTTTGGAGTAATTTATAAGTTGTCGAACAACTTACTACTAAAAATAACTGTGAACATACACTGTACAAAAAATGACTTCAAAAATTAATTTATGGTGTCCCAACAAATATGTTGTCTTAACATATGTGTTAAATACAGTAATACTGCTACAGAGATGAAGTTTACTGATATGCAGTAATGTTGTTTGTTAATATGATAATATTACCATATTGGTACTCCTGACAGCCATCCTGTAGTGATGTTACATGCTAACAATTCTTTACTACTTTGTTTTATCAAAACATTCTTGCAGTAATATAACCATATTTGTAAGGTAATTGTTGAGTATCATTGTTTTAATTTCCAAAACCATTAGTAGGTATAATTGCTATATAGTTAAGGTTTAAAGCCATGCCATAATGTTACTTGCTGCATTTCTACATTGTTAAAGTTGAAATCCTTTTGTAATAATGCTATTTCAAGGAGACTGCATTAATCTGAAGCTGTCATCACCAAGCCTGATTTAATAGTATGGCCAGTAATAATACAGTCTAGTTGAAATTGTTGAAGGTGTTATTTATACAAGATATTCAGTATATTGAAGTACTTGTACACAATATTTTAATCATGATAAAATATAGATATTTTCAACAGTAATGTAAGGCACAATTTCTTTCTCATTTAATATAATTAAAATGTCAGTAGCATCTCATGTTGTTATTTCTTGTAGTTCTTCCATGTATGGCAGATATTTGGGTCATTATTTCATTAGGTTGTTGTTTGCGTTTCATATAAATTCTGTTCTGCTCTTCCACTGATCTTTTTTCAACATGTAGACTACACATATAGTCATGGCCTCCACTAATAGTATTTTCCTCATAAATTTGCTGAAAAGATAAAATAGTTTATTTGAAAACATTGCAGACACTAGCATGGAAATTTTGTTAATACTGTTAGGATCATCCATGCACATATCATACAAGTATTCTAAACATATACTCTCAATATCTAAATCAATGATCTTCAATAATTTAAACTTCCTGATGTTATATTTAGAGTAAATACTACAAATATTGCCTTATCTGCTTATATTATTAAAATAAAACACATTTAACATGTTTAATCATAGAAAAGCTACTTTAAGGTCTTATCTCTAGGAAGTTGTAGTTTAATAATATTACCATCAAGATTCAGATTTATTTTACTCAATTGTCCATATTAATATTCCAGGCATAACTAAATCATTGTCTGTTGTATTGATATTGGTTCATCTTCTACTAGATATACATACTTGTTTCAAAACTGGACATACTTGTCACAATCTTCTATTTACCTTGTGATTTTATTGTTTATGATACTTGCAACCACCTGTTGCAAAAGAGATATAATAACAATCAAATTATTTGTTATGTTAAGAATATGGAATTCTGTGAATCTATGTATAATTAAGATGTCACAGTTCTAATTGTATAAATGTTTTCCTTGATAAAATCTTTCAGATTGTATATATTGCCTCGGACAAATATTATACATATTTAGAATCTTCCATGAATTATCATTCTCTCTCACTCCCAATACACAAAACGTTTTATGCAAGGTAAGAATGTTCCCATTTACAAGACAGGAATGGTATTCTATATTTAATTGAAAGTACATTTTATTACCCATAATTAAAAAGTCAGGTATACTAGGTGGACAGGTAAACATATTTTATTTTAAATGCTTCATGAATATTTATATAGAAGGTAATACATTTCACTTCTGTGATAACAGAAAAACACCACACTATGTTAAATTGGAGACATAATCAGTCATTGGGGCAAAAATGTTTAAGATCTACCAAATATATGCTTTAAATTTACTTTGAATTTTGAATGTATATTTTAACTTACTACAGGGTCTTCAAGTTCTTTATCCACCATTTCTTGTAGATGTTCTGCCACATTTATTTCTGGAGCTGTGATGCTGTGAAGAAACACTTTGTTTTTCAAATTTGGCAACAACCAGTACGCTTGGGCACTGGCATACTCCTTCATCCTTTGCTGAGACTGCGATATTTCTGAGATTTCATTTAGAAATCTGACCCACCACTGATACTGACCATCACCACCAGACATCCTATACCTGTACCTTTCCACATTAATTCGTATGGCACTAATATTTATTTTATTGACTTTTGATGGTAGTAAGACTACTGGTTTCCCAACTGGAACATTGTTTAAAATTGTGCATTCCAATCTTTTTCATGGCCTTCTGCTGTTACCTTTGTAAAGAACACAAACATCTCCTTCAGCATCTTTACTGAACAAGAAATGCAGTGGTTTAGAATGGTGCTTTATCTGATTGATATGGGGCTCCATCCATTGCTTAATATCAAACAGACCTTGAAGCTTTCTGCTGCCTTGTAAGACATGGAGAAGTTTTGGTAGAGTTTCTGTATCCTCTGTTCTGAGCTTCTCAGCAATTCTGGAAAAGGCTGCATCTATATCTTATGGGTGTGACCCACATAGAGGAAGGATAGATGTACCTAATAAAATCAAGCAAGTCTTTAATTTTTATTAAGTTTCTCTTTTCTAAACAGTCATTAATTTCTCCAAAACAATATGAAGTTATGTGAATTTATTCTTATTATCAATATTAAAAATACCTCTCATACAAATTTAGTAGCTATATATTAATCAGCACAACCAAATCACTTTTTTATGTCTAGTTCTTGTTCATAATATGATTTCTGCCACAGAACTTTATTTAGAGATTACAATATCTGAAAAAAAGAATATGAAAAATGCTATTTAAATTTTTGAAACCATATATTTCAATGACATGGCAAAAACAGTACAGGCAATTAATGCCATTTTATAACATTCCCAAATATTACCACATACCTCTCTAAAAACTGCAAGCCTGACCAACAAGTCACAGAATCCCATCATGAACTTGCTTTTGTTTTCACGTCTACAGTTATCTGCTTGAATGTATAATATCTCTGGCAGTTTTCCATTCTGTAATTATGAAAAGCACACACATTCTAATGTTGAAAAGACTGCAGAATTTTTAAATATCTATGATAGAGATGTTCATTAAAAATGACTTTTAATTTTAGGTCTGACCTATTAATATCTATACTGTAACCAATTAAAAATTAGGTAATAAGTATACTGCTGTTTCCATGTTCATGATATAGTCATCTGCAAGGAGTGTATCTAAAACTGATGGTAGAGCCATAATTCAATTTAATGTATATCACTGACTTCAGAAATTCAGCAGTCTTTAAATTAAAACTTATAAGAAGTGAATAGTTGTGGAAATCATCTGAATCATTATGAATGATACAACATATAGGAAAAAATTATATTCTATGTAACTAGTGGGTGGATGACATGCACCAGGTTTATAAAAATAATTTTTAGTGCTGTATTTTATATTATTAATCACAATTGTCAACCAGAGACTAACCTTTCCAATTGAATCATGCACTGTTCTGAGTAAAACATTGGATATTCAGGAAGCCACTGTTTGAATCTGTCAGTTTCTTAGAAGTTATTGATGATCCAAATGCATCAACATTATCTTTCTTAGTCATGCTATCTTCTTGAAAAGTGATGTGTTCCTCTGTAACTGATGTATCTGAAGCATCATGACTTTTTGACCAATCCTCTTGCAACGAACTTACCAATTTGTCAACAAGTGATGTACCCAGAATTTCAATACTTTTGGATATATCATCATCCTCCCACACATAAATGTTCATTAATGAGGTTCCTAAAGCATTATTACTTTCAGCTTCATAATTGTTTTCCATGGAGTTGCCTAGTTCATCATATGCAAAGTCTGTTTCAATGACCATTTCAGTGTTAAATTACAATACATTCAAGGATTTAATTCAGGCAGCTTATAATACTATCACATTCAATAAAGCCACATGTTAACTTGTACTGTTATAATACAAAGCATTGGGCATTACATGAACCACAGCTAGCATAGCTAATGTTAGTGATTGGACTTTCTCCAGTCATAACATTTCTACATTAATTTTACAACTAGAGAGCCATTGGGATCATACTCCTATGACATGTAGGTCCCAGGTCTTAATATCTCTAAATTCTGATGCATGCTGGCAAGTGTTTACTGTATCTGTCATCACCTTGTTATCAGCAAGCATGAACTTCACTAATGTCAAACATTATGCTTTTAGACTCCCAGCTAACTGTCCAGTTGTAAGACCCTAGTCAATTTTACAATTATAATCCAACAACACCCCCATCCCCTGTGTCATGCTCTGTTAGGCAAAAGAACTTCTCTTCCATTTTCAGTAACTGCTATCAACTTTGATCTTTTCACACAAGGGATTTGTCCCTCTATTTGAAGTAATAATACAATAACTTGACCAAACCCAAGGTTTTCTTCATTCTTGAAACACTCAATGTCCTTGCATGCACTCTGATTAAAGTATAATTAAAGGTGGTATACTTATTAGAATGGATGTAGACAGAAATGGGTTTTCAGAATACAGATTACATCATATGGACAAGAACTTTGAGTATGTATGTATGTATGTATGTATGTATGTATGTATGTATGTATGTATGTATGTATGTATGTATGTATGTATGTATGTATGTATGTATGTATGTATGTATGTATGTGTAACGCTACCCACAGTTCACTTTGTAGAAAGCTTACCAGTACACAAAGTCCCCTCTTCTTGCAAAAGATTTGTGGATTGGCGGATTATACCTTCTTTCAAGGTGTCCACTTAATTTGGTTCTCGTTATCAAGAGGTTAACTGCCTTTAATCTTATTGCCCAGTTCGAGTAAATACCGGTATAAATATAAGTATGGAAACTTATAGGTGGAATAGATAGAGATCTGATCAGATATATAGAACAGAACAACACAAGTGCCCATATATGAAAAGGAATAACAATTTAATCAATTACATTAAGCAACTATGAGAATTCATTTACATAAGAATATACACTGCTTTTAGAACTAAACCTTTCACAAGACTTCAAAACAAATATATTTAAATAAAATAGACGATCTGTTTTACTGATAGAATTAGTTCATCATAGGATCTAGTGAACAATCGAAGTCAATGCCTTGTACGATTGCATAACCTGAATTTATTCTTCACTCCACTTCCTCTGACTTCCCTCTGTCTAGTCATTTTCGGCCATCATCTCTGTGCATGGCACGTAGATTCACAGATACTCAATACACGTCTCAAGATATGCCTCAGGATGATGCGTCACAAGATACGTCCCAGGTGCTATTTTATCCCTTTGAGCTTTAAGTGTTCCTCACATCTACTGCCAAATTTGTTTGTCATTTTTCATCGACAACAGTCCTCTTGGACAATAGTTTTTACGAGAGATAATTTCTTCCAAATTTCTTCCGGAGTCTTCAAAACTTGGGTTTTCTCTTGCAGAAAAGCTTTGACTGATTTGAAATTTCGATGTGGGTGATGTTAAAACTAGGAAATTTAGTGTCAGAAATACGCTCTTTATTTAGCGTACCAATCAGGATTACATATATTTGCATCTTTTTTTTTCAGAGTCGCCAATTCTGCGATCAATTTGACCTTCTACATTGTGACTACTGGGCACTGGAAATTCTCAATTTGTGACAGTTTTACCATGAAATAAAAGTTTACTGTGTCTCTAATAGTCTGTCTGTCTGCTGTATAAACAAATGCTTAATTTAAGAATAAAATTCTCCCTTCGAAAAGACATTACCAATCATAGCAGTATGGCGATTTGATACATGCCTGTCCCCATAAATCTGATTAATTGTTCTCTGGTCTCAGGTATGCATTCTTCATAGATCACCAGAAATTTTACTCTTTACAGTATGTATGTATGTAGACATGCATGCATGGCTGTCTGTCTGTCTGTCTGTATGTATGTATGTCTGCCTGTCTGCCTGTCTGTATTCTTACATGTTTAGTCTCAATTAAACAGTAATACAGAAAAAGTGAAAACATCAAGCTTTGTAAAATTTAAAGAATAATTTATATCCCTGGAAAAATTCTGTAAAAATGAAAAAATAAGAACTTACAGTTTCAAGAATCAAATTCAAAAATAATCCAAGAATAATCCATGAATTAAGGTAAACAAGTCCTAATAAAAAAAATGTTCTATTAAATTCAAGTTCAAGTCCTGATGGAAAATCCAAGATGGATAACGATGACATATGCTGTAGTCTGTACTGTGTGGCCACTTACAGTTCCTTGTAATTAGCACTCAGGTGTTTTAAATCTGAATAAAATTTATAAGCAATGTGTTTCCAAAATTTCTAAATGAGCACTTTTCACACATTTCTAGAGAAAAAAAATTAATCCTTTTGAAATCCAAATGACCTGAAGATAATTATAAATCAAAATCTGGCTACAGAAGTGGAAAACAACTTGATACCAAGTGTAAAAGCCTGAAACTGAGATCATGTCTCTAAAACAGATTATATCGTATTCCAAGATGCATTTTCAAAATCCCATAGTTGTGAATTCAGAAGAGTCAGGACATGTGATCGTGTTTATATATAAAATATCACATACACAGAATAGACCAATGATTTTACTTCAAGAATAGAATAAAAAGGTTTACTTCTTAAATAACAGTCCTGCCATGACCTTGACAATAAACAATCATTTTAAAATAAAAATAGAACTTATTCATGTGGTTGCTATCAATTTTGAATCAAGGTTTGGATCCAGGCATACACTTGGTGTTTAGAAAAAGAATGATTCAGGTCAACTGATTCTCTGTAAAAAATATCATTTCCAGTGAATCAATTTATATTATAATAGCATGTAACAGAATAAATTTTTTAAAGTTGACAAACAAACAATTAAAATAAATATAAATATATATTAAATCAGATATATGTAACAGAATGTATGTATGTATGTATGTATGTATGTATGTATGTATGTATGTATGTATGTATGTATGTATGTATGTATGTATGTATGTATGTATGTATGTATGTATGTATGTATGTATGTATGTATGTATGAGTTTAATTTGCTAATAACTGTAACTGATGAGATAAGCCACTATTCAGATTTGAGCAAATTCATGTGGGTGCTCTTAGGATTTTATTCATTCAGAAACTACTCTTGTTTTTATCTCTCTCTCTCTGTCTCTGTCTCTCTCTCTGTCTCTGTCTCTCTCTCTCTCTCTCTCTCTCTCTCTCTCTCTCTCATCCTCACTCTCACAATAATAAAGAAAATATTAAAACTATAGTGGTTTTTCATATGCTCCTACAGGGGAATTAATGCTTTTATCGCCACTGACATCCTCCCAAAAAAAGCAATGCTAACCTAGCATGCCCTCCTGTTAAGCACATTACCTTGTAGAAACAAAAAAATATCAACAACCCTCTTCTCTCTCTCTCTCTCTCTCTCTCTCTCTCTCTCTCTCTCTATCTATCTTCTGTTTACATTATTTGTTTGGTCAATTAAGAATTTATAAAGGCCTAATTGGTTGTTAACACCTGTTGTGCATCTAACTGTGTTTACCACCATCACCAGTTTGCTAAACAAGTATGGGCTCACAATCAGCAAATTCCTCAGTAAGGAGAGTGCATGGATCTGATGTTTACAGAGATAGCTTGGTGTATGCTCTTCATCTTTGATCTAAAATACACAAACATATGCTCCCTTCTACAGATATAATTATCTAAATATATTGAAACATAATAGCATTATCTGATCATGATGGCTTAGAAGTGTCTATGTTGTTACTGCTGGAAAACAATTGGTTGAGATGACATTATAATAATAATAATAATAATAATAATAATAATAACAATAATAACAATAATAATATTTTGTGATAACTTTTGTTGGACAATTTGCTGCCAATGATGATTTTATATTTATTTAAGAATAACCTAATCATGTGAAAATGATTGGAGGTGTTTGCTAATTGAGGTTAGAATTTTTGTAATTGAAAGGTCAACATCCAAAAAGTTAAAAGAAGGTATAAGAGCAATTCAAAGAAAACTGTAATATCCTGGTGATCTAAAGAATTTATTAACCATGATAATATGTATATAATTTTATGATTCTTCGTTGACCATTTTTTGGCCATCACACTAAAGTGGATTTGGATTTGGCATACTGATATATGGATATAAGGACATAGAAATTTCCTGAAGGACACAAGCAAATTTTTGTAAAAATGCACAAGGAAGACTTTGTGATAAAATTAAAATATGAATCTTTGGAAACTGTTTTTTTTTTGTAATAGAAAAATATTGTTAAAATGAATGAAAAGTCTCAGATTCTGGATGAGATGAAACCTCTAAAAACTAAAAGACCACATTCCCAAGTAAAATCTTACAGCATACTGCAATCTGACCATGTATGTAAGCGAAACGTATAAATAATTATCTTATAGCTTTTTTAAATTCAATATTTAGAAGTGTTCCTTTCCTACAATGCTTGTCTTATGTTCGATATTTTACTTAAATTGTTTGTAAAATAAAGATTTCGGGAAGTCGCGGGTTTGAACTAACAGCTGTCTCACACTCATCATTAAGAGGTTAGTGTTAGGACTGGTTGGCCTATTGTCAGGATAATGAGATTGGGTGGGACATCATTCTACATGTCTGCATGAAGCCCCATTTCTTTACATAAATAAAAAACTGCCACTCTTCAGACACCATAGCAATATTATTGAATTTTTTAAAAGCTACATTAAAAATCCAAATTACATACACTCGCACATTTAGCCTTCTTTATATCTTGACAAGGAAGATAGCTATTGTTAACCTTGCAAAACTGTAAAGGATGTCTCCATATTACCTATTTTTAGCAATCATTATTTAGAATAACTGGAGTTCTAGCTTGTGTACTTGCAAGCAGAGTTAGAAAACCAGTCTGCATTTGTTTCTACAAATCATCTAAAAGTTTACTGCCGGGTTGGAGAGCACATAAAATCCACTTCTTTGATGTGGATCATGTAGTACGAAAACTGGTCTTTGGGTGCAAGGGAAAGTTTTTATGATCAAATTTAATGTTGCATACACCTGCCAAATAAAAATTTTAAACAATAAATAATACACTAGTGAGGTCAAAAAGGTCCATTATTTTTGATAGGCATAATAAAGCAAAACATAAGAATATCACTCACTTGGCCTGATAAGTCTATGGAAGTTCACAGACGAAAAAGTTGTTGCCCCCCCCCCCCAATTTTTGCATGCATTTTTCATGTTTGAAATCCTGCCATTTTTGAGAGCACATGAGATCTGAGCAGCTGTTTTGAACTTTTTAAAGTTGGGCTGAATTGTCTTTGGGCCAAATTGACTATGATGATAAGGTTAAATGTGTGTCAGAAACATGTATAATTTAATATTTATTATAAGTACATAGTTGACTTTAGTTTCAAATATTTATAAGAGTTTTTCCCTGATATAAATATAAAAAGATACCAAATCATGTTTGTAACTGTATGAAAAATTAAGTTTAAAAAATATGCATTATTCGTAAGCATTTTCGAATTTGACATTTATCTTTAATAAGCATTTAATGAATACTAAGATTCGCATTTAAATCTGTGTATTACTTGCCATAAGCGTCAAGTATATATGTCTTGTAAACTTTTCTATTTGTTTGGTTAAGGATCTAATAATGGTTTAGTGAATATTAAACTTTATGTTAAATGAAATCTTAAGTAGTGAGTTTAATAAAATCTTATATTGGGAGGAAATTGTAAAAACCCTTGTTAATCCATATGGTTTCCCTTTTCACACCCAAATACGTGCTTATATTAATAGTTATTGCTTATGCGCTGTGATAAAATTGTTCTAACAGGAAGAATAGTAATTCTGCATTCTTTTGAACTTGTAAAATTTAATTTTAGGTTCTCCCCATGATAAAGAAAGAATATTCCTTTTGGAATGTCATCATAAACAATAACTGGAGTTGTTCAGATTACATTCATATAGTTATTCATCTGCCGTGAACTTCAACTAACTTAATGCAACTCCATTAAAAATGTGTATAAAATTTTGAAAGTGAAAATATACTCATTTAAAGTCTCATACACAGTGAATACATAACATTACTTTAAAAAGTACTTATTAATTAAGTACCAAACTTTATTTTATCAGTATATAGAACAGTAGTATCTATATAAGCTTAAAAAATAATGCTAGGAAAATGTTATCTTTGATGTCGACTTGACCTGTACTTAACCGTTCAGGAGAAAAACAATCTGCTGAAGGAGAAATAATTTACTGGCTGATAAATTCACTCTGAGGAATGATGTTGACTTTTACAAATTTTGTTGGACTTGCATCACCTGTAAGGGACAAGTGCTATCATATAATGAATCAAACCTGCATTTCCTAAGTGTATTTGTCCTATGGTCAAAAACATTTTGATTTTATGCATCATTTGGTGTCTGACACAGGTCATTATGGGGTAGTTTGTTGGACAATGGTGAAACCACTCAAAAACTGAAACACTCTGGACCAAATTACTTTGTAACGTTTTCAGTTTATTGAGGTATCATAGATTTGAAAAATATACCTTACATATATCAGTTGATAACAAGCACATGTTCATTGACACTGACCTTTTTAAATATGTTAAATGAGAGCAAAATCTGGCACAGAAAAATCCATTTGATGTTACCTGATATTCAAACATGTTAATTTTATTTATGAATTACTTGAGCACTTAATTGATTACAATATTCACTGCAATCATATTTAGTGACCAAGAAAATATTATAGTATAGTATAATGCAAACCACAAAGTTAAGGTGGCAAAACTGTCCAATCAAATATGATTATCCTATTTTTATATCACTATTTGCCCCATTTGTATATCATTTTTAGTGATTTATGTACTATTATTATTTTATTGTTTTAAAACATACATACATATGTATGAATGACAGTCACATTGCATCAAGAGTAATTTGAATTTTTTTTTTAAATACTCTTTTCTGTTGTATTTCATGATTTTGTATTATCCTGAATTTGATTAATCTGATGTAATCTCTATTGAAGAGGAAATAAAGTCAGTCAGTCAGTCAGTCAGTCAGTCATACATTCCAATGCACAGTTACAATACACTTGTATAAATACATAAATAGCCAGTCAATAATGATATAGACAGAATATTGTGAATTTCTTGGACTTGGAATTGTTGTGAGATAGCATGTTCAAGTACAAAGTGTTACAAAGTGTGGAAAGTAAAAAATGCAATGAGCTTATAATGTCCTGAACATCTGACTGTGTCAGTTATATATAAAATCTGTCTTCCCCAATTGTTATTACTTAACTATGGGAACAAGATTTTATTTTCAAAATCTAAGTCCGAAAAGTCTACATCAAGGTGACCCTGCACAGCTACACAGGAACAGCTGCAGAATCACATATCAGCAGGTTTCTCTTTCTAGCAATTATAACTGGACAGTTAGTTGGGAGTCTAAAAGCAATTATATTTGACATGAGTGAAGTTCAGGCTTGCTGATAACAAGGTGATGACAGATACAGCAAAGACAAGCATGCTTCAGAATCTAGAGATATTCTGAAAACGTTGACCTGTCCCAGGAGTAAGTCCAGTAATTGGGTTTCTCATAAAAAGAAACAAATCATTTGCCTGGGCATTTCTGAAGAGACACAGTAGAGCCAAATGGCACAGAAAAATAAGTGGGGGATAAAAGACAATCTTTTTGTGTTGAAAGATGTTTTGATGACAGAAAAGAAGATACTTCAGATATCTGCAGCAGAAGTCAGACAGCATGTAAAGGTATTTTTCAATGTTATGATATTTGACAGAAGCAATTTAATGTTTTCTTTTAATTTGATAGTTATATTTTTTTGTTGACTATTTTAATCTTATATAACATAATTTCCATCATCAAAATTGACATTAAACTGGATAATGCTAAACTTGTAAATTACTTTTTTTTAAAGATGGATGAATATTTTATATTAGATTTTCCAAGTAATATTTATTTTTCATTTTCAAAATAAATTTAGAAAGTCGATGTGATTATATCTATATCAGTTATGTAAAATGTATTGACTTGAATTGAGCTGCAGATTCTGTATTAGCTTAAGAATGCCCTTATAGATATCAGTAAATATTATTTCAGGGCATTTGTTGTATTGTGACTAGTACCACAAAAAATAACAGCCCAAAACTGACATTTAGTCAAAAAGACAAGAAAGTTATGAAAGTTACTCAGTTGCAAGTCCAATCTTGGTAGACTATATTCATTGAACATTTAATGTTAAATACTTCAATTACATATTTATTCATATTGGAAGCATTTATGCAAATTAAGTAAATAAGAACCTCTGCAATATATGCTATGAATATTGTACACTGGAAGGAAGAATACATAAGGTACAATTCTTTAAACAGATTTGTGTTCAAAATGTAACAAATACATTTTCCATCTGCTTTGCAGAAACTCATGTTTCCAACACTTTCTTATAATCCCACTTACTATACTTATTAAGTAATATATTTCATATCTAGGTTGTACTTAAAGATGGAGTTCATCTTCGTTGTAACCTGAATGACTTTTGTCCTGGAGAGAAAAGTGGCTTTATTGAGCAATACAGAACATCAAGGACACGATTTTTGCAATGGCTGGGATTTGAAGAGGCAAATGTTGATAGTGACAGAGATAAATTTGCAAGATGGTAACACACCAGACAAAGAAATGGATGGTAAAGCTAAGGTTCAGGTGGAGAGAGAAGAATGTCAAGGCAAGACAAGTCTAGATAGGACAGTGATAAAGACTCACTTATTAGGTATGAACATAACAAATACCTAACATTTTGGCAGCCTACTCAGCTCCAATAACTTTATCCATTTCTTAAATATAGAAAGCAATGAAGTGTAGTTAAAGAAAGCACAAAAAGACCTGACTTACAATGTTGCACAAAATGATTGGTCTTATACAATACTTAAGTTAATAACAATTGTACACACTTGTATTTGTTTCATGAAGATTAATTTACAATCATGAATAAATTTTAATGGAATAAATTATCTTTTTCAGGATCACATATTAAAGTGCACATCGACAATTTGATTGAAACCCTAGAAAATCTACTTGTGAGGCCCATAAATCAGAAGCATGTATCAGCAATAGCTGATTCTTTTCAGGGCTCGTTTGACTGTTTTACCACTCTGCTTGGATTAGTAGACAGGAGTTGCAGTATTGACAGCCTAGCTGAACCTGGAGCTGTAAAGGTACAAGTGTTAGGGGGAAATCATACGAGGCAAAACTAAATATAGAAAAGACAAGGGTCATGAGCATTTTTATGAGGGATTGTGAGAGGAGCAGTGCTTATATGTAGGATATAGTCACAATGAAATTCATGAAAAGTCGAGAAAGATGAATTTTCAAGAGAAGGTGGCATTCTTCCATCGACTGTTAGAGAAGAAGAAAATGTCAATGCACAACAAATCACCGAAAGTTATTGCAGTATCATGGAGAGCAGACATTTCCACCTTCACAAGGAAAACTGTGAGTACAGTGTATTAAGCTGAAAATAATAATATTAGCTGTAACATACCAAAGACAGTGTTTTAAATCATAATGGGAACTTGTAGTTTTGTCAGTCCACTTAAAATATAAATCTATGGGAATAATATTACTAAATTCTATATAGCAAATTAAATTCATATATTACTACATAAATTTGGTGTACTGCTAACTTGTATATCCTTGTGCACTAACCCATGTCATGGACCCTAGCTGATATGAATTCCTCACCAACTTAAACAGGTGACCCAACATGAACATGATTTTCTATGTCAAGATAAAGTACAGACATATGTGGATATATATTGTTGCCTCAAATTATATGTCCAATTTAACATGTATTTAATGTTAAATGTTGCAAACAATACATATTCTGTTTCATTTGTTTTCTCAAGATTGGTAATATTATTGAGAGGGGGCTTGCATTAATGTGCAAACTGTTTGATCCTCAAATTTAGATCACATTTAGTGAGTTTCACTTCAGGGTAACATTTTTAAAACTTTGGAAGCAAACATCATGCAAACTTAAAGTCTAAAGGCAAAACAAATTGGATTAAATTACCATCATTACTACAGATTGTTTTGTTTTCAATATTATGAAGTTAGTTTTGGTATGTGCTATATATATATATATATATATATATATATATATATATATACAGCTTAATTATACCCATGTTTAATTTTTAAAAAGTTATGTAACTTGACTCGAAGGTGACTGAACATGCAAACATCCTACATCGTGTTTTAACACATAAAAACAAAATATATCAACATCATCTGCATGGTGGAATAAAGCTTACTCTTGTATATGAGCTGACGGTATTTCAGTTTTGCACTGACCAAGAGAAAAATATCATAACTATAAAAAGATGCAAGGAAAATGAATATGGAATAAAGCTAAATGTTGTTTCACTAAAGATGCAAACACACAGTACAATTTTGTTTCTTTTAGCTTATTTGTAAGGCATGTTTATTCTTTAAAACTCATATAATATAAAGATGCAAAAAGAACTGTAAAGGGAAAACAGCAAAAATGGCCACTACTGTTCATTGAGAAATCAAGAAGCTGTAAATTATTTAAAGTTTTTCATAATCTGAAATTTTAGAGGGATGAGGTGAAGAACAGCTATAAGATACACCTCTACCTGGCTTCATGTTCTGGGAGAACCTGGGAATCCATAGAAACAGTCTTTGCTTCTTATGACAAGAAAACCATCAATGGACAAAAAACAGATCAAGAGTTGACACAATATCAATTTACCCATTTTTCAAAGATAAAAGTAGAAATGGATAAAATTCATTTGCTGACAAGTGTGGCTTCTGGAGAAATATCTTTAGAAGAATTCAGAAAGGAGTGTCTTGCATCAAGGTAAGCATATACAATATCAATCACATAATCTCAAGCAATTTACTAGCAAAAGAGTCCATTTTTTGCAGCAGAAATTAAAGTCCTGCTTAAATCTTCAATATACTGTACATTGAAACCTATCTAAAATAAATGTCAGTCTATTAAAGTTCCATTTTTTTCAAAATGAATGTCTTAGATTAACTAAAATGTGACAACCCTCTAGAAACCGAAATCTTACAGAAACATTATTCACTGTTGGTTGCCCAGTGAAACACTCCCGCTGAAACTTGCAAACAAATCTCTAAACATCAAATCCTTCATTAGAGAGCAGCATCCCTAATATTGTACAAATTGCAATGACCGGGTGTTGTTGTGTGGAATGATTTTATGTTTATCCTCTGAAGGGTGAATCTTGACTAAGGTGGATACCCTGCAAGAGTTCTTTGACAGTGAAACACATTGTTTTTATTGAATTTGTCTACTTACACCCTTTGTGATAATTGTTTTATAGTGTGAATCAAAATAAAGAACTTTACAAGGATGTACAACCTAAGAAGATCTATTCAAAAGCATTTGACCTTATAGCAAAAGGGCAAAAGCATACTTTATATATATATATATATATATATATATATATATATATATATATATATATATATAATAGAGTTTATAATTGTCATGGGTAGAATGTACTTATCTAATCAAGCACAATTTCTAAGACCCAGTTGTTGATGTCTGAATAGAGTAATAAAAAAGACTTTCAACAATATGTTTATGAACAAATTCAAAGTAAAGCAATTTGCATCAGAAATGGAACACAGGAGTGTACTGTTGCAGTATATTTCACATGAACAATGCATCTAGTATTATGAATTTACATGAGAGTTGAATGTCCATTTAAATCAACTTCAGGACCTTAATTTCTAATTTTAATATACCTATTGTTGTTATTACTGATTCTTATTATTAGTGCTAATTATATGCATCTCTGACACAGGCAATCTGGCACCACTGCTAGAGAAAAAGATGGAGGAAAAGTTTCAAAAACACCTATGGAGAAATCAAAAAGGTATATAAATATACAATTGGTTATAAGTTATTCAATCTCAACTAGCAAAATTATGTTCAATTTAGAATATATGCAAGTGTGTTTGTGTCCTTTTAATGTATAATGCAGTAATGTACATTATTCACATGTAACTTTCCATACCACAAAGTCCTCAGACTATTATTAAAATGAGTTTTAAAGGCTCATTTAACCAGTCCAAATGGATACATGTAATGAACAGCATCACAGCCAAGATCATATCTATTTTATAACTGTATATTACATTAGTCTTACTTTAGCATACATCTTTAGCATGTGTATGCAATCAGTCTCAGTATGCATTCTTGATGTTTAGGAGAAGTTGTAAAGGACTGACCAACAAACAACAAGAAATAAAAGCAGTCCATGATGATATATGCAACTATTAAGTACCACAAAGTTTATTTTCTTGTAGCAATCTAGATATTTAATCCCAAAAGATATTGCATTTTTTCCCATTGAAAAACATACTGAATCAATTTTTTCTCAGTTTGAACAGTTGTGGCAACAAAACAATATTTTCAGAAAAATGGAAGAGTGCATTGTGGACAAGACAAGGGAATACCTGGAGAAACGATTGCAACAAGCAGAAAATGCACTTCTGAATGAGACTGAACAAAGAAAATCACTAGAAAATAAAATTAGACAAAAGGAAAAAGAAATTGAAAAATTGACAATTTATCAAGAGAAAGTAAAGGAGGTTAGTAATTTGTTTATAATTAACAGTCAGTGTTTCTCGTGACATTATCTTGCAAAAAATCTGCAAGTATATTTCTTAAGTAATAATATTGTGTTTCATCCACTAATCTAATTTAGACATTAAGTTGCTGAGTTAACTGATAGCAAGTTGCAAAAATTAAAAATTGATTTATCCACATAAATTAATCTTCTATTATTTTTCAGATACAAATTAGTCTTTATTTGACCAAGAGTTTGAACCCTTGTGGTAAAAGTGTATTTCAGCAATTAAACAAAATAGAGTCTGATTTTGAAATTCTTTGTAAATATCAACATGATGTCAAATATTATGATGCTAGTGGTATTAAACAGAAAGAATTAAAATCAAAACTAGAAGTAATTAAAGATAAAACACCATTTCATCTAGTAAGAAGTTATTTCTTGTATTCTTTCTATTATTCAAATTGTTTAAAAATTATTCTCTTTGTCAAGAGCAAGAGAAATGCATTAGCATCTTGACAGCAAAAGTGAATCAACAACTCGAGTCATTTAAGTACATGGAGGTAAGCTGTTTAAATTTCAGACTAATTTGATGTTCAAGTCAGAATGCACCATAACCCATAAAACAAATATTGGGTAATTAGTATCTATGATATTAAATGTACAACAAAAGACTATTGATTAATGGGTATTGTGGTGAACCCAACAAGTTGATACTGTAAAAATACTGTCACCATGAAATCATCTGTTTATTCCCAAACCATGAAATTGTAATCTTTTGATCTTCTCATCAGTTTTTGTTATATGTATATACAATTTGGATATTTGAAAATAAACTTTAAATGGAGATTCACTTTTTAACCACTGATATGGATTTGTTTACTTTCTTACCAGCTATCATGAATTAAAACCTGTATTTTCAGGAAACTGAATGCAAAATAAGAAGTGAACTAGAGATGATGAAAAGTTGGACCTTATTAGCAGAGGACACAGCAGCACGTGCAAGATTATAGTTAAAAGAAAAAAATTCAAAAGTAAACTAACATTTCTGAAATAAGTCACATAAAGGAGAGAAAAAAATAATATCATGTTAATAAACATGAGATCATTACATTAATTTTTCTTTTGAGCATCTGCTTTCTTAAGACTTTTTCAACATCATCAAGACTATTATTAAAACAACAAAAAAATCCAGCTTGTAGCAAACTACAATATATCTGCTATGTGTTCAATATAATATACAAATCACTAAAATGTATTTGAAAGGCTTAAATCATACATTTGATATTTTTGTTATTGATGAAAATTCATTTTGGCTTGGCTGATTAAAATCATATTCCATTTAAATTTTATCTTTCTTTTTCTTAGCAAACATCATTGAAATGACCAAGGAATGAGACAGATGGAGATGAAACAAAAAATCAGAAACAAAATAAAATGAAATCAACTTGCATGGTAATGTGTGTGTGTGTGTGTGTGTGTGTGTGCGCACATGTGATTTGGATGTTTAGCGTAGCCATAACTATAGTTGAGTCATATTGTTATGATGTCTGCAGTGTGGCAGTTTATGCTGATGTCTAGACATGTAGCATGATATCCCACCAAGTCACATTATCCTGACACAAGGCCAGACAGTCCTAACACTAACCTCTTAATGCCAAGTGCCTAGTGAGGCAGCTGTTAATATCACTTTTATAAGTCTTTGGTATGACTCAGCCAGGCTTTGAACCCACGACCTCCTGCATCTGAGGTGGGTGCTAATTTGCATGGCAATTACTTTCAAATGAATTATCTGTCAGTATGTCCTTCGTGAATCTGAGCAAGGGTATAAAGTATTTTTGACTTTGGAAATACAAACATATAGACTTTAAAAAGATTGTGTCCATGTCAGTGTTAGTGCTACATTTTAGCAGTCTTATGACCAATCCAGCCAATTCCAAATTGTTTAACTGGATGTCTTAATTTAATTTCCGACAAGTTCTAGTAGGTATTTTGATGCCCTTGAGACAATATGCATGTTCACTTATCCAAATCTTAAGTTTCTTCAACTTCAGAATATTATGTGTTTGTCCCATGAAAAAGAGTGTTACCTTAACTATGGGATGACCTCAACAATAGCAATAGCAGAAACAATAATCATCATCATTATTTGTTCCAAAAAAACATAAATGCAAACTGAAGAAGAAATAAATATATGCAACAAGTTAAGGTAGATGCAAATATTAGAGGGCAAAATGTTGTTTCTGTTTGTATTGTATTTAACTCGGAAGAAGATGGGAATTATATTTTGTATATAGTTTTCTAAACCCTTGATATACTTAATTATTTATTTTTGTGGAGCAGCTGACCATGATATATGGGTACAGTTGTATTTACTGTACATTTTAGTAACTGATTCCTATTAAATTCAGTATTATACTTTACCCAATTCTGACCTCACAGTGGGGGATGTTACCAAATCACCATAACAACCTCAATAAAGACCTGTTAGAGCCCTAAATCTAGACAAAGTGGTCAACCTATGTGTAACTGACCAAACTCCCTGTCGTAATTAGTGTCAGTTAGATGTGTATTAGATTATATAATTTATTTAAGCTTGTTATTTTCTCAGAGAACTATTTTACATGATACAACATGAGGAAGTTAAATATAGGTGATGACAAAAGGACAGATGGTTAGCAGGTGAAGTGGATTTAAGATAAGTCTTCTTTAAGTTATATTTGGAATATACTCAAATGAATAGAACATGTGCGGGGGGGAATAAATACATTATTTTTTTACACCAAATCACATCTTCTCTCATCATCTATGCATTGTCAAGGTTGTCAACACACTCCATGAAACAAACATAAGTGGTTATATACTAACCATTTGCATTGCTTAGGTCAGAAATAAATGTAACCTAAATTTGAGATTCTCTAGAGTGCCGGAAGTATTTATGAATAAATGCATTTTCAAGAGGAAAAGCTTGGATATATGAATAAAGAAAATCAAAGGCATTAAATGTGAAACTAGATTTGTCTGACAAAAGATTTCCAGTTTTTCTCATTATTCTATTACTGGCTTATCAATTACACAGGGGATTAAAAGTAACCATATATCTGACTGATCATTATCTCGGACAGTGAATAAAGAAATACAAATCATTGTAGGCATATGTGCTAAACATGAATAAATCAATATATGCCCTAATTACATGCAAAGGGACATAAAAAGAGAAGGAATGCTATGTGAAAGTGTCTAAAAAATAATAAAACAATATTTGTTTAAAATAAAATTGAATAGTTATCTCAAAATCAGGATAGAAATATGATTAGTTGATTAAAATGCCCACATACTTTTCCTTTTTTTATTAGGGTACAGCATACTTGCACATGCATCTTAGCAGACACAAAAGAAAAGGAAAATAATTGAAAATAAGTTTATTTTAAGAATGCAGACCATTTGAAAAAACCTTGGTTGAGTGTAGCTATAAGATCTATACAATTTAGTTGAAGTAACGTTTGAAGAAGTGATTAGCACAAAAATAGTCGGCAATTCATTTTATTTAAATTTAAAATTTCAGAATCATGCAGCAGACTCCTGACAATATTGCAAGAAACAAGTTATTTTTTTACAGTTTTTTTTCTTCTTCTCAAAACTTTAATCAGTTGACTAAAGTTTTATTTTCTTTGTGGTAAAGAGGCAAAGTATACATGTAAAATGGATATCAGCACACTGAAAAAAGAAATCTAATGGAAATAAGTTAATTTTGAACATCAGACTGTTTTGCAAATATCTTGGCTGAGTACGTTTCTGAAATAATAAAATTAATTGAAGTTATGTTTGAAGAAGTGAATTGCAATTAGAACTATGTTCCATGAAAGAGATTGAATTTATTTCAATTAGGTATAAAATTTCAAAATCATGAATCAGAATCATGCATATGCTGCAAGAAAACTGAAGTTAGTTTTCTTTTAAATGAAATTTGACATTTATCTCAAAGTCAGGTTAGCACCCTGAGCAATTGATCAGAGTGCAGACTGGCATATGCTGAATATGTTTGACAAATAATGTATTAGCATGATATACAAACAGATGTTTAGTTGGCATAGTGTGGTAATATAGCTAAATTAGGGAGTAATAACAAGGCACATGCTGTTCATCAATTTTGATCATTGATAAGTGAGACTTATATAACCATTTATAGAATCAAATCCATAAATGTTATTTTACAAAATAATATTAAAAACTGCAGGCAAGTTTTAAAAACGTCAATGAACATTACACACTTCATGAAAGTCTGGGTATCCATGTTAAGCCAATGATTAGACATTGCAGTAAAATTTATTACTTTGGCTCAAAAGGCCAACTTCAGAATAAGTTATCTTAACTTCATAATAGTTTATAACAAGTATAATGAAAATAGTCTTTAGGAAACTGAAATAAACCTTAAGCAAAACCATAAGACACTAATGATGCAGCAGCCCCCCCCCCTCCCCCCACTGAAGAGTGACTATGTTTTTCTTCCAACAATAAGCAAGAAAAAGTTCATGCAATGTTATGCACCATACTGAAGTAGCTACATAACATGTACTTCATTTTAGGACCTTGAAGGTGACAATGAAGAAGTACCTAGCAGAAAAGTGATTTTGAAACAAAACAGATATAATGAAGAACACTCTAAGATGCAAAGAGAATGTGAAGTTAGTATACAAAAATAGAATAATGTAACACTCCTTCTTATTTAATGGTGCATTTCTGCATGATAGTTACTGATAGGCCATCCTAATATCCATTTGTCTTCCTGATCAGTTAAATTTCTCAATTCTCTGTATGCAGGACACTATTTGAATATATATTGAATAACTAATTGATCATAAAAATCCTTGCACAAGTATAAAGGATCAGTGTCGGTGTCAACTTGATTTGTGAGCTTTATTCCAAATTTATACTAATTATTAATCTTATATTTATGCAAATAAATGTTAGTGATTATTTGACATGATTATGACTAACGTCCTTAAATTACACTTTACAATTCAATACAAATCAATAATGCAACATATATTCCCATGATAATTTTCTTTATGCTGATGTAAAGTTTACTTAGCTTTACTCATTCATGTAGCGGTCTTTGAGTTTTTTGTCTTTAGCACACTTGTGACAGAAAATTAAACATGTTTCTCAAGATTATAGTCTTAATTATTTCATCTTCAGTTTTTATGCAGTTGGTTTTCAAATTGGTATGAACAAATTAATTTTATTCTAACTTTGATTGCAGGAAGGAAAAGGATCAGAAGGCACAGAACAAGAGTTAGCAATTGTTGAATACAATCACCAAAAGTTTTATCTGGGCATCTTTTCAGATGAAAACACTTTTATATTTTGTAAAGAACCAATAGCAAAAGTGCAAAAAGAGAAATTTACATACAACATCAGCAAAATGTCAATTAAGATTGATAGGAAAGACAAACAGATTATAGATACATTTTTGGGACATGTCACCAAAGATACAATGTCAATGAAAGCTATTAACAAGGAGAGTCTAGAAACTCAAATAAGAAATTATTTAAAATAAATCTAACAATCTTGGCATGGTGAGACACAACTGCAAATTTGATATTAATCATAATATGCCAAAAGTAAACTGCTGTACAATCTGTGTGATTTATTTTCCTATGGAGACTGGTTTAATCCTATCATGACATCACTGTTTTGAGCAACATTTAAAAACTTTTTTAATCTTTAATGTTAAAATATGAAATTTATGACATAATCTATATAGGAAGTATTTTGTACTATTTTGTGAATGCAGTATATGCACACTTGTTATTGTTTGCTTCTTTATGAAGATATGATCGTGTTATTATAACCATTAGGACTATTCTATTTAAAAGTACATGGTACCCAGGGAAGGCAGTTTTTAAAACATCTATGCCAGGGTACTTTGATTTCATCGAGTTTATATTAAAATGATAAAGAAAATTATAAATTGCATCATGGCTGAGTACCCCACTTTAAATGTGCCTTCCCTAGGTCACAGAGAACAGCCCTTACAATCTAAAACAATGTTCATTATTCATTTTAAGGAGACACACTTGTTCTGTATATATCTCTGAAATAATCATGAAAAGAAGGCTTATCATCGTCTTCAAGATGACAAACTTGATGTACAAATGACATCTTTCTTTGTATCCAAATATTATATAAAAATAAAATCTATAACTAAGCACATTTAACATTAATACCTCTTGGTATAAGCAAATATTAAATGTTATGAAATGGTATGTAAATGTATTTAGGAATTACATTACATTTAATTAGATATGTGATATATTTAAAAAGGACTGATACAAAAATCATGCTCTTTTTTAAGTAACAGAAAGGTACTTACATGATTTTTTTTTTGATTTATTGTATTTTTATGGTAACAAAATCAAAGGAAACCTTTTTAGGAGATATAAAAAAGGTCAAAAGAAGTGTTGCTTGTTGTTCATTTGACATTGATGCATACACTCAAGTAAAATAGAAAAAAGGATTTATATTAATTGAGTAAAGAATGTTCAGATATAGTTGTAGAAGTTTGTATTGTTGTTATACATGATGATAATACTGGTTTATGCAACTGCTTCTAAGATTGTAAACTGAATTATCTAGACTTCTAAAAAAAGTAATATTACTACAATGACATTGGTTTACAGTCTTATAGACACATTTAGTAATCTTGTTAAACAGAGTTTGACGAGCTACATTTTAGTAATATTAGTGTGATGCAGATAATGTCTGTCAATTGTGCTGTATGGTAACATTACAACTAGTTTATTTCATCAGCCTTTTGAACCCAATTTATATGTAACAAATTTGGTACAAGGAATGCTTCATACATGCCATGTAAGAAAAATAAAGGTTATATGAGCATAATGAATTCTCTTTCAATTCAACACACTTTCTATTCATGATAACAAGTATATTCCACTATGTCACCACACACACACCTCTCTTTAGGGGGGCTACACATGAGCCAGAATCTGAATGAAATAATGTACATGAATATGATGATTTCCAGTCCATGCTAGGCTGGTCCCATCATTAAACTGTATTTTGAGCATGATCCCTGCTTAAGTATCATCTGTGCTAGACTAAGACTACTCAGTGAGTTAGTGCATATTCTGTGCTGATCCCAGCTAATGTAAATCTATGCTCAGTTCATCTCACCTAGGAGAAAGTATTCTAATTTCAAATTGAATGTATCCTAACAAAGTCTAAAACACCTGACCGACTCCAACTTGGCAATATAGTGATATTATCACATTCATATACACATGTACTGGGAGCACACAAAATATCAAATATGTCCCAATTTGCATCATCACTTGAACATATTTTTCCAATCATCAAGACAAGCATTAATTGCAACATATTTAAAACATACTAATCTAACAATGGTTTAAGTTCATTTTGAGCTGATCGATCTAACAAAATGAACAGTTTTTATAGTCTAATTTTGAGTTGAAAAAGCTGCTGTTGTAACTGTTGCTTTGTTTATACAATTTATATTATTATTATCTCTTTTCTCAATGGTATATCAATTGTACCTCAAAGTTGAATGAGAACTATGCCATTTTTGTCCATCTTGATTAATCTTATCAAAAAAGGTGGACTTATTTTTGTGACCTCTTCATATGTGTATAATTGCTATGTCATAAACAATTCAGTGTATTGATATTACTGTAGCAAATTTTAACTACTGTGTTTGTGTTCTTTGAAAGCTAAAAGGAACATCACTGAAAGTTTCACTGAATATTTCAGTGTAAATCTAATTTTTTAAGCTCTATCATAAGGTAAAGAAATTTTCAATGGTTCTTTTGCAACATTAAAATTGCTGCAATATTTACAGTATGCCTTTTTGACATGGACTTCCGTTTTTCAATAAAAGGTGTCAGAAAATAATCGATGTAGGATAGAAATCTCACCTCCCTGGGATTACATATCTGCATCAAACTCTCAGTACAGCCTTGTGTACCACTTAAAATTCTGAGCCAAGGATCGATTTTCATGGTCTACACAGAGGCATCTGATGGATTCTATTATTGCTACCATGGGCAGTCTTGACTTGGGAAGGTGGTACAGTTGATAATTAGTAGTGTAATATTAGTTTATAAAAAGCAATTACAAGTAATATTAAACAAAGTTCAAGTCCTATATGAATAACAACACAGAATTTTCTTTTATATTCTGGAGGCAGTGTGAAGCATAGCTCTATTAATCTTACATCAGATATTTTAAATGACCAAATTAATGTTACACTGTCACTGGAAATAGAGTAATGTTGCTACTTGTGCTTTGGAATTAACGATGTAGTATATTTTCTACACCATGTTTTGCAAATCACATAAGTCCAAGTTAAATGGAAATAGGGTAATGCCACTACATGAACAATGTAGTATTGTGGCTACATCAAGTTTTGGAGATAAAGACAATCAGTTTTACACTGTCACATAGAAACAAAGTAATGTTACTACACAAATTTGGTGATTGACAATGCAGTAATGTTATTACATCAGATTTTGGATATCACAAACTCTGCTTTACAACGTTGCAGGGGGCCCCAAGTGGCAGAATGGTCTAAAGTGCTCTCCATTGCTGATCACAGCCATCTCACCTCTGTCTGTGTAGGTTCGAGCCTAAGATTTGGCTAATATGGGTATGTGAGAAAGCTTGCCAGTAGCTTCTCGTGGGTTGGTGGTTCTTTCTGCGGGTTTTCCCAGGTTATTCCTCCATCATTAATAATAGCCTATCGTGTGCTGAAAAATGGCATTAAACCCTAAAACAAAAACAAGAAATGTCACATGGAATATAGAGTAATATTACTACATGGATTTGGTGGAGATCTATGTAGTATTGTTACTTCATCAGATTTTGAAGAAAACAAATCAGTGCTGGGAAATAGGGTATTGTTACTGAATGGGTTTAGTGGAGAGCTATGTAGTATTGTTACTATATCAGATTTTGAAGAAAACAAATAAGTGCTGAGAGATAAGGTATTGTTACTACATGGGTCTGGTTTAGAGCTATGTAGTATTGTTACTACATCAGATTTTAGAGATCACAAAATCAGTGCTGGGAAATAGGATATTGTTACTACATGGGCTTGGTGGAGAGCTATGTAGTATTGTTACTACATCAGATTTTGAAGAAAACAAATCAGTGCTGGGAGATAGAGTATTGTTACTACATGGGCTTGGTGGAGAGCTATGTAGTATTGTTACTAAATCAGATTTTGAAGAAAACAAATCAGTGCTGGGAGATGGTATCACGGTACCAATTGTTTTTCCATAGACCTCAATACTAATATTTGGAGAGATAAATATATTTTTTATCCTAATTTAGCATGCATCTCACACACTGTTATAGAGAACAATGTTAGATTGTCAATTTGATGATGACAAAACCAGGTACTCCATTGCATTTAAGAGAGATAACTCTGCTGGAACTAGACAGGGGTATGAGTTACCTAGTCACAACATACTTATTTTCAGTCATGTCTCTCACATTTTCAAAAAATCATAAAAAATACAAAATATGATCTATATAGAAATAAGCATAAATTAACATGTTGCCAAGAGGCTAAACTTTATTTAAAGCCTAACAGAAAGTACAACTCTTACATAATCCACCAATCATAGCTTGTGTTGTTGTTTATTTGTGAATGTAATCGACCCTACACCTTAAGCTCCTCCCACCTGGACTTGCGCAATTGGTACCGTTATACCAGATAGAGTATTGTTACTACCATGGGCTTGGTGGAGAGCTATGTAGTATTGTTACTACATCAGATTTTGAAGAAAACAAATCAGTGCTGGGAATTGGGGTATTGTTACTACATGGGTCTGGTTTAGAGCTATGTAGTATTGTTACTACATCAGATTTTAGAGATCACAAAATCAGTGCTGGGAAATAGGGTATTAGATGTTTAGGAATAAACCATGCATTATTCTTACTATAGTCAAATTCTCTTAAAAAGGACAAGCAAGCAATTCCTTTTTTATTCTGACAGTCATTATGTAATTATCATGAATGTGAGTATATTCAATGATCATGAATGTGGATATATGCAATTATCATGAATGTGGGTTTATGCAATTATCATGAATGTGGGTACATGCAAGTATCATGAATGTGGGTATATGCAAGTATCATGAATGTGGGTATATGTAATAATCCTGAGTATATGCATAAGCAGACTAAATATTATCTAACTCAATATCAATGGAAGTAGTGACACCATAACTATTACTTTACACTTGAAAAAAATATTATACAGATCACATACACCAGGCCCATGTTGAATGTCTTCTATATAGATACTAGTAGGGTCATTGATGACTGTCAATTTCACAGAGACCACACCCATGTTGAATGTCTTCTACATAGACACTACTAGGCCATTGATGACTCAATTTCAGACACCAGACCCATGTTGAATGTCTTCTAAATAGATACCAATAGGCGATTGATAACTGTCGATTTCACAGAGACCACACCCATGTTGAATCTCTTCTACATAGACACTACTATACTAGGCCACTGATGACTCAAGTTCAGACACCAGACCCATGTTGAATGTTTTCTATATCTACACTAGTAGGAACTGAATGCTTGTCAATTTAACATACACTATACCCATGTTGAAATTCTTCTGTATATTCACTAGTATGGCATAGATGACTGTCAATTTCACATACACCAACATGGAGTTGAATGTCTTCTATATAGATGCTAGATGGGCCTGAATGCCTGTCAATTTTATAAACTTCATACCTTTGTTGAAATTTTTCTATATTGACACTAGTAGGACATATATGACTGTCAATTTCAAATACTGCGAAGGATCCCAGACAAAACAATAGATATTTTCCTAGTCATAATGCATGACTCCAGAAATGTTTCCATGGTCAGTGTAGCTGGGTATGGACCTTGTATGTTGACTAAATAAATTAATTCCTACTGCAATCCCAAGTTAGAGATTATATATATACACTACGGTCAGGTATTAACAGTTTCAAAATGATGGCCTAGGGCCCAATTCCTGGAGGGCAGAGAGGACTCTAATTGTCAATGTTGGCCACATCAATGACTTGACCTTTACATGGTGAGAAATTATACATATCATTATAATGTAGAGAACTCAATGTCAATAGATAAATTCAAACCATTACATGGTAAGAAATTATACATATCATTATAATGTAGAGATCTTAATGTCTGTAGATAAATTCAAACCATTACATGGTGAGAAATTATACATATTATGATGTAGAGATCTCAATGATTGTAGATAAATTATACATATCATTATAATGTAGAGATCTCAATATCTATAGCTAAATTCAAACAATAAAGTTCTGCATTATAACAATGGGGAGACTTGGAAACATCCTCAGTGGCATGGTATTCAGTGCAATTAAAATGAGTAACTCCCACTTGCACGAGTGTAGCAAGTTTTATCAAACTTCTACAAATAGTTTTAGATTTACTGACATGCACAGCAACTTGAACACTTAAATGCGAATGTCATTCCTTGAACATGAGTGTTGCAAGTTTTAACACATTAACCCCTAACGACGACTTTATGGGACATGAGGTAGTAGCCAACTTCCAAGGTAAGTAGCGTGAAGGTCATGCATGAATCACTAAAGTGGGTGGTATTATAGAAAGGTCGACAGATGTAGCTCTACAATGATATCAAATAATCTGGATAGTTTAGTTGCACTACAAAATACAATGGGACAATCCTAAGTTTTTGGACCCATTTATTTTTCATCAAAGATTTGCCCATGGTCAGAATCCGAATTTGTGTCAGGATTGTAGACTTTATGGCCTCAGATTTATGGCAGACTGGTCTGAAGCTCACATAGACAGGTGAACCTATGCAAAAAGTAGGATATGGTGGACATTTTAAATAAAGAGTCTTCTCCATACGAAAATTATAGGTCCGTTAAAGCAACAAAAAAGTACATTTTTTCACCTTCTGCTCATGCACCAGCATACTAACCAATGAAAAACATTTTCTTTAGCACAACTAGCCTTTTGTCTAACGGAATATTGCTTGGAAATCGATGTATTAGGATGTATTCAAAAATAATTCTCAAAATGTGTTTCCTACTCGCATTTCATGCAAAAACAGCAAAAACCTCCACGGGTTAATGTGTTACCAAACTCCTAATAATAGTTTATAGAGTTACTGGCCTGCACAGCAACTTGAACATTCAAATGCCAAAATGTGTATCATATTTCTATAGAATTTTATATAACTATAACTCTGAATTGCCACAGTACTTCTATCATATTTCTATATACGTTATATAACTATAACACTAAATTGGTACTATGTCTAGCATGTTGAATGTCTTCTACATAGACACTACTAGGCCATTGATGACTCAGTTATAGTTATACACCCTATATAACTATAACACTAAATTGGCACTATGTCTAGCATATTTATATATAGGTTGTATAACTATTACACTGATATATAATTGTATAGTATGTCTAGCCTGTACGCTGTATATAGCGATAACAGAACTGCCACAGTATGTCTAGCATATTTATATAACCTTATATAACACTGAACTGCCACTATGTCTAGCATATTTGTACACACTCAACATGACCCTGAACTGCCAGAGTATTCTAGCATATTTCTATACACTCTATATAACACAGCAACTATAAAAAAATAGTACTGATAGTGTCAGTTCATTTCAAACACATAATGTTAGGTATCTTATACACACAGTTCATTCCAAACTGAATAATCAAACACATAACGTTAGGGATTATATACGCACAGTTCATTCCAAACTGAAGAATCAAACACATAATCTCAGTTGTTCTCATTGTCCTTTGAATACTGCAAGCACATGTACATTTTGATTTGCTTTACTGAGACTGTTTCGTAAGCTGAAACGTAGGTATAGTTGTGACTTGCATACCTGAGATTCTTGTCAGTTTAATGTCAAACATGTTAATGATTTAATTTTGCTGACATATGCTTTTGTCAAATGCAGTTTGTAAATGCCTTTCCTGTGATGGGATAATAATTCAACACACGTCAATGCCTGATAGTGTAAGGGACTCTTCCTTTAAGTGTGTTAACATTATGACTCGTTCTTTTTTTCCTTGTTTACGATTCACTTACTGATGACGTTTTATTTGACTCCAGTGCTTATAGTCTTGTTGTCACATTCTGTATCTCATCCTTAACTGATTCTCACTCATCCTTAATGGATTCTGTCATGTCAAACCATGTTTTGAGTATATCTAGGTAGGATCCTGCAGGAATTCTAGCTATCTGAATGCGCTGAATTTCCTGCAATATCTTAGCCTCAAAAGCAGTGTCCCCGCACTGCTGGCTGAGAGTTGTCAATGTTGAGCTGATGTCATTCTAGTAAGTCTGGAAGTCATTGGCACTAATCTGGCATGACATAGCATGCCCATACACTTTGTTTCTCTCTTCTCGTAGTCTTTTGATCATGTCCTTTTCTTGCTGACTCAGAGTTGGGACAATGTTCTGAAAGATGGCAGACAGCAGGGCAATGTCATAGTCATCTAGGTTTGTATCATCACCATTTGGTGGAAACATGATGTCCATCTGGGATTGGTTGAATACCCTTCTAAGACTGTTGATAGTACATGTCTTCATGTTTTTGGCCAGATATTGGTCCAGAGTGCAGTTGGAGGTGACTGTGCGATGACTTAAAAGTTGTCTCAGTACCCTGGATCCGACATCAACTAGAAGATATGCAATGCACATGAACCTGTAAGTGTCACTGGTTGGTGATGATGACATGGCACCAGCAGATGCTGAAAGACACAAATAATTATAATTGTAGAAAAAAATCAGTATATATAAACATGATCTGAAATTAAACATTTTATGCATAAATGCTATCACACAGATTGGGAGTTGTACTGAATGTACTGACACTATGTACTTTACATAAAGTCACTATTATGCATGGATCTCATTCCTAAGCAACTTGATATCTTATGATTAGTGTAGAGATTAATGACACAAAGGACTGACTTATTTCCGGTTTAATGGGCTGGAAAGGGCTGGAGATTTTAGTTGAAAATTCACACACACACACACATACACAATCCAGGTTTGGTTAAAATCCAGCCAAACCTATGGCTTCCAGAGTGGAATAAAGCTCAGTTAATTAGGTACATATTCACTTAATTAATATATAGAAGAATAACACATGCTCAATCTTTCCTTAACAACTAAAAAGACCTGATTATACTCTTATTATACATTTTCCGTACCTAAACTGAGTATAATTGTATAATACATCTTTCCATATCAACAAAACTGATTACAATTGTTATATGCATTTTCTATATCAACTAAATTGATTATAATTTTATTATACAGCTTGCAAACACTAAACTGTGAACTACATATGATAAAACATGTGTTGATTAATGTTGCATTTATTTAAATTAACTCACTACAGACATAAAACATTTTGAACTGATTTTTTAATCCAAATTAAACAAAGCAATGAGTAACACATTTACTGTCCATTTTTTAAGTACACATGTGAATCAAAGACATAGGAACTTTGGAAATAACATGCCTGTTGGTATATATTTTATCAATCTGCTTTGAAATACACATGTACATCAGTGACATAGGGACATTGGAAATAACATGCTTGTCATTATATACTTTATAAATAGTTTGAAATAAACTTGTAAATTATTGATTCAGAAATAGGAATTTTGGAAATAACAGGCCTGTCAGTATATACTTTATGAATCTGACCCTCTTGCATTCCACAGATAGTCTTTTACTATACACCATAATGAGTGTGTGCGTGTGTGTGTGTGTGTGTGTGTGTGTGTGTGTGTGATTTTCATTTTAATGGAGAATTAACAATGTTTTGATCATTTCACTATGATTTATGAAGTTGGGCAGTTTATTGTGATGTCCAGCACTGGGGTATCATGTTACAGACACGTAGCACTATATATCACCCAGTCAATTTATCCTGACACCAGGCCAGCATGTCCTAAAACTAACCTTTTAATGCTGAGCATCAAAAATGTTTATCACTATAAACTATATTGGTCCAATCTCCTTGCATTCTAGAGATTGTCTGTCACTATATACCATAGTAATATAGTACCTTTGCATTCTATACATTGTCACTATATACCATAGTAATATAATCCCTTTACATTCTAGACATTGTCTGTCACTATATACCATAGTAATGTAATCCATTTACATTCTAGACATTGTCTGTCACTATATACCATAGTAATATAATCCCTTTGCATTCTATACATTGTCACTATATACCATAGTAATATAATCCCTTTGCATTCTAGACATTGTCACTATATACCATAGTAATATAATCCATTTACATTCTATACATTGTCACTATATACCATAGTAATATAATCCCTTTGCATTCTAGACATTGTCTGTCACTATATACCATAGTAATATAATCCCTTTGCATTCTTGACATTGTCTGTCACTATATACCATAGTAATGTAATCCATTTACATTCTAGACATTGTCTGTCACTATATACCATAGTAATATAATCCCTTTGCATTCTATACATTGTCACTATATACCATAGTAATATAATCCCTTTGCATTCTAGACATTGTCACTATATACCATAGTAATATAATCCATTTACATTCTATACATTGTCACTATATACCATAGTAATATAATCCATTTACATTCTAGACATTGTCTGTCACTATATACCATAGTAATATAATCCCTTTGCATTCTTGACATTGTCACTATATACCATAGTAATATAATCCCTTTGCATTCTAGACATTGTCTGTCACTATATACCATAGTAATATAATCCCTTTACATTCTAGACATTGTCTGTCACTATATACCATAGTAATATAATCCCTTTGCATTCTATACATTGTCTGTCACTATATACCATAGTAATATAATCCCTTTACATTCTAGACATTGTCACTATATACCATAGTAATATAATCCCTTTGCATTCTATACATTGTCTGTCACTATATACCATAGTAATATAATCCCTTTACATTCTATACATTGTCACTATATACCATAGTAATATAATCCCTTTGCATTCTATACATTGTCTGTCACTATATACCATAGTAATATAATCCCTTTGCATTCTAGACATTGTCACTATATACCATAGTAATATAATCCCTTTACATTCTATACATTGTCTGTCACTATATACCATAGTAATATAATCCCTTTGCATTCTATACATTGTCACTATATACCATAGTAATATAATCCCTTTGCATTCTAGACATTGTCTGTCACTATATACCATAGTAATATAATCCCTTTACATTCTAGACATTGTCACTATATACCATAGTAATATAATCCCTTTGCATTCTAGACATTGTCACTATATACCATAGTAATATAATCCATTTACATTCTAGACATTGTCTGTCACTATATACCATAGTAATGTAATCCATTTACATTCTAGACATTGTCTGTCACTATATACCATAGTAATATAATCCCTTTGCATTCTAGACATTGTCACTATATACCATAGTAATATAATCCCTTTGCATTCTAGACATTGTCTGTCACTATATACCATAGTAATATAATCCCTTTGCATTCTATACATTGTCACTATATACCATAGTAATATAATCCCTTTGCATTCTAGACATTGTCTGTCACTATATACCATAGTAATATAATCCCTTTACATTCTAGACATTGTCTGTCACTATATACCATAGTAATATAATCCCTTTGCATTCTAGACATTGTCACTATATACCATATTAATATAGTCCCTTTGCATTCTTGACATTGTCTGTCACTATATACCATAGTAATATAATCCATTTACATTCTAGACATTGTCACTATATACCATAGTAATGTAATCCATTTACATTCTAGACATTGTCTGTCACTATATACCATAGTAATATAGTCCCTTTGCATTCTATACATTGTCACTATATACCATAGTAATATAATCCCTTTGCATTCTAGACATTGTCTGTCACTATATACCATAGTAATATAATCCCTTTGCATTCTAGACATTGTCTGTCACTATATACCATAGTAATGTAATCCCTTTGCATTCTTGACATTGTCACTATATACCATAGTAATATAATCCCTTTGCATTCTAGACATTGTCTGTCACTATATACCATAGTAATATAATCCCTTTGCATTCTAGACATTGTCACTATATACCATAGTAATATAATCCCTTTACATTCTATACATTGTCACTATATACCATAGTAATATAATCCATTTACATTCTAGACATTGTCACTATATACCATAGTAATATAATCCCTTTGCATTCTTGACATTGTCTGTCACTATATACCATAGTAATATAATCCCTTTGCATTCTAGACATTGTCACTATATACCATAGTAATATAATCCCTTTGCATTCTAGACATTGTCACTATATACCATAGTAATATAGTACCTTTGCATTCTATACATTGTCACTATATACCATAGTAATATAATCCCTTTACATTCTAGACATTGTCTGTCACTATATACCATAGTAATGTAATCCATTTGCATTCTATACATTGTCACTATATACCATAGTAATATAATCCCTTTACATTCTATACATTGTCACTATATACCATAGTAATATAATCCATTTACATTCTAGACATTGTCTGTCACTATATACCATAGTAATATAATCCCTTTGCATTCTAGACATTGTCACTATATACCATAGTAATATAATCCCTTTACATTCTAGACATTGTCACTATATACCATAGTAATATAATCCATTTACATTCTAGACATTGTCTGTCACTATATACCATAGTAATATAATCCCTTTGCATTCTAGACATTGTCACTATATACCATAGTAATATAATCCCTTTACATTCTTGACATTGTCACTATATACCATAGTAATATAATCCATTTACATTCTAGACATTGTCTGTCACTATATACCATAGTAATATAATCCCTTTGCATTCTAGACATTGTCACTATATACCATAGTAATATAATCCCTTTACATTCTATACATTGTCTGTCACTATATACCATAGTAATATAATCCCTTTGCATTCTTGACATTGTCTGTCACTATATACCATAGTAATATAGTACCTTTACATTCTAGACATTGTCTGTCACTATATACCATAGTAATATAATCCCTTTGCATTCTAGACATTGTCACTATATACCATAGTAATATAATCCATTTGCATTCTAGACATTGTCTGTCACTATATACCATAGTAATATAATCCCTTTGCATTCTAGACATTGTCACTATATACCATAGTAATATAATCCCTTTGCATTCTAGACATTGTCTGTCACTATATACCATAGTAATATAATCCATTTACATTCTAGACATTGTCTGTCACTATATACCATAGTAATATAATCCCTTTGCATTCTATACATTGTCACTATATACCATAGTAATATAATCCATTTACATTCTAGACATTGTCTGTCACTATATACCATAGTAATATAATCCATTTACATTCTATACATTGTCTGTCACTATATACCATAGTAATATAATCCCTTTGCATTCTATACATTGTCTGTCACTATATACCATAGTAATATAATCCCTTTGCATTCTAGACATTGTCACTATATACCATAGTAATATAGTACCTTTACATTCTAGACATTGTCTGTCACTATATACCATAGTAATATAATCCCTTTGCATTCTAGACATTGTCTGTCACTATATACCATAGTAATATAATCCATTTACATTCTAGACATTGTCACTATATACCATAGTAATATAATCCCTTTGCATTCTATACATTGTCTGTCACTATATACCATAGTAATATAATCCCTTTGCATTCTATACATTGTCACTATATACCATAGTAATATAATCCCTTTGCATTCTAGACATTGTCACTATATACCATAGTAATATAATCCATTTACATTCTATACATTGTCACTATATACCATAGTAATATAATCCCTTTGCATTCTAGACATTGTCTGTCACTATATACCATAGTAATATAATCCCTTTGCATTCTAGACATTGTCTGTCACTATATACCATAGTAATATAATCCCTTTGCATTCTATACATTGTCACTATATACCATAGTAATATAATCCCTTTGCATTCTATACATTGTCTGTCACTATATACCATAGTAATATAATCCCTTTGCATTCTTGACATTGTCACTATATACCATAGTAATATAATCCCTTTGCATTCTAGACATTGTCTGTCACTATATACCATAGTAATATAATCCCTTTACATTCTAGACATTGTCTGTCACTATATACCATAGTAATATAATCCCTTTGCATTCTATACATTGTCTGTCACTATATACCATAGTAATATAATCCCTTTACATTCTAGACATTGTCACTATATACCATAGTAATATAATCCCTTTGCATTCTATACATTGTCTGTCACTATATACCATAGTAATATAATCCCTTTACATTCTATACATTGTCACTATATACCATAGTAATATAATCCCTTTGCATTCTATACATTGTCTGTCACTATATACCATAGTAATATAATCCCTTTGCATTCTAGACATTGTCACTATATACCATAGTAATATAATCCCTTTACATTCTATACATTGTCTGTCACTATATACCATAGTAATATAATCCCTTTGCATTCTATACATTGTCACTATATACCATAGTAATATAATCCCTTTGCATTCTAGACATTGTCTGTCACTATATACCATAGTAATATAATCCCTTTACATTCTAGACATTGTCACTATATACCATAGTAATATAATCCCTTTGCATTCTAGACATTGTCACTATATACCATAGTAATATAATCCATTTACATTCTAGACATTGTCTGTCACTATATACCATAGTAATGTAATCCATTTACATTCTAGACATTGTCTGTCACTATATACCATAGTAATATAATCCCTTTGCATTCTAGACATTGTCACTATATACCATAGTAATATAATCCCTTTGCATTCTAGACATTGTCTGTCACTATATACCATAGTAATATAATCCCTTTGCATTCTATACATTGTCACTATATACCATAGTAATATAATCCCTTTGCATTCTAGACATTGTCTGTCACTATATACCATAGTAATATAATCCCTTTACATTCTAGACATTGTCTGTCACTATATACCATAGTAATATAATCCCTTTGCATTCTAGACATTGTCACTATATACCATATTAATATAGTCCCTTTGCATTCTTGACATTGTCTGTCACTATATACCATAGTAATATAATCCATTTACATTCTAGACATTGTCACTATATACCATAGTAATGTAATCCATTTACATTCTAGACATTGTCTGTCACTATATACCATAGTAATATAGTCCCTTTGCATTCTATACATTGTCACTATATACCATAGTAATATAATCCCTTTGCATTCTAGACATTGTCTGTCACTATATACCATAGTAATATAATCCCTTTGCATTCTAGACATTGTCTGTCACTATATACCATAGTAATGTAATCCCTTTGCATTCTTGACATTGTCACTATATACCATAGTAATATAATCCCTTTGCATTCTAGACATTGTCTGTCACTATATACCATAGTAATATAATCCCTTTGCATTCTAGACATTGTCACTATATACCATAGTAATATAATCCCTTTACATTCTATACATTGTCACTATATACCATAGTAATATAATCCATTTACATTCTAGACATTGTCACTATATACCATAGTAATATAATCCCTTTGCATTCTTGACATTGTCTGTCACTATATACCATAGTAATATAATCCCTTTGCATTCTAGACATTGTCACTATATACCATAGTAATATAATCCCTTTGCATTCTAGACATTGTCACTATATACCATAGTAATATAGTACCTTTGCATTCTATACATTGTCTGTCACTATATACCATAGTAATATAATCCATTTGCATTCTAGACATTGTCTGTCACTATATACCATAGTAATATAATCCCTTTGCATTCTAGACATTGTCACTATATACCATAGTAATATAATCCCTTTACATTCTAGACATTGTCACTATATACCATAGTAATATAATCCATTTACATTCTAGACATTGTCTGTCACTATATACCATAGTAATATAATCCCTTTGCATTCTAGACATTGTCACTATATACCATAGTAATATAATCCCTTTACATTCTTGACATTGTCACTATATACCATAGTAATATAATCCATTTACATTCTAGACATTGTCTGTCACTATATACCATAGTAATATAATCCCTTTGCATTCTAGACATTGTCACTATATACCATAGTAATATAATCCCTTTACATTCTATACATTGTCTGTCACTATATACCATAGTAATATAATCCCTTTGCATTCTTGACATTGTCTGTCACTATATACCATAGTAATATAGTACCTTTACATTCTAGACATTGTCTGTCACTATATACCATAGTAATATAATCCCTTTGCATTCTAGACATTGTCACTATATACCATAGTAATATAATCCATTTGCATTCTAGACATTGTCTGTCACTATATACCATAGTAATATAATCCCTTTGCATTCTAGACATTGTCACTATATACCATAGTAATATAATCCCTTTGCATTCTAGACATTGTCTGTCACTATATACCATAGTAATATAATCCATTTACATTCTAGACATTGTCTGTCACTATATACCATAGTAATATAATCCCTTTGCATTCTATACATTGTCACTATATACCATAGTAATATAATCCATTTACATTCTAGACATTGTCTGTCACTATATACCATAGTAATATAATCCATTTACATTCTATACATTGTCTGTCACTATATACCATAGTAATATAATCCCTTTGCATTCTATACATTGTCTGTCACTATATACCATAGTAATATAATCCCTTTGCATTCTAGACATTGTCTGTCACTATATACCATAGTAATATAATCCATTTACATTCTAGACATTGTCACTATATACCATAGTAATATAATCCCTTTGCATTCTAGACATTGTCTGTCACTATATACCATAGTAATATAATCCCTTTGCATTCTAGACATTGTCACTATATACCATAGTAATATAGTACCTTTACATTCTAGACATTGTCTGTCACTATATACCATAGTAATATAATCCCTTTGCATTCTAGACATTGTCTGTCACTATATACCATAGTAATATAATCCATTTACATTCTAGACATTGTCACTATATACCATAGTAATATAATCCCTTTGCATTCTATACATTGTCACTATATACCATAGTAATATAGTACCTTTGCATTCTAGACATTGTCTGTCACTATATACCATAGTAATATAATCCCTTTGCATTCTATACATTGTCACTATATACCATAGTAATATAATCCCTTTGCATTCTAGACATTGTCTGTCACTATATACCATAGTAATATAATCCCTTTGCATTCTAGACATTGTCTGTCACTATATACCATAGTAATATAATCCCTTTGCATTCTAGACATTGTCACTATATACCATAGTAATATAATCCATTTACATTCTAGACATTGTCACTATATACCATAGTAATATAATCCCTTTGCATTCTAGACATTGTCACTATATACCATAGTAATATAATCCCTTTGCATTCTAGACATTGTCTGTCACTATATACCATAGTAATATAATCCCTTTGCATTCTAGACATTGTCTGTCACTATATACCATAGTAATATAATCCATTTACATTCTAGACATTGTCTGTCACTATATACCATAGTAATATAGTCCCTTTGCATTCTATACATTGTCACTATATACCATAGTAATATAATCCCTTTACATTCTAGACATTGTCACTATATACCATAGTAATATAATCCATTTACATTCTATACATTGTCTGTCACTATATACCATAGTAATATAATCCCTTTGCATTCTATACATTGTCTGTCACTATATACCATAGTAATATAATCCCTTTGCATTCTATACATTGTCACTATATACCATAGTAATATAATCCCTTTGCATTCTAGACATTGTCTGTCACTATATACCATAGTAATATAATCCATTTACATTCTAGACATTGTCTGTCACTATATACCATAGTAATATAATCCCTTTGCATTCTATACATTGTCACTATATACCATAGTAATATAATCCCTTTGCATTCTATACATTGTCTGTCACTATATACCATAGTAATGTAATCCCTTTGCATTCTAGACATTGTCACTATATACCATAGTAATATAATCCCTTTGCATTCTAGACATTGTCTGTCACTATATACCATAGTAATATAATCCCTTTACATTCTAGACATTGTCTGTCACTATATACCATAGTAATATAATCCCTTTGCATTCTAGACATTGTCTGTCACTATATACCATAGTAATATAATCCATTTACATTCTAGACATTGTCACTATATACCATAGTAATATAGTCCCTTTACATTCTATACATTGTCACTATATACCATAGTAATATAATCCCTTTGCATTCTAGACATTGTCTGTCACTATATACCATAGTAATATAATCCCTTTACATTCTAGACATTGTCTGTCACTATATACCATAGTAATATAATCCATTTACATTCTAGACATTGTCACTATATACCATAGTAATATAATCCCTTTGCATTCTAGACATTGTCTGTCACTATATACCATAGTAATATAATCCCTTTACATTCTAGACATTGTCTGTCACTATATACCATAGTAATATAATCCATTTACATTCTATACATTGTCACTATATACCATAGTAATATAATCCCTTTACATTCTAGACATTGTCTGTCACTATATACCATAGTAATATAATCCCTTTACATTCTAGACATTGTCTGTCACTATATACCATAGTAATATAATCCATTTACATTCTAGACATTGTCACTATATACCATAGTAATATAATCCCTTTGCATTCTAGACATTGTCTGTCACTATATACCATAGTAATATAATCCATTTACATTCTAGACATTGTCTGTCGCTATAAATGTAAACCATATTGATCTAATCTCCTTGCATTCTAGAGATTGTCTGTCATGATATACCATATCAAGTTCATTACATGACCCTTGCGTGAATTCAGTCAACTGTATAACCAGATGAGCTACAATACAAAATGAAGTTTGACACCAAAAAGGAGAAAGAGTATTCTGAAATGAAGTCTCACAAATTGTTGCATAGGAAAAGCATGTAATGAGATAAACATATATTTACATCCTGAATCAGACGGTTCCTTAAACATAAATACCATATTAAAGTTTATCATTCATTCTTAATATTATTTTGTGTTATTTATTTTTTTTTATTATGGTTTAATGCCATTTTTCAGCACAATATAGGCTATACATGGTGGTCAGTATTAATGGTGGAGGAAGAATCCGGAAAGAACCACCGACCCATGAGAAGCTACTGGCAAGCTTTCTCACATAACTACATTAGCCGAATAATAGACTCGAACCCACGCAGACATAGGTGAGATGGCAGTGATCCATAATGGACAGCACTTTAGATCACTCGGTCGCTTGGGGCCCCATGTGTTATTTATATGCCATTGTATATGAAATTGTGCTTACATATGCTGAATGTCTTAAATGTATAGGTCATGTTTGTTATACTTTCAGAACATTTAAACTTTAGTTTTACTGTAACACATGCTATCCACAGACATTTAAACATTATTATTACTGTAACAAATTTGTTCTCCACAAGCAGTTAAACTTTTTATTACTGTAACACACGTGTTATCTACAAACGTTTAATCTTTAGTTTTACTGCAACACATGGGATCCACAGACATTTAAACATTATTATTACTGTAAACACATGTGTTATCCACAAGCATTTAATCTTTAGTTTAACTTCAACAGCAGCAGGGAGGGTGAACAGACCAAGTTTTCAAACAAAAATAAGGCTTCTATCGAAACGAAAAAGGGGGTGAACAGACCAAGTTTTCAAACAAAAATAAGGCTTCTATCGAAACGAAAAGGGGGTGAACAGACCAAGTTTTCAAACAATAATAAGGATTCTATCCAAACGAAAAAGGGGGTGAACATACCAAGTTTTCAAACAAAAATAAGGCTTCTATCGAAACGAAAAGAGGGTGAACAGACCACATAAAAAAGAAGCTGGTATAGAGACAGAGTCTCCATACAGAGGGGGACGAAAAGACCAAGTAAGGCTTCTACGGAAACCGAAACTAAATCAGACAAACCGAAACTATTTCAAACTGAGGCTTCCTGGAAATGCTTTATAGAAGCGTCCATATAACTAATACTTCCTCGACATTGCTAGCAATTCATCAAAACAAATATACGCCAATGTGGTTGTCGCGCCCTCGTTGCTGTTATGTGGTTAACAATTCTTGTTCAAAATCTCTTCAAAATTTATAACTAGCAACGCGATGATAAGTTACCTATATAATTTTTATATAAAATGGCAAACGTCGGAGAAGCTCAAATAACTGGATTAAAATAGAGAACGATTGGCTGCGATCAAGATATTTTTCCCGGTGAGAGATTCTTTCAGAGATAATTTGCAAGCTCGACAACAACAAAAGTTTGATTTTACTGCTGCTACTGAACAAGTATTTAAGTCGATAACTACGGCAACTGGAGAAGTTGTAACGCGATAAAAGAGAGTAAACCAGAGGTAAAAACAGAGGTAGAACCTATAAAAAAAACCCGATGATAGAGGTCAAGAATTACGAGATAGATTTAACGAAGAAGCTTTAGCACATATTGATAAAACTGATATAACTGATTTAGTAGGGTTTGCTGCGCTGGGATATTACACTAAAGAAAAATATTTAAAACCTGGACAAAAAGGTTATATAAAAAACGTAGAAGATTTTTCTAAAGCAGTTTACAAAATTAAAAATCAACTACCACAAATTAATAATACAGATCCCATGTATCAGGCATACACAACTGCCGTTGAACGAAAATATATCGAAGATCAACAAAAAAGAGGTTAATGTTAGAATCTGAACGAAAACGATTAAAAACCGAACAAAAACAACGAGAGAAGGAAGAACGAAAACGTATACAACCAAGCCCAAGAGGACGAGGAGGACGAAAACAAGGAGATCCTCAACCCGAAGAAGAAGAATTTGAAGCTGTAGAGGTTCTCATCGGAGGAAAACGAGCTGGGAATAATTCTCCGGAGATAATTAACGAAGCGGCTGAAATTTGTCAGCGGTTATTTCAAGGTCGCGTAATGGATATTGGACTATATCGTAGTTTCATTGATGAACTCACCGATGATTATTACAGCGATTGATCATCGATTAGATAAATAACATTTAAATAAAATGATAGTACATCGTAGTATGAGCAGAGCGAGACCTGTTTACGTCGTAAATTCACGGTTGCCAGTGTACAAGGTGACATACGGAGACGGATTAGGTGATGTTGTTGCTGGATTATTTACTAGAGTCGCTCCAAAACTGCTACTGGTCGGGAAGGAAATAGCGTCAAAAGCTATTGGAGTTCTCGGTGAGAAGATTGGTACAGAAGTTGGTAGCAGGGCTAGTAATCTTGCTATTGACGCGTTTGATTCCGCAAAAGAAAAGCTTATGTCGTTGGCGAGAGGAAAAAAACCAGTAAAATTGCAATCTACGAATGAAATGCCACCTAAGGTAGGGAGTCAACAATCAACAAAATGGCAAAACAACGATTGAGATTAATTGCTGGTTCCGGTCTTAACATCCATAGGATTTTCAACAATTAATGATTTAGATCGACGACTATATTATAAAATGTTTAAACACGAGATAGATGATGCTTTTGATGTAGATGCCCCTGTACGAAAACATGATTCTTTACGCGATTATCAATATTTTTCGTATAGTGCTCAGAATCCAAATATAAGGTCACGAATTGAACTTTGATTTGATGACACATCTAAATATTTCTTGCCATGTGAAGCATTCATCGAGGTAGAGGGACGACTTGTGAAACACGATGACACTCCATTAGTTGCTGCTGATAACCTCGACAATATTCCGATTGGGTTTGTCAATAATGGTATAATGGCGTTATTTAGCAGCGCGCAGTATATAATCAATTCTACGCGAATCGAATCCATCGATAACGATGTTGATATTGCAACCACAATAATAGGTTTAGCTAGATACTCTGATGATTTTATTAAGTCTGCGGGACATTCGATGATGTTTGCAAAGGATACTCTTAATAGCGCTGATCATAATCCATTTGTTGTAAGACGACCAAAGAAGGTTACAGCTGCTGCTGATGTTGAACCTATTGTTGTTGGTAGTAATCCTAATTACAACGCAGGATTTGCAGCGAGAAAAAAGAATATAGACCCCCGTGGTAGATTTTCATGTACGATTCCGTTGTCGCATATATTTGGATTTTGCCGAGATATCAGAAACGTTATCTTTGGTGCTAGTCATACTGTAGTGCTTACACGAAGAACTACTGATGATTATGCTCTCTGGCGTGGTGCCGCTCCTGTCACTGACGGTAAGGTTGAATTAACAAGGTTGAGTTTGTGGATGCCAATTATGACTCAATCCTTGACTGTTGAGACACGGTTGCTATCTTTTATGGATCACGGAGGAAAATCATTAATGAGTTGGTCTGATATTACAACAGCTACGTTAACTAGTAACGTTAGGGTGTCTTAACTTGTCAGCTTGCGCTAACGAAAAATGTTTCCGCGCCAAGACACGTCTTTGTTGCGTTACAAATTGTAAATAGAACTCAAAAGCGAGAAGGGGTTGCGGATGATAGTTTACAGTTGCGGTCTCATATGATATTTGATAAATGCGATGTTAGTGAGATATCATTGCGAGTAAGCAATCAGCAAGAACCAGCAGAGCAGCTTATTCTCGATTACGGTGACAATCAAATAGGTAGAGTATACCACCGATTATGGTCTTACATGGGTCGCGATCAAAACGTGGACACTGGACTACAAATATCACAATTAGATTTTAAAAATTTATATCCGATTTATTACTTTTCGTTACAACATCTTGATCTATCTAAACATTCAACTGTTGACTTAAAATTTCAGGCTCGTATCGGTGATGCTCTCGGAGGATTTAGAGCAGTTGCTGTTATTCTCAGTGATAAATCTATGACGCTCGAGGGTGGTGGTGGAAAAATGCGAGTCATTGACGCACCAAAAGAAAATATGTAGCTGGATAATTAGATGATTACTATCTAAATAAAATGTCGTACAGTCATGTTAGTGTCACCCTGACACCCGGACAGATAAAAAACTGCAATTGAAAAATTCTACTACGTGTGGCACAACTATAACGCTAAAAAAGGAACAAATGACAGGTGGATCAAATAAATTATCGCTGCCAAATCTCAACTTAATCGTTTCAATAGCGCGTTAAAAGCTGGTACAGGAATCAAGTTGACTTTTTCGCAAGCCGCGTTCAACGATATGATTAAAACCGGTGGAATATTTCCTCATGCTGCGTTAGCTACTACTGCTCTTAAAGCGCTTGGACTAGGTGCTGCTGGTTCTGTTGGTAGTAATCTTATAGGTAAAATTTTTGGACGGGGGTATAAAAAAAAAGGGAAAGGGATTCAGACTACCGGGAAGCCGGTTCACAAAACACTATGGACGGGGGTTGGGAACTCAACAGGGCGGTTTCATAGGTCCGTTCTCGCTGGCGAAAATGTTGCTAAGATAACTAACGTAGTTCCCATGTCTAATTTTTACCTCGCCGACGCAGTAAGAAAACTCCCAATAAAACATTTCAGAGGTGTATTCATGAAAGATCAATTACCGAAACAACCACATATCGTAGAAACTGGTATAATTAATCTAGATGATCACACTGGACCTGGAACTCATTGGGTTTGTTACGCGATACATCCTAAATCAATTATTTATTTTGATTCATATGGATTACCACCGCCGAGGGAATTTGTCAAGTATGTGTCTAAGTCGTCAAAGCCGTTATGGTACTCAACGCTACCCACGCAGACATTAACCCATCCTCCAATATGTGGACGTGTGGTTCTTAACGCGCTTTCAGCTATCTCGACGAGTTCTAAATTACCTCACAAAGTCATTCATGATTACACAACAATTAATTACTTAAAGAGAAACGTAATATAATATGGCAGATATTTGGGGAAGATCAGTATCACGTCGTGCCGAAGATGGAGTTACCATCGGGCAAGTAAAACGAATGATCAAGAGAGCTATCTCATCGATAGCAAACTTGGATGAATTTTAAAAAATCCTCGATCAAATAAATACATCTGATTTACAAAATGTTAAAATCTCCGCCGAGGATCTAAAAAAATCACGTGATGAATATAAATCTCACATAATTACATTCAATCGGTTTTCTGAATTACAAAAATCCATCGTGGACAGCATTGATGAACCCGTGTCAGAATTGTTTGGTAATCCACCAGTGACCACACCAAAACTCACAACGATAAAAGATTCTATGTTGGAATTTACAACATTTCAGTCCAAAAATGAAGAACATGTAAAACAGCTTATATCATTTCGCAAAAACTTCATAGATAAAATTCTTGGATCCCCGCTAGATAAAATTGAATTAAAACTTCCAAATGTAAAAAAAAATCCATCGATATGATAAAAAAAATTCATCGAGGCAATTAAAACGGATGCAACAAAGATGATACCAATCGTTGAAAAAATAAAAATTCCTCATGAGAGACCCAACAACGTAGTATACACGATTCAACACGGACTCCTACAGACGACATTTTAGATATCACTGCGACCGTCAAAGGTATTTATCGATTAACAATAATGTCGACGACTCAGTTTAATATATCATCATCGAGTTCATTTGGGGTCAATAATACAATATCAACAATCATCGATAAGGATACAACTGAACGGTTCAAAATAACATCCACTGATAAGAATTTAGCTAGGGTTTCAATAACGTGTTACGTGGAGTTCGTAGTGGATTTGAGTAAACAACTTAATTAAAAATCCATAGGGTTTTCAATGCTAGCAACTGGAAACGCTAGCGTGTTTTAAAATAAAATGACAACGCAACAGTATCGCTACGATCAAGTCAGAGAATTTGAAACTAGACTCAAAGCGTTCACTGAGGAGTATCAAATAAAAATAAAGAAATATCGACGAAGAATCACCGCAGTTGATGTTACAGTGTACTCGGTGAGTGGTGTAATCACCGGCGCTGGAATAATACTCGCAATGGTCACAGCAATTTCACCGGTGGTAGTTCCAATTTGCATTTCTGCGGTAGCTACAATTGCAGGTGTGTCAACCACGATAACAAAAAACTATCATCGTGCAGCCAGAGTAAACTGCATTATTACTTAATTAAATTTCATATTGTTTCAACCGCACACTCGCAATTATCTTCGTTGATTTCTTCGTCGCTCGATGACGCAACAATATCAGATAGCGAATTTTCCACCATGGTAAGTATTTACGATTCCGCGATATCAAAATTAGAGCGCGATAATAATAATAATGTCAATAATGCTGCAAGCATCATCGCAAGAACTACAACCAATAGCGGAAAATACAACCCCACCAAAGACAGCGTTAATATCGTTGGTAACAAAAACACCAGAGTTCAGCGTTGAAATTACACCTCCGTGGGTAGCATCCGAAATAGCGTTAACTCAATTAAGATGTAACTATAGTTGGCCTAATGTTAGATCGGAGCCGTTTAACGGTAAACTACCCAATAACAGGTTTATGATTTCGTATAAAAATAAAATTAAATCGGATGGAACCCAAGGCGACCCTGAATGGCACACAATACATTTACCCACTGGCGCATATGACATCGAAGATATCAACGCGACAATCATATATTCCATTGAATCGATCACAGGAAAAAATATAATAGTCATCGAGGATGGTCCAGATAAATCTCCCATTGAAATAAAAGGACACTAACCTCTACTGACTACGCCGTAGATATATATGACAGCTCGATTAGAACTTTGTTGGGTTGGCCTGAGTATATTCCTGGTACCATTGATATAAAAGATCTATCACGAGAGCCACTAAAATCTGACTTTATTTCGTCGAAACAAGATTACCACGGTTTTGATAGTGATGTTCTTTGTAGTATTCCTAAATTAACATACTTGTCAAAAATGGAATCGGTTTTAACAAGTTTTCGATACGAAGAAGAAGGGTATGTTAAAATACCTAAAACATATTTTACGGAAATATTAACAGAGATGAATAGCGATTTCGAGCGATTTCGACGTTATTTGATAACAGCAATTAGTACAATTCCACCAAGCCAATCCGAGATAATCAAATACATACAAGTATGTAATCGAATTATCCCCGACATGGATAAATTTAATTTGCGAGTTATTCAATATATATTATCTAGTAATTATCCCCTAACGAGACTACATTTTGCAGCGAAGCATAATATCCGCGTTGAAGATATCCCTGATTTTAAGTTTCCAGGATACAACGTACCATGGATGCGCCAAACACTCAGTGATACCATCGATGAATTCTTCCCACGAATTCACGCAGCGTGGTTAAATAGTCTACCTGCGGTTCATTTTCAATTACCGGAACCGAAGTTGTCTGATTTCTTCACTAATGATTTACCTGCTATTGATCCAAAGTTCAATTACAATTTCGACATCAGTTTTCTGCGTGCCAGTGATATCTTTCAAAAGTATTCCTGTGATGTCTACGACGGGACAGAAACTGATACACTAAAAAAATACGAATATAACGAATACGGCAATATAATATGGAGGTTTGCGTTAGGTGATCAGGGTGTATTTATAATCACCGCAAAGAGTTTACTTGAGATCTTCAATAACATGAAACAGTTGTTTACAATGAAGTTAAACCAACTTCGATCTCCAACTAAAGAAAAGTTCAAAAAAGTATTTTCACGCACTAATTTAGATTTAGTTTACATGAAGTTCCCAGGGTGGGTTGTACAAGCAATGAAGAAGTCGTTACGAGACACCATCAACGAATTATTCCCACAAATTCATGCGTTATGGTTCAAAATAAACCCTCCCGTGGAAATTCTACGGTCGAATAATTCAGTGTATACGTTCTCCCCAAATGTTTATCCAGGAAGTTTAATAGTAATGAATCCACCTCATTTAACGTACATGGCAACTACTAATAATTTGATATCAAGGATGAATTTTAGAATAGTCGACCAGAACTTTTCCCTGGTTGATCTCTCAGGGGAACAGTTACAAATAACGTTTAATGTGAAATCGTGAAAATCGTAAACGATTTCAACGTAAATTGCTTGCAATTTCAAGGATTTTCAAGCTGGCTTTTCATAGTGACTGAAAATCCTATGTATTTTTCACGTTTACGATTTCATCGTTATTTTGCAAAGCAATTTCAGGGATTTAGAAACGTGTAAACTATCAATAATATGTATCATCATACCCGAGTATGTATTTACGAGAAACATAAACTTGAAAATGCAATTAAGGAAATTTTCGTGCCTGTTTCAGAGAGAGGTTCACATGCAGATTTTCACGTCGAACTAGTTATTGATAATCTCGGCGATAGTGTCGATGACACCAGTGTCAATGACACCAGTGAGAAGTTTTTAATCACTGAAGATCAAATGCAACAATTACAACAGAATAATATAACAACGATTAGTTGTAACTACGATCAAATTATGCAGTATATCAATTCCTGCCTACACGTTGAAGATTTAATGAGAATATTATCCTCGAGAATTCGTGAAAATCGTTTACGATTTCAACGTAAATTGCGTTGCAATTTCAAGGATTTCAACAACAAACAAAAATCTTTTATTTTCGTCATTGACAATCTTTGATTGATGAGAAAACCCTACGGAAAATCGACTTTCCCCCAGCAGCCGGGGTGGGGGAGAAACCCTACAACTATTTTAGAAGCGTCGACGAGTTAATCTGAGGCTTCCTCGAAAATGCTTTATAGAAGCGCCCATTCAGCAAAATAAAATTTAAAAAAATCGACGCCACCCCCCCCCCCCTCTTGCTGCTAAGGATTTAACAATTTATGTAGTTCACGATGTTCTTCGAAATGCTTAATAGAAGCCTCAATTGGGTAAAAAAAAACGACGCCAACGTTGTTATAATTTCCCTCCCTCTGCTGCTATGGATTTAACAATTTATGTAGTTAACGATGAGTTATGAGTTATTCAGCAAAATAAAATTTAAGAAAAAACGACACCATTGATATTGTCGCGTCGGGTTAATGAATTATTTCAACCGAATATTTGATCGAGTCCGATACGATATCATGTTCGAGGGTCATGCAAATGTATTATTATAAATCCGTGTGGGACCGACTGAGCGTGACTAAAGAAATTTCGAAATTGATTGAAGTCCATATCGGAGCACCATGTCTGCCAAATATTTCGTAGCGTATGTGTATCAACGCCGTTGAATACAGAAAGAATATTACAGTTATCTCTGATCACTTTTGGAATCTGAGTGTAGCGTTGAGTGACATATATCACGTCATTGTTTTTGTGACGCCCCCGGGAAAATATCCTAGCTGGATTTTTTTGATTGTCTAACATTACATCATCGTATACAACTAAATTGTTAATGCTCCCATCAAAGTCATCCACGGATGGTGCATCATTGATATCGGTTATAAACTCATTGACGTTCTCACCATTAATTTCTAAAGCGTTTTCGTTAAAGTCTTTTAATACTTCGTAGCATTGCTGATCATCTACACTAGGAGCAATTAAATACAACTTATCCCACTTCATCCATCTCATTATTAAATTGAGTAACAATTGCGTCTTGCCGGATCCAGATGGTCCGATTATAATTGCGCGGATAGAGTTTGGTAGCGCTGCATGATGCTTAACTGGTTCTTTTGTTTTAGTCGCTGAAAAATCAATTACATTCATATTATTATAAATAAATTATGGATCTATATTGTGTGAAGTGTAAAACGCGTACTAGCACAAATGATGTGACGACGATTACAACTAAAAATAACAGATCAGCACTTACTGGTAGGTGTGCATCATGTGGTATACAAAAATTTAGATTTGTTTCTATGAAAGCCAAGTTAGCAAAACTACCTGGAACCCCATGGGCAAAGTATCCAGGAGAAAAACACCTTCCATGGTATAGTTATTGTGGACCCGGGACACGATTAGATATCAGACTCGATGATCAAAATCAGCCCCGACGTATTGAAGAACTAATAAATGATATTGATAAGGCGTGTCATGCTCATGATGTTGTATATAAAAGCAGCAATTTGCAGGATAGACATCTAGCAGATGTGAAATTAATTCATGCGTTAAGTGCTATTCTTGACTCCGTCAAGGATATATCTTTCAAAGAAAAATTGGCTTCATGGTTGGAAAAATCAGCTATGAAAGGCAAATTGATGATGGGCGCTGGTAATTAATAGTATGGAATCTATTTATTATTCTCCGAGAGGATACTGGAGGGGTAGCGCTGCAATCAGTAAACTCGCCAACGCCGCAAAAGTGAAAAGGGCCACTGCGGCTAATTGGTTATCCAAACAGGCTATATGGCAAATCTATTTACCGCATCCTAAACAAATCAACTTCTCACATTTTCATGTTGTTATACCCAATGAAGTTCATCAAGCTGATTTATTTTTTTTACCACATGACGACGGCTATAAATAAGCGCTAACCGTAGTTGTGGTTGCGAGTCGATACAAACAAGCAGAACCGCTAAAAACAAAGTCGGCCACTGAAGAAGCTTCTGCATTTGAAAAGATTTATCGACGAGGCCCAATACGCTGGCCAAATCTATTACAAGTTGATCCTGGCAAGGAATTTCAAGGTCTGGTTGCATCCACAATGAAACATCACAATGTCACAATCAGACGAGGGCATACTGCGCTACATCGCGATCAGGCAATTGTTGAACGATTTAATCGGACTCTTGCTGAGCGGTTATTTGGATATCAATACGCGAAAGAATTCATCCAAGAAAAAAGATCTCGTGAATGGGTCAAAAGGTTACCAAGAGTAGTTGCAGCGCTAAATAACGAGATTACCAGAGCAATCAATATGAAACCTAACAACACAATAAAAAGGAAGTATATATCACAACCACAAAAAGAAAACGTTTCTCAGCCAATTCTCGGTAATGTCACCGTGAGATATTTATATGAACCAGGAGAGCTTGAAGGTGGTAAAAGAAGGGCTACTGCTCCTATTTGGAGTGTCACTACGCATAAAATATCTACTATAACACGATCAACTGGTAGACCGTCAATCTATAGATTGGATTCAACCGCCCCTCAGCGGGGCTTTACACGCGAACAACTACAAGTGATTCCTGACGATACTCAATTGCCACCGCATGGTCTTAACTAGCGCCGTTGCGTCTGTTGCACTCAAGACAAGTCAACATCACATTGTTTCTGACATGACCGAGCCTGTTATTTTTTCTGTCTACGGTAAATTGTCGAGGATCTTTATGCTAATACTGCCAACGCATTATACAATTGCAACTCGCGCAGTGATTATTCTGTTGTTGTTTCAGTGCAATTATTAATTCGGCATCAATATCAAATTCTCGTTGGTTTTTTTTTTTGGTCTTGTTGTTTATATCCGGAGAGATTTTTATTAATGATTTTAACATCAATATCATCCATTGTTGTGTCGTCGTCGAAAACAATTCTTCGAAGCTGATTTATTCGCCGTACTCTGGATACTGCAAGATAGACTAAATTCGACCACTCGATGCGATTATCACCTATCCAAACAATTGTAGCCGTAATGGTTAATCCCTGCGAGGAATGTGTTGTTGTTACATAACCCAGCGTCCATCGCGATTTATCAGCACGAAATGCGTCTTCGACAGCACTGATATCAACCAACACAATATCGTTTAACACTAGTGTTTGTTTTTCTGGTCCTGACTTTCTCAATCGGCCTGGAATTTCAACTTCAATATTCTGCTTTCGTGTATCCGAGGGTCTATAACAAAACGGCGTTGGAAGTGTTGGAAATTTTTCTTTGTGTAATTCAAACAACTTTCTCTGAAGTTTGTCTCTGATTATCTTTCTACTTGCCACTACAAAATCATCTGGTCTCCATGCTTCCCAAAATTCCTCCATGGGAGTTTCAGGAATTATTTCTCTGATTATTTCACATTGGATTTTATCCGGTTGTAATCTAATTAATTTCTTGACTTCACGTAATTGTTCATCAAGTGCTCTATAGTCTGTATCGATTTCTTCATAATAGTCAACAAACCCTTTCAACCAATCATGTGGACTCCCACCGACAAATGGTGGTGGTTGGCCATGATCTCCACACATTATCACTGCTGTATTTGTGCGCAGCAACCAATCAAGAAACATTTTTAATACATCGACCGAAACAGTACATATCTCATCCCAAATAATAACCTCGGGAATGAATTTCTCACCCATTCTTTCAGGGGTCCATTCATCGCCCTTGTATCGAAAAAAGCTGTGATAAGTACAAGCTTCAACGTTTCGTTGTTTTATCTCTCGCGCTAATCTATGGGTTGGTGTCAGCACAATCATATTTGCTCGCCCACGATATAATTCAATTGCCCGAGTCGTCTTTCCTGACCCGCCACAGCCGTTTAAATAAACTGTTTTATATCTACAAATTGGATCAGATATCGGTGGTGCATTAGAAAGTTCTGATAAATTATCTCCTTGTAAGTAACTGTTTTTAATCTCAACGTCTGCTGATTCAGAATAATCACGCAGTGTTTCCTCTTTAATTCTCCATGTACCCCAGCGCTCTTCGCCAGTAGCATCGTTACTGGCAGTGAATTTAGCCACCTCGTTGATGTACTTTCTGTCAATATAAAAGGAATCAACTGCAACTCTAACTGCAGTGTCAGGAAATCTATTTATCATTGAAAATAAATTGATACAAGTATAACCCAACATAGACGACCTCAAATGTGTATACGGAGATCTGTAACCGTCGCTGTAAGTAACAACTGTACCCAACCTTGTTCCATCGGACAAGAAAGCGTCCTTGGAATCCACGTGTATGTTTTTAGAAACTGCATCCGCGATTACAAAGTCATATTCGGTGTTATCTATAATCCACAGTGAATAATGTCTTTTATAGTCACATTTTTTTCCCTCCCTGAGTGAATTTTCCAATTATTCTTCTGTCGAGATCTTTTGCTTCACTGTTTCGTTGATTAAATGCCCTTTTGGACCACTCAATGATATATTCTTCGTCGGCATCAATATGGTTTCTGGATTCGTCAATTATACTATCAAGACGTTCCGGTTCTGGCAACCAGACATTAGTTTCTTTCCGATATGATGTAATTGCTTCACTGACTGTCAACGAAATTAACATTTTTGTATCAATCATGAACCGTAATAACGCAATTGTCAGCCACTTCTTTTCAGACATGTGTCTACCAATCCAAATATAACAACAGCGATGAAGTCCTGCAGCAAATTCAAATGATACTACACGAGCAAAACCGGTTAAATCAAAGTCGATTAATGGTCCATTAATCGCAACACGAGTCATTTCATGTACGGGGTGTCCAAATCGTTTAAAATATGCAGCGGCGGATCCATAATCAAGAAAACTAGCTGAATAACAAGCAACCATATCAACTGAAATGATACTCGAGGAACCTGTGGTTCCAGGGTCGTATTTTTGGTTCCATAAACCGCCATGATTAAATTCGAGACAATTAGACTCAATATCTGGCAAGAATTCAGTTCGTGTTGGTTTCCATGCGTTTTTCTTTCTCGATAAATGACCTGCAACCGATGGAATCGTAAAGCAGTTTGTCAGTAATTGTTCATCATTGTCATTGGTGGCTTCGTCGCCCATCGTTAAAAAACCATTAGCTGATTTTTTTTCATTTTGTTGTGCAACGCTTCAGTGCGGTATAATTCACCATCTGGTCTTACAAACTGATCAAAAGTATCAGTACTGAGAAGTAACCGCACTGACAAGGGGTCGTTTTCACTCAAATGCCCAATAGCATCGAATAGTTATTCTTCAACGAGAAAATCATCTTCTCATAAGAATGCGTCGGGTATATACTCTACTGTTCTGTTCAGTGGAAATATTGTGACCGCAGATGTCCATGCGTGTTTGTTATGATCAACAATTTTAATTGGGGCTCCATTTTTGTTATATTTCGATTCATATAATACTTTTCCGGTTATCGTCATAACGGTTATTGGAAATCTCATTGATGTTTCTAATTTCGCTATATCGCTAATAGTTGATCCGCGCTCTTTGACTGTTAAACTCCATTGAGCTATTTTGCTACGCCGTAAATCAGTTAGTTTGTTCCCTCGGGATGCATTTGTAAAATGCTCTGTTATTCGTTCTGCTACACAATTCAGCTACGAGGTCGCCAGCAACGACTGTCTCATCGGTGCTAGTTTTCGTATATCAGGTTTTTCATTTAACGGATATACCCCGTAAACAAACTGCTGTTTCAGTGTATGCTCGTTCATAGTATGGTTTGTCAATTCCAGTTAACAGACCCGGCTTAGAATCACGGCTAACAACGACTGTTTTCTTGTCTTTGAGAATTGGTTCAAATTTGTCTCGTATAATCCAATCGCCTGATTCTGAATTGACAATGAATTTCACTCCTAAAAAAATACTTTTACTGTCAAGTTGTGATATTATCGTAGCTGCGTTTTCGTCGTTCATGGTGGCATCAATAACGCAATCAATTCGAAATGTTGACCAGCTATGAGATGTTCCATCACGCTTGAATTCAACAGCACAGTCACGAATTTTTTTTATCAAGCTGTTATCATTTATTGCCCGTTTTGGCACATCTTTGAGGATTCTATCGAGATTGAATTTAATATTTTTGTAATACTTAATGGATGATAATCTCTCGAATTCTTCATTCATATAATTAAAACAAGTATTTAAATAAAGAATTTATTATATAATGAACCATTGCAAGTGGCTTATGATAGGATCAGTAACAGCATGTAACAAATCATGCAGAAAGGAATTCTGTGGATATCATTTACAAAGCGTTCGTAACGGGAGTTATGGGCCCTTACCTTGCATACAATGTGGGGTAGGTGTGAGAGGAAAATCGCAATTGTGTCTGAGTTGCGGTGGTAAGCGATACAGAGAGTTGAAGCGTTATTATGATAAACGAATTAAGAATTCCATCAATAACCCTGACTTTATCAAGGACAGAGTCAGCAACAAAATCATAAAAACACCTCAAGACTACATTGGAAGATTTCCAAATAATGTAATAATTAAAGCAAACAATCAATTAGACAAATAGTATTATATATAAATGGACCAAACATTTCAACAGCATCCCGTGATCAGCAATTATGAAGCTTCTCGCGATGGTGTTGTTAGACACTGCAGATTGAAGAAATCTGTTGGTGTTGTGTGTAATATGGGATATTTGAGGTTTTGTACTCGAAAGAAAAATTATTATAATCATCGTTTCGTGCATGAAGTGTATAACGGATTGATAGAAGATGATCTTGTTATTGATCACATAAATAGTATTAAGACTGATAATTTTTTAGATAATTTACGAGCTGTTACACAGAGTGAGAATACCACAGCTGGGAAAACTGGTACTTGTAAATCAATTGGGAAGAGACCAGTGAAATCATTTAATACAGAAAGTAACGAAGAAATTGAATTTAAATCGATGAATGAAGCCAGTAGGTATTTCGATATTTGTAGAGCCTCAGTACGATTTGTTGCAGAGAATAAAACTCAATCCGCTTTTTCTAAAAAATTTCAAAATAGAATTCAATTCGTTTACGTATGAATTCTATTTTGTATTATGTGTATAACACCAAGGGAGAGATAACTCCTGCAGGTATGTGTACGGTTTATGAAAGAGTTACCCTGAATGGGTTTTTCTAATATTGGTTAGTTTTATGTCAGGCAAACTTTATCTTTAAAAATCTTTTTTTACGATAACAGTTGCTATGATGAAAGTCCTTGTTGAAATCGTTTACGATTTTCACGACTTTACAAACAGACTAATTTGCAAAATCTCACCTCGCAGATCAATTAAATTATTAGATTGGTCAGTGAGTTTGAAATTAATTCTCGTTAAAGAATTATTATGACATCGCATAAAGACTGGATTAGTTGGATCCTTTATTATTAGATATCCTGGAGGAGCTGTTGGTGCAAATGAATATCAAAATATATCCCTGCTGAGCTTGATTTGATCGCTCGAGATTAATTTGATAGCTTCCTTCGATGACATCACATACTAAATTTAGTGCAATCACCGAGGATATATTGAAGTCGTTTGGGGCGATATGTCGACCACCGCCGTTTGGGTCGTTGTTATGTGTCAGGGTATTTATTTGTTGTCGTGATAATTCCTTCCAATCGTCATGGATTCTTTTGAACCCAATATCGATAGCGTCGTTAAGTTGTTTTTTTAGTTCTGGTACGTTATATCCGGGTAGTTTAAATGTTGGAACCTCCCCCTCGCTGATATTATAATTCCACCTAAATAACCGTTCAATCACAATATCCATTAACACTTCTTGAATAATTTGCGCATGAAATATTTTCATATCGTCGATGATTTTGTTACACGTTTCTACGATGCTGATAAATTCATCTCGGGTGAGAGAGCCGGATTTAAGAGATATTAGCAGCAGTGAAAAATCGTTATTGAACGCTGTTAAATTTCCTTCGATTAACCCCACGTGGAGAGCTGGCCTATAAGCTGGGTCATTATTCATGAATTTGTAAGGGAATGATCTTGATAACTCTTTAGTAGATTTTCAGGTTTTATCCTGTCGGTGATATAATCGGATTTTTGTGGTTCAGGTGGTATTTTTCCCAGAGGAACTCTCCGGGGTGGTACTTCAGGCCATCCTAACACTGCTCTGATTGAGCTCTGATAAATATCTACGACATACCCAGGTGAATTTATCTCGATTGCAGATGATAACGTCGGCTCGTGAACTGTTGTATCAATTTTCGATTCCTTTCCAGTAATAGATTTAATTTTTCGTTGTAATTCGTTATTGATTTGTTCAATTTGATATGAACCTGTTGGTAACGAGACAACGTTCCAATCTGGGGTTCCGTCTGGTTTATTTTTCCACGCAAACACTAAAGAATTATTCGGTTGTTGACCACCAAATGCTACTGATCTAATATTAGGCCAACTATGATACACTCGTAGTTTTGCTAGCGCTATCTCTTTAACGGGGATCGGAGTCGGGAAATTCACGATGAATTCAGGACGCGTTGAAGTTATCGATGTCATGCTTATTTTCTCCGGTGTTGTATTTTCTACTATTTGTTGAAGTAGTTCTTGCGGTGTTGTCATTATTATTATTATTATTATCACTGTTGAAATTGTTTAAATTTTCCAATTTTAACATCGTTGAATTGTACAACTGAGCCATCGCTGAGAATTCACTATCTGATATTGTTGTGTCATCGAGTGACGATGAAATCATCGAAGATAATTGTGAGTATGCGGCGGATGCAATATGAAATTTAATTACATAATCGTGAAGTTTACTCTGGCTACACGATGATAAATGTTTGTGACCCCGGTTAATATACCAGCGATTGTAGCTATCGCGGATATACAGATTGGAACAACGACTGGAGCAATCATTGTAACCGAAGATAGTATTATTCCAGCAGCAGTGATTATAAAGACACCGAGTACACGATAACATCAACCGCGGCGATTCTTCGTCGGTATTTTTTTATTTTTGTTTGATACTTTTCAGTGAGTGAGTTTAGTTTAGTTTGAAATTCTCTGACCTGATCATAGCTATACTGAGATGATGAAATCATCGATGTTGTCCTTTTTTTTTAACGCGTTAGTGGTTTCAATTGAAACTGAAAATCAGTTTAATTATTTACTCAAATCTACAACAAATTCCATATACCATGATACTGGTGAAACACTAATCAAATCCTCATCAGTGGATGTTATCGTGAACTTTTCAGTTTTATCCTTTTCGATGATCGTTGATATCGTATTGTTGACCCCAGATGAACTCGATGATGATATATTAAATTGAATTGGCGCCACTATTGTTAATCGATAAAGGCCTTTGAAAGTTGCAGTGATACTCAATTTATTGTCTGTAGAAGTCCACTGCAATGATTCGTGTTGGATCGTGTATACTAAGTTGTTGGTTCTTTTATGAGGAATTTTTGTTTTTTCAATGATTGTTATCATCCTCGAAAAATCAGTTTTGATTGCCTCGATGAAGTTTTTCATCTCATCGATGGATTTTTTAATATCAGGTAGTTTTATATCAGTTTTATCCAGCGTGGTTACAAAAAATTTCTCGATGATATATTTACGAAATGATGTAAATTTATCAACATGATCTGCATATCGGGATTGAAATGCTGCAAATTCTACCATAGAATTTTTTATCTCTGTGAGTTTTGGTGTGGTCACACGTGGAACGTCAAAGAAGTTATTTACAGGAGTTTCAATGTTGTTAATGATATCTTGTTGAAGTTGATTAAATTTAATTATATGATCATCATATTTATCGTTGAATGTTTTTAATGAATTCGTAACAGATATATGATTACTATCGAGTGATAAAATTGTATCTGTAATTGTTGAAATAATTACACCGGGTTTGAGTTTACCCTGATCGGAAAATAGCGCGATAGTATTTTCTCTTTCGTCTCGTTGTTTAACTAAAATATCATCAAGAGAAACATTACTAGTTTTCAATTTACCCTGACGATCTTGAAATACAACTATTTCACCGGGATCAACACTTGCTAAGTTCAACGTTTCAGCTATTTCATCTTCGATTAGTTTTTTTACACCCTTGATTTTATCAAGGATTTCAACTCCATCAGGTTCGGGTTTTCCCAATGATAAAGGTCGTCCCCAAATATCAATCATTGTTATTGTAGAAATCTTTTCTCTGTTTAAATCTAGCGACTGCTAGTATACTCATTTACAACTATATGAGGTGGTTTTGATTGAGGAATCTTTGATTCCCGTGAAATGGCATCAAGGACATTTAGTACTTTGCTGCCACATATTGGTGGGTCAATCATCGTTTGTGTTGGTAACGTAGAATACCAAGTCTTCATTTCATGAAAAGTTTTTAAGTTGTTTATATAATGCATACATTCCTTCGGAGGCGCTAATTCATAGGAGTCAAAATAAATAATCCCAAGTGGATTAATCGCGTATGCAACCCAGTGGGTTCAAGGTCCGGAGCTGTTATCTAGATTAATAATACCGGTTTCAACATCATTGGGTTGTGCCGGTAACTGATCTTTCATAAAAAACACCTCTGAAGTTTCTAATCGCGAGTTTTTTTAGCGGCATCAATTAAATCAAAATTAGACATGAGAACCATTGATTTGGAAATCGAAGATTTCTGAACGAGTAAACCGTTCCTGGGATTCTTAAAACCGATCCTTTGTACCACGTATGTGGAGTTCCTGGTAGTCTTAGACCCTTTCCCTTTTTTTTTATACCCCTTTCCGGCTGCTTTCTTTAGTGCCATTCCTGCCGCTGTACCAACGGCCCCTAACGCTGCCGCTTTAGCTACGCGGTGGAATAGCAGCTAATAGCGGGAATATACTACCGGTTTTTATCATGATTTTAATCGCAGTTGCAGAAAGAGTAATCTGAACACCTTTTTCTTGCTGCAAGTGCATCATTGAAATGTTTCACTTGACGAGTTGTCAGCGATAATTTATTTGCCCCGCCATTCATTTGATTAGGTTTCAGCGTTATTGTGGTTACACATTGCTTAGCTGATTTGGATTGTAATTTTTTTAACTGACCAGGTGTCAACGTGACATTGATATTACTATACGACATTATACAAACACAGATTGATCTAACTGCTATAGAGTTTCACTCAAAGATTTTCCACTGGTGCATCAATGATTCTCATTCGTCCACCAACACCTTCGAGTAGCATTGATTTATCACTGAGAATGACAGCAACTGCTCTATAAGTAACAATACCACCAGGACGGGTTACACGAGCTCGAAAGTGGATATCAACAACGGATTGCCTTGTTAAATCGAGATGTTCCAGCGAGAAGTAATAAATCGGATACAGATTTTTAAAATCCAACTGAGATATTTGTAGATAAGTATCAACATTTTGATCGAGTCCCATATACGACAACAGGTTATGATAAACTCGTGCAACGTGATTGTTTTCATAATTAAGTTGTATATCCTCGGATGGTTCTTGCTGTCCGTTTATTCTCAGTCAGACTTCATTACATCCAATTTGATCAAATATCATATGGGAACGTTCTTGATTATTTAATCGCGCAGTATTCTGTAGCGCAACAAATATGCGACGTGGAGCTGAAATACCCTGTTTTGATGCTAGATGCCATGTAAGTGTACCATCAATATTTAGAATCCATCGTATCTGTGGACACTGATAACCAACTCAACAATGACTTTCCTCCTTGATCCATAAATGATAGTAATCGTTCTTCTGTTGACAACGACGGAGTCAACACTGGCATCCACAGTGATAATTTTGATAAAACGACTTTACCCGCAGCGCCGCCAGTGCGCCAGATTGCATTATCACCAGTACTCTTTCTCACTAATGTTACCGTATGCTTTGCTCCATAGATAACTTTTCTGACGTTTCTACAAAATCCAAATATGTGATGCAACGGAATCGCACATGAAAACCGTCGATGTTGTCCCTGCAACGTTGCTACTCGTGTTGCAAATCCTAGGTTGTAATTAGGTATATTATTTATGACATCAAAATCATTTGCTGGTCTTACATACCCGGCTGGTCCTGAATTAACTGCAGTAGCTTGTGTTGCTTTTACTCTAGAATATTGGACGTGTTCGGCGTTATCAGTAATATCCTTCGCAAACATCATAGACGGACCTGCCGATCTTGTATAGTCATCGAAATATCTTGTTAACCGGATTATTCCCGTAGCAATATCAACTTCACGCTCAATAGATTCGATTTCTCTTCCATCAATGAGATATCTTGCACTTTCAAATAACGCCATAACCCCGTTGTTAATAAAACCAACTCGGATAGTTGGGTCATTTGCATATGGCGTATCATCTGTTTGTAGAAGTTCACCTTCGATTTCGATAAAAGCTTCACATGGCAAAAACTATTTACTGGTATCATGAACTTGAAGTTCAATTCGTGATCTAAGATCAGGTTGCACTGCGTGATAAGAATAAAATTGATAATCACGTACAGCATCATCTTTAAGTACTGGGGCATCCATATCAAATGCGCTATCAGGTACCCGTTTCAACATTTTTTATTGTATATCTGCTGGTCTAAATTGTAGTCGTCGTAGTTTTTTTAAACCACTTCCCGCAATCATATTTGCCGTTATATTATCCTGATCGAAAACTTTTTGATTGGAAAATACTTCGGATTTCATCAACGAAGTCGCCAATGATGCTAGGTTTTCATCTACTGCTTTATTTATTATTTTACCAACACTTGCAGGCATCACTGCCGTAGATGGTAACGGTGATCATGTCATTTGTGGTTTCTTTCGCCGTCGAACTAACGCTGTTAATTTATCTTTCGCGGCTGAAAACGCCTTCCCGGCAAGATCACCAACGAAATTAATACCCTTATCTTTAATAACATCAATGGCTTTCATTGATAGTTGTTTTGCTATCGGAGCTACTTTTGGAGCCATTCTTGCAAATAATCCCATTATAGTATCACCGAGACCATCTCCATAGTATGCTCGGTATTCTGGCAATCGTGAGTTTACCACATACACGCTTGTTGGTTTATCATGGTTGTAGTGTATGATCATTCCTATAAAAAATACTGGTGTTGAATTGTGGTACGATTTTCAATCACTATAATAACCACCATGGCTATCACCATGGTGATGTTCCGCTAATTCGTCAATGAAATTTCGATACATCCCAATATCCATAATACCACCTTGAAATAACCGTCTACTGATATCAGCTGCTTCAATAATTACTTCCGGTGAGTTATTTCCAGCTCGTTTTCCTGATACGAGTACTTCTAATCGTGATATATCACTAAGAACATTACTAGGACAACTACGAAACGTCAAGACGTTTTGAGCACTACCTGATATCCCACTCCCCAGAGTCTCTTTCTGGGAAAATTCCTCCTGTGTATCATCATCGTATGGGTCTTGTTTTTTTTTTTTTTTTGTCTTGGTGTTTGGCGTTTTCTTTCTTGTTGTATATAATCATCAAAATTTCTCTTGAATTCTCTATATTTCGTCATCCTTCTATCTAAACTCCCGGTATTTATTTCATACAACATATCAGCCCATTCATTATGTGACAATGTATAATTTTTATAATTGTCCGTGAAAAACTTCTCTTGTGAATTATAGCTGTTAGCAGCAAATTCACTTAAATTGTCCTCCTTCTCATTGAGAATTCGTTGTTTAGCCTTATTGGTAAATATATCCGCTAATTGTTTTGATTTAGGTGGTCCACTAACTAGTGGTTGTTGTTCTGAAGCGGTTATTATTATATCCTGAGGAAGTGATTGTAAGAATTTTTTTGTTTGTTTAGTTCTTTTTGCTAATTTTTCTAACACAGGGAGAAAAGTCTCTTTTGGTTTTTTCTTTGTTCAGAGATTGTTGACACTATCCGTTTCGTTGTTGTAGTTATAGGGGAAAAAAGTTGTTCAGAGCTTTCTGTAATATCAGTCTGAAGACTCTGTCGCTGCTGCAATTTTTCACTTAGCGAGTCGCAGATTGGAATAAACTTTTTAATAGCATTCAATCTCTCTCGTGCTAATTTAGTCGTTAATGCTTCTTCGATCATTATTGTAAAACCCCACTGAATTTTCAAATATGAAATCGTGAAAATCTTTGTTTTATTGCATGACTTTACAACGAAAAAAAAGAATCTCCCCCACCTATAAGAATTTCATTCATGCATATGTATGTATGTATGTATGTATGTATGTATGTATGTATGTATGTATGTATGTATGTATGTATGTATGTATGTATGTGCCCCTTGAAGGTAACGACGTTAATGTATGCTAGGTGAATCCGTTATATGGTCATGTGGGGGGTCATTTATCAATTTTTTAATATTACGAACTTTAGAGGCTATCTCGGATCTAATCTGGTACTGTTGCCCTAATTTCTGTCTAATTGATTCAACGATACTAAATAACTGTTTGAATACATTAACGTCGTTACGATACAACAAGACATTAATAGATTTTTGTATTCTTTTATCAGAGAATACATCTTAGGTAAAACGCAACGACCTCGTTTTGATTGATCATCGATATGCTCATATTCTGATATAATGCGTTCACAGTCTAGATTTTCAGATAATACTATTCCGCTATTTTTCAAATTTGAAATTTCAACAATTATATTATTTACATCTTGGATATCCATTATTATATATTATAAAATATTTTATCTCTAATTTGAAAAAATATTTCAAAAATAAATAACAACCTATGATGAGCGTTTATCATTCATTTGGCCCCCTTGTTATTAGGCCGCTGTGTCTTTCATTGATCGATTTCATAGGGTCCTTTCTTTGAGTATTTTTTTCTCGTCAGAGTATTTTTCTCAAATTTCCATTTTTTCTGAGATTTCTTCAATCTCGATTTGACCCTATGACCGTTTCTTTTGGCCGGTAGTTCATTCTGTGACATAGAGCTAATTACATCCATGGTTGTTATTTATTTTGACGTCCATTTATTTTACCATGGGCGTCACGGGGGGTGGCTGTTTATATTCAATCTACGAACTAAAATGCAACCCATGAATCGAATCCATGGTTGCATAGTTGGAATAAAAACCCAACCACGTCGCCGTGGATTTGATTTATAGGTTGCACATTTTAGTTCGTAACTTGAATGTAGACAGAGGGGTTCGCCTCCACCCCAATTAATAGAAAAACATCAGATCGTTATCACCAGGCATTTGCCCGCTGTGAGACTCGAACCGTAAATTTCAGCTATGGAGTTTCCACAGCCAACCATGTTTGCATCGGACGTCTGCGATAATGATGTTTTTAAGATATACATACTGTAATTACTCACACCACACACACGCGTAGGTGCAACACAACAGTCAATGCTGTACAAAGTAATACTATTTTACCCAATTTATTGAAACAGAATTAAAATATAACTATTTGTAAAATAGCTTCATGTTTGATTTGTTTACATACAGATAATTTCACGTTTATTCACTCTACGAGAATGATATACGTAGGTAATTATTCACCACAAACACACGCGCGGGTATTTTACTACAGTCAATGCTGTAATATTTTACACAGAAACAGAATTACAAATATAACTATTTGTGTAAATATCTTCATGTTTGATTTGGTGTTACAAATAGATATGGGACGGTTTATATAGTAATATATCTAGTGTATAACAGCAGTCAATCGTGGGAAGAATCAGTACCACGTGATAGCGTCTACACATTCCAAACCAAACAGCCTTGGGCTCTATTTGTAGAACGAACCAGGGTGACCTAATTTGATATGTTATTGTTACCTTGGACTACACGCTGTTAACACATGACTCGTTAGATTCCTTTGATCACATTAACTACATAAATTGTTAAATCCATAGCAGCAGGGGGGCGAAATTACAACAACGTTGGCGTCGTTTTTTTTACCCAATTGAGGCTTCTATTAAGCATTTCGAAGAACGTCGTTAACTACATAAATTGTTAAATCCATAGCAGCAAGAGGGGGGTGGGTGGCGTTGATTTTTTTAAATTTTATTTCGCTGAATGGGCGCTTCTATAAAGCATTTTCGAGAAAGCCTCAGATTAACTCGTCGACGCTTCTAAAAAAGTTGTAGGGTTGCTCCCCCCCCCCCCCTGCTGATCCCCCGACTGAATTATTCTGGATTTTTGTCATTTTCTATCCGAGTTTGTATGATTTTCTGGTTTAATCTAGTTTTTTTTTTTTATTGGAAAATCTTTGATTTTCGTCATTAACGAGAAATCCTTTCTGGTGTCATATTGACGACCTAGTTCACGTCTGACCTTTTCTACAACAGTACACAACGGAACGAATACATCGATGATTTCACAGTATACATGAGAATTACGGAATAAATTTTGTCTCCGTTTTATTAAGGCATATTGTTTAGAAAGGACATACTTATTGTTATTTTGCGCAAATTCTATATCTTGGAAATCGGACAATATTTGGTCACAGTTTAAGCCATCATCCAATGGTATTTTTCAATTTTCCAACTTTTCAATTTCAGAAATAATACTATTTATATTTTCAGTATTCATATTATATATACTTTTTATATTTCTAATACAAAAATATATAACAACCACGATGAGCGGTTACTCATTCATGGGGTCCTTAAGCCTTGTTGAAATTGCTTTGCAATTTACGATTAGAGTATTTTTCTTTGTCAGAGATTTTTTTATTGAAAAATCTTTGACTTTCATTAACTGTTTACTCTCTATGACCGTTTTTTTCCTTGGCCTATAGTTGATTAAAATACCCCATGTGATAGAGAGCTAATTACATCCATAGTTGTTATTTATTTTGAGGGCTTCTTTGTTATTGTACACCTCCCCCTGAGAAATGAATTTTCCCAGGGGTGCAATAAATACACCGTTACGTATTTAACGTAACGGGAGGTGTACACAAATGCCTTGGGCTGGCGCCCTCAACTATATAGAAAAAAAATCAACCATCAATCGGTTCCGCCAGCATTATTGCCAGTTGCGGGATTAGAACTATAGCCGCCGGGACTAAAATTCAACGTGTTACGCATTGAGCTAACTATTCTTGCTACGAGTATAGGATTTTGAATACTCTATATGGGTAAGTCAAGCGAGAACAGGCGGCTATAAATCTCCAACCCGTATCACTAGTTACCTGTCAGGTATAATTTTAGCCTAAATAGATATCTACTGGAGAAAAAGCATTTAAATAGAACAGTACAGCACTGACTAAAAAAAAAATCTAGTCTTACAAGCGGTAATTTTTCTTTCGTGTTTACGTACACTCAACGCAAGCAAAGAGGTATTACTGATTACTAGTATTTGAGAAAAAGACATCTAGTCTTACAAGCGGTGATTTAAGTACACGCAACGGTTGCTGATTATTTGGAGAAAAAAAAGAATAACGCAGTGTATCTTAAACTCATTTTTCTTACAAAACAACCAATCAGATGACTCGCAGCTTATTATGATCCGTAACTGTTTTTTGCTGGGTTGAAATATACCCAGACGAGTTATCTCCGGCTGATGTTGTACAAAATGAAATCTATACGTAAATAAATCGAATCCTTTGTCCTGTCTTGCGGGAAATCACTGTTTTGATTACTCCCTCTGCACCAAACCATACTGAGGAGGGGTAAATATCGAAATATCTAGCTGCTGCAGACATAGATTGACATTCAATTTTTTCATTAGTCGTTATATTAAACGATCTTACGGGTCTGGCTTTTTCGAGTATAGTCCAGTTTTCCCTCGTTTGGTATTCTCCCTCTGTGAAATAGCTTGCAGATTATTCAATTTGTTATTCCTAGGATCGGACTCAATGAGATCAATAACAAAACCATCCTTGATCAATCTATTATGACACTCGTATGTGAAACGATGATTATAATATTTCCTCTTCCCAACATTAAACATCAAATATCCCATACCATTATCCACCCCAACGGACTTCTGCAAATTGCAGTGTCTATCAATACCATCACGGGAAGCCTTATAGTTTGCAATCACAGTGTGTGGTTCAAATTCTTGGTCCATTTGTATACAATACTATTATTTGTCTAATTAATTATTTGGTTGATTTATTACATTGGAAAATCTCTCAATATAGCCTTGGGGCGTTCTAATGACGTTGTCGTTGACTTTGTCGTTGTCATAGTCAGAATTCTTAACTCGTTTGTCATAATAATGCTTCAACTCTCTATATCGCTTACCACCACAACCAACACATAACTGCGATTTTCCTCGTACCCCAACCCCACATCGTAAACAGGGTAAAGGCCCATAACTCCCCCTACGAAAGCTTTGCATATGATACCCACAGAATTCATTTCTGCATGATTTGTTACACGGGGTCACTGATCCAATCATAAGCCATTTGCAATGATTCACTAAATAAATACTTTTCTATTTAAATACTTGTTTTAATTATAACATGAAAGAGTTCGAGAGATTATCTAAAATCGAGCCTTGGAAAAATGTGAAATTCAATCTCGATAGAGTCTCTGATACACCAAAATATCTAATCAGTGATAGAGCTATGTTGGGTAAAATCAGAGACTGTTTTAATGAATTCAAGCGTGATGGGGCATCTCACTGCTGGTCAACCTTTCACGTTGATGGAGTTGTTGATGCTACCATGAATGATGAAAAAGCCGCCGAGATAATTTCACACCTTGCCAGAAAAAGGTACTTTTTTAGAGTGAAATTCGTCATCCGTTTAGACACGGGGAATTGGATTATCAGAGATAAATTCGACCCAATCTTGAAAGATAAAAGAACCGTCGTTGTAAGTCAAGACTCCAACCCGGGAATTCTGATTGGAATTGACAGGCCATACTACGAGAGATCTTATCCTGTAACAGCAGTTGTTTACGGAATCTATCAGTTAAATAACAAACCCGATATTGCAAAACTAGCACCCATGAAATATTCTAGTTCACTGAATTGTGTAGCAGAAGGAATAACAGAACACTTTATGAATTCATCCCGGGGAAATAAATTGACTGATCAGCGACGTAAAAAAACAGAACAATGGGGGGTAACAGTGAAACAGCTTTGGGCAACAATTCAAGATATAGCTAAATTAGAAGCATCGTTGATATTTCCAATATATGTAGCAACAATAACCGGTGAAGTATTATATACACCGAAATATCAATCACGAGGAACTCCAATTGAAATTATTGACCATATCAAACACGCGTGGACAACCACGGTAACGGTATTTCCGCGGGAACGGACAATAAAATATTTACCCCAAACGCTATTTGAAGAGTATTTATCTGAGGAGAAATTGTTTGATGTTATTCACGCGATAAGTCAAAATGATCCAGTATCAGTGTGGCTACTTCGCAGTGCTGAAGACCCTGTTAGTGGATTCGATCAATTTGTAAGACCAAACGGAGAATTATATCGCATAGAACAGCTACATAACAGGATGAAGAAACTAGCTAGTGAATTTTCAATGAAACTCGGAGAGTTTTCTGACAACGAATAACTGCTAACAAACTGTTTTACACTACCATCAGTTGCATCTGACTTCGCTAGAGTGAAGAATGCATGGAGGCCAACACGAAGTGAGTTTCTAGCAGATGTCAGATTAAGTTGTCTCGAATATAGTCATGGTGGACTATGGAATACAAAGTATAATCCCGCGAGTGTTATTTCCGTTGATATGGTTGCGTGTTACCCCGGGAGTTTTCTCGGGCACGGAGAATGCGAGAAATATTTCAAGCGATTTGGACACCCCACGCATGAAATGACTCGTGTTGCGATTAATGGACCGCTGCCTGATTTTGATTTAACTTGATTCGCTCGTGTGGTATCATTTGAATTAGCTACAGGACTTCATCCGTGTAGTTATGCTTGGATTGGTAGACACATGTCTGAAAAACATTGGATGCCAATAACGCTGTTACGATATATGATTGATTGTGGTATGATAACGTCGTTGATTGTCAGTGAAGCAATTATATCATATCGAGGTCAAACTTCAGTTTGATTACCAGAATCTAATTTAGATAATATAATTACCGAGTACCGAGAACATTTTCCAGATCACAACGATGAAGATATCATGAAATGGTCTAAATAGGTATTTGAGAGTAGAAACAGACAAGCAAAAGAACTCGGACGAATAATAATTAGGAAATTTACTCAGGGTGGCAAGTATGATAATAGCCGATGTTCTTCACGGCTGATTATAGATAACGCTGAATACGATTTTATAATCGCGGATGTAACGAGTAAAGGTACATATGCAAATCGCAAGAACGCTTTCTTATCCGATGGAAATAAATTAGGTACAATTGTTTCTTACAACGACGAGCAAGTCCTCAATATACCCATTTGAGGTCCTATATGCTGGCTTATGCTTCTATTAATCTATTTTCGATGATAAATAGATTTCCTGACACTGCTGTTAGAGTCGCCACTGATTCATTTTACATAGACAACAAATATAAGGAATCAGTGGCTGAATTCACAAATCCCTCACAAAGTGACGACGAGAGTTGGGGGTTTTGGAGAATTAAACGGGAAACGATGCATGATTATTGCGCATCAGCAGACGTTACCATTGAAGACAAGTATATAAAAATGATAAAATATCAGAGATGTCTAATGCAGTGTCAATATTTGACCCAATAGTTAGGCATAAAATGGTTTATTTAAACGGCTATGGTGGAAGCGGAAAGACAACTCGTGCGATTGAATTATATCGTGGCAGAGATATGATTGTGCTAACACTAACCCATAGATTATCACGAGAGATGATCAAGCGAGGGGTTAATGCTTGTACGTATCATAGTTTCTTTAGATGGAAAGGTGACGAATGGACCCCTGAACGAATGGGTGAGAAACATATTCCTGGTGTCATAATCTGGGATGAGGTATGTACAGTATCGGTGAATGTTTTACAAACGTTTCTCGAGTGGTTGTTACAATCGAATACAAAAGTCGTTATGTGCGGCGATCACGGTCAATCGCGTCCATTTGTCGGTTTATCCCCACATTATTGGCTAAAGAATTTTATAGACTATTAAGAAGAAATTAACACTGATTATAGATCACTTGATGAACAATTACGAGAGTTCAAAGCACTGATTAGACTACAACCGGATAGAATCCAATGTGAAATAGCGCGTAAAATAATCTCGGACACTCAATGAAAAGATTTCTGGGAAGCATGGAGACCAAACGATTTGATAGTAGCAAATACAAAAATAGTCAGAGACACACTTCAGATGAAATTATTTGACTTGCATAAAGAAATATTCCCAACGTTGTTAGTACCGTTATGTTATAGACCCAAGGATACAAGGCGACAAAACATTAAAGTTGATATTCCAGGGTTGACAAAGTCAGGGACAGAGAAGCATCTTCTTGTGCTAAATGATATTGTGCTGGTTGATATAAACGTCGTCGAAGATGCCTTGCGCGCTGATAAATCCCAATGGGTGTTAGGTTATGCAGCGACGATCCATTCTTCACAAGGGTTGACAATATCAGATACAATTCTTTGGATAATAGATAATCGCATCGAATGGTCGACTTTAATCTATCTCGCAGTGTATAGAGTGCGAAAAATAAATCAACTTCGAAGAGTTGTCCTTGATGATAAAGACACTAGTGTCAATGTTGACTCTGACAGCGATATAATAAAAAAACTCTCCGGTTATAAACAACAGGATAAAAAAAATAACAGAGAATTTGATATTGATGCTGAATTAATTATTACGTTGAAAAACAACAGAATAATCACTACGCGAATTGTAATTGTATAATGAGTTGGTGTTGGTTAGATAAGGATCCTCGCCAATTCACCGTAGACAGAAAGAATAACAGCATTGGTCATACTAGCGATAATGTGATGCTGACTTGTCCTGAGTGTAATTGACGCAGGGGTGCTAGTTAAGACCATGCGGTGGTAATTGAGTATCCTCAGGTATCACTTGCAGTTGTTCACGAGTAAACTCCCGCTGAGGAGCAGTTGCATCCAGTGTATAAATTGCTGGTCTACCCGTAGATCGTGTTATGCCGGATATTTTATGCGCGGTAACACTCCAAATAGGATCAGTAGCTCTTTTTTTACCCCCTTCAAGCTCTCCTGGTTCATATAATTATCTAACAGTGACATTACCGAGTATTGGTTGTTTTGATAAATCTTTTTGTGGTTGTATGGGTATAGACTTTTTCTTAATAGCGTTGTTAGGTTTCATGTTGATTGTTCTAGTAATCTCATTACTGAGCTACTGCGCTGGTAATCTCTTGACCCATTCACGAGATCGTTTATGTTGAATAAATTCTTTCGTGTATTGGTATCCAAATAACCGCTCAGCAAGCGTCCGATTAAATCGTTCAACAATTGCCTGATCGCGATGTAGTGCAGTATGCCCTCGTCTGATAGTGACATTATGATTCTTCATTGTGGATGGAACCACACCCTGAAACTCCTTGCCAGGATCAACTTGTAATAGATTCGGCCAACGCAGAGGATCCCTTCGATAAATCCTTTCAAACGCAGAAACCACTTCAGTTGATGATTTTGTTTTTAATGGTTCTGGTTGTTTATATCGACTCGCAACATCAACTATGGTTAACGCGTATTTGTAACCCCCATCATGAGGTACAAATAATATATCAGCTTGATGAACTTCATTAGAAACAGTCACATCAAAATGCGAGTAGTTAATTTGTTTAGGTGGTGGTAGATAAATCTGCCATATCGCCTATTTAGATAGCCAATCCGCTACATTGGGTTTCTTTACCGCTGCTGCAGTAGCGAGTTTACCAATTGCTGCGTTGCCTCTCCAGTATCCTTTCGGAGAATAATAAATAGATTCCATGTAGTTATTAATTACCTGCACCTAACATCAATTTACCTTTCATTGCCGATTTTATCAACCATGAAGCCAACTTTTCTTTGAAGGATTTATCAGGAATAGCATTTAACGCGTGAATTAATTTCACATCTGCGAGATGACGTTGTTGTAAATCACCGCTCCGGTAAGCTATATCGTGTACCCGACACGCTTCATCAATTGCATTTATCGGATTTTCTCCCGGGTTAGGATTATCCTGACTATCAAGTCTGATATCTAATCGCGTTCCCGGTCCACAATAACTATATCCTGGAAGATGTTTTTCACCTCGATACTTTGCCCACGGCGTTCCTGGGAGTTTAGCTAACTTGGCGGCGATATCACCACCGCTTTTTTTTTTACAAATTGATATTTTTTTATAGCGCATATTTCACACCTGCCGGTGATCGCCTCTCTGTTATTTTTTGTAGTAACAGTCGTTGGGTCCAACGTTGGTGTACGCTTTCTACATTTCACACAATATAGATCCATAATATTATATTGTATATATCTAATGGAAATAATTGATTTCTCAGCGCTAAAGAAAAAAACCACACATGAAACATCACGCTTTGTTACCAAACTCTATCAGAATGATCATCATCGGACCCTCAAGGATGATAATAAAATATATGGCCTGGGACAAATTATATTTAGTTGCCCCGAGCGTAGATGATCAGCATTGCTATCAGGTGTTAAAAGATTATAATGAAACCGTTTCAGAAGTTACCGGAGAGAATGTGATTGAGTTTATCACAGATATTGACGAAGCGCCATCCGTGGAAGACCTAGATGTATGTATTAACAATCTCGTTGTGTACGATGATGTAATGTTAGAGAAACAAAAAAATCCTGCCAAAATATTTTCCCGAGGGCGCCATGAAAACACAGACGTGATATATGTCACTCAACGTTACACACAAATACCCAAAGTGATCAGAGATGTTGTAAGTTGTTATGTGTATTCAACGGAGTTGATACTCATACGTTACGAAATATCTGGCAGACTTTGTGTTCTGATATGGATTATAATCGATTTCAAAATTTCTTTAGTGGTGCCAGAGCCACCCCACACGGATTTATAACGATAAGTATACACGATCCTCAGACACGATATCGTATCGGATTAGATCGTATCTATGGTTAATTCGCTTAACCACATAACAGCAACGAGGGCGCGACAACCACATTGGCGTATATTTGTTTTGATGAATTGCTAGCAATTTCGAGGAAGTATTAGTTATATGGACGCTTCTATAAAGCATTTCGAGGAAGCCTCAGTTTGAAATAGTTTCGGTTTGTCTGATTTAGTTTCAGTTTCCGTAGAAGCCTTACTTGGTCTTTTCGTCCCCCTCTGTATGGAGACTCTGTCTCTATACCAGCTTCTTTTTTATGTGGTCTGTTCACCCTCTTTTCCTTTCGATAGAAGCGTTATTTTTGTTTGAAAACTTGGTCTGTTCACCCCTTTTCGTTTCGATAGAATCCTTATTTTTGTTTGAAAACTTGGTCTGTTCACCCCCTTTTTCGTTTCGATAGAAGCTTTATTTTTGTTTGAAAACTTGGTCTGTTCACCCCTCTTCGTTTCGATAGAAGCCTTATTTTTGTTTGAAAACTTGGTCTGTTCACCCTCCCTGCTGCTTCAACACATGCATCATTCACAAGCATTTAAACTTAGTTTTACTGTAACACATGTGTTATCCACAAGCATTTAATCTTTAGTTTGACTTTAACACATGCATCATTCACAAGCAATTAAACTTTTCATTACTGTAACACTTGTGTTATCCACAAGTATTTAATCTTTAGTTTGACTTTAACACATGCAACATTCACAAGCATTTAATCTTTAGTTTACTGTAACACATGTTATCAACAAGCATTTAAACTTTAGTTTTATTGTTACACATGTGTTATCCACAAGCATTTAAACTTTAGTTTTATTGCAACACATGTGTTATCCACAATCAATTAAACTTTAGTTTTACTGTAACACATGTTATCCACAAGTATTTAAACTTTAGTTTTATTGTAACACATGTGTTATCCACAAACATTTAAACTTTAGTTTTACTGTAACACATGCATCATCCACAAACTTTAAACTTTATTTGTACTGTAAATTGAAAGGAACATATCTGTTCTGACTTACGTCTTCCTGAAACCAGAACTTGAGTACATCTTGGGACCTAATCACATGACTGTTGTCATGGAAATGGCATGGAAAATCTACATTCCCTTGAAGATCTGCAACAGGGATCAGGCAGTCTACTCTGTATCCAACTGATTCTGGACACTGTACAGACATCTTAATTTGTAGGCTCTGTCCCAGGTAACCAATAATATTGGTGAGAGTCTTGGTGATGAACTCTTGTACTTAAATACACAGTTTAGAAGCTGGTGTCTTCTCAGTGTAACAATGGACTGAGGAGCTGCTCTTCATTTCTGTATCTGGCTTAGGAAACATGACTTCTTTTGGTGTCTTTTCTTCAAGCATGCAGGGAGCATGGAAATAATTTTCCACCTAAAATATTAAAAATACGTGTTCCACAATGACCCACTGGTAGACAAAATTTCAAAGAATCCAACATAAAACCCTTACTACTTTTCAACTGTTTAGATTTGAAACATCTCATCTATTCTTGGATTACCAGCATCTAAATAAATATCTATTAAGTTAGAGAAGCAGGGGTAAAATGTTCAACATGGCCACTATAGTTTCATATTAGATGCAATATTGATACCCTTTTCAATTCGGTCTCTTGGTGAAAACTCTGAGTAAACATGGTCAACCATTCAAGACAAGCTGCATGATGGCCACCATGTCCAATTAGCGAATTGTTCATGCATGATGAACCAAAATTGGGATGTGTGGGTATTCAATGATGTGATGATGTGAATGAATGATGAGTGTGATGATGTGAATGAATGATAAGTGTAATGATGTGAATGAATGATAAGTGTGACAATGTGAATGATTGATAAGTGTGATGATGTGAATGAATGATGAGTGTGATGATGTGAATCAAGGATGAGTGTGATGATGTGAATGAATGATAGGTGTGATGATGTCAACAAATGATAAGCGCTCACCATAACCTGTGCGTGAAGGAGATTTAAGTGAAACGGCCTTTGCACAAATCCAGGCTCACTCTCTCGGCCTTGGTATTTGGAACAAAGATTCATCATGGTTGAGGAATACTTCAGCTGCATTGGATGGCCACGACATCATCAGTGCCTTGTCATACCCTGCATTCTCCACAAATTGTTTGCAGATCCACCTTAAGTTTGTGGTCATTGGGTCACTGAGTCGATGTCTTCCATCCAGTCTGCCAAAGCTGGCTTTGCATCCAGGGATAGGCAAGCTACTAGCTCACAGAGGGTTTGAGGTCTGTCAGTTACCTTCAACCTGGTTTAGCCGGCCAGTCAAAGTGGTTACCTGTGATGTGGCTGCTGCACATGCTAGAGCTGTATGGAGCTACAGGTAAGAGATGAGCACCTGGTGGGTGCCAGAGATGGATGAGCTACACCCGAAGCAGCGCGATGTGTTCCCTCAGAGGTGCTACCATTATTAGAGCACCCCAAACACCATAACAAAAGCCAGAACTAGCTAATGGTGCTTAATCGATTAAAACATGTAATAGTCCACAAGTGCAATGCCCAGAATGTCCTTATCACCAAGGCCATGCAAGGAGTGGAATGCTTGACAGATGTGCACACAGCCTTCAACATTGTGAAACTGCAGCAGCCTTCCACCCAGCTTAATTTCCAGCCTAACTGACAACCTATCCACCAAAAGTCCCATATGTGGAAATGACTTCAATAAATGTAACAAGCTCAGAGACATGATAAGAGAAACAGAGATGGTGACTTTGGGCCTTAAGAAGTGAACTCATTAAGACTAGTTCAATTAGAACAATGGTGACATTGAAGATCTGCTTGCCAGAAAGAACAAGGCATTCATGTACTGGCACATAGACACAAACTCCATCCCCAAGAAAGACCACTTCAAATCCTATCAAACTGAGGTTCAGAGTGAAATCTGCAAGATGCATGACCAGTGGTGGGAAAGGACAGCTGATGGAGTGCAATGCTATGCTGACACTAATAATTCCAAAGAGTTCTACAATGCCATCAAGTCAATCTTTGGACCTTCAAAGTCTAGCTCTACCCCCATGCTTGCTACACATGGCAGTAAACTAATAAAGGACAAGGCTGGCATTAAGTACAGAAGTAAATAACAATTTAGTCAGCTCCTAAACCTGCCCTCATTGGTCAGCCAATCTGTTCTTGACCAAATACCCCAACAGCCAATGTACGACCAACTGGATGTTCCACCAACGATAGAGGAGTTGGAGACAACGATTAAAAAAATGAACTATGGTAGGGCACCTGGAAAGGATGGTATCTCAGCGGATGTGTCCAAGGCTCTCGTTGAACAGACTCTGGAGGCATTTCACGATGTGCTAAGCAGCATCTGAATGGAGGAGATACTAGACACCTCCGTGATACATCATGTGTGACCCTCTATAAGAATAAAGGAAAATGTGCAGACTGCAGTAACTACAGAGGCAACTTCTTGCTCTCCATAGCTGGCAAAATACTTGCTAGCATCATTCTCAATAGGCTTATTTACGGCAATGTCAGATGATAATCTCCAAGAGTCTCAGTGTGGTTTTTGCCAATACTGCAGCAACGTTGACATGATTTTGAATCAAAATACATACTTAATGAATGTCCCCTATCTGTAATAATTTCTAACACTGTGTATATTTGTATGTCCCCATTCTGATTCTCTTAAGAATTTCACTCATCTGTCTATCTTAAGAGTTTCACCTGTCTGTGTCCAAGCAAGAACAGGAGTAATGATGTTTATCTTCACTTTTTTGTTGTTGAAAAAATGCTTTTTAAAACACAATGATTTCTACTTTTGTTTAGATATGAAGTATTTATCACTTTTTTGTTGTTGTTGAAAAGATGCTTTTTAAAACACAATGAATTCTACTTTTGTTTAGATTTGAAGTATTTATCCTACAATAGACAACTAGATTGCAACTGGAATGTATTACATCATCTATTTAAGATAAAACTCCACTATAGGACAGTGTCAATCTTGTATTGGTCATAAATTGCAGATTAAAGCAAAGAACCTCAGTATAATCTATTTCCACAGTCTACATAGCTGCCACAGATGAACTTAAAACTACTTTTTGGGTTTCAACGTTTGGAATAAATATAACTTGGATAGCATCAGTTTATTCAAGGTCAAAGACTAATGTGTTCTGGAATTAGATCATATTATAATTTCGAGAAATAAAGAGTATGATGTAAATATATGCATTTTTTTAATAATAATTAGATTTTTTTATTTTTTCACCTTGGTGATGTTAATACATACATGTAACATGTTATGATGCAAGCTCACCCAATTGAGATCTCAAATTGTATAGGTAAATCACTTTAAATATATTATCAGTAGTTCTAATTCAACCTTTTCTGTCATTCTTGACTGCTCCATTTGATTATGTACTGGAATCATTTGGTCACCATGCAAATTGTTTTACATTGCATGAATGGGTTTATAAATGTATTACTACATTTTTAGGTCTTCGTTCAAATTTGTAACACATTACAGCATTATCTTAACAATATATGATATTGTGTCATTCTCTTGTGTATGAAAATTTTGTTTTGGATACAACATTTTGGCAAAAATATCAAAACATGCACACTTCACTGTATTGTTTCACCCAAGCAACAATGTCAAAAAAAAATGTCTCAGTGAACTTGATACCAAGAAAGCTTCAGGACTTGATCAGACTGGTCCAAGACTCATTAAATCTTCTGCCTCTGCTATTTTAGATAGCATAACATTCATAATCAATTTAAGTATTGCAACCTCATCTGTCCCCAAAATATGGAAAACTGCAAAAGTAACTCCTATTTACAAATCTGGATCTAAGAATGATGCTGATAACTACTGACCAATCTCAATAATACCAAACTTGTCAAAATTGATTGAAAAACATGTCCATGACTCATTCATGTCATATTTAACCAAACACTTGCTGTTACAGCCTAATCAATCAGGCTTTAGACAGAAACATTATTGTGAGACTGCATTGATCTCCCTATCTGATAAATGGCTTCAAGCACTTAACCATGGTAAAATAATAGGATCTGTATTTGTAGATTTCAGGAAAGCGTTTGACATGGTGGATCATGAAATCCTTTTGAAGAAACTAAAAATCTACCAATGCAATGAAAATACAGTTAGATGGTTTGCTTCATACTTAAGTAAGAGAACACAATATGTTTATATAAATAACGTTCTATCCGAACCTGAAAGAATTAGATATGGAGTGCCACAAGGCTCAATTCTAGGTCCATTACTATTTATTTTATTTATTAACGACCTACCACTTTTACTAAGAGACTCGACATCATCTACAGATCTCTATGCAGATGACACAATATTATCAGACATCCAAAACGCAAAGCATGAACTCGAAATTTCTTTACAGAATGCATTAAACAAGCTGAAAAACCGGTGCACATGCAATGGCATGGTAGTAAATACTGGTAAAACTAAAATATTACTTTTCTCAACAAGGAAAAAAAGGAAAAATCTTGATAGCAATGATTTATGTATGACATGGAAGGATAAATATTTGCAAATGGTCTGTCACGACAGACTACTCGGTGTTTTGATAGATAATAATCTATCATAGACTGATCATATCAAACATATCAGTAAAAAGGTCAATTCAAGTTTATGGCTTCTCAGTAGGATAAGACATTTTCTCCCTGAAAGGCACAACATATTATTATATAGCAGTTACATACAACCGTATTTAGACTACTGTAATACAGTATGGGGTAATTCAAATGATAAAAACATATAAAGTTGGAAAAGCTTCAAAAAAGAGCATTTAGGCTAATATCAAACCAGAAAGAAAGCAAGATAAAATTAGCTGGTAAGTAAAAAATATTACGTATTAAAGACCGAATATGTTTAAGAAAAGCCAAATTAATGTACAGGATATCCAATAATAGTGCTCCTGAATATTTACAATCCCTATTCCAGTATAGGCTACCTGGTAATACACCCCACCTGCGATCAATACCTGCAAAACCGTATAAAATTCCCAAACCCAATAAGGAATTATTCAAGAAAAGTTTCCAATACTCTGGAACTTTGCTCTGGAATAGTATTCCAGTTGAGATTAAAAATGCCCACTCTATTTCCATCTTCCAAACCCAATATATCCAGTGTCTTCTGAGATGCTGCTGAATTAAATTAAATAAATTCCTTGTATGAGGGCCTCAAGGTAGTTTAGTTCTTAGCTAATTGTGTTACCCTCTTTAAATAAAGTCATTATTATTATTATTATTATTATTATTATTATTATTATTATTATTATTATTATTATTATTAGATAAATTACCTAAATGTAAACTGTCACCAAAAGAATACAACTTAATGTAATTACTTTTCAATTACACCTGTAGTACTTGATATATCAACAGATGGACCGACATCATCAATCCATTAGCCACAGCTAAATTGTAAATAAGCAAGCAATTTTTTTGCTATTTTTGGGAGTTTTTAAAAACAAAGACTATATTGGATATACTCGTACATAAATATAAACTAAACATATTTACCTGTTTCTGAGTCAAAGGGTTGGTCTCCTGGTGCAGCTTTGTTCCTAAAATTGGTTGTCACTCAGAAATGCTTTGGAGAACATTTTCCTTTAGTGAGATGGTTTTTCAGTAGTCTCAGGAGTTGTCCATAATTTAAAGTTATAATGGAGAAGGCAGAATAATTGATTTCAATGCAATGTTCTGTGATGAAAGGACATATAATAGGAGAAGAAAAGATAAAATCCAGACATTAGAGTCAACTAATCTTGATTTCAGATGGATCTTCGCTGAAACATCTCGGCCTGGCAATGATGTCAAGATGTTCCATGAGTAGTAAAATATGCTCCTTGTTGTCATGGAGATCTGGTTTGTTTTCTTTTGTCCAGATAGCATCTTTAAAATGAGAAGAGAATAATTATTATATTGTAGTCTTTATTTTTCACATAATCTACATATGTAAAAATTCACTTAAAAAAAAGACATGTTTGAGGTTGAAAAGGTCCATTTATTTGGACAGATATAATAAAGCAACACATAAGAATAAAAATTCACTTGATCTGACAAGTCGGTGGAAATACAAAGAATGCAAAATTCATGCACCTCACCCCCAAATTCATATCTTCAGTTTTCATGTCTGATATTCATTTTTGAGAACATGTGTTAACCTCATAGAACAAACACAAGCCCTTTCCCTTGGTGATAATTTTTAAAAACATCGTGTACATAATAGTTTGGTGTTATTAAAAATATTTGTCATCCAGGCAGTTTTTGAGATATTCTACTTGCCTTGAACCAATGTGCCTACTGCTATAAATGCCTAGCTCTGCTTTCTAATTGACTATTGGTATTTCACTAGCTACATACTGTGCACTGACTACATGAGATGTACATACATTTAACCACTTTCAAGAGAACCACAAGCCAGAAAGTCTAATTCAAAAATATTACAATATCTTTAATTATTACATAACAATATCTCAAACATTCACACTATAGTCTTAAGTTACGAAATTTGCCAATAACTAATATATACAAACTGTCTCCTGCCACCTTAAACATTTTGTGAAAAATAATTTCTGCCAGAAGTGTTGTACATATCAAATATTTAGACATCATATAGTAAAATAGTAAAATGGTATGAAGGAAATTATATTTGATGTAAAAATAATAATGTTATTACTCTTTTAAAAAGTGACCACATTGCAGAAAAACGTATTGCATTGTGTATAACGTGTGCTAAGACTGGCTTCTTGGAAAGAATCTATATCTTTAGTTATCACACAATAATATCTCAAAAAGTCACAACCATAGCCTTAAGTTAAGACATTATCCAGGGGCCAATATATGAAACTGTCCCCTGTGACATTAGTATATCCAACTTATGAGTTGTCCATTGATTACAAAATGACATGGTCTTGTTAGATTTGAGTAAGTGTTTAGAATAGCTGGATGTAATTTGATTTCACACTAAGCATGCAATAGATTAGCAGAATCTCTCAGTGACAACATTTAACTTGCCATACTGTCTTATGCACTCTATAGTATAACTTCATTGTTCTGTGATTCTTTACTGGAAATATTTCTAATTAAATGCAATGCTAAGCTGGTAAAACAAGTGTATCAGAAATAAATTAACTATATACATCATAGGGACACCTGTAGCCCAAACTATCTCTATGAATGTATAATGTTAATCTGAGATCATAGCAGACACTTTAACCCACACTATAGCTGTGAATGTTTAATATTAATATGCAATTATACTGACAGACAAGCAGAGTGATCTGCAATAGTCACAAACATAGCCCAATCAATCGCCTTAGACAATAGAAAACCATATCAGACAAATGGTAACCGTATCAAAATATAGAAAACCATACCAGACAATAGATAACCATATCAGACAATAGATAACCATATCAGACAATAGATGACCATATCAGACAATAGATAATCATATAAAAAAATAGATAACCATACCAGGCGATAGATGACCATATCAGACAATAGATAACCATGTCATACAAATGGTAACCGTATCAGGCAATAGATGACCATATCAGACAATAGATAACCATATCAGGCAATAGATAACCATATCAGGCAATAGATGACCATATCAGACAAATGGTAACCATATCAAAATATAGAAAACCATACCAGACAATAGATAACCATATCAGACAATAGATGACCATACCAGACAATAGATAACGATATCAGACAATAGATGACCATATAAAAAATAGATGAGCATTAAAGGCAATATATGACCATATCAGATAATAGATAACTATATCAGACAATTACCAATTATATTAGACAATAGGTAAACATATTAGCCAATATATAACCATATCAGAAAATAGATAACCATACCAGACAATAGATAACCATATAAAAAATAGATAACCATATCAGATAATAGATAATCGTACCAGACAATATATAACCATATCAAACAATAGATGAAAAATTCAAACAATAGATGACCATATAAAAATATACATAACCATACCAGACAATATATGACAATATGAGATAATAAATAACCATATCAGATGATATATAACTATATCAGGCAATATATAACCATTTCTGACAATATGTAACCATACCAGACAATATATAACTATATCAGGCAATATATAACGATATCAGATAATACATAACCATATCAGACAATATATAACTATATCTCGCAATATATAAGTATTTCTGACAATATGTAACCATATTAGGCAATATATAACCATATCAGACATTATATAACCATATTAGACAATGTACAACCATATCAGATTATAACCATATGACACAATAGATAACCATATAATAATAATAATAATAATAATAATAATAATAATAATAATAATAATAATAATGAGTACTTTGTATTGCACCTAATGATTAGAAGATCTAAACGCTTTACAACATCTATAATGATATGACTAAAGAAAAAAACAAAAACAAACATGAAATTGCAAAACATAAAAAATGCTGAAAATATTTAAGGTACAAAACATCATTAAGTCTTTAAGCTTGTTCTTGCAGTCAAAAAAATGGTGAGTTTTAAGAGAACTCTTGAAAGGGATCACTGTTTCTTGCTGAGCCCTGGTATGCAAAAGAATGTTGTACATATAACTTCGTTCTCATAGTGGGAACAATGAGTATATGATTATCAGAAGAGAAGCGTAAGTATCTTGCTAGTGTCTACACATGGATGAGGCCGGATAGGTATGTTGGAATTGAGTCTGTCAGTGAATGATAGTACAGAGAACAAAACGTTTGTGCTTGATTCTGTATCAAATGGATAGCCAGTGTAGGGTACAAAGCAGTGGGGAGGTGTGCTTTTATCGTGGTACTCTAAAAATGATCCAAGCCGCTATGTTTTGAATTTTTTTAAGTTTCTGAAGCAGATACTGAGACGAATGAGACAGAATTGAGTTACAATAGTCCAGTCGTGAAAGTAATAATGAGCACATAAGTGTTTTAGTGGCATCAGCTGAAAGATATTTGTGAATGGAGCTGATGCATCTATGCTCAAGATACGCAGCCTTGCATATGTTCATGACATGTTGGTGCAGTGCGAGAGTACTTCCCAGAGTTACACCTAGGTTTCGTATTGACTGAATTTAACATTGGTCTGCTGATATTTATTGTTTGAGGTAAAGGATATGAATGAGAAAATCTTTTTGTTGTGATCAGAATGGCTTCAGTTTTATCATCATTCATCTGCGGCTTGTTAAATGTCATCTATGACTTCAAATCAGAAATGCACATCTCTACTCTTTGGACGGTAACATCAACTTAAGTTGGATTTGCAAGACTTGTTTATTTGGGTGTAATCAGCATACAACTGGTGAGACACTGGGTGATGATCTATGACACTTGAGAGTGGCTGAGTGTATAAAATGAAGAGAACAGGTCAAAGAGCAGATCCCCGTGGAACACCACAACATATATCGACTGGGCTGGAGTTTATTACATTTGCATGTACAATTCGTGTCCTGTTGACTAAGTAGGACTTGAACCACTGTAAGGTTATATTCTTAATGCCAAATACATGCTGGAGATGGTGAAGTAATATATTATGGTATATTGTGTCAAATGCTGCAGACAAATCAAGGAGGGTGACCCAAACCAAAATGCATCCTTGCCGAAAGCTTGTGGCAAGTTTGCAGCAAGCTTGCGATAAGCTAATTTGATGTTTATAAGCTAACATGGATGCTTGCGCAAGCTTGTACAAGCAAGTGCAGGCTTAAAGCAAACAAGCTGGATATAACTGCAAGCTTGTACAAGGTTTCTTATATTTGCTTCAGAAAGTAAAACTAGCTTGTGCAAGCTTACTTCTTTTCTTCAGAAACTAAAATTAGCTTGTGCATACTTACTTCTTTTCTATAGAAAGTAAAACTATCTTGTACAAGTTTTCTAGTATGTTTCAGAAAGTAAATTTAAACTAGCTTGCAATAAGTGTCTTCATATATTTCCATTCTTGTAAAAGATTGAGACCATGCATGTATCAAACTAGCATGCGCATGCTTGCAGCTAGGGTGCACATTCTGCAACCACGTGTAAGCTTGCAGTGAATGAATAAACATGAGCAATGAAATTTGTCATAATGCTTTTGCTGAACAGATTTGTTTTCCGCTACATTGCAACTATAAGATTACATTATTTACTCATTGAATATGCAGGTAGGTCAAGGAACATTTAACCTTCTCAGCATTTGGTAAGTCATAATTTAACTTTGCAACTCCACAAAAAAGGCATATAAGAAAATAAAACTTGTACCAGAATATGAGGTATACCTGATACAGGGTCAGCTGCTGTCCCAGACTATCCACATAAGATCAAGCCAACTCAAAAAGCTAACAATTGCTCAGCTGCCAACCGCCCTTTTTTCCCGTATTTGTCCCGTCATTTGGACCTGAATACAGGTGTATGTTTTTTTTTGGAGGGGGAAAGGGCAAAAAATACCTTTTTTATAAAAACAAAATAATAATAACAATTTCTTTTGAATTTTCAGTTTTGAACGTGCATTCGGTTCTATTTTGATAGAATGTATCGCATGTATATAGGAATACAGTTCTACAATACTTTTTTTTTTGGGGGGGGGGAACCAGACAGATGCCCCTCCCCCTATTTTAAAGAAATAAAAAAGTGTTTTTTTGTATTAGAAAAGATTTGGGTCGAGAGTATCAGATCAAACTTGAAATTATTTAAAAAATTAGAAATATTAACTCTTCAACGTGCAAGCATGAATGGGCATATTGCATGATTTGATCGTAGTCACAATTAATCGTTGTTTTATTACTCTCTTGCAGCTGTTGTAATTGGGAATCAGTAAGTAGAAATGTATTGCGTTTTCGAGTTTATGTTTCTCGTAAATAACTATTAGCGCAGGATGATACACTCTATTGAAAAAGTCTACACTACTCTAAATTGCAATTTAAACGTAAATGGAAAATCGTAGATTTACAAGAATGCAATTTCAAAGAGATTTTCACCGTAACAGCTTTTCTCTATGGAAAATCTCATGCAAAATCGACCATTTGACCCGACTGAACAAATCATGATTTTTTATTGATTTTTCGATGACTTTGCCTGATTTTTGATTGATTTCCATGGAAAACCACCAAAAATGTAAAATTTCAATGCAAATTGCAAAGCAATTTCAGAGATTTTCATTGTAACAGCTTTTCCCTATCGAAAATCCCATGCAAAATCGACCATTTGACCCGACTGAACAAATCATGATTTTTTATTGATTTTTCGATGATTTTGCCTGATTTTTGATTGATTTTCATGGAAAACCACCAAAAATGTAAAATTTCAACGTAAATTGCAAAGCAATTTTAGAGATTTTCACCGTAACAGCTTTACCCTATGGAAATTCCCATGCAAAATCGACCATTTTACCCGATTGAAATCGTGAAAAATCGTGCAAAATCAGTAGAAAGTCAGTGAAAATCAGTAAAAATCCTTTAAATTGCAAGTAATTTACGTTGAAATCGTAAACGATTTCCATTTCAGTAAATAAATTATATTTTTTATATTTTTTATATATTTGTTTACATATTTTTATATTTTTTTAAATGGAAAATCCTTGAAATTGCTTTGTTGGAATTGCAAGCAATTAACGATTTCATATCAAACGTTATTTGTAACTGTTCCCCCCGGAGATCAACCAGGGAAAAGTTCTGGTCGACTATTCTAAAATTCATCCTTGATATCAAATTATTAGTAGTTGCCAAGTATGTTAAATGAGATGGGTTCATTACTATTAAACTTCCTGGAGAAACATTTGGGGAAAACGTATGCAAAATATAACATTGATCTGCCCTTGTTGATAATGTTGTGTCACGGTATAACTACCTAACACTACATCAACGATAACATGTATTGCAATTGTAGATGATATGTCAACGTTACCTGGTGATCTGTGTTTGTTGTTGCGGTACACTGAATTATTCGACCGTAGAATTTCCACGGGTGGGTTTATTTTGAACCATAACGCATGAATTTGTGGGAATAATTCGTTGATGGTGTCTCGTAACGACTTCTTCATTCCTGGTACATCCCACCCTGGAAATTTCATGAAAACTAAATCTAAATCAGTGCGTGAAAATACCTTTTTGAACGTTTCCTTTTTGGAGATTTATCTTCATAGACCAACGAGAGTAATTTATCGTTGAGGTAGTTCATATCGGCGATAATTTGATTTAATTGTTGTTATTGATATTTGATTGTTGTACGTTGAGTTGTTAAATCGAGTAACAGAGATCGTTGCAAATAATCTCGAAGTTAGTTTAACTTCGTTGTAAATGTTTGTTTCATAACGTTGAAGATCTCAAGTAAACTCTTTGCGGTGATTGCAAATACACCTTGATCACCTAACGCAAACCTCCATATTATATTGCCGTACTCGTTGTATTCGTATTTTTTTAACACATCAGTTTCTCTCCCGTCGTAGACATCATATGAATACTTTTGATAGATGTCACTGGCACGTAGAAAACTGATGTCGAAATTGTAATTAAACTTTGGATCAACAGCAGGTAATTCATCAGTGAAGAAATCAGACAACTTCGGTTCCGGTAATTGAAAATGAACCGCAGGTAGACTATTTAAAACCACAGCCAGAATTTGATAGTGGTTTTCCAGCTTAGATACGAGCTACTAATGATCGGCCACTTGAAAATGCACTGGCACAATTATGACTTTATTATAAATGGCCAAAAATCAGAGAAAATTCATTTGGTAGATTAGAGGCTGATAATTCACTGGTATTCTCACCAAACAAAATGCAACTAATATAGCTGGTGGACAAGGCCTAATCTGGAAGGTTGGTAGCATCCCAGCAGGATCATATCAAATAAAAAAATCAAGGATGAGCTTCAACATAGAATTAAATCAAGAACAGTAAATGAGTCGACGATAGCTATCAAGGTAAATCTACCAATGTTAAGTGTCGCCATAGAAATATTGAACCCGGATTATGCCGCTGACATATACAAGTCATCAATCAGAATCATGCTGGGATGGCTGCTGCAAGCACCTATTTATGCTACACCACCATGACCACAATCTGATTACATTTTTGGCAAACATACAGAAATACAAATTCCAAAGCTTAAACAACACTTTCAGTGGTCTACTTCGGTAGAGCAACATAAAGAAAAATTTAAACAGTATGGTAATATAGTGATAACATGTTAGATAAAGATGAAAACATGGGGAAAGTTCTAGAAGAGAGTAACACAGAGGAAGATGACGCAATCTATGCTAAAAGAAGTCAAATATACCCAAAATGGCATTACAATGTAAAGGTAATGGAATCAGAATTAAAGAAATTATACAAAATGTTTTTTAGTAAAGTATTTATTGATGAAATAACTCAAGAACATAACAATTCACAGAGTATTCTGAGTTTTTTTAGTGGTGTAATTGAATATGCCATTGATAATGTTAAACAGGAACTCATTAATGAAGTATCATATATTATATTGATGTAATTTAATGCAGAATACTTTCAAAATTCTGAGTTAGAAACAGCAATTGACAAGAGTTATAGATACATTTGATTATTCATGGTACCGAGGAATAAATATCTACATTCAAATTTATTGGAAACATTTGGTATATAACTGGCTGTTAGTTTCTATGTTCGTGACAGACCCTGACAAAAAAAATGTTTTTGGTTGTTAATCTTTTTAGTATCAATGATGTTGCTATTCTGGGAATTCCTTGGTGGATTCTGCGTGAATCTTAACAGATTCCAAAACAGGTCATTTTAGTTGTCTCGAATGTGCACATACAGTGATGTCACATGAATATTTTGAAGCATATGTGTATCAACCCTATTAAATATAACAAATATTTACAGTTGTCTTGAACTTATTGGGAACCTGAGTATACTGGTAGGTGATGTAAAGACATCTTTTTTTATGTCTCGCCCGGCTGTACATTTTCCGAGGTTTCCTAGGAAACCTTGGACAGATGTTCCTAGGAAAAACCTCAGAGTATTGGTTACTGTCCGAGGTAAATGTCCAAGGCTTTTATACTTAGATGTCCAAGGATGTCCTAGGACATAGTGTCCGAGGTTACCTTGGACATTCTCCGAGGTGTCCTTAGAAAAACTTCGGAGTATTAGTTACTGTCCGAGGTAAAAGTCCCATGAAAATATTCTGGAATTGCTTGTTTTTCAAGTATGATATCGTAAACCACTAGACTGGTGATATCCCCATTAAGATCCTCGACCGATGATGCTTCATCTATGTCTTTGATACATAATTGATAAATTATGTAACATTGACCTTTACAGATTCATTAAATTTCTTATATATATATTATAGCATCGTTAGTCATCCATAGATGGCGTTACAAAATAAAGTTTGTCTCATTTAAGCTACCTCATTATCAGGTTGAACAACAACTGGACCAATTTTAAAAGTTTGAATGGAATTTGGTAATACCAGATGATGCTTGACCGGTGCTTGCTAACGTGTTACTGAAAACCATACTGAAAAATAACACCGGCAGTTACAGACAAATGCATACAATATGGCACACAAAAATATAAGTTTGTTCCATTGGATCACTCTGCAATCAATGGTGGTGATATTGCTAAGGCACTAGCGAAAGCACCTGGAACCCATAATGGGCTAAGTATTCTGGTGAGAAACATCTTCCAGGATATAAACGATTCAACATGGACGGTTTGATGTCAGCAAACCCAACGAAATTCATCAGGCAGATATCTTGTTTTTTATCACATGATGTACATAAACAGTGCACGTACAAATATGCGTTGAATGTCAATGTTGCAAGTAGATACAAAGAGGCCGAACTGTTGTCATCTAAAACAGCAGCTTAAGTCACTGAATCTATGGACCTCTGCACTGGCCACAGTTGCTACCTTGCTGATCCTGGCAAAGAATTTCTTGGCGCAGTAATGATGATGATGCAACAATTATACATTAGGATCAGACATGGGTACACCACGATACATCAGAATCAGGTAATTTTATAACGATTTGCACAGTGACTCAATGAACAGCAATATACTGAAGAATTAATGCATCTTCAGGACAGATCTCGTGAATGGGTTGCGAAACTACCTAAAGTGGTGGGCACATGACATTAACATGAAACATGCCAATGAAATTGTGATTAAACACATACCACAATGGACATCATCAAATCAGCTATACCAACCAGTGTTGGGTAGTAACGACAGTGAGATTTGAGGGTGGGCAGCAAAGACAACTGATCCTGTGTGGAGTGTAACAACACATGATTATTAATGATAGCAGATGCTTGTTTGTCATTCATGATGGAATCAATAACTATTACATCACCATCAATCTTAAACATGAACATCACCATTGTTGATAAATTCATTCTTCTCCATTTTGATAAAATCATGCAACTGTAGTTCGAAAAATGGTAACTGTTTCTTATCTTTGGTTAATCTGTCAAAATCTGATTGGTGTGGTGTGCTCTGGCTCAATACAAGAAAACATTCAAAAACTTGTCTGTGCTCTTCTTTAGTTCTATTTTTTTTTATTCTCAAAGTTTCACTCATGGTTAGTTGTTGTTGTTGTTGTTGTAGGTTTTAACGCCATTTTTCAGCACATGAAGGGCTATACATGGCGGCCAGTATTATTTGTCTAGGAAGAACCCGGAAAAACCCACGGAAAGAACCCCTGCTCCATGAGAAGCTGCTGGAAAGCTTTCTCACAAAACCCTATTAGCGCTTTAGACCACTCGGACCCCCACATGGTTAATAACAATTATATAACATTCTGTAACATTTTTTGTGCAATTTTGGACCTTAGGAAAGCTGGTTTTATCCCAGTTAGACCAAAATACTGTTCCTGCAGTTGCAACAGTAGAATCAGTCATTCTTATATAGATGTATAAGAAAAGTATTTTCTTCAATTGGACTTTATCCAATAACATATATAATATATATAATACACCAGGCAAAAAAAAGGCTCAAGATGGCTCAAGATTGGATCAGTAATTCCTTGCAGAAATAACTCATGGGAAAAAAAAGTGGATATCACATGCCCAGTGTTTGCCGTGGCAGTACTGGAACACAGCCATGTCTGAAGTGTGGGATGGGGGTCATCGGAAAGACAAAGTTGTGTGTTTCTTGTAGCTGACAAAAATTATAGAGCATTTAAGTTACATTAAGTGATACAAAACGCTTGTGATGACATCTAAATAAAAAGATGCAAATGATTATCACAATGAAAATAATAATGTTGTATCAGAAGAAGAAAAAATTAGATAAATGGAACAAATTGAGAAAGTGATTGATCTTGATGAATTTAAGAAACATCTAATATTCGTTAATTACGAACCAAGCAGAGCTGGAAATATTGGTAACATGGGCTGCATGATGATCGGTATAATAATTTCTGCAAAGAATTTTTTTTAAAAAAGTTAAAAAATGTAAAACCTATTATTCTCACAAATGTTTTTTATGTATGATTCAATGGTGTTATAGTTGATGGTTTTGCTATCGACCATATCAACTCCGACAGAAAAGATAACCTTTTTGGAAATATTCAAGAAATCACATGAAGTGAAAATAGTAAAAATGGAAAAAATGGGATTCATACAGAATTCTGATTGATACATTTTTCCAAATAAATAAATTACAGAAATCACAATTTGACTCACAGCTTAGACACTGCCATAGTCACATGACTGCTAGGGCTGTCAAAAATCACGAAGAATTTACCCGGATACCCGTTGCGCCTTTTAACGGGTAGCTGCGTACCCGTTAAAACATGAATGACATGTACAAACCTAGACCAATAAATTGTTATGGGCCCTTTTATATTTTGGCTGGTGATATAGACCAACCGTGTAATGTCTGAAAGGTTTTGCTGTCATGTGGGGTCTATTGTGAATATGCGTAATTCAACACAAGATCAATAGTGTATGCTGTCATGTGGGGTCTATTGTGAAGATGCGTAATTCAACACAAGATCAATAGTGTATGCTGTCATGTGGGGTCTATTGCGAATATGCGTAATTCAACACAAGATCAATAGTGTATGCTGTCATGTGGGGTCTATTGCGAATCTGTGTAATTCAACACAAGATCAACAGTTTATGCTGTCATGTGGGGTCTATTTTGAATATGCATAATTCAGCACAAGATCAATAGTGTATGCTGTCATGTGGGGTCTATTGTGAATATGTGTAATTCAACACAAGACCAATAGTGTATGCTGTCATGTGGGTCTATTGCGAATCTGCATAATTCAACACAAGATCAATAGTGTATGCTGTCATGTGGGGTCTATTGAGAATCTGTGTAAATCAACACAAGATCAATAGTGTATGCTGTCATGTGGGGTATATTGTGAATATGCGTAATTCAACACAAGATCAATAGTGTATGCTGTCATGTGGGGTCTATTGCTAATCTGCGTAATTCAACACAAGATCAATAGTGTATGCTGTCATGTGGGGTCTGTTGCGAATCTGTGTAATTGAACACAAGATCAATAGTGTATGCTGTCATGTGGGTCTATTGTGAATATGCTTAATTCAACACTGTGTATATTGTGAAGTAGTCATAATATAAAGTATATATAAGAGGAAAATTAAGCAATAAAGACTCATTCTGATTTTTGGAGACTCATTCTGATTTTTGGAGTTGTTTACACTTATTGTGTTCCTGTTTTAAGTCTGCAGACATGTTTTATGTTATACTTATATATTTTTCGTCACAAAAAATATTTGTTTGGACTGTTCAATGATAAAAGAAAGTGCTCATTACTTGGAATATAATATTTTTTTGGAACTAGAATAAATTTTTTGAAGGATTCTGGACAATGCCATCTTGACGTCATAGTTCTTAAAGGTCTATTACATTTCTGGTATTTAAATTTTTAAGGAGATTTTCATTCATTTCCGGTTTCAATAGACCCTTTTACTTTGGATTTATTTCATAATACTGTTAAGTTCCTCTCGCATTTTTCATTTGTAACTTTGACAATTAAATTAAGTTTTATAAAACTTGTTGGTTATTGAATGATTAAAACAAAATAATACTGTGACCTTAGAGTCTTAAGAATAATCTTACCTTTAACTGATAATATTGTAGTGGCAGTATTGGGATTTCCAGATGGTAAAACTACAATAGCATAAGTATATGTCCCAGCATCAGCAGCAGTAACAGTACTTAAAGAGATATCAGATGTTCCATATGCAGTCAAACGAGATGAATAACTTGGAACTGGGGTCAGTGTTGTTCCATTGCTTTCTGCAATTTTAACACCACCAAATACCAAATTTTTGTTTCAAATAGTGTGTCTGCTGCTTCAATGATGAAGTCATAGGAGATGTTAGCTGTTGAAGAAGCACAGCTAGTGAGAGCTGAAACGTTTGTTGAAAATGCTGTAAAAAGAAAACAATAAATTGAACTAAATTTTACAAAGCAAATGTCCTTACTTGATTGCCAGATATCATTTCAAAGAGTAAACTACTCTAGGATATAATAATAATAATAATAATAATAATAATAATAATAATAATAATAATAATAATAATAATAATAATAATAATAATAATGAGGACTATGTATAGCACATCATCTTTAGAAGCTCTAAGCACTTTACAACATCTATAATGATATGACTACATAACAGAAAAACAAATAACAAAAACCATGAAACTGGAAAACATAAAAACATACAAAACATTATTAGGTCTCTAAGTTTGTTCCTGCAGTCGAAAAAGGTGTGATTTAAGAGCACTCTTAAAAGGGACCACTGTGTCTTTGTGTCTAATGTCAATGGGCAATTCATTCCACATCACCGGGCCCTGATATGCAAAAGAACTTTGTCCATATGACTTCATTTCATAGTGGGGACAATGAGTTTACAATTGTCAGAAGAGGAGAGTAAGGATCTTGCTCGTGTACACACATGGGTGAGTCTGGATATGTATGTTGGACTGGAGTCTGTCATTGAAATATAGCACAGAGAACAAATGTTGTGTTTGATTCTGTATATAATTGATAGTCAGTGTAGGGTACAGAGTAGTGGTCAGGTGTGCTCTGATCAAAGTACTCTATTGCTGATCCGAGCATCTGTGTTTTGAACTTTTTTATATATATGGAGTAGATATTGTGACGAACCAGACAGAATTGAGTTACAATAGTCCAATCTTGAAAGTATTAATGAACATACAAGTGTTTTAGTGGCATCAGCTGAAAAATATTTGCGAAATGAACTGATGCGTCTCAGTTCAAGATATGCAGCCTTGCATATGTTCATCACATTTTGGTGCAATGTGAGAGTACTGTCTAGAGTAACACCTAGGTTTCATACTGACTGTGAGAATTTAATGTTGGTGTTGCTGATCTTTATAGTCGGATGTAAAGGATGTGAATGAGAAAGTCTTTGTGTTCAGAATGGCCTCAGTTTTGTCATCATTCATCTGCAGCTTGTTATATGTCACCCATGATTTCACATCAGAAATGCACCACTCTACTCCATGGATGGTAGCATCAACTTCAGTCGGGTGGCTACTCTTGTATACTTGGGTGTCCTCAGTGTACAACTGGTGAGACACTGGGTGATGATCTATGACACTTGAGAGTGGCTGTGAGTATATATTGAAGAGAACATGACCATGAAGAGAAGCCTGTGGAACACCACAACATAGATCACCTTGTTTGGAATGTATTCCATTTGCAGATACAATTTTTGTCCTGTTGACTAAGTAGGACTTGAACCACTGTAAGGCTATTTTCTGAATGCCAAATACTTGCTGGAGACGGTGAATATATCATGGTCTATTCTTTCAAATGCTGTTGACAAATCCAGGAGGATGAGGACTGTAATCTTTCAACTATCCAAAGCAGATAGAATGTCATTAAATACTTTCAGAAGAGTAATTTCAGTACTGTGGCAAGTGTGATATGCAGACTGTACATTGCTAAAAAGACTGTTTGAATTCAGATCAGATACAAGTTGGGTTAGAACAACTTTTTCTAAGATTTTTTGTATGAATGGGAGATTAGAAACTCGGCGATAGTTCGTTAAATCATTATGGTCAAGTGTTGGTTTCTTCAGCAGAGGCTTTATGATGGCAGTTTTGAAAAATGAAAAAAAATCCCGGATGAGAGAGATATTAATAACATCAGTTAGTGAAGGCAATATTGGGTCTAAGCACTCAAGCAGCAGTGATGTCGGAGTTGGATCAAGTTCACATGACTTTGTTACACTCTTCATCACGATTGTCCATATGAAATCAATAGAGACAGGTTCAAATACTCCTAATGGTTGTCGCTGAAATTTTGTATCATAACTGTATGGTGACGAGTCAATTGAAATTGTGCTGTCAAGCGAATCTCTAATGGTTTATACTTTGTCACGGAAGAAATTTGTAAATAGTTCCAGAAGGTCTACTGGAGAGAAGGTAGCAGGAAGTGGTGTACATTTGTTCCTCCTTGACATTAGTTTCTTAGTTATCTTGAAGAGCTTTTTTCTTTGCAGCTGGAACTCTCCGTGATCTTAGTACTGTAGTGGGATAATTTTGCTAAATGGACTACGTGACTTTCTTCTTAACTGCTTCATAGATTTGTTTATGCATATTTAGTCTGGCGGAAAGCCAAAGCCTCTCTGCTTTTCGGCGATATCTTTAGCAGTGCGAAGCTGTCCCTAACACTGCTATACCACGGAGAACACTCTTTTATTGATACTCTGGATTTGGTGGCAGGTGCATGCTTTTCAAGCAGTGAATGCAGGCAGTTATCAAGTTCTTCTGCTGTATGATGTAAGGAAGTTGTTAGGTTTTCTTGGATTTCATGCATTAGTTTGGTTCTATTTATCATACAGAGGTTTCTCTTAGTAGCAAATACAGGTGGAGGGGTAGGGACTGTTAATTCGAGATGGCATACAATGCAGAGGTGATCTGATTAAAGTTCGTGGGATACAAGGGTGGATTGCAGAATAGTATCATCAGAAGTTTATGGGTGGGTTGGTTAATTGACTGTTGATGGTTTAAAACTAATGGAATCAAAGAATTTTGACATGTATGGGTTTCCAGGACAGTCAGAGTAAAATTCGAAACCTCCAAGAATAATTAGACTGACACCTATAAAATTTCCATACTCGAAAAGATTCGGAAACTGCTCCAAAGCGAGAGGTTCAATCAACTTGTTTGATCTACTAAGAGAAAGGCGGTAGAGACAGAAAAAATGGACTGACCTTTGTGATCAATATTTATTCTTTATATGTAAACTTCTGTGTAAGTTACAACAATTTTATGTCTCCCAGTATGAAAGTATATATATATATATATATATATATATATATATATATATATATACATACATACAGAGGTCAATAAGACTCAATATCAAAGTAAGTGAATCGATTAATTTATAATTGTCCCAATAAAGAATGGAGTCACAATCCTGAATTTAATTAATTGTTTGGGTAGAGTGGAAGTCCTCTTTTAATTCTACTTTAGAATATTTCTGGCAGAATGTTTGTCATGAAAAAGGTCTTCAACGTGAGCAACATTCTCTCCTCCCAGAGTTTTGTTATCAAACCAAATTTTCTCCACATATATTCATTTTTGTGTCCATACAACAAAGTCACACCACTTACGATTACTGATTAGTCAATGCTAACTATCCTTGTACCTGGCAGTAGAAAGTGTGAATTTTAGTTTCATTCTGCCATTTCTAACACCACAGTAGATCACTTTTCTGTGCTGCTTCAAGGGGTGTCAAATGCCTCTATTTGAATGGGCATGCCACTAGTTTCTTTACAATGTTGACAATAAACCAGAGAATCTGGACTAGACAGTCTTTTGTACCGATTTGATTACAAAATTTTAAATAGCTAAGTAATGCCTTCTTTTCATTTTTCTTTTCCCATTCCATAGAATTGGATTATTTGTGCTTTAATTGTATCCAGCAAAGCACTTCAAAAGATTGTCTAGTGGTGTCATTTCTTTCTTAGCCATGACACTACCAAATTTTGAAACTGTATGTAATTCTGTTCTCTTGTGCCTTTTTCAAATCAATATTTTGCCTTTGTCCTCTTGTGTGCTCCTCTATCTTTGCAGAATTAAAGCATAGACTTGAAATAAAGTTAAAAAAGTTTTCTGTATACATCTTGTCATTCAGATCCAAGGCATCTATGAACATAATATCTGGGATCCAGATAGGCAATACTCTTTGCATGATGAAGCTTCAAGAGTCCCAGAATATTTTTTCAGATTCATTTCAGCTGCCATCTTTGGGATAGTTTCCGAGGCCTTGGTGTATTTCATTTACACTCCAATGATGTAGGCTTTGTAGCTGAAATTTCACCTGCTTTCCTTTTCTGTGTGATGTCAATAAGTGTGTGTGTGTGTGTGTGTGTGTGTGTGTGTGTGTGTGTGTGTGTGTGTGTGTGTGTGTGTGTGTGTGTGTGTGTGTGTGTGTGTGTGTGTGTGTGTGTGTGTGTGTGTGTGTGTGTGTGTGTGTGTGTGTGTGTGTGTGTGTGCTCTCTATGGGGGCTACTTATGGGCTTGAATCTGACTGTAAAAGATTGATTCCCAATCTGTGCTAGGCTGTTCTTAGCACTAAAGTGTATTCTGGGCTAATCCCAGTTTAAGTTTAATTGATGCTAGGCTAATCCCAGCTCAATAAAAATATCTGTAATAGGCTTATCCCAGTATTTAAGTATATTCTGTGATGATCCCATATTCAAGAAAATCTATTCTAGACTGATCCCAGAATTACTGTCTATTCTGGGCTAATTGGTGCTAGGTTGATCCCAGCATTAATGTATAATCTGGGCTGATCCCAGTTTCTGTGGACTGTACTAGGCTGATCCCAATGTATTCTGGTTACGCTGATTCCATGTTAACTAAACGTATGATAGGCTAATACCTGCATATGAGTGTATTCTTGGTTGATCCCAGATTCATGAATTAAATCTAGGCTGATCACAGCAAGAAGAAAATATTCTTATATTTTCTTATTTAAAACTGTAAAAGAAATGAATTTAATGGACAAGACCATTACATTATTAGCATAGCTTATGAATACCTGAATGGGGAAAGATATCCTATTCTATGGTAGCCCCATGTGCATGAACAACATAAGGGTACAACTCATGGTGTATTCATTAAAGGGTGGTAACTGGGGTGGTGATGGGCTAGAACAAATCCATAAGAAAATTTTGATGTGGTGACTTTAACAATCCATTATCTGTATCTTTGAAGAGAAGTGATACATACCCTAATTGTGCAGTTACCTATGCAATGACAAAAACAGCTCTTGACAATGTTGTTGATCAGGAGAGTTTTCATTTAGCTGACACATGTACTGGTCAGGTTTTTGCTCCTAGCCTTGATCAATCATAAATTATTAAGCACAGTGATCTTCATTTTACAAGTCATTCTATTCTAATCAAGGTGTTAAAAGACAATTACCTCACTTTTCACCAAGAACAAGATCCTGAAATCTCTGGTTTATTTCAGAAGGCTAATAGTGAAACTGAAGCCACGCAAGTATCAGTTTGTGAAAAGTGGAGACCACCTTATGTACCTACAGTTTGCGAATGGTCAGTGAGCTATAAATTGCTGTTCCTAAGTCGTATCAACAGGAAAATCAACAGCCTAGCCCAAGAAACTCAATAAGACTCATCACAATATCTTGAATAATTTTTATTGAATGAAACTCAAAAGTGAGGTTTCCAAATTATCAGATACCTTAAGCCAATCTGCAATCTATTCCTGCATTTAGCAAACTTATAGTTGACTCTGTCAATCTTTTACCTAAACACATTAAACGAATGCAGATCATAACCTGATGGAATGTATTTTTGACAAATATCTTCTAGTATCCATTCCACTTTAAAGTATAAAGTCTGCACAAGTATCACATGACCGCCGTACTGACAACATTCTTTACAAAAGTCAGTGAGTCGGGGTAATTGTTCATGTCGCAGGCTTAAATTTACAGTGATTGCAAGTGCTCTCTTGCCAAAGCCTCTACCATTTAGGTAGGAAAGACATTTTCTTAATGTATTGTTGGCCCTAGAAGCAGTCAAGTCTGACCATTTCTATACTCAAGAAACCACATCCAGTACTTGGGCTTGAGCGTGTAATCTGCAATCCTGATGTACCACAATGTGCAGAAAGTCTTTGAGTTTAATAATGTGTTAATTCACAGACACATGCTTTGACTTGCCATTAACCAACACCTCAGTTTTCATGGGGGAAAAAAACCCATCTGCAATGATCTACATTTGGTGCCTTTGAATGAGTCTATAAATATTTCAGATGTCAGTTGTTATTGTGTGCTCAACTTTTGTTAATGATCATAGATTGTACTAAAGATAATGGTCATTTGAAGATAACATGTTGGCATTATTGTCCATGATTGTAGATTATAAATAGGATGTTTATGAGCTTATATTATGTTCTTTAAACAAATTTGTTGTTGATGGTCACCTAGGGACATGTATATATTACGACTTGGTAAATGAATACTGGCAGTTCATTCCTGTTTTTTAAGTTATTTGTTATCTGAGTTTAAAGTGATATTCATACATAATTCATAGGAATCATTTAATTAAATCATTCATTGGAATCACTAATTGACTATTATATATACAGGACAGTGATTATGTACTTCAAACATAGGTATACACAGGGCCGGCTTTAGGCCAATTGGACCAATTGCACCCAATTGGGCCCCGCCCCTAGTGGGGCCCCGCACCTTGATTGGAGGGGGGTCAGTTCACAAGTAGTCTAGACAATTCAGTGCATTGTGATGCCACCGTGGTCAAGGGACACAATCTGTTGCCAGTGTTAAGTGTACAGGCCACATGATAACTGTAGCAAGTGCCAAGTGAAGAAGTACCAGTTATACAGTTATATTAACATTTAAAACATGCAAGTCTCTCAGGCTACTGCCAAGAATCCTAGTGAAGCGAGTGATGCCATTTGTGTGAGTATAGACAGTGACAATGATTTTTTTTTATTATATATAATTAAAAGTAGACTTTACCATTACTGTCTTATATTGACCTACAATACACAATCATGTGGTTCTGCTTTCAATAATTTGTTGAACATCTGAAAGCCACTAGTTGAAGTTAAGTCAGTATAACAAGAAAAATGCAGCACAAAAGTGCTACTTTGGTCGCACGCTTTACAATGCTCTAGCGTCAAAAGTATTATAGCTGAGCAGCTGATTTTTTTTTCTGCACCCCAAAAGTATATTAACTGTATTCTGTGTAAATCTCATGAAATAATATGGTGCTGTTTTTCCTATCCAGGTGGCAGACTGAAATACACACGGTTTTGGCCATGGCCGGTCCATAAATTGTCTGATTATTACGAGATTTATAATGTAAATACTCCTATGCACCATTGTCCTGTGTGCAAATTTGGTATTGATATCTTAAAAATTGACGAAATGCGAGCATTTTAAATGCCGCGTAGAATAAATAGATAGGCGAGGACTAAAGCAGAATGCATAAATGCTTAGGTTATGGCATGGTGGAAAAATATCATAGTAAGTTCATGGCCAGAAATGGCGTGGTTTTCCAGACTTTTGCCTTACAAACATTTTTTGCCTACCCCCGGTGCTTATCACTGCATAGGTCGAACGTGAAGTGTGCGACCAATTATCTTTTGTTAGGGGTGGACCAGTACTCATGCTGCTTGAAGTGCTCTTCCTTCCGAGTTGAATTGTGTCTTCATGACATTTGCTCCAATATGTCGGATGTCTAACAAAATTCATGATGTCACAATTTTGTTGGCTTTGGATTGCTCCAAGCAGCATGTGAACCATAAAAAGTTATATTGTTATTTAATTAATTGCTTAAGATTAAACCACACATAGAAAAAATGTAGATAACAGTGGTGTGATTTAGCTAGCATGACAATAATCAAAATTTATCCTGGCATTCATTGTCACTTCTTTGGGCAGGTTTGCACATATGAGGTGTTGTAAAGCTGATTTTGACTGGTTTTCATTTTGCAACAATGGATCTATTAGGCTTTCAATGGAGCATGGGTACGCATTCTCCCTGCTTTGTGCCAAGTAGATTCTTCTGTAGCCCTTTATAACTAGTCATTATGTGTTCACTGTATTTTGTTATAGAGACAGGAGATTCCTGACCTTCAAAGATGAGTAAAAGACCGAGAGATATAGGCAGAAAGTACCAGAGTGGCAGTAAGAAAAGGGCAATAAGAAAGGCTAAGAAAGACCAAGTTGAAAGAGAAAGAGGAGCCATAGACAGATTTGTTTACAGAAATACATCAGATAAATCTGATGAAACAAATGTGCAAAACTCAGTTAAAAATGATCCGAAATTCAGTGATAATGATGATAGTGGTGCTGAAGAAATTTTACAAGATGAACACAGCTTTAAAGGTGCTTCTGCTGTTACGAACTCTTCGAAAGATCCTTCCACTTCAAATGTCACCATTGATGATGAGCAAGATCCTTCCACTTCAAATGTCACCATTGATGATGAGCAAGATCCTTCCACTTCAAATGTCAAGACTGATGATGAGCATTCACAATTAACTGATGATCTTGCAACCTGGCCAGAAGTAATGTCATGGTGTGAGAGTCTATTTGGTGGAAAAAGGACCACCAAAAGTTCTAAAAGAAGATTACCCTAAAAATGATAAAGGAACACACTTTTCAAAATTCCACTGCAAACGAATGCTCCCAAATGGTTAATTTATAGAGCGACCTTGGCTGTTATACCCAGTCTCAAGTGACAAGATCTTTTGTTACTACTGTAAATTTTTTGACTCGAATGCTACAGCCGTACTTGCAACTTCTGGTTTCAATAATTGGCTAAACATCCATACAAGGCTGGCTGAGCATGAGAATTCAAACAGGCATTTGCAAGCAATGCTCCGCTGCTGTCAACTACAGGAGAGGTTGGCTGTTGAAAAGACCATTGATGAAGTACAGGAAAAACACATTAGAAAGGAAGCAAACCACTGGTATAAAATATTTGAGCGATTTGTGGCCACAATACAGATGTTAGCAGAAAGAAATTTACCATTCCGTGGTTCTGATGAACACATTGGCACACCACATAATGGCATCTTTCTAGGTGTCATTGAGTTACTTGGGAAGTTTGATCCAATAATGCAAAAACACATACGGAAAGTTCAAAACAAGGAAATACTTGATCATTATTTGGGAAAAAACATCCAAAATGAGCTCATCGACATTATGGCAAATGCTGTTCAGACAGCAATTATTTCTAGAATTAAGGCTGCCAAGTACTATGCCATAATTCTTGAATGCACCCCTGACATCAGTCACCAAGAGCAAATGTCATTGGTTATTAGATATGTAGCTGATGGTACAAAACCAAACATCCCAGATGGAGTGTATGAACACTTCATTAAGTTTTTGGTGGTGCAAAGCAGCACTGGAGAAAACTTGTTAAACTCCCTTCTGAAGGAACTTGAGGTATTAGGACTTGATGTTGCAGATATCCGTGGGCAAGGTTATGATAATGAGGCAAACATGAAGGGACACATTTCAGGTGTACAAGCACGACTCCTGCAAAGAAATTCTAGAGCATTTTTTACCCCATGCGCGTGCCATAGTTATAATCTTATTTTAGGTGATATGGCAAAAGCATGCCCCGAGGCCATGACTTTCTTCGGTACATTGCAACGTATTTACACAATTTTTGCCTCATCCACAAAAAGGTGGACAATCTTCAGAAGTCATGTTACTGGCCTGTCCTTTAAACCTTTGTCAGAAACAAGGTGGGAATGCAGAATGGATAGTGTGAAAACCATCGGATACCAAGCTTCTCAAGTCTGTGATGCTCTCGAAGAATTGGCAGACACTACTGAAGATGCCAATACCAAAAGTGATGCTCAGTCCTTGGTGAACCAAATGAGAAATTACAAGTTCCTTGTGTCTCTAGTGTTTTGGCACTCATTGCTCTTTCAGGTAAATTTCGTAAGCAAGGAGCTTCAAGGTGAAACCATGGATGTACCAACTTGTCTGAAAGCATTTGAAAAACTGTTCAACTGGTTAAATGCATTCAGAGAAAAGGGCTTTGAGGAATCACTGGTCGATGCCAAAGAATTCGCTGAAGACCTTGAAGTGGAAGCAGTTTTCAAAAGTGAAAAGAGGCGTGTGCACAGGAAGAGGCAAATGTTTGACTACGAATCAACTGATGAACCTCTGTCAGACCCCCAAAAGGCATTTCAAATTCAATGCTTTAATCAAGTGGTGAATAAAGCCGTGCAAACCCTTCAGCCCCGATTTGAAAAGCTGACAAAGCACTATGAGTTGTTTGGATTCTTGTGCAATTTTAAGGATATGCCCAAGGAAGACGTAAGGAAATGTGCTGCAGATTTGGAAATCGCCTTAACTGATTCCAAATTAGTTCATGCTGTCAATGCAGCAGATGGAGTTACAACAACGAAGATGGCTGATATTGATGGTTTCATGCTTTGTGAAGAGATAGAAGCAATAAAGCAAATTCTCCCTTTAGAGCTGTTACAAAATCCTGCAAAAATGCTCGAGTTTCTAGCTTGCAATAACAGGTCTACAGACTTTCCAGATCTTTTTGTGGCACTTAGAATTTACCTTGCCAACCCAGTTACAGTTGCATCTGGCAAAAGATCCCTTTCTAAGCTCAAACTTATTAAAACTTACCTAAGGTCTATAATGAGTCAAGAGCGCCTAAATAGTTTGAGTATTATGTCAGTAGAGTGTGATGTGGCCAGAGAATTGAGCTTTGAGGAAATCCTGAAAGACTTTGCAATGAAAAAAGCAAGAAAAATTAGCTTTTGAAAGCTTAATGTATTAAGGATACTAGTTGCTGTGCTTTTCTTAAGTGATAAGTTCCATATTTCCATATATTGAGTTGAATATAAATGTATAAGGTTCCCAGTGACTAGAACATATTAATTAATAAATCAAATAAAGACAATATAGTATCTTTGTATTTGTTTAGACAGTTTAATTTAGGTTCATAATTTGCAGATTGACATGATGTCTCCTAGACTGGGCCTGGTGAATCACCTGTCTTCCACTTCTGCGTGCCAAGTGCAGTGGGTTGCAAAAGTGTTGGCCCCCTCAACATTTTTTCAATGATTACTATAGAAAACAGCTCTCACTGTATCAAGTGTAACTTCATCACAATCTGTTTAGCCATATAACTTGCAGTGCTGTTTAATGATTCAAGACTTCGGTGGTCAATATATTATATCAGGCATAACTGAAAAATACCACTATGCTATATTTTGCATTTGGATCACAAATTGCAAAAGTGTCCATCCCCCAGCTACTATTGGAATAGCAATAGATGGGTGGGGATGAATAACAGAAAACAGACCTTTATTCTTCACTTGAAATACTCAGTGAAATTTGTTTTACTGCCATTGAATAAAGTGTAAATAACAACTTTTGAAATTGTATAACCCCTATGCAAAATGAAGCAGAGTCGTGCATTTAATCGTACCTAAAATAATATAAAATAAACTTATTAAATAGAACCACAATTTATAAGAACAAATGGGATGAGTTGAAGTTAATTACGCTTGGTGTAGTGAGAGCTGGATTCTACTGGAGTCAATGGAAAAATATTGAGGAGGCAAATAATTTTTCAACCCACTGAATATCTATACTGCTATTATCTATAGTATTATTATCATAACTTCATAAATGGGGGCCCCGCCATCATATTTCCAATGGGGCCCCACACTTCCTAGAGCCGGCTCTGGGTATACAACATTTTATTTCCATTTTTAAGTTTATGTGAATACATTACCTGTTCTTATGTGTTTAGGCACTCATAAGCAGTAACAAAGAAAAAGTGAAAACAGCACTTACGCTTAGCAAAAATTAACAAATAATTTATTTCCCCAGAAAAAACAAGGTCTTTGTTTGTTTGATTAGGATTTTTAACGTACATTTAATAATTTTTGTCATATCACTATGATGTCTGCAGTAAGGCAGTTTATAGTGATGTCTAGCACTGGGGCATCCTACCGCAGACATGTAGCATGATGTCTCACCCAGTCACATTATCCTGACACCAGACCAACCAGTCCTAACACTAACTGAGCACCAAGCGAGGCAGCTGTTAGTACCATTTTTATAAGTCTTTGTTATGACTCGGCCAGGGATTGAACCCATGACCTCCTGCTTCCATGGCGGGTACTCTAACCACTAGACCACCGGAGCGGTTGAAAAACAAGGTAAAAATGATAAATAGAACCTAAGACCTTAAGAATCAAATAAAAATAGAAACCAAGAACTAAAAAATATAAGTCCTAGTAATAAAATGTTCTAACGAATTTGAGTTTGAGCCCTGACAAAAATCCAAAATGGAAGGCGATTATGTATGCTGTAGCCTGTATAGTACTGATGTGTGAACAGCTCTTTGTTGAACAGAAAATAATCTGGTGTTTGAATTCCGAATAAAATTGCAATGAATTTCTTTGTCCAAGAACTAATTTGAAGCACAAGCATTTCCTGGGTAAAACAATCTCTTAGATATCCAAATAATGTGAAGAAAAATTAAAATAAAACTGACATAAAACATATTCTGCTCTATGTGTTACGTATATTTGATATAAGTCATTTATATTTATTTTTATTGTTTGTTTGTTAGATTAAAATTTAGCTTTTTAAGTTTAAGATTTGTTCATTGGGGGGTGACCTGTACTTTACAAATTAAACACCAGGTGTTGACCTCATTTCTGACCTGGCTTCAGAGTTGTAAATAAGCTTTTAAAATGATTGGTTGGTTCCATGAACATTATGGAGCTTTGTATAAACATCTTTCTACTTTAGTTGTGTCATATGGTGGGTACGTTGAGTTTTTTAACGTAAATTTCTTCTAAAAGATTCTAGCAGATCACGTGACCCCTTTCTTGTTTACGTAAAACAGGTATATAAATTATGTTTTGAGAACGAACTATTGAGTATAACTTGGGCTTTTAGAATATTAAGTTGCGTCTTTTTGAGTTATTTTAAATTACCTTGTATTACAAATTATTTCAATTCGTTTGGATTCAAGAGGATTTATTTTGTTATTTATCTGGAAAAGAATTGTGCTCATAGAATCTTATTACCAAGAACTGACTTCATCAAGTGACATCGTCTTCCATCTTGGATACTTCGCTGGGATTCGAACTTGGAATTATTTAGACATTTTATTACCAGGACTTTTGCAATTTCTTTAGTGTATAATATTTTGAATTATTTTTGGATTTATTTTGGAATTGATTCTTAAAACCGTAAGTTTATTTTTCTTTTCTGGAAAATATTTATGCTCAATAAATTGTTTATTAAGTTTTTACAAGCATTTTATTCTCACTCTTTCTATGATACTAGTAGTATATAGAAAGCCCGGTTCCGACTCACTTTAATGTATTTCCTATGGAAAGCGATTTCTCCTTTTGCCTTTCTGACACTTTCATTTTTGCTTAAAAACCTGAAAAAAGGGGGGTACCAAAAAGCCTCAAAATGGTAAAATAACGCTTCTATCACAGAATAATAAAAAATAAAAATCATTATGGAACCCTCCATTTAGCAAACTGAGACTAAAAAAATAAAATGTCTCATAGAAGCTTCTTTTCACTGAAAGGAACTTTCGCTACTGGCTCAGTCTATTTTTTAGTTTTAGTCTCAGATTGACAAATGGAGACTTCTATAAAAAACTCAAAAGGGGTACCAGAAAAAACTGTCATTCACTGAATTAAGGCTTCTACAATTTTTAAATCCATTTGATAGAAGCTTCTATTTGCTGAATAGAGTCTTCGCTACTGGCTCAGTCTATTTTTTAGTTTTTAGTCTCCGTTTGGTAAATAGAGACTTACAAAAAAAATATAAAAAAAATCATAAGGGGTACCAGAAAAGACTTTCATTCACTGAATTAAGGCTTCTATCGCTAATTTTCTACCTCTTGGTCTATACCCAGAAATGAATTCTTCTATCGTAGGAGGATTTTCAACTAAAATATGATGCTTATTTTTTCTGTTTTTGTAATACGTCAAAATAGCTCGATATGATTTCCCTCCACATTTATCACAAAGATGAATTTTTCCTCTAACACCAACACCACAACTGACACAAGGATTAGTACCAGCGCGGGAACTATTTCGTAGCAAATATGCATGAACCCCACAGTGTTCTCCATAGCATGATTTTCCACATCGATTATTAGAGTTTTTCAACAACCATTGACATGAACTCAATTTGTACATGCTTCTATATTATACTTAACTATTTCTTTAATTCATATTTAACAATGTGATAATTTTGCGTATAGTTTATATCTAGCTTCAAACCTATACTAAAAAGTGAATTAGAGATATGATAGACATATAGAAATGATGGACCTGAAAACGATACAGACACCAAAAAAGCTACGCCATATAGTTGCGAGGGAACTTGTCAATGAATACTACGAACTCACTAAAACAAAACCCGATTGGCCTAGAACTAATCAGCAATTAGCAGAATTAACCGATAGAATTACAATTTTGCGACAGAAGAAGAAAATCAACAAGGAGATACTTCAAGGAGGTTACATCATCGATGAAGCTTTTTCTGGTGCTGATAAATACATCAAATTCATCCCAAGAGGAAGGCAGTATAATCATTTTGTGGTGGGTGATCTGATTAGAATCTTCAACAGCGTGATCCCGACAGTGTTACTTGAACGACCTCTACTGAAAATAAATGTCACTTATGATCTCGATTTGTACTTGGCATCCAACCCCGATGTCACCATCACCGTTCTATTACGGGCAGAACCACAGATTATTTTACGGTCTACTAATCTTGAGTATGCAGCAAAAGATTTCTTCGCGGTGTTATCAAGACAGTACGAAGTATTCACATCATTGAAAACTGGATTAGTATTCAAGAAAATCAATTATATCCAGCTAAGTGCTCATGATTTTAAACCCACCACTGGATCATCTTATAAACCGCTGCCTAAAAGCATCCAGGCCACGAAATCATGCATCAATGTGAAAAATGATGATAACAAGTGTTTATTGTGGGCGTTATTATCAGCAGTATTTCAAGTAGAAGATAATGCAGATCGTGTTAGTAAATACAAGCCTCATCAGTGCCGAATTAATATGGCAGGGATTGATTATCCAGCACCAGTCAAACAAATACCGAGAATAGAACAACAGAACCCCACATTGTTCCGATCTGGAATTAACGTTTTTTCACTGGATGATAAATTAAGGGTGTTTCCGTATCTGATTTCCCCAGCTAGTAAGCACATCACAGATGGTTCTACAGTAAATCTATTATGGTATAATGAGCACTATGTCTGGATAAAGGATTTAAGCCGATTAATGGGTTCAAAAATGTCGGGATACGACCACAAGATGTTCTTTTGTTACAGTTGTCTTTGTGGGTTTCGCACTCAACAAGAACTCACTGAACACAACAAGTACTGTTTTGAAGTAAAAGCAGTAACCACACCAGAAGCTCCGAATAATCTATGTTACTTTAAAAAACAGGAGAGAACAAAAAAACTGCCTTTCATTTTCGTAGGAGATTTTGAATCCTTTAGTGTGCCCGTTGACGCTAAATGTGGTTGTGAAAAATCAGTCTGTGAATGTCAATTTAAAACGCTATCTACTCACAAACATGTCCCAGCGAGTTATCAAATCAATACAATCTGTACTAATGATAGATACTCAACACTATCACCAATTTATCGATTGGAAAAGGATTCTGATTTACCAGCAGAAGTTCACATGCTGAAATATCTGTTTGAACAACAACGAAATATTGAAGCGTTATTGCCGTTACACGATGATAGATTTACCAGATTGGATTCTTTTGCCATGGGAAAACAATGTTTCAAGTGTAAGAAAGAGTTTACTGTAGACAATCCAAAAGTTCCCTTCTATGATATTACTACAGGTGAATACATCGGAACCGTTCATCAGCGTTGCAGATCTTTTCAGCAATTCTATCCTGTCGTTTTTCATAATTTGCGAGGTTATGATGGTCATTTTATTATTACCGCGTTAGCACATCCCGAAATATTGAAATATTGTAATGACAATCATATATCATTGAAATGTATCCCTAATAACACAGAACGATTGATGTCCATCACGGTTGGGAAATTGAGATTCATAGACAGCTATCAATTCATGAACACCTCGCTGGAACAATTAGCGAAGAACTGTACTAGTTATCCCATCACTGAAAAGCATTTTAAACGGGAATTGCTAGAATACATCACCGTGAAGGGCATATTTCCATATGAATACTTCAACAGCATAAAACGATTTTCAGAAACATCTCTGCCATCCATTGATAAGTTCTATTCTTCATTGACAGACACAGATATCACTGACCAAGAATACCAACGGGCACTAACCACATGGAATGTTTTCAAGTGTAAAACTTTCGGTGACTATCATGATATTTATCTGACTGTGGACGTGTTATTGCTGTCGGATATTTTTGAAGGGTTTAGAATGATGTCGATGAGCAATTATGGATTGGATCCAGCCCATTATTATTCAGCACCAGGGTTATCCTGGGATGCATTATTAAAATTAACAAAAATGCGATTGGAATTACTGACCGATGTGAACATGTATTTGTTTATCGAGAAAGCAATTCGAGGAGGGATTAGCGTGATTACAAAGAAACATTCCATCGCAAATAATAAATACCTCAAACAGCATGATATAAATCAACCCAGTCGATATATTGGTTATTGGGACATGAATAATCTCTATGGTGGTGGTATGTCAATGCTGATGCCCTATGGAGGTTTCAAATGGGTTTCCATAGAAGACTTTCTATCTACAGCATCCAATTGGAAACCTAATGACGAAGTCATCAACGATGATCTAAGCACTATAGTATTTCGCAATAATGATCAAATAGGCTATTATGTTGAATGTGATGTAGACTATCCTGAGCACCTTCATGATGCGCACAATGATTATCCCTTTCTTGTTGAAAAAATGATAGTCACCGATGAAATGTTATCCCCGGAACAATTAGCATTGAGAACAACGAAATACACCCCGATAGCGAAATTAGTACCCAATCTGTATCATAAACGCAATTATGTTTGTCATATAGCAGTGTTGAAACAGGCTATTGAAGCAGGATTGATACTTAAAAAAGTGCATAAAGTGCTGCAATTTAATCACTCCACATGGATGAAATCTTATATTGATTTGAATACAACCAGAAGAAAACAAGCAAAGAATGAATTTGAGAAAGACTTTTTTAAACTAATGATTAATTCTGTATTCGGTAAGACGATGGAAAATATCAGAAAACGGGTTAACATAGAAATTGTAAACAACAGAGCACGACGGGACAAACTAGTACGGGGAAATCGCTTTGCTGATATTAAAAAAATAACGAATCATTTCTCATTAATCACTTTGAAGCAATCTCGGCTTCATCTTAATAAACCAGTCTATGTCGGCGCTGCAGTGTTAGAAATGTCGAAATTTATAATGTATCAATTTCATTATGGGTTTGTTAAGCAGAAATGGCCTGACGCTAGATTGTTATTCACGGACACTGATTCATTAGTTTATGAAATCCCCAGCGATGATATTTATCAGGAGATCTATGATCACCGTGAATTATTCGATTTATCCAATATTGATGTTAACGGGGCTATGGGCAGATTTCATGATAGCACTAACAAAAAAGTCATTGGGAAAATGAAAGATGAATTCGAATTTCTTCCTGTCAAAGAATTTGTAGGACTTCGGTCTAAAATGTATTCAGTGTTAACTGATTCAGATAGAGTTTCCATCAATAAAGCAAAAGGGATCAATAACAATTATGTGAAGAACAAATTGAAATTCAATGATTATTTAACAGCGCTGCTAAGACCACCAGGAGAGAATTTGCCGACAGTAACCACATATGGTTTTAGATCCTATCATCATACCGTTTTCACGGATAGAATAACTAAATCAGGATTATGTAATTTTGATGATAAGCGATATTGCCGTGATGGTACTAACATGTTTGCACATGGTCATTACTCAGTGGTCAGTATTTATTAGAATTAAATTTTCAATTAGATTAAACTTAATCATATAGTATAATGGGTTTTCTACCTGCACCTGATTGTTGCAAATGGCTTCCAGTAGGTGCTATAACCCGTTGTGGGAGAAATTGTTTCGGTGATTACTGTGGAATTCATGCTTATTCGATGAGGAAGAATCCTCAATCAGGTCCAAGACCATGTTTGGTTTGTCAACGGGGTGTTAAAGGACCATATCAGTTATGTGGAGATTGTGGCGGAAAACACTATCGATCATTAATCAGTTATTACAATAAAAGGTCTCCGAAGTATTACGAAAGAACTAAACCACCTACCGTTGAAGAATTCCTTAAGAACCGTCAAGCGCAAATTGCAGTCCAATAATTCAACTCAATTAAAAATACAATTTGATATTAAAAAATGACCTATCTGAAATGTGATATAGACCTTTTACCAGAAATCATTCAGGAGCAACTATCAATAAATCCACATTCAACTGTGAAAGTGAAATATCATAATGAAAAATTCCGGATGATACAAAAAGCACCAGGAGGGGGAAAATTTGTAGCTAAAATGTTTGAACATCGATCAGGCCTTGCACGGCTCAGACTACAACAAAAACGGCTTAACAGAATGATACAAAATGGAACCTCTGAAGAAGAAATTATTACAGAAATCAATCGACTTGGTCTTGATGATACACTACAATTTTCCGTTTAATTTTCTTCTGGTCTGTTCTTCTAGTCGCTTATATTTCTGTGTTGCTAATATTTTTTCACGATAAAATTGTTCATGGTCATTAGGTTCTTCTGTTTGCTTTTTTGGATAAAGAATTTCATCCACTTCATTAAAAAACTCACGGTCCTGGTCAGGAATATGTTGCTTCCATGAATCATCACGTGATTTTCGTTTTCGTTTTCGTTTAGTGATTTTATCACTGGTGATTTTGTCATTGATGGCTATGCCATTGTCAGTGACCTTTTCCACAGACATCCTTGAATACACTTCATTGATTTCCACGGCAATAGAATTATACTCTGATAATAAAGAATTGTATTTGTTAGTCAGTGATGAATATTCTTCAGTGAGTGATTTTAATTCACATCGCACATCATTGAGTTCAGCCCTTAGCCGTTCACGGTCCTGAATTACCTCATTACGACGTTGTATTGTATGATCTAACCGATATTGTAGGTCATTCTGGTGCTGATTAGTTAATAGTTTTCCCTGCAATGATTTGTTTTCATTAGTCAGATTAGATACTTGCTGTTGTAAGCGCCGAATGGTTTCTTTATCCATAATGCTATCACTAACAACATTCACATCTTGTGTTTTACCATCTAGAAAATCTGCTATTTCATTTTCAACTTCAGTATCAATAATTCTTTCAACGGGAATATTATTTTCATCACTTGATTTCCAGATCTTATAAATACGCTGGTAACTGATTTTATACTTCTCAGCAATTTCAGATAACGGGATTATGTCTTTGGAGGCTTTTATAGCGGATATATCATCATGGGTTAGTGTTCTGCGAAGAGGCATGATATATAATGAATGATATTTTTCAACTACAATGATAATGATAATGATAATGATAATGATAATGATAATGAATAGAATGTTGAAAGTGTCAGTATTAATTATTTTATATACAATTTGGACACTTTCAACATCAAGGATAGAGCTGTTAAAAATCAAAACTATCAGTATTATACAATTATGTGACTTTCGCCATCATTGATAACGCTGTTAAACACTTCATGGTTGGTTACGGAAAATCAATCCTAACAGGTTTTTCTTATGGGAAATCGACTGCTTGACTCTACGAGGTTTTTTTATCAAAAATTGGCTCAAAATCATCAAAAATGACCAAAAATGCATTGAAAACCAGTGAAAAACAACCAAAATGACATAAAAAAAAACACCAATGGCACTAAAATAAAAAAATATTTCAGAGGCACTAGAATAAAAATCTTTCAGTAATAAAATTATTTCATTGACTCTGTTGCAACAATCAGTGGTTATATCAGTATCATTCATTATACAAGCCTCAGATGGTGAATTAACAACTATAACACAATCTCATCTCAGATTATAAATATAACAGCATTGAGATTTTTATTCTAGTGCCTCTGAAATATTTTTTTATTTTAGTGCCATTGGTGGTTTTTTTATGTCATTTTGGTTGTTTTTCACTGGTTTTCAATGCATTTTTGGTCATTTTTGATGATTTTGAGCCAATTTTTGATAAAAAACCTCGTAGAGTCAAGCAGTCGATTTCCCATAAGAAAAACCTGTTAGGATTGATTTTCCGTAACCAACCATGAAGTGTTTAACAGCGTTATCAATGATGGCGAAAGTCACATAATTGTATAATACTGATAGTTTTGATTTTTAACAGCTCTATCCTTGATGTTGAAAGTGTCCAAATTGTATATAAAATAATTAATACTGACACTTTCAACATTCTATTCATTATCATTATCATTATCATTATCATTATCATTATCATTATCATTGTAGTTGAAAAATATCATTCATTATATATCATGCCTCTTCGCAGAACACTAACCCATGATGATATATCCGCTATAAAAGCCTCCAAAGACATAATCCCGTTATCTGAAATTGCTGAGAAGTATAAAATCAGTTACCAGCGTATTTATAAGATCTGGAAATCAAGTGATGAAAATAATATTCCCGTTGAAAGAATTATTGATACTGAAGTTGAAAATGAAATAGCAGATTTTCTAGATGGTAAAACACAAGATGTGAATGTTGTTAGTGATAGCATTATGGATAAAGAAACCATTCGGCGCTTACAACAGCAAGTATCTAATCTGACTAATGAAAACAAATCATTGCAGGGAAAACTATTAACTAATCAGCACCAGAATGACCTACAATATCGGTTAGATCATACAATACAACGTCGTAATGAGGTAATTCAGGACCGTGAACGGCTAAGGGCTGAACTCAATGATGTGCGATGTGAATTAAAATCACTCACTGAAGAATATTCATCACTGACTAACAAATACAATTCTTTATTATCAGAGTATAATTCTATTGCCGTGGAAATCAATGAAGTGTATTCAAGGATGTCTGTGGAAAAGGTCACTGACAATGGCATAGCCATCAATGACAAAATCACCAGTGATAAAATCACTAAACGAAAACGAAAACGAAAATCACGTGATGATTCATGGAAGCAACATATTCCTGACCAGGACCGTGAGTTTTTTAATGAAGTGGATGAAATTCTTTATCCAAAAAAGCAAACAGAAGAACCTAATGACCATGAACAATTTTATCGTGAAAAAATATTAGCAACACAGAAATATAAGCGACTAGAAGAACAGACCAGAAGAAAATTAAACGGAAAATTGTAGTGTATCATCAAGACCAAGTCGATTGATTTCTGTAATAATTTCTTCTTCAGAGGTTCCATTTTGTATCATTCTGTTAAGCCGTTTTTGTTGTAGTCTGAGCCGTGCAAGGCCTGATCGATGTTCAAACATTTTAGCTACAAATTTTCCCCCTCCTGGTGCTTTTTGTATCATCCGGAATTTTTCATTATGATATTTCACTTTCACAGTTGAATGTGGATTTATTGATAGTTGCTCCTGAATGATTTCTGGTAAAAGGTCTATATCACATTTCAGATAGGTCATTTTTTAATATCAAATTGTATTTTTAATTGAGTTGAATTATTGGACTGCAATTTGCGCTTGACGGTTCTTAAGGAATTCTTCAACGGTAGGTGGTTTAGTTCTTTCGTAATACTTCGGAGACCTTTTATTGTAATAACTGATTAATGATCGATAGTGTTTTCCGCCACAATCTCCACATAACTGATATGGTCCTTTAACACCCCGTTGACAAACCAAACATGGTCTTGGACCTGATTGAGGATTCTTCCTCATCGAATAAGCATGAATTCCACAGTAATCACCGAAACAATTTCTCCCACAACGGGTTATAGCACCTACTGGAAGCCATTTGCAACAATCAGGTGCAGGTAGAAAACCCATTATACTATATGATTAAGTTTAATCTAATTGAAAATTTAATTCTAATAAATACTGACCACTGAGTAATGACCATGTGCAAACATGTTAGTACCATCACGGCAATATCGCTTATCATCAAAATTACATAATCCTGATTTAGTTATTCTATCCGTGAAAACGGTATGATGATAGGATCTAAAACCATATGTGGTTACTGTCGGCAAATTCTCTCCTGGTGGTCTTAGCAGCGCTGTTAAATAATCATTGAATTTCAATTTGTTCTTCACATAATTGTTATTGATCCCTTTTGCTTTATTGATGGAAACTCTATCTGAATCAGTTAACACTGAATACATTTTAGACCGAAGTCCTACAAATTCTTTGACAGGAAGAAATTCGAATTCATCTTTCATTTTCCCAATGACTTTTTTGTTAGTGCTATCATGAAATCTGCCCATAGCCCCGTTAACATCAATATTGGATAAATCGAATAATTCACGGTGATCATAGATCTCCTGATAAATATCATCGCTGGGGATTTCATAAACTAATGAATCAGTGTCCGTGAATAACAATCTAGCGTCAGGCCATTTCTGCTTAACAAACCCATAATGAAATTGATACATTATAAATTTCGACATTTCTAACACTGCAGCGCCGACATAGACTGGTTTATTAAGATGAAGCCGAGATTGCTTCAAAGTGATTAATGAGAAATGATTCGTTATTTTTTTAATATCAGCAAAGCGATTTCCCCGTACTAGTTTGTCCCGTCGTGCTCTGTTGTTTACAATTTCTATGTTAACCCGTTTTCTGATATTTTCCATCGTCTTACCGAATACAGAATTAATCATTAGTTTAAAAAAGTCTTTCTCAAATTCATTCTTTGCTTGTTTTCTTCTGGTTGTATTCAAATCAATATAAGATTTCATCCATGTGGAGTGATTAAATTGCAGCACTTTATGCACTTTTTTAAGTATCAATCCTGCTTCAATAGCCTGTTTCAACACTGCTATATGACAAACATAATTGCGTTTATGATACAGATTGGGTACTAATTTCGCTATCGGGGTGTATTTCGTTGTTCTCAATGCTAATTGTTCCGGGGATAACATTTCATCGGTGACTATCATTTTTTCAACAAGAAAGGGATAATCATTGTGCGCATCATGAAGGTGCTCAGGATAGTCTACATCACATTCAACATAATAGCCTATTTGATCATTATTGCGAAATACTATAGTGCTTAGATCATCGTTGATGACTTCGTCATTAGGTTTCCAATTGGATGCTGTAGATAGAAAGTCTTCTATGGAAACCCATTTGAAACCTCCATAGGGCATCAGCATTGACATACCACCACCATAGAGATTATTCATGTCCCAATAACCAATATATCGACTGGGTTGATTTATATCATGCTGTTTGAGGTATTTATTATTTGCGATGGAATGTTTCTTTGTAATCACGCTAATCCCTCCTCGAATTGCTTTCTCGATAAACAAATACATGTTCACATCGGTCAGTAATTCCAATCGCATTTTTGTTAATTTTAATAATGCATCCCAGGATAACCCTGGTGCTGAATAATAATGGGCTGGATCCAATCCATAATTGCTCATCGACATCATTCTAAACCCTTCAAAAATATCCGACAGCAATAACACGTCCACAGTCAGATAAATATCATGATAGTCACCGAAAGTTTTACACTTGAAAACATTCCATGTGGTTAGTGCCCGTTGGTATTCTTGGTCAGTGATATCTGTGTCTGTCAATGAAGAATAGAACTTATCAATGGATGGCAGAGATGTTTCTGAAAATCGTTTTATGCTGTTGAAGTATTCATATGGAAATATGCCCTTCACGGTGATGTATTCTAGCAATTCCCGTTTAAAATGCTTTTCAGTGATGGGATAACTAGTACAGTTCTTCGCTAATTGTTCCAGCGAGGTGTTCATGAATTGATAGCTGTCTATGAATCTCAATTTCCCAACCGTGATGGACATCAATCGTTCTGTGTTATTAGGGATACATTTCAATGATATATGATTGTCATTACAATATTTCAATATTTCGGGATGTGCTAACGCGGTAATAATAAAATGACCATCATAACCTCGCAAATTATGAAAAACGACAGGATAGAATTGCTGAAAAGATCTGCAACGCTGATGAACGGTTCCGATGTATTCACCTGTAGTAATATCATAGAAGGGAACTTTTGGATTGTCTACAGTAAACTCTTTCTTACACTTGAAACATTGTTTTCCCATGGCAAAAGAATCCAATCTGGTAAATCTATCATCGTGTAACGGCAATAACGCTTCAATATTTCGTTGTTGTTCAAACAGATATTTCAGCATGTGAACTTCTGCTGGTAAATCAGAATCCTTTTCCAATCGATAAATTGGTGATAGTGTTGAGTATCTATCATTAGTACAGATTGTATTGATTTGATAACTCGCTGGGACATGTTTGTGAGTAGATAGCGTTTTAAATTGACATTCACAGACTGATTTTTCACAACCACATTTAGCGTCAACGGGCACACTAAAGGATTCAAAATCTCCTACGAAAATGAAAGGCAGTTTTTTTGTTCTCTCCTGTTTTTTAAAGTAACATAGATTATTCGGAGCTTCTGGTGTGGTTACTGCTTTTACTTCAAAACAGTACTTGTTGTGTTCAGTGAGTTCTTGTTGAGTGCGAAACCCACAAAGACAACTGTAACAAAAGAACATCTTGTGGTCGTATCCCGACATTTTTGAACCCATTAATCGGCTTAAATCCTTTATCCAGACATAGTGCTCATTATACCATAATAGATTTACTGTAGAACCATCTGTGATGTGCTTACTAGCTGGGGAAATCAGATACGGAAACACCCTTAATTTATCATCCAGTGAAAAAACGTTAATTCCAGATCGGAACAATGTGGGGTTCTGTTGTTCTATTCTCGGTATTTGTTTGACTGGTGCTGGATAATCAATCCCTGCCATATTAATTCGGCACTGATGAGGCTTGTATTTACTAACACGATCTGCATTATCTTCTACTTGAAATACTGCTGATAATAACGCCCACAATAAACACTTGTTATCATCATTTTTCACATTGATGCATGATTTCGTGGCCTGGATGCTTTTAGGCAGCGGTTTATAAGATGATCCAGTGGTGGGTTTAAAATCATGAGCACTTAGCTGGATATAATTGATTTTCTTGAATACTAATCCAGTTTTCAATGATGTGAATACTTCGTACTGTCTTGATAACACCGCGAAGAAATCTTTTGCTGCATACTCAAGATTAGTAGACCGTAAAATAATCTGTGGTTCTGCCCGTAATAGAACGGTGATGGTGACATCGGGGTTGGATGCCAAGTACAAATCGAGATCATAAGTGACATTTATTTTCAGTAGAGGTCGTTCAAGTAACACTGTCGGGATCACGCTGTTGAAGATTCTAATCAGATCACCCACCACAAAATGATTATACTGCCTTCCTCTTGGGATGAATTTGATGTATTTATCAGCACCAGAAAAAGCTTCATCGATGATGTAACCTCCTTGAAGTATCTCCTTGTTGATTTTCTTCTTCTGTCGCAAAATTGTAATTCTATCGGTTAATTCTGCTAATTGCTGATTAGTTCTAGGCCAATCGGGTTTTGTTTTAGTGAGTTCGTAGTATTCATTGACAAGTTCCCTCGCAACTATATGGCGTAGCTTTTTTGGTGTCTGTATCGTTTTCAGGTCCATCATTTCTATATGTCTATCATATCTCTAATTCACTTTTTAGTATAGGTTTGAAGCTAGATATAAACTATACGCAAAATTATCACATTGTTAAATATGAATTAAAGAAATAGTTAAGTATAATATAGAAGCATGTACAAATTGAGTTCATGTCAATGGTTGTTGAAAAACTCTAATAATCGATGTGGAAAATCATGCTATGGAGAACACTGTGGGGTTCATGCATATTTGCTACGAAATAGTTCCCGCGCTGGTACTAATCCTTGTGTCAGTTGTGGTGTTGGTGTTAGAGGAAAAATTCATCTTTGTGATAAATGTGGAGGGAAATCATATCGAGCTATTTTGACGTATTACAAAAACAGAAAAAATAAGCATCATATTTTAGTTGAAAATCCTCCTACGATAGAAGAATTCATTTCTGGGTATAGACCAAGAGGTAGAAAATTAGCGATAGAAGCCTTAATTCAGTGAATGAAAGTCTTTTCTGGTACCCCTTATGATTTTTTTTATATTTTTTTTGTAAGTCTCTATTTACCAAACGGAGACTAAAAACTAAAAAATAGACTGAGCCAGTAGCGAAGACTCTATTCAGCAAATAGAAGCTTCTATCAAATGGATTTAAAAATTGTAGAAGCCTTAATTCAGTGAATGACAGTTTTTTCTGGTACCCCTTTTGAGTTTTTTATAGAAGTCTCCATTTGTCAATCTGAGACTAAAACTAAAAAATAGACTGAGCCAGTAGCGAAAGTTCCTTTCAGTGAAAAGAAGCTTCTATGAGACATTTTATTTTTTTAGTCTCAGTTTGCTAAATGGAGGGTTCCATAATGATTTTTATTTTTTATTATTCTGTGATAGAAGCGTTATTTTACCATTTTGAGGCTTTTTGGTACCCCCCTTTTTTCAGGTTTTTAAGCAAAAATGAAAGTGTCAGAAAGGCAAAAGGAGAAATCGCTTTCCATAGGAAATACATTAAAGTGAGTCGGAACCGGGCTTTCTATATACTACTATACTTTTTATTCGAGCCTACCCAAATCAAAATCGCAAGCTTATTATTAAGGTTGCGGCAAGCTTGTTATTTAAGCTTGCCGCAAGCTTAGGTTTGAAACCGCGGCTAGCTTGCAGCAAGCTTATTTTTAAGGTTGTGGCAAGCTTGCGCAAGCTTATTTTTAAGGTTGTGGCAAGCTTGCACAAGCTTGCCGCAAGCTTATCTTTAAGGTTGTGGCAAGCTTGCCGCAAGCTTATTTTTAAGGTTGTGCATGACAAGCTTAGATTTAAAACTATATATATATATATATATATATATATATATATATATATATATATATATATATATATATATATATATATATATATATATATAGCAAACTGACATGGCATGTACTGGCACCATATTTCTAGCCCTTGATGTGTGGAAATGACCATTTATATAAAATATTAAAAGTAAAATGTTGATATATGCTACAATGTATGTCGCAGAATTGAAACAGAGTGGATTTTGTTTTAAATGAATAACTCAAACAAGGTGTGAAAGATGGCAAATCATGAATTTAATTAGTTAATAAAAATATATGATGTCAAAATACAATGATTCTCACATGCTCTCAAAATACAATTGATCCAATTACTCTATACTAACATTCACACATTGAAGAAAAAAAATATTATATTTATCTGATATACAGATTCAAAACACCTCAGTTTAAAAAAATAGTATACACTATCCGATATTCACAAAATTTTATGTACCGCCTAGGATTGAGATTCAAACAATTCAAATAAATTTCAAAAGTTCTGCACTGTAAGTACAAGATTCACAAATCTCCTGGAATTCAACTAGATTCAAAATAATCTCATGTAATTAATACAAATGTACCAATTGAAACAGCAATTGCACCAAATACACCAGTCCCTCGATAGCAAATAGTAAACACATCAATATGCTATAATTACCGTTATTTACTATTGCACGACATACTGTGAGAGAGAGAGAGAGAGAGAGAGAGAGAGAGAGAGAGAGAGATTGTTTCTAAATATCTTCTGCAATTTTGGAATCTGGGAACATATTTTTAATTACTTCCATTAACTTGTAGGCTGTGCTCAATTTACGATCAGCTCATAGAATCACCTCAGCACGTTATCTGCTTTTGAAATATGTGCTGATCACTGACTTCCGTTCCCGTCATCGTTGACAAAATACTTGTATTTCCATTCACTAACGATGCCAATTTCGCATGATTTTCCGATTCCACGTGCCGTGAAAAGTAATTCATTCCACCATGTTGTGCACATGAAAAATCTAAGTTGCAATCAGTGCAGAGCACAAAATGCACTCCTTTAGACGGTGGCTTAAGGCATGATCACAGAGAATTATGAACTGGTAGAAAATGCTGCTTTCTATGTTTAGACATTCTATTTTCATCATCAGATTCGACCTGAAACTTTGTTGTCGGCGGCATGTTTAAACAACCGGATGTTGAGATAGTTACAATCAGTGATGTGGCGCCGACTACAGACCCGGACGCGGACCGAAGAGACGATACAACAAAACTAACCGGAATAAAAACGCTTAAAAAATTATTTAAAAAAATAAATAAATAAATGCAACCTCAAATCGTATTTTAAAACCAATGACCATACTACCGTACGAATGAGCTATATTCCGTACAAGTACAGTCAAATACGAACTGGTAAACAGGTCTGCAAAGGCAAAAGGGAGGGGGTGTCAGATTTTTTAGTTTTTAATACTCATTTATATTAATTTCAGGATAAATTACCGTATATTGAGGAGTTAATCAAAAAAAGTATTCCACGTGATTTCCGTTCGATCACAGGATTCTGACACTGTTTCAACAATGTTGAAATTACCTACAGGTTCAAATACAAAAATTGTCAATGAAACAGAAATTGGAATATTCTTTCAAAAACTAAATGCCAGAAGTTATCATCACAAAATTACGGAGACTATATTTGATGGTGCATACATTGTTGGTAAGAAGCATTTATAAGTACTTGACTTCAATTATCTTGCTGCATTAAGTCAGTCTGTAAATAACTTTGCAATCGGTAAATGCTATGTATTTTACCGGATTTTACTAAATGGAATCCTTTATCACAGTGTAAAATATAACACACATTCAAGAAATTCTTGCTCTGTTCTTTTTATACTTAATGGTGTAAAACAATGTGGACAAATTATGTTCTATGTTAAAGTTTATCCACTGTGCTGATGTTTGATGAATGACTGCAGATGCACTCCTTCATTTTTTGCAATCTAGGAAGCTTGAATTTTACATTTTACAAGCTTGCAGACTTGGAAAAATTCCTTTTGCAAGCTAGCTTAATTTGTGTAAGTTTGAGATTTTAAAGTAAGCTTGCAGACTTTCAGAATTTCGTTTTGCAAGCTTGCACAAAATTCCTTTTGCAAGCTTGCGCAAGCTAGCGCAAGCTACCTTACTAGCTTGTACAACTTCAACTAGCTTGCTGCAAGCTTGCAGCAAGCTTGCTGCAAGCTTGTGGAAAGCATCCATTTTGGTTTGGGTAAGCACGTAACATATGTGAACATGGAAAGAGTCAATCAACCGTCACATCGAAACCTGTGAGTACTTCTGTGAGAACCTAATTACCAGTAAGCTTTGTTTTGATCAACATCTTGGTGAAGTGTTTGTTGCATTAAAATAATCAATTAAAAGAGATCCATGTTGTTTTATCACTTTAAATGTCTTTTGTATCGAATCAAGCATGGGAGGATTTAGACCAACAAACTGTTCTAAGCCTTTATTTTTTATTTTGACATAGCAGCTTAATAAAAATGAGGCTTAGAACAATTTGTTGGTCTAGGGAGGCTTTTGCTTAGCAGCAGAAAAAATCAGAGAGTAACACAAAAAATTAACTGATTTTTTAAAAAACAAAGTGAATTGACATTTGTCAAGCATATCACAACCTGCATTTTAATATCGTGTTCTAATTTACATTGTTTTAAATTTGTAGACCAACTAAATTCATGTTGGTAATGCTTAACCCTTGCTTTTGTTTTTCATTTTACTTCAATCAAATCTATCTATCGATTGATCGACATTGTTTCTCGAAAAGAGAGTCGATCTTTGGTATTTAAAAAAATATGTCTAATTTGGATCAAACAATAAAAGTAGAATGTATCCAACTCTACACAAAAATTAGTGATGTAGTACACAATGTGTGAAGTGGTACACATATTAAGCAAATGGGCACCATGTGGTATAATATTTTGATTATCTCCTAAATATATGGTAATTTACCCTGAAATTATTGTTACTCTGGGGGCAGAAAATAAACTATACCGTTATGAAGAGATATTTATTTACAGTTAATATCCGCACGATTATAAAGCGTGTATTTAACACTATAATCTTCCACTCAACACCCCCTTTGCCTTTGTGTAGATCCTTTGATTGTTTTTTTTAAATATTATTATAGGTCTCTCGATGACTCGTGTCTCACTTATAGTGTGGTTTATGTTTCTGGACGTGCGCGAGTTATCGAGTGAGAGATTATTAAGGTTAGGAACTAGGTCAACTTGTATACTAATTCAGTTTTCGAAAAACAACTTAATTTATGGAAAATATCATCCCCAGTAAATAAAATTACATTACAATAGAGTGTTATGGAATAATTATTTTTTTAAAACAGACAAACAAACAATTAAGTTAAATAAAATATAAATAAAATCAGATATATGTAACACTGTTAATGTTTAACTGTCTTTCATCATTCAAGTCAGGCTATCTCAGAGCAAAATTTTTGGGGCCCTGAGTGGCCGAGTGATCCTAAACGCTTTCCGTTATGGATCACTGCCATGTCACTTCTGTCTGCGTGGATTCGAGTCTAAGATTCGGCTAATGTAGTTATGTGAGAAAGCTTGCCAGTAGCTTCTCGTGGGTCGGTGGTTCTTTCCAGGGGTTTTCCCAGGTTCCTCGTCCACGAATAATACTGGCCGCCATGTATGGCCTATCGTGTGCTGAAAAATGGCGTTAAACCCTACAACAACAACATCAGAGCAAAATTACAAGCCTGAAAACAGTCCAGTCATATTCTATGGAGAATTGTTTTAGGAGTCTACTGGTATATCAAAATCACCACATACCGGTAATCATTATTTCATAATAATATGCACCAACAGAATTTTGTGCCTTACTTCCAGTCCACTCATAATTTGGGGACCTATATACAGAGCATATCAGAAATATTCTACGATTATTTTTTCTTTTATGTTTATCAGATTTGGCAACATAGAAGAATCCACCTCACAATTTATCACCGATATCTTGTTTCCAAAGTGTTATCTTTAAATATCAAACAATTTATCATTCATGTTAGTGTTGATAAATTATTTCCCACATAAATAGATCTTTTCTGGTTTCTTAATCTCATAAATATTATGCTGCATATGCTTTATATTGACATATGTTAACCGCTTGTGTGGTCAAAAGTGCTTACTTCCATTTATGTTATGGGTGAGAGATATATTCTAACTTAAAAAAAAATATATTTATTCTTTGGGGGTCTGAATGGAGTGTGGCTAGTGTAATAATAATAATAATAATAATAATAATAATAATAATAATAATAATAATAATATTAATAAAGACTTTATTTAGAGAAGGTAACTCAATTAGTTACAGAACTAATCTACCCTGAGGCCTTCTATCTGTTATGTACAATATATACAATACAGACAACATCATGTGAAGAGTCTGGCTTGACACTAAATAATTAAGGATTTTTAAATTTCAAAGTGTCAAGCCTGGAACACATGCACAGGCATCTGTAAAAACACAAACATATAAGAAACATAAAATATCATTCTGCGTTGAAACATTCAACTTTGAAAATGATGCAAAATTACAGACAAGCAGGCAATATTTTTTTTGGTACTAGCACTGTTAAATTTTCTAAAGAGTTCATCCATTTAAGACATTGACTATGAAACGAGGAAATGCTAGGAGCCTGCCTTATGTCGCTGGGAATGTTGTTCCATACTAATGGACCAGTATATTGAAAACTTTTTTTAAACAATTCCTTCTTTGGCCTTGGTATAATGTAATTTTTATTGTGACATCCACTTATAGTCTAATCACCCTCACAACTCCTCCAAATATAATTTTCATAAAACTTTCAGTATGTACTATAGTACAGAGAAGTATTGTGCTAATTGTCGGTATTTCTCTCTGAGAATAAGCTGTGTGCAATCATTGGAGTGGATACAGTCATTAATGCACACATTCTAAGGTATGGTATTACTAATATCTCATAGAAACACTTACCTGTCCCTTTCTGTATATAGAAAATCAAAGCTACTAAAGCCAAATGGATCTTTTTCTTAATATCTGCTTTCTCCATATTGATCGGCTTAACCTGAAACAGAAAATACGCCATGATCATCTCTGCCAATGGCCAAGTATTTTTTATTGTAGTTATTATTAATCCGAGGGAACAATAATAAGCATATACATTCCTTTTTTTTAAAACAAAGCCTTACCCATTCTTTGGTAGTGCGATTTGTATAGAAGCATCTGTTCTATATATAAATGGGAGGTGGGGGAATTATTATTTATGAACTAAAACAATATGGAGCTAATTCTATATGATGTCATGCCCAATCCTAACTTACAAATCTTGGCAAACATTAACATGACTAATTTGAACACAAAATGATTACATTAAACATCAATTCATTTCCTAGCAATCTGGAGTCAATACAATTTGCATTCATTCAAGATATTGAAAACAAATGAAATATAGCTTTAAATAAGTCTGAAAATAAATATTTTTAATAATACTTCAACTTTTTTGTCACCCCCCAAACCCAATTAATATGTTTAACTAAGTTTCCACTAAAATTTGATTAGCAAATGCATGCAGCCTGATGGAGAAATTTCATCAACACAAATAATATTGATGGAATACAAAATGACTCATTGCTTTAATGCAGTATGATTCCATATGAAAATGGATATTAATCATGTCATGATTAAACCAAAAATCAAACTTTCCCTTCAATATCCAAATGAAGTGAATCTGTCCTGGTAATACATTTCCTTAAACATTAGTTGTACATACAGACCAAAAGTTACATAATGCGTATTCCATGACTACATTGTTTTAAAAAACGTTAATCCAATCATAATCTTATCTCAGAGAAATGATGCAGTAACTTTCTTGATTTCTGTTTATGCATCATTGAATAGGTCTGGATATGCAAATTAATTGCTAATAATATCAATGCAAAAATAAAGGAAGGTTGAAATGTTTACAAGTTTAATCAGTGGTTTTCTATAATTTCCCAAAAATATAAAATCAAAGAAAGCAAAAGAAATAACTCATTAACCCCTGGAAACTTTTGACACTGTTGCCTGAAATGTGAGTAGGAAACACATTTTGGGGGCTACATCTGATTACATCCAAATAAATAGGCTTGTAAGAGGTATTATTTTAGCCCCAGACCTAGCATTGAGAGAAATATTTGTTTCAGTGGATATTTCACTCACATATATGCAGATGGGTAAAGGTTAGATTTGAATTTCTTTTTTATTGTTGATTATTGGTTCCATCATTTTTGTGTTCTGGCAACATGATACTCCAATCCCCATCTTATCCTATTTTTGCACAGGTTCATTAAAGACAAAAAATATGATTTAAATCACGAACAAATTTTGGGTACAGAATAATTGGGCCTCAAAAAATAAGTTGTTCTCTCTGTATTTTGTAGTGCAACGAAAACATCCAGATTATTTGGTATCATTTTAGAGCTGAATCTGTCTACCTTTCTTTAATACCACCCACTTGAGTGTATCATACATGACCTTGTCACATAAGATCTAGGAAGAAGGGTATAACCTCAAGACACTAGCACAGGGGTTGATGAAATAAAAATAACTTATGGCATGGTCTGAATTCCTAAAATATTTCCTAAATGTACTATCAATTTCACTGTAATTCAGAAACTAAAGGTACTCTGAGTGAAGTTTTATTGTGCTTATGTGCTAACACCACAAAGAAACACTGTTCTAATATCTGAATGTTTTATTTCAAGGTAAAGCAAAAGAAAATTGAATGTCACTAATGTCTTTAAATGTTTTACAGTAGTACAGTAAAACCTGTCTTGAGAAACCACTTGTCTTGGGAGACCAGGTTCTCCATGTACAGTATATAGATTATACACATATAGTATTGTGACCTGTCATGTGAGAACACCTGTCATGAGAGTCCATTATATTTTGGCAGAAGAGGTGGTCTTTTAAGACAGTTCTAACATTTATGTATGTATGTATGTATATATATATATATATATATATATATATATATATATATATATATATATGTGTGTGTGTGTGTGTGTGTGTGTGTGTGTGTGTGTGTGTATGTGTGTGTGTGTAAACCACTGATTTTCCGGCGCATTTGGTTATTCGGTTCCAAGCCTGCCAGATGAACAGTTTTGCTGGATCAACCGAGGTTACACATCACAAAATTGGAAAACAAGGATGTATGTGCAAGAACTCTAACAAATTAGTTAAAAGCCCTGCATATGAAATTGTGCTTGGTGATGAATGCAGTTTCGATATAATTGTTATAACATCTGGAAAAATCATCATTATGGTGCATTTTGATCCTTCCATTAAGGAAGTTTTACAAATGCATGTTTAAAACACAAACTACCTTGAAAACACAAATTGTTTGATTCTTGATGAACTTCAATATTACTTTGTTCAGCAATTATTGGGTGATGGTAGTGGAGATGACAATATTTTGTTAAGGTTATAAAGTATATCAGGTTATTAGAGCTGGAAATGTGTTAAATAAATGTAGATACCAGAGAGTGATATTGAGCTCACAAATGGTGTTAAATGCTAGGCAGATGTACATGTTGGATAGACAAAAACAGATATTGACAGTCTATCTTGAAATTAAATGTAGAAAGTGCTGAATACTGAGACTAATTAAAATATGTAAAATTTAAAAATATAAAACAGTTTTCATTTTTTAGAAACAATTTAGCAATGCAGATCATCAGCTACATATCAGGAAAAACTGAATAAATAAGGGTAAAAAAAGTAAAATTAAGAAGCTAAGATATTTATTTGAATATTTTTGTCTGTACAAGTAAACTATGGCATTGAGGAAATAAAACTAATAATGCAGCATTATGGAACTTATAGAAAATCTGACATAGTAAGTCAGTAAATCACTGAATCAAAAAAATTTATTTAAGTGAAAAATATAATTCATAGAGCAGATGTATCCAAAAGAAAAAAGGTGAACTCTGGAAAAGTGTACATAAGACATAAAGATCAGTTTTCCAACAAGCAGCAGAGGGCGAGCCGGACAACTTTTCAAACAAAAAATCGATAAATCCCTCAAAACAACAGATAGAGCCTTCCTACGAAATCTTCTGTTTTAACCAACAAAAAAAAGAAAGTCTCCATTTGGCAAATGGAGCCTTAGTGATTTTGTCTGGAACACGATCTTGCAGGGGTGAATCAGGCGTCGATGAGGCATCCTCGAAATGCCTCCATTGGGTAATAAAACGACGGACACTCACCCCTATGATTTCATCCGAATATTTGATCAAGTCAGATACGATATCGTGTCCTCGGGGCTGATAAATTTATCGTCACAAATCCGTGTGGTATTGACTGAGCGTGACTAAAGAAATTTCTAAATCGATTATGATCCATATCACCGCAGCACCAAGTTTGCCAAATAATTCTAAGAGTATGTGTGTCAACTCCATTAAATACACACAATAAATTGCAGTTATCTCTGATCACTTTTGTTATTCGTGTTTATCGTTGAGTGACATATATCACATCAGTGTTTTTATGCCTGCCTCTGGAAAATATCCTAGCAGGATTTTTTTGATTATCTAACATGATATCATCATATACGACTAAATTGTTAATACTTCCATCGATATCATCAATGCTCGGTGCATCGTTGATATCAGTAATAAATTCAATAATATCATCATCGATTTGAAATTCTTCGAATTTTGATTTTGCTTTCTCGTTAAAATCCTTTAGCATTTCATAGCATCGCTGATCGTCTACACTCGGGGCTATTAAATACAATTCGTCCCATTTCATCCATCTCGTTATCAAATTAAGTAGCAGTTGTGTCTTGCCGCTTCCAAATGGTCCGATTATAATCATTCTAATTGAATTCGGCAACATTGCATGGTGTTTAATAGGTTCCCGTCGTCGGGTAGCTGAATAATCAATTACATTCATGCTGTTATATATAAATTATGGATCTATATTGTGTGAAATTTAGGGCGCGTACTGGCACAGATGACTTGACGACGATTACAACTAAAAATAACCGATCAGCGCTTTCTGGTAAATGCGTATAATGTAGTACAAAGAAATTTAGATTTGTTTCTCTTGGTAAACCCAAGGAACCTTTAAAAGGTGATATCGCAGTCAAGCTAACTAAACTCCCTGGAACCCCATGGGCAAAGTATCCAGGAGAAAAACACCTTCCAGGGTATTGTTATTGTGGACCGGGAACAAGACTTGATATCAGACTCAATAATCATAACCAACCCAAACCCGGTGAAGAACCAATAAACGCCATTGATAAGGCGTGTCACCCTCATGATGTTGCATATAAGAGAAGCAATTTGCAGCATAGACATCTAGCAGATGTGAAATTAATTCATGCATTAAATGCTATTCCTGATAAATCCTTCAAAGAAAATTTGGCTTCGTTTTTGATAAAATCGAATATGAAAGGTAAATTGATGTTAGGTGCTGGTAATTAATAACAACATGGATTATATTTATTATTCTCCGAGTGGATACTGGAGAGGCAAGGCATCAATCAATAAACTCGCTAGCGCTGCAAAAGTGAAAAACACCACTGCGACTAATTGGTTATCCAAACAGGCTATATGGCAAATTTATCTACCACCGCCTAAACAAATTCACTACTCGCATTTTGATGTGACCGTTCCTAATGAAGTTCATCAAGCTGATATATTATTTCTGCCACATGATGGTGGTTACAAATACGCTCTAACCATAATTGATGTTGCGAGTCGATACAAACAAGCAGAACCGCTGAAAACAAAATCATCAACTGAAGTCGCCGATGCATTTGAAAGGATTTATCGACGAGGTCCTCTGCACTAGCCAAATCTATTACAAGTTGATCCTGGCAAGGAATTCCAGGGTGCAGTGTTATCAACAATGAAGCATCATAATGTGACCATCATACGAAGACATGCTGCGCAACATCGTGATCAGGCAATTGTTGAACTGTTTAATCGGACGATTGCTGAGCGGTTATTCGGATATCAATACGCGAAAGAATTCATCCAAGAAAAAAGATCTCACGAATGGGTTTAAAGATTGCCAGCTGTGATTACCGCACTGAATAATGAGATTACTAGACCAATCAACATGAAACCTATCAACGCGATTAAAAAGAAGTCTTTACAAAAACTCTCACAAGAGGATTTTTCTAGAAACGCTAGCGTTTCCCAACCAATTCTTGGTAGTAATATCACTGTTAGGTATTTATACGAACCAGGAGAGCTTGAAGGTGGCAGAAAAAGGGCTACTGATCCTATTTGGAGTGTTACTGTACACAAGATATCTAGTATAACACGATCTACGGGTGGAAACGCTAGCGTTTCTAGACCAGCAATCTATAGACTGGATTCAACTGCCCCTCAACGAGGATTTACTCGACAACAACTGCAAGTGATACTCGAGGATACTCAATTACCACCACGGGGTCTTAATTAGCCAAAATCCGTAGGATTTTCAAGGACAACTCTTCGGAGTTGATTTATTCTTCGTACTCTGGATACTGCGAGATAGACTAAATTCGACCATTCGATGCGATTATCCACCATCCAAACAATTGTATCTGATATAGTCAATCCCTGTGAAGAATGTATTGTTGCTGCGTAACCTAGCTTCCTCGGGGAATTATTAGCAACTAATGCATCTTCAACGACGCTGATATCAACCAGCACAATATCATTTAGCACTAAATTCTGTCTTTGAAATCCTTCGGATTTTGGTCCTGGAATATCAACTTCTATATTCTGTTTTCGTGTATCCGATGGCCTATAACAAAGAGGCACTGGAAGTGTTGCAAATTTTGCTTTATGCAATTCAAATAATTTCATCTGAAGTGTGTCTCTGACTATTTTTCTACTTGCAATTATCAAATCCTTTGGTCTCAACGCCTCCCAAAACTCATTCATGGGAGTTTCTGAAATTATTTCACGCGCTATTTCACACTGGATTTTATCCGGTTGTAATCTAATTAGCGCTTTGAATTATCGTAATTGTTCATCAAATGATCTATAATCAGTGTTAATTTCTTCATAATAGTCTACGAAACCCTTTAGCCATTCATGTGGGGATGCACCGACAAATGGTGGTGGTTGGCCGTGATCACCGCACATGACGACTTTTGTATTTTGCAATAACAACCACTCGAGAAATGTTTGTAATACATCTAATGACACTGTGCATATTTCATCCCAAATTATGATTTCAGGAATAAATTTCTCGCCCATACGCTCAGGAGTCCACTTATCTCCTTTCCATCGAAAGAAACTGTGATACGTACAGGCATTTACCCCTCGCTGTATCATCTCTCTTGCAAGTCTGTGAGTTGGTCTTAGCACAATCATGTTTGACTTGGAAACGCTAGCGTTTCTACGGAATAATTCAATTGCACGAGTTGTTTTTCCTGATCCACCACAGCCGTTTAAATAAACTGTTTTATATCTACAGATTGGATCAGATATCGATAGTGCATTATAAAATTCTGAACACTGATTGCTCTTTAAATAATAATTTTCAATCGTAACATCTGCTTATTGAATATAATCATGAAGCATTTCCCGCTTAATTCTCCATGATCCCCAACTCTTGTCAGAATTTATGAATTCAGCCACATCGCTGTTTATGTAAAATGAATCAGTGGCGACTCTAACTGCAGTGTCAGGAAATCTATTTATCATCGAAAATAAATTGATAGAAGCATAAGCGAGCATAGAAGCTCTCAAATATGTATACTGCGGATTGATTCCATCATTATAGGTAACAATTGTACCAAATTTGGTTCCATCGGACAGAAATGCGTCTTTACGATTGACATATATGCCTTTATTCGTTAGATCCGCGAAGAATATCTTGTATTGTCGTATTTGCCACCCAGAGTAAATTTACCAATTATTCTTCGTCCAAGATCTTTTGCTTCTTTGTTTCTGATTTCAAAAGACTGTTTGGACCAATTTACAATTTCTTCTTCGTTCAAATTTGGAAACAGTTTTCGCTGTTTGCTAATTATTTTTTCTAGATCGGGTTGTGGTAACCAGACTGATTTCTGTGCTCGATAGGATATAATCGCTTCACTGACAATTAACGATTGTAACATCCCACAATCAATCATATATCTCAATAGCACTATTGGCATCCAGTGTTTTTCAGACATGTGTCTACCAATTCAAACATAATTACACGTATGAAGTCCTGTAGCCAATTCAAATGATACTACACGAGCGAATCCGGTTAAATCAAAATGTGGCAGCGGACCATTAATCGCAACACGAGCCATTTCATGTGTTGGGTATCCAAATCGTTTGAAGTATTCGCTACATTCTCCATACCCGAGAAAACTCCCGGGGTAACACGCAATCATATCAACGGAAATAAAGGTTTCAGTGTCATATTTTGTATTCCATAATCCACCATGGCTGTATTCAAGACAGCTCAATCTGACATCTGATAGAAACTAACTTCGCGTTGGTTTCCACTCGTTTTTCTTTCTAGCAAAATGTGCTGCAACCGAGGGAAGTGTAAAACAGTTTGTTAGTAATTGTTTGTCGTTGAAATCTTCGATTTCCCCTAGAGAAAACTTTCTAGCTAGTTTTTTCGTTTGATTATGCAGCGCTTCAGTACGGTACAATTCTCCGTTGGGTCTTACAAACTGATCGAATCCACATTCATCGTCTGCAGCACTGTGAAATAGCCACATCGACACAGGATCTTTTTTACTCAAATTGTAAATAGCATCAAATAATTTCTGCTCGGAAAAACACTCTCCAAGTCCAAACAGGGGTTGGGGTATATATTTTACATTTCGTGTTCGTGGAAATATTGTTACTGCAGATGACCACGCGTGTTCGTTATGATCAATAATTTGTATTCGCGTTCCTTTTTGTGATTGATATTTCGGTTCGTGCAATACTTCTCTAGTTATTGTCGTTACTTATATTGGAAATCTCAATGAGGTTTCTAATTTAATTATATCCTGAATTGATGCCCCATGCTGTTTGACCGTTAATTCCCTTTCATTTATTTTTTTTTCGTCTTAGATCAGTTAATTTATTCCCCCGGGATGTATTTGTGAAATGTTCTATTATTCGTGTTGCTACACAATTGAGTGGCAAAGCCACTGACGACAGTTTCATTGGTGCTAGTTTTGCAATATCAGGTTTGTCATTTTACGGATATATCCCATAAACAACTGCTGTTACAGGATAAGATTTCTCGTAGTATGGTTTGTCAATTCCAGTCAAAATTCCTGGTTTGGAATCACAGTGATAGTTTTTTATCCTTCAAGATGGGTTCGTATTTATCCCTGATGATCCAATCTCCAGTGTCTGAACGGATAATGAATTTTATTCTAAAAATATACCTTTTCGAAGATGTGAGATTATTTCTGCTGCTTTTTCATCATTCATGGTGGCATCGATATTAGGTACAATTCTAAATGTTGACCAACAGTGAGATGCTCCATCACGCTTGAATTCATTAAAATAATCTCTGATTTTACTAATCATGGTTCTATCAAGAATTTTATTCTTTGGTGTATCAGAAACTCTATCAAGATTGAATTTATCATTTTTCCAAGGCGCAATTTTCGATAATCTTTCAAACTCCTCCATACTATAATTAAAACAAGTATTTAAATGAAGGATTTATGTATAATGAATCATTGCAAATGGCTCATGATTGGATCAGTGACCCCTTGTAACAAATCATGCAGAAATGATTTCTGTGGGTATCATATGCAAAGTTTTCGACGTGGAAGCCTTGGTCCGTTACCCTGCATACGATGTGGGGTAGGGGTTAGAGGAAAATCGCAGTTGTGTCTGAATTGTGGTGGCAAACGATACAGAGAGTTGAAGCGTTATTATGACAAAAGAATCAAAGATTCCGTTAAAAACTCCATCAAAAATTCTGAACCTTACTGTGTCCCTGACAAAGTCCTTGACTCTGTCAAGGATAAAATCATAAGAACTCCTCAAGACTATATTGAAAGATTCTCCAGTGATGTTATTATTAGACCAAACAATAAATTAGACAAATAGTATTAGTATACAAATGAAGCAAGAATTCAGACAGCATCCTGTGATTACAAATTATGAAGCATCCAGTGATGGTACTGTCATACACTGCAGATTGAAGAAACCAGTTGGTTTTGTGACTAATCAAGGGTATTTGAGGGTTAGTTTTGGAAAGAAAACTTATCTCAATCACAGAATAGTGTATGAATGTTTCCAGGGATTGATCAAGGATGGTTTTGTTGTTGATCATATGGATTCCAATCCTAAGAACAACTCTTTATCAAATCTGCAAGCTGTTACACAAAGTGAGAATTTGAAACGAGGAAAGCCTGGAAACTACTCATAAAAGCGAGACCAGTAAAATCTTTTAATACAACAATTAACGAGGAAAAAATATTTTCATCTATGAATGAAGTTAGTGGGTATTTCAATATTTGTGTATCCTCAGTACGAAAAGTTGCAGAGGGAATCTATCGATCTACGATTTAAAAAAAGACCGGACAAAAAATTCAATTCATTTATGTCTGAGTCATTCATCTTTGTGAAAATGTGTTTGTAAATGTATAATCATATATGAATTCTGAAAATATGAATAACATTATAGCTGAAATTTCAAAATTGAAAAGTCAGGATATTAAACTATCTGACAATTTAAATCCTGATCAAATTATGTCTGACTTTCAGGATATAGAATACGGTATTATGACTAACAAGTATATGCTACCAAAGAAATATGCGTTATTCAAAAAAATTCTGAATTCTATTCGGGACTCTCTTGCATTTTGTAGTGACGTAAGTGTGTTTGTCCCGTTATTTACTAAAGTGGAAGGAATACGAAAAGAATTAGGTAGGGATTATAAATTGAAAAAGGATGTTAATTTTAAAATTAGAAACATACGAGCGTTTATTCAAGAAAATGAAAAAAACAACTAACGATTTGACAAACAGTCAAATCAAAATCGACTACTTGACCCGACTGAAATTTCTGATGATTTTTGGTTGTTTTTGTCATTCTTTAGCATTTGTTGATTGAAATTATCGATTTTTTGGTCAAACATCATCAAAAATGAATCCTAACAGCTTTTCCCTACGACAAATCCCAAGCAAAATCGACCATTTGACCCTATTGAAATTGATAAAAATCATCAAAATCAATGAAAAAACAGGCAAAAATCAATGAAAACAGGCAAAAATGCATTAAAAATATTTCATAGCAATAAAAATTCTATGAGAAAAATATTTTTTTTTGTTAGTTGCAGCAATCACGATGGTGAATTGATTTTGAAATGGAAAATCCTATGGGAAATTAACATTGAAAATCGACTACTTTACCCTACGTTTTTTTAATCAAAAATTAATGAAAAATCAATGAAAACAGACAAAAATTAATGAAAATTGGTCAAAAATCATCAAAAATGAATCCTAACAGCTTTTCCCTACGAGAATTTCCATGCAAAATCGACCATTTGACCCGACTGAAATTGATCAAAATCAGTGAAAAAACCAGTGAAAAACGCAAAAATGCATTAAAAACAGTGAACAAAAAATATTTCACAGTGAATAAAAAAATATTTCACAGTGAATAAAAAATATTTCACAGCGAATAAAAAATCGATAATTTCATGTTTGGACCGTTAATGGATGGTTTAGTCGATACGATGGTTCCGATTAGTTCAATGTCAAATGTTGAAAGTGTCAGAATTAATATTTTATATACAAATTGGACACTTTCAACATCAATGATAGAGCCCTTAAAATGTCAAAAAAAGACTTCCACGGTGGTGTTAAAAATCATCCGACATGTCTGATATGTAAAAAAATGGAGAAACTGTCATAATTAATATTTTATATACAAATTGGACACTTTCTCCTTCAATGATAGAGCCCTTAAAATGTCAAAAAAAGACTTCCACAGTTCGGGAATTCAAATTGGAAAATTGTTTACAATTTTAAAGAATGGTCAATGAAGTATCTACAACTAGATTGACTCGTGAGCGACTAGATGCAATTAAGAGATTTATACCAATCCGCGACTCTGTAAGGAATAAACTGCAAGCTAGACAGAGTTTACAAACGGATTTTGCTGTGGGATCTGAAGAATTGTTTAAACCAATGACCACAGCAACGAAGGGGGTAGAGCCTGCTATATGGGGAGATGTTCCGACTACGGGAAAACCTCTTATTGTTGAACTTGAAAAAATAGCAGCGGAAACTGAACAAACAAAACAAGCTGTACAAAAACTCCACGGTGATATGGAAATTGAACGATTAGGTGATATTGTATCTAAAACACCTGAATCAAAAAGAACAGTAGATGACCTACGCGCAAGATTTAACGAGGAAGTGTTAGCAGTAATTGATAAGGCCGAACCAGTAAAAATTCCTGCGCTTGTTGTTGAGACTTATGAAAACAGAAAAAAAATGTTGAAACCAGAATATCATAAATACGTTAGAAGTATAACTCACTGGGCTGATATATTCTACAAAATCAAAACTAAAACAAGCCAAATTGACACAAGAAGTGCATCATACATTGAATATATCAAGATGGTGGATAACGTGTATAATCAATATGAAGAGTTTAAACAACAACAAAAAATTGCAAGGAAAGCGACAGCAACCTGCAAAGAAAATATCTTTTTCACCTAAAAAATTAAAAGAACCTTCTGATGATACTCTTGATTATGAACAAAGTACGGATTTAGATATGCATGGATATTGCAACATACCGAAATTTCATTGGCGAGTTAGTGGAGGATTATCATAGTGACTGAAAATTCTACGAATCGGCGATGAATCTGATAACGAAGTCGAAAATTCTTCGAATTTCGCGAATAGATAAATAATAATTGAATAAAAATGATCATACACTACAACCATCACAAACCAGCCAGTGTCTATGTAGTTAATTCACGATTTCCAGTTTATAGTTTATACTAGGGTGATGGTTTCGGTGATACAATTGCGGGTTTATTTGCAAGAGTAGCTCCAAAAGTGGCGCCGCTAGTAAAACAATTTTCGATGAAAGCTATTGATGTTATTCGTGATAAGGGTATTAGTCATGTTGGAGATCTTGCCGGGAAAGCGTTTTCAGCCGCGAAAGATAAATTAACAGCACAAGTGAAATCACGGAGAAAATCCAAAGGAGGACCACTACCGTCTACAGCAGAGATGCCTGCGAGTGTTTGTAAAATTATAAATAACGCAGTAGATCAAAAACTAGCGTCGCTGGTTACTCCCTACCAAAGCAACATCGCAAATATGATAGCAGGAAGTGGCTTACAACCACGACGGGGAAAATCCTACGGATTCTCACGCTAGCGTTTTTCACGCTAGTGTGAAAATCGTTTACGATGAAAATCGCAATTTAGATCAATGGATATATAATAAACTGTTCAAAAGGTCACCTGATAAAGCGTTTGATATAGACGCCCCAGTTCGCAAGGACGATTCTGTACGCGATTATCAATATTACGCCTATCATGCAATAGACTGAAATAGTCGATCAAGAATTGAACTTCAAGTTCATGATACCAGTAAATACTTTCTACCCGCAGAAGCGTTTACTGAAATCGAAGGTGAACTTGTAACAGCTGCTGATACTCCTGCTGTACCAGCACCGTATCCAGTTGGTACTCAAGTCGGGTTTGTCAATAATGGTATCATGGCGCTATTTGAGACTGCATGATATCTCATCGATGGAAAAGAGATCGAGTCTATAGATCGCGATGTTGATGTGGCTACAACAATAATCGGGTTAGCGAGATATTCCGATGATTATACAAGATCAGCAGGACCTTATATGATGTTTACAAAGGATGTTAAAAATACCGCTGGAGGAAATCAATTTGTTGTAAGACGACCACAGAATAATGCTGGTAATGCTAATGTTGATGTTCAGAATATGATTATAAGTACTAATGAGAATTTCAATCTAGGAGCTGCAACACGTATATCAATGTTGGAGGGGCGGCGTAAATCATTTTCATGCGCGATTCCACTGCATCATATATTTGGATTCTGTAGAAATGTTCGAAAAGTTATCTACGGGGCGAAGCATACAGTAGCACTTGTGCGAAAGGATGATGATAATGACGCAATTTGGAGGATTCCAGTAGATGCTGCAAATCCAGATGCTGATGCTGGTAAAGTTATTTTAACAAAACTATCATTGTGGATGCCAGTGTTGACTCCATCAATCACCGCAGAAGAACGATTACTATCATTTATGGACCAAGGAGGAAAATCATTTCTAAGTTGGCTAACGGTAAGTACAGATGTTAAACAGTCAAATATTAACGGGTTATTCACTTGGATTCTAGCATCAAAACAAGGCATTGCTGCGCCACGTCATATATTTATTGCGTTACAGGATAACACACGAATTGGCGATCAACGTTTCAGCTATATGATATTTGATCAATTAGGTGTTAAAGACGTCTCACTGAAAATAAACGGCCAGCAGGAACCATCTGAAGATGTACAACTTGATTACGGTCAAAATCATATTGCTCGCGTGTATCATAGGTTGTTGTCATTTATGGCACGCGATCAAAATGTCGATACTTGTCTGCAAATATCACAATATGATTTTAGGAATTTATACCCGATCTATTACTTTTCACTGGAACATCTTGATTTAACAAGACAATCCGTCGTTGATATACACTTTAGAGCTAATGTGCTTCGTGGTACTATTGCTAATTATAGAACAGTTGCTCTCATTCGCAGCGACAAATCAATGCTACTAGAAGGTGTTGGTGGAAGAATGAGATTGGTAGATGCGCCAGTAGAAAATCTATAATTGAAATCTTTCGGATTTTTCCATTGAATTGCTTCGCGATTTAGAATTAATCTATTACGTATAATGTCATATATTGTTATTAGTGTTGCCCTGACGCCGGGTCAGGTCAAGAAATTGCAATCGGAATCGGCTAAGCGATGTGGAACCACTATCACGCTGAAACACAATCAGATGACTGGCGGGGCGAATAAGTTGTCGCTGACAACTCGTCAAGTAAAACACTTCAATGATGCTTTCAAGGATAAAAAGGCGTTCAGATCACTCTCTCTGCGGCTGCTATCAAAAACATGATTAAAACAGGCGGTATATTCCCGTTGTTAGCTGAGATTCCAGCGTTGATTGCAGAAGCAGCCCCAGCGGTGGATAAAGCGGCAGCGCTAGGAACCGTTGGTACCACGGCAGGAATGGCACTACAGAAAGCAATTGGGAAGGGATATAAAAAAGGGAAAGGGTCTAAGACTGCCAGGAACCCCGTATTCATGGTACAGAGGGAGATCTGTTCACGGATCAGGTTTTAAGACTACCAGGAACGGTTTACTAGTTGAGGAACCTATGGTTGTGGAATCTTCGATTGAGGAACCTATGGTTCCAATGTCCAATTTTGATTTACTCGATGCCGCTAAAAAACTAGCGATTAAAAACTTCAGAGGCGTCTTTATGAAAGATCAGTTGCCGATACAACCAGTGTTGAAACTGGTATCATTAATCTCGATAACAGCACCGGACCTGGAACTCACTGGGTTGCATACGCTATTGATCCACGTGCAATCGTCTATTTTGATTAATATGGGTAAGCCCCGCCAAAAGAGTTTATGCGTTATATAAACCACTTAAAAACTTTTCCAGTGAAGACTTGGTATTCTACGCTACCAACATAACAAATGAATGATCAACCAATATGCGGCAGCGAAGTATTAAATGTCCTTGGCGGTATTTCAACATCTGGAAAACCACCACATGTTGTCGTAAAAATACACTAGTAATCGCTGGAAATCGAAACGATTTTAGAGAAAGATGTATAAAATAACATGATTGATATTTGAGGGAGATCTTAATCAACGCTGAAGAAACCCGAACCAGATGGCACTGCAACCGATGGTATTAAAAAAAATAATCGAAGATGAAATAGCTGAGACGTTGAACCTAGCAAGTGTTGATCCCGAGGAAATAGTTGTATTTCAAGATCGTCAGGGTAAATTGAAAACCAATAATGTGTCGTTGGATGATATTTTCGTTAAACAACGAAACGCAATCGAGGATACTATCGCATTATTTTCCGATCAATGTAAACTCAGACCGGGTGTACTTTTTTCGACGATTACAGATAGATTAAAAACTCTCAACGATGAGTTGAAAAATTCTGTGTTGGAACTAGCAACACTTCAATCTAAAATTGAAAAACACGGAAAACAGCTTTCAAATTTTCGTAGAAACATCGTGGATAAATTTATTGGGACCCCGTTGGATAAAATTGAAATAAAAGTCCCTGATATAAAAAAATCCATCGATGAGACGAAAAAATTAATCGAAGCAATCCCGAGGATGATAACAAAAATTCCTCATGAGAAAACCAACAACTTAGTATACACGATCCAACACGGATCATTTGTGTGGACTCCTACAGACAATATACTAAGTATCACTGCAACCGTCAAAGTTATTTATCGATTAACACTACTAACATCGATTCAATTTCAAATTTCATCGTCGAGTTCATCCGGGGTCAACAATACAATTTCAACGATCATCGACAAGGATACAACTGAAAAGTTCACGATAACATCTACTGATGAAAATTTGGTTAGGGTTTCAACAACGTGGTATTTGGAATTTGTAGCGGATTTAAGTAAATAACGGTTTCAATTGAAAACTGTTGTAATAAATACAATGGCAACATCAACGGTACCTTCGGTATCTCAATATCGCTATGATCGGGCCAGAGAGTTTTCAATGAAACTCAAAAAACTCACTGAAGAGTATGCGATGAAAATTAAAAAATACCAACGAAGAATCACAGCAGTTGACGTTACCGTGTACTCTGTGAGTGGTGTAATCACCGGAACTGGTATTATACTATCTTCGGTGACATTGATTGCTCCGATAGCTGTTCCAATTTGTATATCAGCGACAACAACAATCGCGGGAATAATTTCGATAATAACAAAAAAATATCATCATGCAGCCAGAGTAGACTGCAAGACTACGTGATTAAATTTCATGTTGTATCAACCGCGTACTCGCAATTATCCTCGTTGATATCGTAGTCGCTCGATGATATATTTATATCCGATAGTGAGTTCTCAGCGATGCTAGATATTTATAATTCCGCGATGTCAAAATTAGAGCGACAACATGAATATAATAACAATGACAACAGGGTAGGAAGGAGATAGCGCTAGCAAAACTACGAGTGTATCACAGTTGGCCTAATATTAGGTCAGCACCATTTGGCGGTCAACAACCGAATAATTCCTTGGTATTTGCGAACAAGAATCGCAAAGACGGGACTCCAGACTGGAACGTTGTTTCGATACCAACCGGATCATACGAAATCGAACAAATCAATGCTGAATTAGCACGTAGAATAAAATCAATTACTGGAAAAGAATCAAAAATCGCTATAACGGTTTATGAGCCGACGCTATCATCTGCCATTGAGATAAGCACAGTCGTAGATATTTATCAGAGTTCTATTAGAACCGTACTAGGATGGCCTGAATTACCACCACGGGGGGAAACCGTTAATTTACCACCTGAACCACAGAATACTGATTATATCACCGACAGAATAAAATCTAATAATCCAGTAAAAAGTTATAACGAATACGACGAATTGAAAGTTTTTACGGAAGTAAAAGAAGGGTTATTACTACCTGCTTATAGTGATATAATTACACGTGTATATGACAAAGTTAAAAAAGATGTACTTCATCAGAATTTTAAAAGGATGAATGATGAGTTTTCATTATTGTTAATATCTCTTGAATCTGGTGTTCTCACCCGAGATGAATTTATCAGCGTCGTAGAAACATGTAACAAAATTATTGACGATATGGATACATTTAATTTGAAAATTATTCAAGAGATATTAGGAGGCAACTCTGAAACGAGAAAAGAGTTCATATTAGATTTTAATATCCGCCTTGTAGATATTCTAACATTCAAACTACCAGGATATAACGCAACAGATTATAACTACGTTAGGGGCAATGAAATACAACTTATCCCACTTCATCCATCTCATTATTAAATTGAGCATCAATTGCGTCTTGCCGGATCCAGATGGCAAGATTATAATTGCGCGGATAGAGTTTGGTAGCGCTGCATGATGCTTAACTGGTTCTCTTGTTTTAGTCGCTGAAAAATCAATTATATTCATATCTCTATACATAAATTATGGATCAATATTGTGTGAAGTGTAAAACGCGTACTGGCACAAATGATGTGACGACGATTACAACTAGCAATAACAGATCTGCACTTACTGATAGATGTGCAACATGTGGTATAAAAAGTTTAGATTTGTTTCTATGAAATCCGGAGATGTTTTTAAAAACAACGAGGAGGTGATATTGCAGCCAAGTTGGCAAAGCTCCCTGTAACGCCGTGGGCAAAGTACCCCGGAGAAAAGCACCTTCCAGGATATAGCTACTGTGGCCCCGGAGCACGATTAGATATCAGACATGATGATCAAAATCAACCTCGACGTGGTGAAGAACCGATAAACGCTATTGATAAGGCGTGTCATGCGCATGGTGTTGCTTATAAAAGCAGCAATTTGCAACACAGGCATCTCGCGGATGTGAAATTAATTCATGCGTTAAATGCAATTCCTGATAAATCCTTCAAAGAAAAGTTGGCTTCGTGGTTGGTAAAATCAGCTATGAAAAGCAAATTGATGTTAGGTGCTGGGGATACTGGAGGGGTAACGCTGCAATCAGTAAACTCGCCAGCGCCGCAAAAGTGAAAAAGGCTACTGCGGCTAATTGGTTATCCAAACAAGCTATATGGCAAATTCATCTACCGCGTCCTAGCCAAGTTAACTTTTCGCATTTTGATGTTACCGGACCCAATGAAGTTCATCAAGCTGATTTATTGTTTTTACCAAATGACAACGGTTACAAATACGCGCTAACCATAGTGGATGTTGCGAGTCGATACAAACAAGCAGAACCGCTAAAAACAAAATCATCACCTGAAGCTGCTTCTGCATTTGAAAAGATTTATCGACGAGGCCCACTACGCTGGCCAAATCTGTTACAAGTTGATCCTGGCAAGGAATTTCAGGGTGTGTTTGCATCTACAATGAAACATCACAATGTCACCATCAGACGGGGGCATACTGCACTACATCGCGATCAGGCAATTGTAGAACGATTTAATCGGACTCTTGCTAAGCGGTTATTTGGATATCAATACGCAAAATAATTCATCCAAGAAAAGAGATCCCGTGAATGGGTAAAAAGGTTACCAGGGGTAGTTGAAGCGCTAAATAACGAGATTACTAGAGCAATCAATATGAAACCTAACAACGCAATAAAAAAGTATCTACCACAACCACAGCGGGATAGCGTTTCTCAGCCAATTCTCAGCAATGTCACCGTGAGATATTTATATGAACCATGAGAACTTGAAGGTGATAAAAAAGGGCTACTGATCATATTTGGAGTGTCACTACGCATAGCATATCTACTATAACACGATCAACTGGTAGACCTCCAATCTATAAACTGGATTCTACTGCCCCTCAGCGGGATTTTACACGCGAACAATTACAAGTGATCCCTGACGATACTCAATTGCCACCGCATGGTCTTAACTAGCGCCGTTGCGTCTATTACACTCAAGACAAGTCAACATCACATTGTTTCTGACATGACCGAGACTGTTATTTTTTCTGTCTATGGCAAATTGGTGAGGATCTTTAACCGAAAAACGCAAACGCATTATACAATTGCAACTCGCGCAGTGATTATTCTGTTGTTGTCGTAACGCGATTATTAATTTATCAGCACGCAATGCGTCTTCGACAACACTGATATCAACCAGCACAATATCATTTAACACTAGTGTTTGTCTTTCGGGTCCTGACGAAGTCACAAGTCCTGGAATTTCAACTTCAATATTTTGTCGCCGTGTATCACAGGGTCCATAACACAGCGGCACTGGGCGCGTTGGGAATTTTACTTTGTGAAGCTTAAACAACTTTTTCTCAAGTGTTTCTCTGACTATCTTTCTACTTGCAACTAGAAAATCGTTTGGTCTCCTTGGTTCCCAAAATTCCTCCATGGGAGTTTCAGGAATTATTTCTCTGATTATTTCACATTGGATTCTATCCTGTTGTAATCTAATTAATTTCTTGACCTCGCGTAATTGTTCATCAAGTGCCCTATAGTCAGTATCGATTTCTTCATAATAGTCAACAAACCCTTTTAACCAATCATGTGGACCCGCGCCGACAAATGGTGGTGGTTGGCCATGATCTCTACACATTATTACCGCTGTATTCTTTTGCAGCAACCAATCAAGAAACATTTTTAATACATCTAACGAAACCGTACATATCTCATCCCAAATCATAATCGCAGGGATGAATTTTTCACCCATTCGTTCAGGGGTCCATTTGTCGCCGTTGTATCGAAAAAATCTATGATAAGTGCAAGCTTCAACGTTTCGTTGTTTTATCTCTCACGCTAGTCTATGGGTCGTTGTCAGCACAATTATATTTTCCCAAGATATAATTCAATCGCCCGAGTCGTTTTTCCTGACCCGCCACAGCCGTTTAAATCAACTGTTTTATATCTACAAATTGGATCGGATATCGGCGGTGCATTAGAACCCTCTGATAAATTATCACCGCGTAAGTATTTACTTTTAATGTCAACGTCTGCTGATTCAGAATAATCACGCAGCATTTCTTTTTTAATTCTGCATGATCCCCAACTTTCATCCGATTTAGTGAATTCAGCAACTGCGCAACTGTACTTGCTGTTAATGTAAAATGAATCAACGGCAATTCTAACCTCAGTGTCAGGAAATCTATTTATCATTGAAAATAAATTAATACAATAATGACCCAGCATAGACGACCTCAAATGTATATACGGGGATCTGAAACCGTCGCTGTAAGTAACAACTGTGCCCAATTTTGTTCCATCGGACAAAAAAGCGTCCTTACCATCCACATATATTTTTTTGGATACTGCATCCGCGATTACTAAGTCATATTCGGTGCTGTCTATAATCAACCGTGAAGAATATCTTTTCTAGTCACATTTTTTCCCTCCCTGAGTGAATTTTCCGATTATTCTTCTGCCGAGATCTTTTGCTTCGATGTTTCGTTGATTAAATACCCGTTTGGACCACTCAATGATATATTATTCGTCGGCATCAATATGTTTTCTGGATTCCTCAATTATACTATCAAGACGTTCCGGTGTTGGTAACCAGACATTGGATTGTTTCCGATATGATATAATTGCTTCACTGACCGTCAGCGAAATTAAAACTTTTGTATCCATCATGAATCGTAATAGCGCTATTGGCAGCCAATTCTTTTCAGACATGTGTCTACCAATCCAAATATAAGTCCTGCTGCGAACTCAAATGATACTACACGAGCGAATCCAGTTAAAACAAAATCAGGCAGCGGCCCATTAATTGCAACACGAGTCATTTCATGTACGGGGTGTCCAAATCGTTTAAAATACTCAGTACACTCTCTATAACCAAGAAAACTCGCTGGATAACAAGCAACCATATCAACTGAAATGATATTATCACTGTCTTATTTGTTATTTCATAAACCACCATGATTGAATTCTAAACAACTAGCCTCAATGTCTGGCAAGAATTACGCGTGTTGGTTTCAATGCGTTTTTGATTCTAGCAAAATGAGCTGCAACCGACGGTATTGTAAAACAGTTTGTCGATAATTGTTCGTCGTTGATAATTTCATTATTTATGGCTTCGCCACACGCCGTTAAAAACCCACTAGCTGTTTTTTTTCTTCATTTTATTATGAAATGCTTCAGTGCGGTATAATTCACAGTTTGGTCTTACAAACTGATCAAACGTATCCGTGTCGTTTTCAGTGCTGCGAAGTAACCACACCGACACTGGGTCAAATACGCAATAGCATCGAATAGTTTCTCTTCAACGAGAAAACCATCCCTGGAGAAATATTCTCCCAAGAATTCGTCAGGTGTATACTTTATTGTTCTGTTTCGTGGAAATATTGTGACCGCGAACGTCCATGCGTGTTCGTTATGATCAATAATTTTGATTGGACCTCCCTTTGATTTATATTTTGATTCGTATGTAACGGTTATTGGAAATCTCAGCGACGTTTCTAATTTTCCTATCACACTAATAGTTGCCCCGCGCTCTTTCACTGTTAACTCCCATTCATTAATTTTTTTACGTCTTAGATCAGTCAATTTGTTTCCGCGGAGTGCATTTGTAAAATGTTCTGTTATTCGTGCTGCTACACAATTGAGTGGCAAAGCCACTGACAAAGTCGCCGGCGACGAGTATTTCATTGGTTTTAGTTTTCCTATATCGGGTTTTTCATTTAACGGATATATCCCATACACAACTGCTGTTTCAGGGTATGCTCTTTCATAGTATGGTTTGTCAATTCCAGTTAACAGACCCGGCTTAGAATCACGGCTAACGACTGTTTTCTTGTCTTTGAGAATCGGTTCAAATTTGTCTCGTATAATCCAACCTCTTGATTCTGCACGGATAATGAATTTCACTCTAAAAAAATACTTTTTGTTGCCAAGTTGTGATAACATCAAGGCTGCGTTGCTGTCGTTCATGGTGGCGTCAACAACGCCATCAATTCGAAATGTTGACCAGCTATGAGATGCACCGTCTTGCTTGAATTCATTAATACAATCGCGTATTTTATTTATCAGGGCTCTATCCGTTTTGGCACATTTTCGAGGGTTCTATCGAGATTAAATTTAACATTTTTGAAAGGCTTAATTGCTGATAATCTCTCGAATTCCTCGGTCATATAATTAAAACAAGTATTTAAATAGAAAAATATAGTATAATGAATCACTGCAAGTGGCTTATGATTGGATCAGCGACCCCGTGTAACAAATCATGCAGAAGCGAATTCTGTGGGTATCATTTACAGAGCGTTCGCAACGGTTCCCTTGGCCCCCTCCCGTGCCTCCGATGTGGGGTGGGGGTAAGGTGAAAATCACAATTATGTATCAGTTGTGGCGGCAAACGATACAGGGAACTAAAACGCTATTATGACAAACGAATAAAAAATACCGTCATTGACCCTAACGATGACAAAATCATAAAGACCCCTCAAAATCATAAAGACCCCTTGGATATTATGTTTTTTCCAAACACAAATCTTATTTGATAGCAGATCTACATCATTTGTACTCATTTAGAGTCCCAGATATCACAATTTGAAAGACATCAACTTTAAACTATCCTGATAGTACCAACAACTTTAAACTAGCCTGATAGTGTTCGAAAAGGACAACTTAACTATATAACTTTTATATTTTAGAAACAGTGAAACAAACATCATGGTTGATTAGAATGACTTGTAACATCACCTAAAGTGCAGTTTGCTAATTTGGCCAGGATCAAGCGAAAGGTTTTTCAAATGATGTTTGTTTTATTATCTTTTTACAGTAATGGAAGTCACTGCAGCAACACAATTACCACTTGTACTACAAAACAACTTGCTGTAATGTCTTTTTTATTTTAAAAAAAGTGGTTGAGATATTGAAATATGAAACGTTGACAGACAAATTTCAGCAGGACTGTAGTTAAAGGATGTGCATATCGTTCACCTTTATACTAGAAATGTTTGAATTCCACAGTTACTGAAATGCGATCGACATGCAGAACTCATCCATTGTATGTCGTATACATAGACAAAATTACGCTTTATACCACTGTCACTGTGAAGTTTGAGCATACATGGAATCGATAGATTTTTTTTATTTATCAATTTATATTACATCCGTGTGACCTTCCATTTCTCTTAGTTTTAATTCTGGTATTCTAACTGTAATTCTTTTAGCTTCCTGTCAAAACCACACACAGACTTACGAATGAAACCCCATGCACTAGTATCCAAACATTTCGTTTCCATCAAATACTGAAACAAATATTCTTTATTTCTCGCTGTTTTCAACATGCTTTCATTTTAGTAACACCTTAATGTCTTGCATGCTCGTCGTTGTTCATAGATTCTAACCCTTCCTGGGTATTATATTAAAGTTCGCGGCTTTAAATGACGCACGATGCAGGATGATAGATGTGTAACGATATTTGGCTGATTTGGCCGAGTAAACTAGTGTGAACATACTATAAATTTGGTTTGTTGGTGAAAACTAATAGATACTATTATTATCTGAAAGCATGTATATATAATACGTTTTCGTGTTGTTGTTATTTTTCGCTTTTGGTTTAACGCCGTTAATCAATGCAATATATGCCATACTAACTGGTTGAGGAAGAACACGGAAAACACCTGTTAGAACAAAGGATGTAACTGACAAGCTTTCTCACATAATCACATTAGATTCGAATCCACGCGTGCAGAGGTGAAATAGCAATGATCGGGGACCCGTTTTCGAGTTGTACCTAGAAAATGAAGGGTGATGGATCCGCAATTGTTCAGGTGCTAAAAATAGTATATATTATTAGCATGTGGGACACAACACACTAGAAGTTGGTTGGTTGGTTTATTGTCACTTTTAATGCAATATCCCATTCCATAAAATCGGGACACAACGATGCAGCCGGTGAGGGTTGGTTTAAGCCGGTATCGAACCGCGGTTGTTGAATTATGAGTCTGACGCTTTAGAAACTGTTCTGCCGTGGTTCTCTAAAACGTGAAACAGGACTGTATCATCGTAAGGCAAGTTTTTGAAGTTTCGTTTTATAAATAGGCATTGTATGCACAAATAGCCAAAAAGATATCACGAATCAAGAGGTGTGACACCGTGCTCTTAACCAGTAAACTCTGTATATGGATCCTGGCAAAGAAGTTATACAATTAAATCGGTTTATCGGAAGTATTGACCTTAGAATTTTTTATATTATACTGACCTCTGTTAGACTTAGCCGCCTTTGAGGTATAGACTCTCAAAGTTGTTTTGGATTTATTGTGTGACAAGAGAAAAACTGTTGATACATACGATATACTGAATTGCCTTACATACAAAACTGCATCTCATTTTCACGCCTTAATTTACACCAGTAGTTGTATGTAACCAAATTCTTTGTTTGATTGTGGGCACCTTCAAAGCAAATAATATATAATATCATAATATCACCGTCCATGGTGCTAATTAAGACAGTGAAATCAATTTAATACGCTTCTTTATAAATTCTTTTCACATTTTGAAATGTCCTTTCTGTACAGGATGGAATTTGAAATATTTGAGTACACTCCAAGGCACTATGATAAAGATTATAATTATGTATCCCAATCAGTTCATGTAATCAGCAAAGTGCGACGTTATTATTCAGCCAGGCTGTTTACCCGGTTGACCCTGTTTCCAAAATATCAAAAGTTGCGTGACACGACGTAATAATATACCTGTGTATAACAAGCTAATCTATAAGTCAATCGAAGACAGAATGACGCACCTGGATTATTTTTCGCCTATACTTTTGTTAGGGGAAGTTCTTTAAAATATTATAAGGAAGGAAGGATTGGACTGGAGAACTCGCCCCATGCCGAAGTCGACTTGGGAGAACTTGCCCAATGGAGATCTCGTCCCTTCGATAACTCATCACAGGTGTCAGGATAAGTCGCCCCAAATATCATAAAACTAATTTGGGTATATCGCTCCATGGTGATTCCCGCGATATATCCCTCTTGAATAATCTTTTACCTGAGATTACCATTCACACTGAAATTTGAATATAAACCCACTCTTTTTTTTTACTAAGGCCATGTGCATATCGGACCATTATTGCCGGTCGTCGCAGAATTGCAGTCAGCTGTTGTTGAAGCTCTTTAGTATCGTAGCCATAGTCATCTTTGTAGTTTTCAAGATGGTAAAATATTAAGTGCAGCCATATTTATTACATCATATATCAGACTATGTTAACGTTTTTTAATTTCTCATATAAATGTTGTCTCCATTCTCTTCATTGTTACTATTTATTTAACTATTTATTTTAAATGGACCCCGTTATTTTCAATGTAATTTAATCTTTTGCCTCTTATTCTGGTAATATCTAAATTATCTCACAGAATACAATTATTAACATAAACAAACCTGGTTTAGAATAACTGAAATATGTGGGGAGTATTTGAAGACTTCACTCCATGTCCACTAACTACACGGACGTCCATCAGCAGCCACAGTCCAATCAACTACGTCAAAGGCTTAGTGAGATATAAAAACCGGAGAAAGCCCTAATTAACTTTTTTTTAAAGAATTAATTGAAATGAAATACTAAAATATTTATCGTTTGAAACGCGCTATTGTCACAAGCCATTCTGTGAACAATAATACTAATTATGGAGACAGAATACTACCACTGTGTTTCCATGACTCACGAAATGACGGCCTGTTCTGATTATGTTTTAGAAAAGATATAGTTTTTAAGAATCGGGCTATGAAAATGGAATACATTACATTAGACTCATTACGACAGCATTTGAAATGAGGAACTATGTCAGGTTTATAGCCATTATTAGATAATTCAACGCAACAATGCCACTAAATGGCAAGAGATACTAAGTAAACTAAATTGATTGAACAAAATGGCGACTTTTCCAACCACCCTGGGGCAACTTCTCCAGATACGTTGGGAGTTCTTCATGTGCCGAGTTCTCCACATACTATTCTCCACTCCTCATATGGTTTTAAAATGAAGCATTCCTTTCTTATCTTACATAAAATATTTACATCCGCACTGCGCATGTGCAAATCAATCATTCTTTTGTAACATTATACAAAGACAAAACTCGTCAAGGACTTTCATAATGCAATCACACATGTAATCTCTTGATTTGAAAAAGGAGCATGATTCTAGTTGGCATTTCAAAACGTACATGATATTGTTGTATTCATATCATATGGCATAGTTTATGTTCATGGAATGTTGATAAGGCTATAAATTAAATAATTCAAACATGGTTTATTCTTAGCGAATCAGATGTGGTATCTAGCCAAGACAGTCACGAGGGTTAATATAGTACACAAGTTGTTATAATAAAACTGTAAATAGTCAAGGGAATAATCACAATGACATATAACAAAATGTTTTCTCATTGATGTATTTATAACTATAGGTCATGGCGTCATCGTTATCATAATTTCTATTATTTTCATAAAGGATGAATTACAGACTCTTAAGACTGTCAAGTAAACAATCAGTTATTTAAAATCAAAGGAATAACTAAATATATTAGATGATCTAGTTTTCAAGAAAGGGAATTTGTATAATTTATATTTTTATATATAACAATATGTAAATTTGACCAAGCATTATGTGCAATATAAAGTGGTGCATATTTGTGTCTATTTGTGTGTGAGCATGTAAAGTCTTTGACAACTAAAGTACTATAGAATCTTTCACTTTTAAACCGAACGTACAGACACAAACTTTTACATTTCTTCTTCAAGGTTTAGTGCTTGTCAAAATGTTGATGTTTACAGGTGTGTTGGTAGGCCATAATAGACATCTACATGGCAAAATTCCTACAGCTACATAGTGATGCGAATATCGATAGTGATTTTGTTTCTCTTCTTAAAGAATATCATATTCAAAATGGTGTTACTAGACCCTCGTGCACACCCAGTTATAATCTTGTTAAGGGCCAAATAGAGATAGTTTGAATCAAAGATCGAGTCCAGTTTGGAGTAATCGCATTGGCACGTAAAAATACCTGCACGTTAACTGCACTACCAGACATTGAAACACTCAAAAATCATTTCTACGAAGACAAAGCAGTACTCACAACTGGTACCAGACCCGTTACCTTTTCGAATGATTATGCTAGTAGTTACAACGGGAGATTGTGGGACAATGAAACATTCATGTTGAAAGGTAAAAAGAAATCGAAGGACAAGATTTAAAGGGACAATGAGACTTACATGAAAAAAAGTGAAAAAAGTAATAAAGGGACAATATAAACTGAAAATTGCTAACGTCATGGTACTGGACACTAGTGTAAAAATAACAATAGTGTTGCAAGTGGCTGACCGCATGCGGGCGCGAACTAAGTAACAGTGCTCGACTTGACCACAATACGCGTTACTGTAGGTAGGTATGGGAAAGGTTTAGAAATTGATTAATAGAGACAAATGAATTTGTAGTGACGACTAAAACAAAGACATGCACAAACAAGCAATGAAAACGTACACAAACAAACAAACAAACAAACAACTTACAAATAAACAAACTAATAGTTTTACTACACAAATACAAGAAATTGTGGATGTAATTGTGAAAGAGTATATCTTTTCCAGGCAAGTGAGTTACCTTGAAAAGGGACGTTTTGGGATTTTTCTGTTGTGGGAAAATCTAATGGAGAAAACCTGGTACATATGTATAGCATCAACTTGTGGAAAATTCCTAAGGAAAAAAATGGAATATATGTATTGCATCAACTTGCTCGAAAATCCTATGAATAAAAACAAGTATATATTTAAAGTCTCAAAACGCAGCAGTGTTACAAATGGCGGTAATTTAGTAACAGTGTTTGAGTTTACCTTCATACACGCTATTCTAGGTATGTATGGGAAATTATATGTTAAACGGTCCATATAGTAGATATGAGGGGTACTTTATGGCCTCTAGAAAAGCTTTTTGGGTCCAAATAGTTGATAGGGTCGAAGGGGAAGGGTAATGTTAAAGGGTTTTAAGTTAGATAGTCAAGCTAGTCAGACAAAACACACACACACACTCACACACACACACACACACACACAGAACATCTTGTGTTAGCCGAGAGTGTATGCAAATAAGATGGAATCGAACAAAAAATACTTTCACATACCTTATATAACATCGAGCATCCCATTATACACTCTATCCCAAACACATTGTTTTAACTTAGAATTTAAGAGGAGGAGATGAATTCTCACAAGCATACTCTCAAACACAAACTTTACCATAAAACACCCTATAGAATACTATCCATTACACCATTTATACCATCCATCACCCCCACACAATATCCCAATATGTGTTAGCTTAGAGTGTAAGAGAAGTAGATGAAAGCAAACAAAATATATTATCCATCACACCATAAAATACTATCCATCATACCACCTATACTATCCAACATCCCAATACCATTCAAAACGCCTTACACACACCATCCTCAAACGTCCTCAGTTAGCTTATAGTGTATGAGAAGGAGATGAAAGCAAACAAAACCTTGCTATCCGTCTCACCATACAAATAATATTCATTACACCATATATACCATCCAACACCCCACTCACCATACTTTAACGCTCTGTGTTTGCTTGGAGTGCAAGAGAAAGATGAAAGCAAACAAGCATAATATCCATCACACCAAAAAAAAATACTATCTATCACACCACTTATAACATGCAGTATCCCGATACCATCCAACACCCCTTACACACACTATCCCAAAACGCCTTGTGTTAGCTCACAGTGTAAGCAGAGGAGATGAAACATATTATCCATTAAACAAACTATGCCATCTAACACCACACACACTATCCTAAAACGTCCTGTGTTAGCTTAGAGTGCAAGAGAAGGAGATCAAAACAAATACACCATTATACCCATCACACCATAAAAATATTAGCCATCACAATACCCATACCATCCAACATCCCAATACAATCCAACACCACTTACACACACTATCCCAAAACGTTTTATGTTAGCTTACAGAGTAAGAGGAGAAGATGAAATCAAACAAAACATACTATCTATCACACCATAAAATACCATCGATACCTTCCATTACCCCCACACACTATCACACCACCTATATCATGCAACACCCCTTACACACACTATCCCAAAACGCCCGTGTTAGTTCCCACTGTAAGTGGAGGAGATCAAATCTCACAAACATAATCATGGATAGTATGATTTGTTTGCTTTCATCACTTTCTCTTACACTTTACGCTAACACGGGGCGTTTTTGATAGTGTGAGTTGGTGATGGATGGTATTTATTGTGTAATGGATAGTATTTTTATGGAGTGTTGGATGGTATAGTTGTTTTCAAACAAATCATACTATCCATCACGCCACAACAATACTATCTATCATGCCACCTATACCATCCAACATCCCAATACCATCCAACACCGCTTACACATATTTTATCACAAGCATACTGTGTTAACTTAGAGTGTAAATGAAGCAGGTGAAATCTCACAAACTATTCTATCCCATTCACCACAAAAATAATATCCATTTCACCATCTATACCATCTAACATCCATTAGACACACTATCATAAATCCCTTTAATCCATCATTTTTATGGTGTCAGTGTCTGCGTTTGTGAGTATTTATCAAAAGTTTAAACAAGTCAAGACACAGCAACGACGGATGAATAGACTGATACTTTCTCCCACTTGCATTGCTAAAGTGCCTACTAAAGATTCTTTCCATTTCAATTCCAACTAAAACATAATCCAGAGCGACAGAGATAGGTGAAAGAACATATATTTAAATAGTGAAAATTTTAAAAACAAGAGAAAAAATACATATTATAACAATCAATACAAAGATACACTCACGTTTTCTTTCTGGTATATTCTCTATTTTAGAAGTTACAATTAAATGTTACAACATATCACCCAAAGTTCATTTCCTTGTAAAGTGTAGTTTGTGAGTTAATGACTAAAATATTTTGGCTCCACTGTGCTTAAAGTACATCTCTTATCTCCAGCAAAACTAGATATAAAAGTTTAAAACCCAACACAGGCACAAATGTCTTGCTTCAAACTGGGAAAAAATTTTTGGCTCGCCGAGAAACTTAATAGTCTCTGATTTTTGTTTTTCATCTGCCCGATGAAGAAAGGGAGTTGTCGTTACTAAACACAATAATCGGAGAAGGAGCTGAACTAATGTTGACTTCAAAGTGTTGTAATGCCAATATTATAGCCAAACATTCCTTCTCAATTGTAGAATAATTTCTCTGTTGCTTATTTAATTTCTTTAACAAATAGCACACTGGATGATCAACACCATTTTTATCTTCTTGAATCAATATTGCTACATCCTCAAAATCATTTTCATCAACAGACAGTTTAAATGTCTGACTGGAATTTGAAGCCGTTAGAACTGGTTCATTCTTAAGTATGGCCTTAAACTTATCAAAAACCTCCTGACATTATTCAGACCAGTGGAATTTGTTTTTTTTTTGCTCAATACATTTGTCAAGTATCCATAATCATGGAAAAATTGGAACAAAATTTCCGATAGTATCCAGCCATACCCAAAAATCGCATCAGTTGCTTTTTACTGAATTCAGAGATAGCCTTGACCTTAGCATTTATAGGTTGAACTTGTCCATGTACCACGATATGTCCTAGAAATGTTATACAAGTTAAACTCACCTATAAATAAATATGTTGTCAGTTTTACTTGGCTCTGTGAAATCATTCTCTAGCAAATACTGTATTTCTTTCTTCAAGCATTCCTGTTTGAAAGGGTTCATCTTGTACTGATGTTGTTTCATAGGCGTGGAATATACAATTTCAACGTCATGGGAGATTTTATTTGTTTTGATAATAAGTTTAAGTTAGCTTTTTTAATCATACTTGTTATTGTATTTTCCTTACTTTATATTGTACATGCTTTTCCATAGCCTTGAATTGGTCTTGTGTTTTGATAGTGTCTAGGATTTCAGTAGTAAGCTAATTAGGATGGATTTCATTCTTTACTCGATGTACTTTCAGTGGTGCATGCTTAGAGAATACATCCATAAATAAGTCAGTTCACACCCTCAAAGTTTCATCTATGTCATCCAAAGTTTGGATCATATTCCATGGAACTCTATGTAGGTCATTGAGAAATTGTTCTTCATTAAAATTTTTGAACGATTTGTAAGTGATAGTGTTTTGGGCATATTTCTTATTTCCCTTGTATTTAACCCCTCTTGTAAAACAAAGTAGGATAGTGGTCATTAAGACCAACATTCGGTACATTAGCACAATCAACATTGTGTGGCAGATTGGTATTGATGTGATCAATAAGAATGCTTTGTTTTTCAGTTACCCTTGTGGGCTCATTTACCAGCAGGACTAGGTCTAATGATTCAATAATTCCATTCAGTTGTTCCTTATTTGAGTATTGAGAAGTTCCTTACTTATATCACCGAGTATGTTTTTTTCTCCTGTGCAAGAACATTTTCCATTTGTTTCAAAACGTTATCATTCCAAACTGCTTTGGAGGAAGGTGGCCTATATATGAAATCAAGAATGATTTTGCATTATTTTGAGATATTTCGACCCAGATACTCTCAATTTCATGTGACTCAATGTTGTGTCGCTTCTCTGCCTTTACATCTTCCTTAATGTATACAACAGGTAACTCTCTTCTTTGCCAGATTCCTAGTATGTATAATACATTGATTGACAGAGTCTTTGTTTGTGTCCAAATTTATTACTACTGCAGCACTCATTCTGTTTGCCATGATGGCATACCTGTGTCACATGCCCATTTTTTCCACAGTAGAGACAGTACTCTTCGTGCCTGAAATTTGGGGTATAAATGTTAATATTTCTCAGTAGTTGAGAGGTTCCTTTTCTACTTAAATAAATTTATTTCTGTTGTAAAGGCTTAGGTTGACGTCCTGGTTCTGAAGAAAGATCTGTACTGTGGAATGTAATGTAGGTTGATGTCTTCACATAGGTCAGTTATCAGATCATTGATTTCTTAAACCTAACCAAATACAACCAAATTATTATTATAGTAGGTGGAAATGATGCCAGTGAGGGAAGGTCACTATATCAAATCAGAACCGATTTTGAAAGTTAACTGTATGCTGGTAGGTATCGCAGGCCAAATACATGTAAAATAATAAAATCTGGAGCACCTCCTCGTGTGAAAACCTCGGTGAAGAAAATCAAAGATAAGATAATTCACATACCTCTACCGCTGAAGCTGTGCATGTCCTTCAAGTAGACTGCTCACTGACAAGACGTTCCGTAATGTGCAGATTTAGTCTTACGGTGAGGCATTTATACACAGACGATGTAGCATGTGCACGGGAAGTATTTGGTTTTTCCCGTTGGAAAGCACTTTGAACGCACATCATAGGATGAACCGAACTCAAACTTTGAAAATATTGTACAATATGCATAAATCATCCTCAGGTATCGTTCTACGCAAAAAAGAAATCCAAGTACATTTATTTAATAACTAAAGGGATTTATACAATTCCGTGACAGATTGCTGTTGGACAGACAAATGATAAGTATAGGCAATGCCATATTTCAAAATTACTGAGCTGCAAAGTGTGCAGTTAGATTATTCTGAATGTAGAGTAATAAAACACTACAATATCAAATCCGGCTGAGTCATACCAGATGGTACTAACAGCTGCCTTGCTTGGCGTTCAGTATTAAACGTTTAGTGTTATAACTAGTTGGCCTGGTGTCAGGATAATGTGACTGGGTGGGACATCATGCTACATGTCTGAGGCATGATACCCCAGTGCTAAATATCACTATAAGCTGTCACATTGCAGACATCGTAGCGATATGACTGAACTATTGTTAAAGCTACGTTAAAATTCCAAATCACGCACACACACACACGCACACACACACACACATTTAATATCAAATAAACAGGAACCTAGATTTATTGAAAAATAGATTGAATTGGATTATTCCACCAAACCTAATAGCCCCTCTCCTAGCAGACTATATCCGAATCGCATGAAACAAAGTTGTAGACAATATTTACAGTTTTAGTTTATAACGTTCGATTCATTAAATATTGTTCATTTGTTCTTGACTCTCTGTTGATCATCTAAACCCTCCCACCCTGGGATACACATACATTCACACTTTTGATTCGTCTTTCCTAACACAATACTCTCCCTTCTAAAAAATAAAAGCACATGTAGGTCCCTTTATGACCAGTAGGGTTTTAGACTATTTAGCCTTGTGTGTATTGGTCAGCACAATTTAATACGTTTTAAGGTAAATTATGTTTCTGTGAGAATGCTTATTTGATCACAGTAAGGTTTTGTAACAAGCGCATCTGGGATACCTTAAACAAGACCCAAGCAAAAGAACTGTAGCCAAAAAGAATCTACAGGAACTCGGGATGTGATTCTTTCTTACTTGTATCTGCTGTGTTTTGTATGTTTGGGTTTTCTTTGGTTGAAAGTATCATAGTCTTCAAGAAATACCAGACTATTAAATGTCAGATTAACACGTTTTCATTTAGGATGAAGTAGACATCATTAAAAGTCATTCATGAAAACCCGTGTTCAGGAGGACTATTGACAGCAAGATGTTGAAGATGACCATCATGGCAACCATATTGGATGTACAATTGGCACCATTGTCATAAGGTACAAACCAGTTATCATAAGAAGTTTTTTGGTGAAACACATATGTTGATATGGCCATCCATTTGGAAGGAATAATGATAACACTATTCTCCATGGAACCACCATGTTGGTAGAATTGAGAGTCAGTTTGCATTATTTTCATTTAGGATCAACTAGACACTGTATGAACTCGTCTGATGAAAAGCTCATGTAAAGGTGACTTTTCATTTAAGAGGGTTTGCCTTAATAAGGTATTCAAGTTGGCCACAACGGCTGCCATGTTAAAGATCAGGAATTACAATATCGATTTAGCACCAACATGACATCGTAAGATGTCTTCTGAAAACACCATGTTGATATGCCATTTTGATTTGGAGGAGTAATAATAACAAGAATTTAAGTTGGCAGCCATTATGGCTATATTGACATCAGAATGGCACTGTATCATGTAAGATTAACTAGACATCATCCGAAGTCTCATGGTGAAAGCACAATGTCTATATTACCAGTAATCTAGGAGAATCAGCAATAACAATAATTTCAAGATGGCCATTGTGGTGGTTGTATTGGCGGTCAGATTTAGATGCAAATAGAGATTTTTGAAATTCTTTTAGTGTAAACCCACATGGATATGACCATTCATGCAGTAGGAGATTTTCAAAATGCTTACTGTTGCGACCATATTGAATGTCCAGGCAGTACCATTTTATTTAGGATTAACTCGATCATGGATGATTGTGTTTGTAAACGTTTATGACAATCATGCAAATAGGTTAGTAAGAGTTACAAGAACGAACTTGTAGTAATAGATGGACAAATAACAGACAATTGACAACATGCCATCCTGCAAGCAGCCCTGGTCAATGACCAGAAGTTCAGAAAACCA